>CM060906.1:715684198-716309198 GCA_030737815.1 Allium fistulosum | reverse complement strand
TAAGAAATAAGGAAATGCTTTCGCCATTTGGTAGTGATAAGCCTGTGGAAACCCAAGGTTTTCAAGGTAAGAAGAGGAAGTCTTCAAAACGAAGGGAGCTCATAAGGGCTGAGCTGCAAAGAAAAAGAAAGCTGATATTGTTTACTATAAGCGTGATAAGAAAGGGCACTATGCTAATGAGTGTCGATCTGGTGATGGAAAGATGATTATGGGAAAGAAGAACGCAAAGCGTTACAACTACAACCAGCTTTGGCATTGCAAGAATAAATATCTAGAATTGGTTAAGGCTGATAAAAGGAAGGTTTTTGCTCTGGAGCCGTTAGCTTCTAGATCGACTGTAGAGGATAAAGGAAAGTCTGTGATGGTAGGTATGCTTTTGATTCATGGCATACCTATTAAAGTATTATTTGATACTAGCCCATTACATTCTTTTGTCTCATAATGTTTGGCAGATAAGTTTGATTTAAAACCATCATACCTTATTACTTCCTCATGGGTTGCAAATCCAATAGTAGGATATGCAACTCTTAGGATGAGATGTGACCATTTAGACTTTGAACTGTCAGGTCATGCATTTACCTGCAATTTGCATGTGTTTGATTTTGTGAGTTTTGGGATTATTCTGGGTATGAATTGCTTAAGCAGATATGGTGCTGGGATATTTTTCTAGGATAGGAAGACATCATTAAGACATCCTTATAGCCATGATTGAATTGCATACTCAGTAGAAAATTTGAGTTTCGATATAGGTGCTTTATTGGTGAAATGGAAGAAGATAATGAAGTGAATTAGGTTTTGTTGTAAGAGAATGCAAATGTTTTTGAGCCAGTTATAGGATTACCACCGAAATGAGCCATTGAGTTTCGAATAGATCTTATACCTAGAGCTGAACCCGTGAGTAGACTGCCTAGTAAAATGGTACCTACTGAGATGAAAGAGTTAAACATGCAGCTAGTGAACTTAGAAGAGAAGATTTTATTAGACCAAGCATTTCACTTTGGAAGGCGGCCATGGTGTTCATGAAGAAACTAGGGGGTCATTGAGGATTTGTATTGGTTATCAGTAGTTGAATGAGCAGACGATACAGAACCGATATCCTTTGTTGAGAATAGATGTTTTATTTGATCAATTGAGTAGAACCAAATATTTTCCCAATTGGATCTGACGATAGGGTTCCATCAATTGAGAGCGGTGGAGGGCAGTATTCCTTTAATGGCGTTTTGAACGAGGTATGGTTCATATAAATGGTTAGTCATGCCCTTTAAACTGAGTAATGGCCTGCTTTCTTTGTAGATTTGATGAACCGAATCTTCTGGGAGCATTTGGACATGTTCATGTTAGTGTTTATAGATGACATTCTGATATATTCTACGAATGAGCGAGATCATGAGACTCACCATAGAATAGTGCTTGAGACGTTGAGGCAGCATCAACTGAAAGTGAAGTGTTTGAAATGCCATTTTTGAAAGAGAGAAGTGAAGTTTCTTGGTCAGGTAATTTTAGAAGAAGGGTTATCTTTGGATCCAGCTAAGATTAAGTTGTTAATAATTAGAAGAGACCTGATATTATGATCGAGATAAGGAATTTTCATGGACTAGCTAGCTATTATCGAAGATTCATCAAGGATTTCTCTCGTATAGCAGCATCTATGACTAAGCTAAAAAGGATGCACATAAAATATGTTTGGATAGATAAATATGAGGAAGCATTTTTGAAGTCAAAACATTTATGACCAATGCACCCGTGTTAGTAGTGCCAGATGGGAATCAAGAGTTAGTGGTGTATACCGATTTATGTGGGATAGGGTTAGGAGCCGTATTAAGGCAAAAAGGTAAAGTGATTGTCTACACTTCTTGACTACTTAGCCCACATGAAGTTATGTACCATACTCATGATTTAGTGTTGGCAACAGTAATCTTTTCTTTAAAGGTGTGGAAATACTATCTCTTTGAAGAAAGATTCGGGTTATTCATGGATCATAAGTCTTCTAAGTATTTATTCTCACAAAAGGAGTTAAATAAGAGGCAGTAGAGATAGCCAGAGTTTTTGGTAGCTTATGATTTTGGAATTGAGTATACGCTTAGGAAAGGAAACAAAGTCGCAGATGCACTTAGCAGAAAACATCAAAATGATGTGTTAGCTATGTTTCCAGAATGGACAGATTTAGAGACACAGACTACATGTAGTGTGTGGTTAGGGTCAACGGCTAGTTCTAGTCGGAATATTGCGATGTTGTCATGTTTGGAAGTTCGACTAGTAATGATCAAAAGAATTGTTTCCAAGAAGAGAGATGATCTATTACTAGCTGAATGGATTAGAAGGCTTGAAGTAGGAATTAGGATTGATGATTTGAAAGGTTTTAGTTTTGACCAGAATGGATGGTTGTGGAAGAAGGGATGATTGTGTGTTCTAGATGTTTGTGACCTCAGAAATGAAGTTCTTAGGGAGTGTCATCGATCGAAGTTTACTATTCATCCTGGAGGAACTAAGATGTATCAGGATATGAAGAGAAGTTTCTTCTAGAAAGGAATGAAAAGAGATATTGGCTTATAGGTGAAACAATGTTTGAATTGTTAGCAAGTAAAAGCTGAGCATCAGAAGCCAAGTGAGTTGCTTTAACCGTTAGAAGTGCCACTTTGAAAATGGGATTCTATATTCATGAATTTTATCAATGGGTTTCCAAGGTCAAATAGGAAAAATGAAAGTATTTGGTTCATGATAGATAGACTGACCAAGAGTGCACACTTTATTCTGATTAAGTCGACAAGGACAACACCTATTTTAGCAAAGTTGTGTATGTTATCCCGCCTTTTGGAAAGGCCGTGACACCAAGAACTTGACTAGAGACCAAAGATAGTTCGTCTAGAAAGTCGGTTATACGCAGGTTCACTATGGATATCGACGAATTTTTTCCGAGGCCGGATCAAGCTAAAATTTATATGACATGACAAGCAAAGCTAATGGAGTCAATGTTCCAAATTTCAAGTCAATCAGAGTTCGTATGCTCAAGTTACGATCGATGCAAAATTGAATAAAAACAGCCTCGCGTTCGACTCGCTCAGTTCGCGTCCCTCAGAAATGCCAACTTCGACTCGCTCCACCTCGAACCCACTTTGACTCGCTCCGCCTCAAGCCACACTTCGACTCGCTCCGCCTGAGCCTACTTCGACTTGCTCTACCTCAAGCCCACTTCGACTCGCTCCGCCTCGAGCCCACTTCGACTCCAACACAGAATCACTGTTCGACTCGCTCCTCTTCGACTCCATCAGAAAGCCAAACTCCGACTCGATCTGCTTCACATCCACATAACAGGGCATGGCAATCGATGCGAACGAAATCATGGTCATCGATACAAATAGAGGGACTCACATCGATGCGAACTGGGCTAATTCGTAACCGAGTCGAAACAAGCGAGTCGAACGAAACAACCATCCGAGAATCCCAATTCATATCTATCGTATCTCCTAATCTACAAGTCCAAATGCTATGAAATTTTCACAGAAGACTACGTGAATGCTAAAGAATGTCCATGCCAAATTTCGACTCCATTGGATGAAATCTTGATCGATACGAAATCTGTTCGTATCGATCACGGATCGGACCGAAACTTCACGGGCTTGGGCGCGCGGGCCTGGTCACGTGCCAAAAAGGGTCTCCTGAGATCTGAGCAAAATACCAGCCTCCTACACCTATAAATAGACCCCCAAAGCCAACAGAAAAGGGGTTCTTCTTCTTCGGCTTTGAGATCTCCAACGCCCAGACTCTGCTGGATCCAGATCTGAACTCCATTGCTGCTACTACTAACTACATTCACTGCTGTAAATCATCATTATGAACTATAATCTGCTGTAATCATCTGAAATCATCAAGTGAACATCAATAAAATCATTAACTTCAGAGTGAACGTAGGCAAGATCGCCGAACCACTATAAACCTTGTGTTTCTGTCTATCTCTCTACGTTTTAAGTTCATTATTCTTCACTTTTTATCCTCTACATTACTTAGATCTGAGATCTGTGATTACATACTGTCGATTTGTGTTCATACACTGGTGCTTTCACGAAATTTGGGATTTGTGACCATTTTTGGCGCAAACACTTTGGTGCTTTCACTGAGAACTGAACTCAGGATTCTATCATTTGGAAATTGAATTTGGAGGCTTAAAGAATTCAGATCTGAAAAACTATGACAAGGCAATCAAATAGAAGACAAAGGTCAGAGAGAGGTCAGCATGAAGGGAGTCAAAAGGCTTCCTCAGGTGCAAATCAGACATCAATCTTCATCACCAGGGATGAGATAGAGACAATGATGAAAAGACAAGAGGAAATGATCCAGAACTTGCTTCTTCAGATTGGGCAGCTTGGAGCGCAAAATCAAGGAGCAACCAGAGTTCAGAACGGAGTAGGACCATCTGGCACAGCCCCAGAACTAGGGGGCACTTACCCAGAGCATGTTGACCCGTTCCCAGGAGCAGTACTAGGAGGAGTTGCGCAGCACGGCGTTGAGAGAGAAGCGAATGCTCGTTCAGGAGAGCAGGCTCCAGGAATCCCTCGTGAACTCGGGGGGCAAATCGGAAACAACGGACAAGGACTACAACTTGGAGATAGTGACAGATTGGCGGAGATGGTCAGACGCGCCATGAGAGGTGGACTAGTGAATAGAGATCTGGAGGATGTGAATAGGAGTCCCTTTGCTCCTACGATCAGGCAAGCTAGGAATCTTCCAGAATTCAAGCTACCAACATTAGAGACATACGATGGAAGGACAGATCCTGCAGTACATCTGACACGATACATGAGGCATATGGAGGTGTTGGGGGCATCAGAGGAGGTCATGGCCCTGGTGCTTCCCATTGTATTTGACAGACATCGCAGCACTATGGTTTAGACAGCTGGAGAGTGGCTCCATAGGAACATGGACCGATCTGACTGAAAGGTTCATGAGGCAATTCAGGGTTCATATTTCAAGACCCAAAAATGTGATGAGTTTGGCAGCGCTAAAGCAAAGATCCGGGGAGTCTTTGAGGAACTTTCTGACGTGATTCAATGCAGCGACAACATCAGTGGATCGACCCGATCCATCCATGGTTTTGATGGCAGCTGTATCCGGCGTGGCTGATGGCACAGAGTTCAAGAATTCTTTGACAAGGGATCCACCCATGGATCTGGGAGAATTTTATCACGAGACTGAAGGATTTTTACGATTAGAGGATGCAAATGCTGAAAGAGAGGAAGGAGAAGGAGCCAAGGTTTATGCAGTCAAGGGTGAAAATCCTCCTAGAACAGATTCAGGGACTGGTAAAGGGAAACGAAAGGCTGAAGATAATAGTGACGAACCGACGCGACCCGAAGGAACCAAGATTCACCTCTTACACGGAGTTGAATGAAACTTTGGAGCGAATCTACCAGGATACTAGGGGGCAGATTGCCTATCGAAGGCCGATGAGAAGGGATCCAACCAACAATGAAAGAAGATCGGACAAGTATTGCTTATTCCACGAGCTGAATGGCCATAGCATGAATGATTGTAGACACTTGAAGGATGAGGTTGAGGGATATATCCGGAATGGTCTGCTATTGCAGTATGTAAGAAGGGGAACAACAACGGTGGAACGGGAGCAGCCACCACCTGCACCTACTGGAGACGGCTCAGGATCGAGGCGTCAGCTTATCATCAATTGATTGAGATAATGACGAATAAGTAGCAAACTCCACACCAACGCGACTTAATCTTTTTACACATGTACAGGACCGCGAACGATCCTCAGGCATGCTCTGATACGACTACCGATCGCAACAGTGTAGGTGTTTGCACTTTGACGTCCCTATTTTTACTTTTATTTTCTGTTTCTAATGTTTGAACCTGATTTTGTTGAACATCTCTGTTGAAAAACCCATTTTGAACAAAAATCCACTACCTATGATTCCACAACGGCCAAGCCACTTACACATATAAGGGATCGCGAACGGTCCTCAGGCATGCTCTGAGATGGCGATAAACCGCCACCACAAACAGTTCAGAAACTCACTCGAACGTGAAATCTGACACTGATAATACTAAGTCCCCCCCGGGCACACATCACAAATCGCCTCGAACGGCACCCGACCATGAACGTTCACAAATCGCCTTGAACGGCACCCGACCGCAAACGGTCACAAATCGCCTCGGACAGCACCCGACCGCGAACAGTCACAAATCGCGTCGAACGGCACCCGACCGTGAACGGTCACAAATCGCCTCGAACGGCACCCGACCGTGAACGGTCACAAATCGCCTCGAATGGCACCTGACCGCGAACGGTCACAAATCGCCTCGAACGGCACCCGACCGCGAATGATCACAATTCGCCTCGAACGGCACCCGATCGCGAACGATCACAAATCGCCTCGAACGGCACCCCGACCATGAACGGTCACCATTCGCCGCGAACGGCATCCGACTGCGAATGGTCACATATCACCTCGAATGACATACGATTCCGAACGGTCGTCATTCGTGGTCAAATGAAACTATCAATTTCTATGCAGGTCATCAACAGGATATGAACACCCATCTTATGGCATTACAAAACACACCTTCTTATCACAAGGCATGTTTTGGGGGGCAAATGTTATCCCGCCTTTTGGCAAGGCCGTGACACCAAGAAATTGACTAGAGACCAAAGATAGTTCATCAAGAAAGTCGGTTATACGCAGGTTCACTATGGATATCGACGAATTTTGTCCGAGTCCGGATCAAGCTAAAATTGATATGACACGACAAGCAAAGCTAATGGAGTCAATGTTCCAAATTTCAAGTCAATCCGAGTTCGTATGCTCAAGTTACGATCGATGCAAAATTGAATAAAAACAGCCTCGCGTTCGACTCGCTCAGTTCGCGTCCCTCAGAAATGCCAACTTCGACTCGCTCCACCTCGAACCCACTTCGACTCGCTCTGCCTCAAGCCACACTTCGACTCGCTCTGCCACGAGCCTACTTCGACTCGCTCTGCCTCAAGCCCACTTCGACTCGCTCTGCCTCGAGCCCACTTCGACTCCAACATAGAATCACTGTTCGACTCGCTCCTCTTCGACTCCATCAGAAAGCCAAACTCCGACTCGATCTGCTTCACATCCACATAATAGGGCATGGCAATCGATGCGAACGAAAGCATGGTCATCGATACGAATAGAGGGACTCACATCGATGCGAATTGGGCTAATTCGTAACCGAGTCGAAACAAGCGAGTCGAACGAAACAGCCATCCGAGAATCCCAATTCGTATCGATCGTATCTCCTAATCTACAAGTCCAAATGCTATGAAATTTTCACAGAAGACTATGTGCATGCTAAAGAATGTCCACGCCAAATTTCGACTCCATTGGATGAAATCTTGATCGATACGAAATCTGTTCGTATCGATCACGGATCGGACCGAAACTTCACGGGCTTGGGCGCGCGGGCCTGGTCACGTGCCAGAGAGGGTCTCATGAGATCTGAGCGAAATACCAGCCTCCTACACCTATAAATAGACCCTCAAAGCCAACAGAAAAGGGGTTCTTCTTCTTCGGCTTTGAGATCTCCAACGCCCATACTCTGTTGGATCCAGATCTGAACTTCATTGCTGCTGCTACTAACTACATTCACTGCTGTAAATCATCATTATGAACTGTAATCCACTGTAATCATCTAAAATCATTAAGTGAACATCAATAAAATCATTAACTTCAGAGTGGACGTAGGCAAGATCGCCGAACCACTATAAACCTTGTGTTTCTATCTATCTCTCTACGTTTTAAGTTCATTATTCTTCACTTTTTATCCTCTACATTACTTAGATCTGAGATCTGTGATTACATACTGTCGATTTGTGTTCATACACTGGTGCTTTCGCGAAATTTGGGGTTTGTGACCATTTTTGGCGCAAACAGTGTAAAAGAACATTGTAAGACTACATGGGATTCCTAGTAGTATAGTCAATGACAAAGATACTTTATTCACTATTGAATTTTGGAAGAGTCTGCAAGAGGTGTTAGGTACTAAGCTAAAGATGAGTATCACTTATCATCCGTAGATGGATGGTTAGACATAAAGAGCCAACATGGTACTTGAAGATTTGCTGAGAGCTTGTGTACTATACTTTGGAGGGTTGTGGGAATACCATTTGCACTTAGTTGAGTTTTCCTATAATAATAGTTATCAAACTAGTATAGGAATGGTGCCTTTCGAAGCTTTGTATGAAAGGCCATGCAAATCACTAGTATGTTGGCTAGAGACCAGAGACAGACTGATTCTTGGTCCAGATATGGTGAGAGAAGCCATGAAAGGTTGAGTTAATTTGAGAAAGGATGGAAGAAGCTCAATTTATGCAGAAAAGTTATGCAGATAGGAGATGTAAGGATTTAGAGTTCTCAGTTGGAGAATATGTTTTTGTTAAGGTATCACCGATTAAGGGTGTGGTATGGTTTGGAAAGGCAGGAAAGTCTGCATTGAGATATGTTGGTCCATTTCCATTATGTTTTTCATCTCATAAAGTGTGTTCTTGATCCAGAGACTACTATTGCATCGACTGTATTGGAAGATTTAGTAGTGGAACCGGACATGACTTTTGTTAGACAACGAGTTCCTGTTGTAGCAAGAGATGAGAAGAGGTGAAGGAACAAAACAGTCAATTTAGCGAAAGTTTAGTGGAGTGACAACGAGAAAGATTGTACTTAGGAAACAGAAGACATGGTTAGAGATACTTATCCTGATTTGTTTTGATGGGTGTTCTATATTTATTATATAGGCTTCTTTGTTGGTCAGATAGGTTGGTATTGTCGTTATATATTGTCACATATGTTTGAATGATTAATATGCTTATTATTTTCCTTATCGTTATTTCAAGGATGAAATTCTTTTAGGTGGGGAGCCTGTAACACCCCCAATTTTGTGTAACATTATTCGAAAGATTTAGTTAGATAAATTAAATAGAATAATATGATGTGTGGGGATAAAGAGAATGAGATTTGATAATTAATTGGGTCGGACCTTAACTATTAATAAGATTGATTTAAACATATAATAGAAGGGATTCAATGAGAGGGGCAAATTGGAAATAGTTCCTTACTTCATTCCTAAAACCCCTTCCTCCCTCATTCATTCTCATTTTCATTTCACAAACTCCAAAAACCAACATAAGAGGCCGCCCATTACCAAGAAGAGAAATCTAAAGCATTCAAGGGAAAAAGCTAAGGGGAATTAATCAACAACAAATCTAAATCCCTCTTATTTAATCCAAGGTGAATAATAGTATTCATCTCATTGTTTATGCTTTGTTCTCAGATTTATGATTTATTTCCTAATTGATTGTGATAATATGTCATGTTTGGATTGATTATATCATTATTGGAGTGAATGATGATTTATTGGATTTTTTTAGAATTGTTTTAATAGGTTTTAAGATTAAAACCTAAGTTTTTGAATTCCTATTGATTCTAAGTTTGGATATGTTGTGTAAAACTTTATTTGGAGATAGGTTTTCAATTTCATAATTTTTCAAATTTGCATGAATATTTTATGAATTTCTTAAGAGGAAAATTTGTTTATTTTGAGTTTTAATTATTTAAAATAAATAAATAAATAGTTTGGCCTCGAAATGTTTATATGTGAAAGGAGATGGAAATTAAGATTTTTGGGGATTTTTCCCAATTGGTTATGATTTTCTATGAATTAACTATGGTAAAAAAGCTATTAATTTGTAACAACCCTGGTTTCAGTGATTATCTTTAAGTTATAATTTAATATTGTGAATTAAAATAAATTTGGAGATTTTAAATTGTTTATTTGGAATAAACAATGAATTTTGGAAATAAAATGTGAAAATTAAGTTTTGAAACTTTATTTTGTTTGTTTAGTTAATAATGAATGAAAATGTTTTTAATTAGTAGAAAATGCAATAATTTTATTAATTATTGCCAATTACTTCTTTTAAAGAAAGTATTTGATTTTAAAAGTTGTTTATTTAAATAAAAAGGTAGATTTGGGATTAAAAATATGTTTTGGTTATAAATTTGAGTTTAAAATGGTTTATTATATTTTTCTAAGTAAGAAAATAATTTTTGTTGAATTTTAGAAGTTAAAAATGTGGACTTTTGCATTTATTTGTGAAAATAGTGTATTTTTGTAAACTAAGGGATTTTAATAATAAAAATGTTTTAAAAATTAAAATTATCTTTTATATAGTGTAAGATACTTTATTTTATATGTATGTAGTTTCACATATTTTGTTTGGTTTAAAACTTGAAAGAAAATGCATTTGTTTTATTATATAGTGTAAATATGAATACATTTGGCTTTGTGTTAATTAAATTAGCTTAACATAATTTGTTTTCTTTTAATTTTTGGTCCAAAGGGCCCATTAGCACTTACCTGATATTGAGAAAGAGGAAAGCAAGTTACAGTACATTCAAACTCATTCCTCTCCTTCTTCCTCTTTTTAGTAAATAAGAAAAACCACCACTTTGTAAAATCCAAGCTTTCAAAACTCAATTAATTCAATCAAACTGAGATTTTTAGCAAACTAGGGTGTAAATCTAAAGGTAATCAACTCCAAAACCCTATAATTTTATCAAAATCTAAATTTCAGAAGTGGATTTTCTAATTTACTGTAAATTTCCTTTTGCATGTACTGTATTCTCCTTATACAGGTTCTACAGGCTAAAATTCAAGCAAAAGCTCCAACCTTTCTGCATTAATACGAGTTTTTGCATTCCTACAGCAAGGTGAGTTGAAATACTCACATAATCTAGCCGAGCCAAGCTCAAAAATTGCAAAAACAATGAATAGCTTAGTCTCTATATGAATTTCTGCAGTTGATTTATCTCAGTTTGAAATCAGTTTCATATTGCTTCTTTGAATGCTTGTATCTTTTGATTCCGGCAACGAAATTCTGCCGGATTTTTTTCTATTTATAGTTCATGTGTTGTAGTATAAGTGTGCAAAATTTCATAAGAAAACCCTTTCGTTTGTTACCTGAAAACTTTGCTGCAAAATGAATACAAACCCAGATTTTTGCCTGTACACTGTTTTGAGTTGCTGTAAACATGGCTTGAGTAAGTGTCTGAGACAGCATGTCTCTTTCATTTCTTGCTGGAATTCATCGATTCATTTTTTGTTCGAAAGATAAAGTTTTGTTCTATGGGCATACCAATTTTTAGCTCAATATGAAGTCGTTTGTTACTTTGTTTCAGGCCTGTAATTTGAACCCAAGATGGTTTTCAGGCCTGGGCACTTTTTGTTTTTGATGTGTTGCAAACATGGCCTGAGTCCATGTTTGAGACAGTGTAACTTTTTCAATTCCTATCGGAATTTATTGATTATTTTTTTATTTGAAAGCTGAAGTTTTTTACTATGTGCAAACCAATTTTCAGTTCAATCATATGAAGTTTGGCTACCTGTTCCTTGTCTGTAACTTCAACCCGAGAGGTTTTAGACCTAGGCAGAATTCAACATGGCCTGAGTCCATGTTTGAGATTTCATATATTTAGCATTTCATATCGGAATTCAGTGAATCATTTTCCAGTTCATAGATAAATTGTTCTACTTTGTGTGTATCAAATTTTAGACCATTCCGAGGTCATTAAGCCTTTCAAATTATGTCCGAAATTTGAACCCGGAGAAGATTTCAGACCTGGGTATTGTTTTTGGCGTGTGCATTTATGTGTTCTGTCTTGTTTAATTTCTAATCAGTTTTCCGACTTCTGCGTCTTATTTTTGTGATATTTCTGAACTGTTTTGAACGCCATAAAGCCTATTAATAGGCGAGCTAGAATTTTGAATTTGTAATTCAAAATGAATCGATTTTTGAGATGTTTTCGAATGTCAGTTTTGGTGGTTTTCGATGATTTTTATTTGATTTCGAGTACGGATTTTTCCAAACAATTTTGAAATAATTTTTAAAATAAATTGGCATTTATAATAATTATTGTATAATATTTTTAAATTATTTTAAGCTATAAAATCTATTTATTCTATATAATAAGGGAATTTTCAAATATTGTTTTCAAAATTGATTTCAAAAAATGGCTTTAAAAGCTTGTTTTCTCAAATAAATTATTTTATATATAAAATGCACGTTTTGCACTATTCGAGCGAAGGAGAAGGAGAATTAAACGATTTGGTAAAACACGTGGTGTGGGACACGTGCGTTTATCTTATTGGTTAATTCCTGACTTGTCCGTTTGAGAAAAAAAAAGAATATATATAACTTTATGCAAACTCGCTTTAAAATGCTAAAAAGGACGGTATGTTTTCAGATTAAATTTTTTAAAGTGTTAAATGATGATATATATTGTGTTTCCGACCTAATGGTCGACGGATATTATATAAATCATTTTTGTAATATTGTATACGACCCTCCATACAAAGGAGACTCCGCCGATTTTTGCGGAAATTTCTAACACTTAGAAAATTTGAGAAACATATGTGAAAATATATATTACCAATTAAAATTTATGGAAGAATTAGAGGATAGACAACTCAAAATTTTTATTTACTCTAAATAAAGAGTAATGAGTTTAAATTAAAAATCCAAGTAAGAAGCTTTAGAAATTTTCAAATGTTGAAAATTAAGAATTTAATTATTTTAAAGATAATGGGTTTGTGAATTATAAGAATATTTGTTTAGTAAAATAGGAGTATAAAAATCCATTCCTTGAGTTTGTCTTGCCTTTGTGCAATTATCTAACGACTTGCAATTATGTAGTCATTTGGGTTGGTGGTATTGAAGAAACCACCTACCTCTTGTTGAGTTTTCTTACCTCAATAGTTGTCTATCTAATATCGGTATGACTCCCTTCATAGTGTTATACAGAAAGTTGTATCGATTGCCATCTTACGAGCTAGATTCCGGTATCAAGTTGTGACTAAATCCCGACTCTATTCGATTAGCTTCTGAGAAGTCAATCTCACTTGATTGATCTTTTACGTAGCATTCTGTCTGTATTCTTGTTTCGAAGGTGAGATGCCTTCGAAATCATGAGGTATTGCTTGAAGGTATTCAATGGTCCGAGAATCCTAATGGCAACCCTTGGGAAACCATAGAATTAATCGAGCAATCTTATCTTGGTTTTCTATCACCTTGAGTTAAGAGTGAGAAATTTTAAATCTCGAGCTTGTCTATCTTTCTTTTGCTTGGTGAAATAATTGTGTTGAATACAGTTCATCCCTAGAAATTGTGAGGACGAAATTTTCATAAAGGAGGAGTCTGTAACAACCCTGGTTTTGGTGATTATCCGTAAATATTAAATTATAACGGTAGTTATAATTTAATATTGTGAATTAAAATAAAATTGGAGATTTTAAATTGTTTATTTGGAATAAACAATGAATTTTGGAAATAAAATGTGAAAATAAAGTTTGTAAACTTTATTTTGTTTGTTTGGGTTAATAATGAATGAAAATGTTTTTAATTAGTAGAAAATGCAATAATTTTATTAATTATTGCCAATTACTTCTTTTAATAATTTTTAAAGGAAGTATTTGATTTTAAAAGTTGTCTATTTAAATAAAAAGGTAGATTTGGGTTTAAAAATATGTTGTGGTTATAAATTTGAGTTTAAAATGGTTTATTATATTTTTCTAAGCAAGAAATTAATCTTTGTTGAATTTTAGAAGTTAAAAATGTGGACTTTTGCATTTATTTGTGAAAATAGTGTATTTTTGTAAATTAAGGGATTTTAATAATTAAAATGTTTTAAAAATTAAAATTACCTTTTATATAGTGTAAGATACTTTATTTTATATGTATGTAAGTTCACATATTTTGTTTGGTTTAAAACTTGAAAGAAAATGCATTTGTTTTGTTATATAGTGTAAATATGAATACATTTGGCTTTGTGTTAATTAAATTAGCTTAACATAATTTGTTTTCTTTTAATTTTTGGTCCAAAGGGCCCATCAGCACTTAACCTGATATTGAGAAAGAGGAAAACAAGTTACAGTATGTTCAAACTCATTCCTCTCCTTCTTCCTCTTTTTAGTAAATAAGAAAAACCACCACTTTGCAAAATCTAAGCTTTCAAAACTCAATTAATTCAATCAAACTTGGATTTTTAGCAAACTAGGGTGTAAATATAAAGATAATCAACTCCAAAACCCTATAATTTCATCAAAATCTAAATTTCAAAAGTGGGTTTTCTAATTTATTGTAAATTTCCATTTGCATGTACTATATTCTCCTTATACAGGTTCTACAGGCTAAAATTCAAGCAAAAGCTCCAACCTTTCTGCATTAATTCGAGTCTTTGCATTCCTACAGCAAGGTGAGTTGAAATACTCACATAATCTAGCCGAGCCAAGCTCAAAAATTGCAAAAACAGCGAATAGTTTAGTCTTTATATGAATTTCTGTAGTTGATTTATCTCAGTTTGAAATCAGTTTCATATTGCTTCTTTGAATACTCGTATCTTTTGATTCCGGCAACGAAATGCTTCCTGATATTTTTCTATTTATAGTTCATGTGTTATAGTATAAATTTGCAAAATTTCATAGCAAAACTCTTTCGTTTGATACCTGAAAACTTTGCTGCAAAATCAATACAAACCAAGATTTTTGCCTGTACACATGTTTTTTGAGTTGCTGCAAACATGGCCTGAGTCCATGTTTGAGACATCATATCTCTTTCATTTCTTGCTGGAATTCATCGATTCTTTTTTTGTTTGAATGATGAAGTTTTGTATTATGTGCGTACAAATTGTCAGCTTAATATGAAGTCGTGTGGTCCTCTTTTTCAGGCCTATAAATTGAACCCAAGATGGTTTTCAGGCCTGGGCACATTTTTGATTTAGAACTGTTGCAAACATGGCCTGTGTACATGTTTGAGACTACATAACTTTTTCATTTTCATTCGAAATTTATTGATTCCTTTTTTATTTGAGAGCTGAAGTTTTCTACAATGTCCACACCAATTTTTAGTTCAATCAGAGGTCGTTTGACCACCTGTTCCATATCTGTAACTTGAACCCGAGAGGGTTTTAGACCTGGGCAGAATCTAACATGGCCCGAGTCCATGTTTGAGATTTCATATCTTTAGCACTTCATACCGGAATTCAGTGAATCTTTTATCAGTTCATAGATAAATTGTTTTACTTTGTGTATATCAAATTTTAGACCATTTCGAGGTCATTAAGCCTTTCAAATTA
Organism: Allium fistulosum; assembly: GCA_030737815.1. NCBI lineage: Eukaryota > Viridiplantae > Streptophyta > Magnoliopsida > Asparagales > Amaryllidaceae > Allium > Allium fistulosum. The sequence continues at coordinate 716,294,037 of CM060906.1, read as the reverse complement.
TGTTCGAAAGTTGAACCCGGAGAAGATTTCAGACCCGGGTATTGTTTTTGGCATGTGCATTTTTGTGTTGTCTTGTTTTCTAATCAGTTTTTCGACTTCTGCGTCTTGTTTTTGTGATATTTCTGAACTGTTTTGAAGGCCATAAAGCCTATCAATAAGCGAGCCAGAATTTTGAAATTGTGATTTAAAACGAATCGATTTTTGAGATGTTTTCGAATGTCAGTTTTGTTGTTTTTTGATGATTTTTATTTGATTTCAAGCACAGATTTTTCAAAAAAATTTTAAAATAATTTTTAAAATAAATTGGCATTTAAAATAATTATTATATAGTATTTTTAAATTATTTTAAGCTATAAAATCTATTCATTCTCTATAATAAGGGAATTTTCAAATGTTGTTTTCAAAATTGATTTCGGAAAATGGCTTTAAAAGCTTGTTTTCTTAAATAAATTATTTTATATATAAAATACACGTTTTTGCACTATTCGAGCGAATGAGAATGAAAATTAAACGATTTGGTAAAACATGTGGTTTGGGACACATGCGTTTATCTTATCGGTTAATTCCTGACTTGTCTGTTTGATCGTTTTGACCTTCGGATCGTGTTTACCATTGAGATGAGGTAAACATTTTACTTCTTTTGAGTGTGACATTTACTAGCGGTTAGTAAACCGTTTAGTGCGAATGTATCGTATGGGACGCACGTTAACACCTTTTGGGTTCCTATCTGAGAGTTTGTAACACATTTGCCATTGCGGCGTTTTGCCAGTACTGGACCTTCGGATCATTGCCATTGCGGAGTATTTGCCATTGCAGCGTATTTGCCATTGCAGCATATTTGTCCTTGAGACGTTCGCCATTGCAGAGTATTTGCCATTGCGGCGTATTTGTCATTATGATGTATTTGCCTTCGGGCGTGGCACCTTATTTAAGAGATCAGTACTTGGCAGACTTCGGCCACATGCACGTGCAAAATTTAGAGATGATTTCATTGATTATTGTGATTTCCCAAGTGTATTTCCTTTTTCATGGTTGGCCATTCGAGCTGTTTGATATATATATATATATGTATGTATGTATGTGTATATGGTGGTTATCTTATGGGAATTTGAACTCTTCTGAGTTCTATCTTTGAGATTTGAGTTGCCTACACTGGCGTTATTTGAGATTTGCCTTTTGACGTTTATTTGGGATTTATATTCTCCTATTTGGAGATATATGTATTGCCTTTATGGCGTATTTTTATATGGTGATTTCTTTGGAAATGCTTTTGAGTTTGCCGATATGGCGGGTTTGGGATTTCTCCTTTTTAGGAGTTATGATCTTCTCTAAACCATTTTTGAAGATTTGTGATATGCCGATGATACGAGGCCTGCTATATTTAGCGTTTTGTGGATATTGATTTATCTCTTAGAGATTATATACGCATGCTAGTGATACTATATCATTTGTAGTAACCATACTTATACTTAGAATAGTTTCTTCTCATTTGAGAAGAATATCACCCTTATCCTTATACTCATATTATCGTTTATCCATACTAACTGATTGTTTTAGCTAGACTGACCCGTGTATTTTATACTTGGGTCAGACCGAGGTGTTTCTGGTTAGGTACCCGTTGGACTTAGCCTTTCTACATCCGCTTGGATATTTTGCTATCACCTTTTTGATGTAGCTTTTTGTGTAGACTCTGATATGTATATTTTTGACTCGTTGTATATTGTGTGGTCGTCATACCACTTATGTGTATCATTTTGTATTACACTGAGGATGTACCTGTATATATATGTATATATCTGCTGTTTTCTGTTCTTTGATGTGATATGCGTTTAGTTGTTGTGTTTTGTTATGACAGATCCGTAGCCACCTATAGTTTTGTATTAAGCGTTTATTGGATATGTCGATCTACTTGAGATAGAGGAAAAAAAAGTTAGAGCATTTATCGATGTATTCAATAGATGTTTCAGACAAAGCTATAGATGGTCGTTCTTAACCAACCCTATTTTCCACATTAGCAGACAGTATTACCTAGTAATACTCTTTGTTAATGCGGGTCTTGGGGTGGGGCGCCACATAATTAATATTAATCAATGATATTGGTAATAAAGGTTTGTAATTTGTTTTTGGGAATGTAAGACATGTCTTCTAGTAAATTTCTAAAAAGGATATGGAATTTTTTTTGTTAACCAATGATATTTTGATAAGAGGCTAGATTTGGTGGAAAGAATTAGCTTTAAAAAGAAACAAATCAGTTTTATAATTAATTATAGAAATGCCACTGTAGGTATTCTGCACCCCCATCCCATGCCATTCAACATCTGTGAAAGTCGATACCTAGAAGTATAAGAGGAATCAACATTATAAAGTCGACATCTATCCGGGATGATGCATGCGATACCTACCTTGTTGGCATGAGATGTATCAGCCCTTATAGTGATTCGACATCAAATCATTTAGGGTTGATATCTCAAGCTGTAAAGGTTCGACACCCTAGGGTTTAGGGACTCAACATTGTTTTTAAAAGTGCAGCACCTTCTTTGCTTTTAAGGGTTAAGTAACCTTCAAGTTTTTTTAAAGTTTCAACACCATCTAGGATATAGAGGTTCGGCATCCCTAAATGTTTAAAACTAGGCACCTCTTGTCATCTATTTTTTCGACATCTATGTTTTTGTGAGATTGATGCCGCATGTTAATAAATCCAAAACCTATATTTTATAGATGAGAAGACCTTATGTTATGCAAACCAAAAGCTATGTTTTAAAGGCACGATAGCCTATGTAAGTTAGAAATTTGATAACCATATATTTCCGGCACTATAGTCATATGTTTTAAAAATCAGAACAATTGTCTAGAGACCCAGTATAGAGGCTCGATACCCTAATTTAGCGGCATAGATGTGGTATGTCTACCAAATTGGATAGCTTTACCAAGTGGCACGATAGCCAATTATTTTAGAGGTACGGTAACCTCATTTATGATACCGAATGAATAAAAAGATATTTTGAAAGATGAGTATATTTTAGCATAAGATTTTAGGTAAGTAAAAGAGGCTAAGTTTTTCTTGTTATAAAGAATGACTTTGAGGGATTAAACATTTATAAAGACAAATGTTTTCAAGGGAATAAAATGGTATTTTAACTTAAAGTTTTATATGATTTAGCCAAACTAAATTTTTACTTAAGATTAAATAATTTTGTGATGCCAACCATTATTGATTGAACGTATTTGAATAAGTAATGTCGTATGTTCTTGTTACCATATAATAAGTTATATTTATATTATTTGCATTATCATACTCACATCATCATGACCCAACATCATATCTTGGGGTGTAAGGGAAGAATTACTAGTTAGGTTGTCCCAATAGTGAGTATGGTCAGACTTAACTCCTGAGTGAGTAGAGTTGCATCCAGAAGATCAGATAGATCAATCATGTAGGTACTTGAACCGATCGGAAAGATATGACTCTTGAATTTAACAACCATATTGGTTGATTAGTTACATGCGAAAACCAATAGGTTCATAGTAATCCTAGGGAAACTATGACATGTGAGATGGATAGTTCGCATGATACATAAGACAGGTAGTCCATATGTGTGACGGATAGTCAATATGACCCGAGACAGATAATCCATATAATATACATGATGGGTAGTCCACATAAGTTGAGATGGATAGTCAATTTAATTTGAGACAGCCCATATAATATGTGTGATGGGTAGTCCACATAAGTTGAGATGGATAGTCCATTTGATTTAAGACAGATAATTCCATTAAATTGAGACTGATAGTCCATTTTACAAGATTGTGTAGATTATGGGAGTGCATTACCTATAAAGACAGATTAGTTAGACTTACCCACATTGAATATCTACATATGATTATCTTATGATGTCTAACCAATGTGGTTGCAGATGCATGATTTATGATTGACATATTTGTATAAGATACTAGAGAGGGAAAAATTCATTTCGCTCAACAATGTGGTCTCACTAGATATCTATTGTGATTCGAGATGGAATATTATTATTCACAATAGAGTATTTGACTGACCCGAAGTTTTTATTTTTACCCCTAAACTCTCGGGTACTCATTTGAGTAGGTCGGGAGTAAGGAACTTCATGTTAGACGAATAAGCTTTCAGAGACGTGCAGGAGGCAAGCTAGCTAATATTAGAAGTTTATTTATGCTGTGCTGTTTATAGTCTTTGCTTTGTTAAAGGGATGTAATGACAAGATTTATAATTGTCAAGTAGTTAGACTCTGGTCACCTACGGGGTATCTTCATATATCAATCTTGGAGTATAATTGTATTTATTATATTTTCTCTAAACGTGGAATCGATGAGTATGTAATGAATATGAAAATTATTAATGAAATGGGTTTTGAAAATTTTCAAATTCTTGTGCTCCTGATGTTACAGACGCAATTAATGGATCTCATTTTGTTACTAGAAATTTATACTCTGGATGACTGCAAAATCCGTAGCTCTTAGTTTTAGGTCTCAAAATAAGGGATGTTACATCGACCAAACCTACTCTCCCAATCGACCACTAGCGGTCGATCGGCCAAAGGTAACAGTCGACCGGTTCATTTATTTCAGGGAACGTTTTAATTGTCATTGATTTATGCATTTCATTCCTTTATTACTCCTTTAATGTTAATGTTAATTTTAACGATTACTTAACCTCTAAGTCTAATTACTGTTATGTTTTGAATTTCAAATCTAATTATTTGAATTTGAATTCTATTTAAATAATTTTGAATCCAAAAACATCGAACTTTCATAACCTTTTCGTTTGAGCTTCATTTTTAACATAATATATAAGAAAATTGATCAAAAATCACCACGAATGCAACGACCTAACTTCCATGGTCAAATTGTGAGTTTTGCAAAATTTCCCTTTTAGCATTACCTTATTTACTTAATTTATATTATATTATTTATTTCTTATTAATTTTTATGGGGTGTTATAGTCGTAGGTTATTTACGACTTCTTATATAGAGAGGAGGCAGACCCAATGGCCTTTTAATACCTTCCACCCTAAATAAACCCCTTAACATCCCCATAGGTACCGAGCCATTTAATACTTTAATTATGAGGCGGATGCTTGGTACATTTTCCCGCACATATACGCAAGTGCATATCCCTTCCCCACGGGTCCTATGGTTGGAGATGTTCTACATTAGTAGTAAGTATAAACAACTACCAGTAGCCTCTACATGAAGGGCAGACTTTTATTGTGCAACTCAATTGACCTCACATCCCAACCGATTCTAAACCAAACTAATTGTCCTAGGTCTAAGTATTAGGCTATGCCTACTAATTTGCGGTCATCCTAAATATATTGTTGAAGCTAATTATCCTAGGTCTAAGTATTAGGCTCGGCCTACTAATTTGTAGTCATCCTAAATATATTGTTGAAGCTATATAATTTCCTACTATGAAAATTATACTACCTCCTAATATTTAATTCATATCTTATACGCTTATTACGTATATTCTCTCTTTCCCTCCATGTCTCGTAAATGTCCGTTATCCGTAATAAATGGTCATTATTATTCAAATTAGACAATCACTAATGACATTAGTTTATTCATTCTAATTCAACCAATTATGCCTATTCATTTCCCATAAATGCCATACCTTTAATTAGTCAATAAAACACATTTATGTCCCATTTAATTCGTTTAACCCTTTATTAACTGCACATTTATTTCCTTCCTAATTATGGAGTTACTATCTCTTTTCCTATTTCAACCTCTTAGTCCTATGGTTTATGCTATAAATAACTAGTCGTCCTAATTATAACTAATACGAATATCGTCATATATTACGCTATATACACACACATGTTTATATTTTAATCGATAGGCAAGGTTATACGTGTGTGTGTGTATATATATATATAGATATATTCATATTTCTAATTCATTAATTCATACGCTCAAGAATTCCAGAACATACTTAAATGTACATTCTGTAAAGAACATTTATTTTCACATTTTAATATATTAGAGCTATCTTTCCTAAAAAGGATTATCATTATAACTTTCTATAAATTAGCCAAAAGTGAGACTTTTGCTTCGTTCGAAATTACAAGATATTATCTTTTTATTTTATTGAAATAAACAGTGCAAACTACGGAAGAGAACATCTGTACGTTACACATCTCTTTCTTTCTTGGTATATTCTTTATTATTTCAAATGATGCACTTTTAATACATAGTTATGGAATTAGATTATTTATGAAAATTACAAAGAAATAGATACAACTAAATTGTACCCCACAATGTTATCAAATAAATTAAAATATAGAAATTCACATTCCAAGTCAAATTAGGCCAATCAAAATTTATACCAACAATTTATTACAACCCAATTGTCTTAAATCTTGAATACAAGTAGTCTTAGTCTAGCGTGGGCTACTACTTAGCACTTGTAATAGTTAGTATTCCATGGACTATGATACTCTAGCTCTTTAATTGTATTTTGTTGCTTCATACCTATTTTTTGGCCATCGATCGGGCTTGTCGATCGACCTCTTACATATTTTATCATATAACTACTTAACCGGCTGTGTAGTATCACGCTACACACCCGTCTCTCTCTCAAAAAAAAAATCTTGAATAAATCTTGCCTTCTCATCAATTTTCTAATTTAACAAATTTGGAGACTGATTTCCAAATTTCTAGATTACGGTAAAAATACTATTCCTATTCTAGTTACCTAACTTATAGAATATGTGGGCGATATTTAATTGAATACGTTTTTTCTAAGCCTACAACTTAATAGACTTTGCGTAGGCATAATAATTAAATAAAACTCAATGATGTAAATTTCAGCATTACATATAAATCATATAATTTCACACTCACCTTTCTAGCTTTCCCGACTCCTAAATCTGAATCCATCTCTTTATTGACTCCTTTCCCTTCCCAATCCAAAAATACGTATGGTAAGGTATATACATACCCATTAGAATTTCAGATCTGAGTGGAGATTTGAAATAATTGGAATATAGAATAATAGTCATGAAAATTTACCTTTTTCCGCAATATCAATTCGCTCTTTCTCTTCTTTTCTTTTATTTTCTACCCTTCTCCAATATATATATATATATTCATATAATATAATATAATATTTTATAGTTGATAGAAATAGTGGAGAAAGGGAAATGATAGAGCTTCGCTACTTTGATTAGAAAATATGAAAAGAAAAGTAAGGGGCTGGGTCTGTATTTATAGATACTCAAATCAATCATATATGTTAGATTTAATATAATATAATCCAGGCCGTTCAACCAAGATTCAACCCTCGCCACTAGGAGTAGGCCAGTCGATCGCTCCCCATAGGCGATCAAACGGCCCTGGAAAGGGTCGACTGGTGGGTCTACACGAATATTATTATTTAGTTCTTTTTAATTATTTTCGTTTTGAAATCTTTAAATATTGATAACTTCTTCATTTGAAGCCCGATCGCGAAACTCTGTATAAGAAAGTTGCTGAGAAAATTGCCACAAACATAATGGTGCAAGTTTCATCTCCAAATTTCGATGTTTGCTCAAATTCCTTTTTTATGCCTTATTAATTAATTATTAATTAGTGTTTATTCAATGGGGCGCCACATCCTCCCCCCCTAAAAAATTTTCGCCTACAAAATTCCTCTAGGGTGAATCATGTAACATAGTGTGCAACTATTCTAGATCATCCAACCAATTTGTGTACAACCAATGTAGCAACCAAAGATGTAAAAGTGGATGGTGTATTGCAATACATATGATATGCATGCTGAATGATTCAAAATCAACGCATCCTATATTTTTACATTCCATTAAATTTTTTTAAAAAATATGATGCAAACAACCTATATATACTGGTAGTTTTATATGTGTACAAGTTTTCTGTAACATCCCGTATCTAGAGGCCAAAAGCTAAGTGCTATAGATGCTGCAGTCATCCATAGTATTAACTTTTGGTGACAAAATACGGTAATGGTAATGGTATCCATAATATCAGAAGCACTTGAATATGAACAAAATCACAATTTCCAAAAACAACATTTACTGATTACATTTCAAAACAAATTCATATCCAAGTTACATAATCCTATATCGTTTCCCAAGTAAAGATCAGATATAATCATTACAAAAATACGCCAAGAGCGACATATGACGATGCCTCCATGGTTGATCAGAGTCAATATAGTCATATCGGACTTAATATACACAGCGGAATCAAAACAAGATAAAACTATAACTCCTAATTAGCTATCCATCAGCCACCTGCTCGTCTCCGGAAGCTTTATTTGCCAAGATGACTAAAACCTTAACCCTCAGCCTACTCAAATCAATTTTGAACACCCGAGAGTTTAAGGGGAAAACAAAAAGTTCGAGTCAGACATAAAAACTGGTGAATAAGGGATCTCTATCACTTTGAGTCAGACCCAAAACTTCATGTAGGCTCTTCCAGAACTCGCAAGTGAATAAGGGATCTCTATCACTTATTATGCTACTAGGAATTCCATGCAGTCTAACCACCTTATTCATGAATAACCTCGCCAAAACAGGAGTCGTTCTGGTTGACTTAAGTGGAATAAAATAGGCACTCTTGGTCAGTCTGTCCACTATGACCCATATACTATCATTTCCCCGTTCGACCTTGGCAACCCATCAATAAAATCTATAGAGACAGAATCCCATTTCCATTCCAGAATATCTAATGGCTGAAGCAACCCACTTGGCTTCTGGTGTTCGGCCTTTGCCTGTTGAAAAATCAAGCACTGTTTTACCCATAAGCCAATATCCTGCTTCATACCTTCCCAGAAGAAACTCCTTTTCATATCCTGAAACATCTTAGTACCTCCTGGATGAATAAAGAACTTCGAACAATGGCATTCCTTTAATACTTCTTTCCTTATGTTTCCTACACTTAGAACACATAATCTTCCATTCTTTCTCAACCTCCCATTCTAGTCAAGACTAAAATCTTTCAAGTCATCACTCTCGGTTCCATCTCTTAACTTCCTGATCCGTTCAGCTAATACTGGATCCTCTTCCTGTTTAGAAGTAATCTTTTCGATCATCACTGGTCAAACTTCCAAATAAGATAACACTATATTTCTCCGCTAGACCTAGCCTCAGATCTCCACTGCACTCTGCAATCTGCTAGACCTAGCCTCGGATACCTGACCTCATGTAGTCTAAGCTGTCTAGAAGCATATGCAATCACTTTACCCCTCTGCATCAGCACAACTCCTATTCCTGTTCCATATGCATCTGTATAAACCACCAAATCCTGATTCCCTTTCGGAACAACCAACACAGGTGTATGGGTCAATAAGTGTTTCAAACTTTGGAATGCTTCCTTACATTTACCGGTCCACACAAACTTTACATCCTTTCTCGTTAGCTTGGTCATAGGTGCTACTATCCATGAAAAATCCTTAATGGACCTCCGATAATAACCAGCCAACCCAAGGAAACTCTTTATCTCCGTCACTATCTTGGGTCTCTTCCAACTATTCACCACTTCAATCTTAATCGGATCTACTGACGACCCTTCCTCTGAGACTACATGACCAAGAAACTTCACTTCTTTCTTTTAGAAATGACACTCCGTAAACTTCACCTTTAGCTGATGCTGCCTCAGCATCTTAAGCACCACTCTAAGATGAATTTCATTCTCCTTCTCATCCTTAGAGTATACCAAGATATCATCTAGAAAAACCAATACGAATCTATCCAAGTGCTCTCAGAAAACTCGGTTCATCAAATCCACAAAGAAAGCCGGCGCATTAGTTAGTCCGAACGGCATAACTAACCATTCGTACGACCCATATCTGGTCCTAAATGCCTTCAAAGGTATACTATCCTCTGCTTCTCTGAGCTGATGGAAACGTGTTGCCAAATCCAACTGGGAAAACACTTTGGCTCCACTCAACTGGTCTAATAAATCGTCAATCCTCGGCAGTGGATATCGATTCTTTATCGTCTTCTCATTCAACTATGATAATCAATACATAGCCTTAACGATCCATCCAGCTTCTTAGCAAACACTGCGGTTGCTCCCCAAGGCGAACTACTTGGCATGATAAAACTCTTGCCTTTTAAATCCACTAACTGTACTTTCAACTCCCTCATCTCTGTAGGAGTCATCCAGCTTGGCGGCCTACTCACCGGTTCTGCTCCCGGAACCAAATCTATCCAAAAATCAATGGCTCGTTTCGGTGGCAATCCAACTACTCAAAAATATCTGCAAATTATCTAACCATAAAAACTCAACTCAGCTCATCATCCAACTCCATAACACCCAACAAAGCATTCACTTCATCGCTTGAACCTTCTACGATATAAACAATCCGATCGCTATAATCAGGGTGTCTAAGCGATATTTTCCTATCCTGGCAAAATATCCTAGCATCGTACTCACTTAACCAATCCATCCTAAGAATAATTCCAAACCCCACAAAATCAAAACATGCAAACTGCAAACGAAAGCATGACCTAGCAAGTCAAACTTTAACAGGTCACATCTCAACCCTAGAGTTGCATACTCTCCTATTGGATTCGCAACCCATAAGGAAGTAACTAAATATGTGGGTTCTAGGTTAAGCTTATCTATCAAACACCTATATATAAAAGAATGCAATGCACCAGTATCAAATAGAACGCTAACAGACATACCATGAATCTGAAGCGTACCTCCCGAAACTACCTTTCCTTTCTCCTGGGCTGTTGGTTAGAAGCAACACGCTCCAATGAATACACCTTGCCCTTTCCATCCTTAGCGGGCTCCTTACACTGGTTCTTATAATGGCCAATCTAGTCGTAGTTGAAGCATCTGACATTCTTCTTCCCGGCCGCCTCCTTTGCCTTTCCAGCACAACACTCATTAGCAAAATGCCCCTTCTTGTCGCACTTGAAGCAAACAATCTCAGACTTCCCTTTGTTAGCTGCTACACCCTTCTGAGCACCCTTCTTAGGAAAGAACTTCCTCTTTTGATTCTGCGCAACCTGGACTTCCTTAGCCTTACTCCTCTCTAGTGAATCAAGAATATCCTCATGCCTTAAGGCCATCTCCACTACAAAATCAGAAGGATCTCTAATATGAGGTAATGTAGCCCTTGCTAACTCATGCGTCAACCTCTTAATAAACTTTTCATTCCTCTTCATTACTGTATCCACTGAAGCATAACCATATCTGGCCAACTCCTCGAACCTTCTGGCATACTCCAAAATAGACATCTCTCCCTGCTCTAACTCAACAAACTTTCTGATCAGAGCAGACTGTGCCATCGCAGACATGAACCTCTCTTAGAACCTCCCCTTGAAATCTACCCATGAAAAAGTTTCCTCATCCACACCAGCTGCCACACTGTTCCACCAAAACAAAGCTGCTCCCTGGAGCTATCACAAAGCAAACCTCCTCTTCTGCTTATCATTGAGCCCCAAGTCTGCAAAGATTCTCTCACAGTGCAGCAACTAATTCTCCACTTTTATGGCATCCTCTGTTCCCAAAAATGGATTTCCCCCAAGCTTAGCGTAATCTTAACTCATCTTAGCATAATGATTAACTATCGGAACATCCGGAACTCCTACCACTGCAGCATCTCCTCTTAGCACTCCAGTTGCAACTCCCACATGCATCATATTCATGAAAAACTGATACATAGCTTCCGTTCCAACTTGCAGGACTTCAACACCTACATTCTCTGCTTGTGCCTGACCTTGGGTCCTCCTTGTACTAGGTCTAGCATTCCCATCGGTGCTCTCCCCTCCTAGGTTAACACTTCCTCTTCTACCTTCCATGTTTGTATTCAAACCCCATGGGATATAGAAAAATAACCTAACAAGGATAAGAGACTAGAGATAAAGCGTATACTTATATATAGAAAATACAAGTACGTTACTATAGCGTTATCCCATACCCCAATCTTACTCTAATTCCTTAGGGTTATATTTTAAAAACCATTTTTAGTTTAATTTTTTTCATAAACCTATGCTCTGATACCAAGTTGTAATATCCCGTATCTAGAGGCCAAAAGTTAAGCACTATAGATGCTGCAGTCATCCATAGTATTAATTTCTGGTGAAAAAATACGGTAATGCTAATGGTATCCATAATATCAGAAGCACTTGAATATGAAAATCACAGATTTCCAAAAACAACATTTTACCGATTACATTTCAAAACAAATTATATCCAAGTTACATAATCCCATATCGTTTCCCAAGTAAAGATCAGATATAATCATTACAATAATACGCCAAGAGCGACATATGCCGATGCCCCCTTGGTTGATCAGAGTCAATATAGTCATATCTGATTTAATATACACAGCGAAATCAAAACAAGATAAAACTATAACTCCTAATTAGCTATCTGTCAGCCACCTGCTCGTCTTTGGAACCTTTATTCGCCAAAATGACTAAAACCTGAAAACCTTAACCCTCAGACTACTCAAATCAATTTTGAGCACCCGAGAGTTTAAGGGAAAACAAAAACTTCGAGTCAGACATAAAGCCTGGTGTGAATAATACTGTTACATCTCGGTTTACTAACATTAAGTGAGACCACACCGCTTAGCGAAACGGGTTTCCCCTCACTAATATCCTCTTTAAAACATATATTTTGCAAATCCTTTCTTGCAACCAAACTGGTTAATCAAACTGATATAATAATGATAATAATAACTAACTCCGTTAAGCTATAATCAGGTAACTAATGGACTATCTGTCCACAAGTAGTAAATGGACTATCTGTCCGAAAATTGGGCTGACTACCTACAGACTGGACTAACTGTCCGAAAACTGGACTAACTGTCCGAACCAAAATGGATTAACTGTCCGAAGCATTTTCTTAGGGTTAACTACCCTTCATCTTTTTCCTTGAAAACCTTTTCAAAATGATTTAACCTTTTATATCATACTTATACAAGGAAAATATATTCTTAGCTTTACTCTAAGCTATTTTGCCATGTTATATATACTTTACTCAAAATAATGTTGATGAATTTTAATGAGGATTGACTATCCTTTCAAAACAAGTTAAAACCCTTTTTAACTTGAAAATACTTGGGCAATATTACATATTTAATGCATTCGAAACCTTTGTTTAAAACCTTTAAACAACCCTTTCGAAACCCTTGAAGGTAACCCTTTTGAAACCATTGAAAGTGACCTTTTCGAAACCGTTAAAAGCCTTTCCTTTGAAAGCTTCAAAACATTAGACATCCCTCTTTAAAACCTTTAAATATTGCCTTCCAAAAACATAGGAAAAACCATTCCCTTCAGCCCTTTGGAAACTCTGGGGAACCACCCCTTCAAAACCATTCACTAAAACCCTTTCGAAAGAATTAAAATATTAAACCTTTCGAAAGCCTTTGGGTTCAATTTAAAACACGTGGAAACCTTTCAAAACCATTCAAAAATTTAACCCTTCGAAACCTTTGAAAACTGTTTTGATCGAAACCCTTTGGATTATGCCTTCAAGTAGAGCAAAAGGGCTAGAAACCCATTAAAGTCAAAAGCATCTGTTTCGAAACCATTTAAAACCATCTCTTTCGAAACCATTTAGGTTTTTCTTCAATCATAGAAAAAGGTTCTTTAAAACATTTAAGGCGAAAGCATCTATTTCGAAAATATTTGAAACTATCTCTTTCGAAACCGTTTGGTTTTTACTTCAATCATAGAAAAAGGGTCTTTAAAACATTTAAGTCGAAAGCATCTTAGTCGAAAGTAATCATTTAAAACAAAAGCGCAACCTAATCGATACCATTTCTTTAAATCCATTAAACCCAGTCGAAAGCTAACCGAGTCGAAAGCCATTTAGTCGGAAGCAAGTAGGCACATTTAAAAAAAAGAAAAGCAAAGTGATGCCCAACCCCTTAGGAACCCATGGTTTCGATCTCATGCCTTTTGCCTTCCATCCAATTTGCTACGTACCAATATATTGATGCCATATGCATTGGTTTCGATGGTGTTGATGGCGGAGGGACTTGGTCGAAAGCCAACCAAGGCGGAAGCAGGTGCCGCAAGCACAAAATAGTAAAAGGCATGTAGCAAATAGTTCTTTTCACCAAACATGCTTTACCTGTCAAATTTTGATTGGTTGCCTCTTTTCTTTACCACTAAAAAGTGCTACAATTTTCAGAACTAACTATTTGGATTATTTGTAAATAGCCCCTTCTCCTTTTATAAATATATAAAACATTTAAGTCCCATACCTTAATTAATTTTATATATCCATTAAAACACTTAGGAAGAATCTACAAAAATTCTAGAAAATCTCTTTTAATATGTTTTCCAACAAATAAAAATTTCAGACCTAAACCTTTTATTATTTAACCGTAAATAATTTATAACTCAAATCAACATTTTCTTTACAAGAAAATTTATATAAATTGCAAAAACATTCAGAAAATTCTGAAAATTGAAACCCATCTCCAAAATAATATTTCTAGTCTATATAAAAATGCGCAAGGCATTTGGATGTCATTTAATAGGGTTTTCATATCAAAACATGTCATAAAACTATATGAATAACCATAAATCATCATCAAGTACATATAATCATTCCATCATTTAAAAACATGGCAAATCAATGCAAAATATTTCAGATTTCATCTTAAAACCAAAAATAAATAAACATGAGATGTAAACATTATTCACCTTAGCTTTAGAGATTAAAGAGATTTAGATGTGAATGGATTTGATTTTCTTAAGCTTCTTTCTTGCTTTTCTCTATCTTTTTCCCTTTTCTCTTGTTAATGGTGACCGACCTCTTGTTTAAAATTTTTGATAAAATGAAATGAACGTGCATAGGAATATACGACCAAGTTTTAGGGATATAGGAATGGCCTCTTTCCTATTTTACCCCTCCTCTATTTCAATTTAACTCTTATTATAATTTATTGGTTAAATGACATGGCCACCCCTTAATAAAATCAAATCTCAATCCCCTAATCAACAAATAATTTTATTTAATTTAACTAATTAAATATCCTAAATAATGTCACCAAAAATATGGAAAGTTACATTTTCAAAAACCAAAATCTTTGTTTTCACACAACAATTTCCATACTCCCACAAATAGGAGCACGGTTAACCCAAATTTGCATCCAATCCCAACAATACAATACCTAACACATAATTTTTAACATCCAAAATTTTGAAATCATGTTTTCTAAATCTATACTCCTATGCCGAAGGAAGAACTTAGATGGAGAATTTTTCATTTCCACCCTTCTTTTGGATACCATTTCCATTGTACTTGGAATCATCTCTTTGCCCTCAAATCTTTTCCAACTTTTCCAAATACAATTTGCATAAAGCGGTTTATTTTTGGATGTTAAACGGAATTATTCTAAACACAAGTTTTGTTCACTATTAACAAGGTATGAAAATCGAAATTCCAAAGCAAAACAACTTTTTCCCTTGTTATTACCTATGTTTTATTTACTGTCACCCTTGTCAGACAATAAAATTCATATTCACTAATATGTCGAGCCTCCCTGCACTAAGCATATGGCACTAGAAAATTGGATATTTTTTTTCTACCTAAAATCCTTCGCCCTTTCAATCAAACTTGCAAAAAGAATTTAAACACATTTTTTTTTCAAAAGCACTTGAACAAAAAATTTCAAAAAAAAATTGAACCTAGCTTCTCAAAAGCACTTAAACAAAAAATGTAACACCCCTAATTTTAGTTTAACATTATTCATGATATTTAATTGGATATATTAAATAGAATAATGCAAATGGTTAAAGAGAACGAGGTTTGAAAATTTATTAGGTCGAGCTATTACTAATGAACTAAGTAAGATTTTTTTAGAGATTTATCATATAAGAGAATATATGAGAGGGGCAAAATAGGTAGATCCAACTTTCACTCCTTAAACCCTCTCCCCCTCATATCATTCTCATTTTTCACAAAACATGAATAATCAAAAAGAAGAAGAGAGGTCACCATTAGACAAAGGGATTAGAAGAGAGGAAAATAAAGCTAATAAAAGAAAAGACTTAGGGATTTAAGAGCTATATTAAATCCCAAATCCAACGTTAAATCTAAGGTGAATAATACATGAGCCATCTCTATTTTTGTTCTTGAATTCAGCTATGGATAATATCCAAATGGTTTTGATAATTTTCGCCAAGTTATGGTTGTTTAATCATTGTTTGGACAAAATAACGATCTATGGAATTATTAATGAAATTAATTGAAAGGGTTTTAAGCGTAAAACCTACAATTTTGATCTTTAAATGTTTTGATTTTCTGATACGTGGTATAAAACATTATTTTGGAGATGGATTTTTAATTTCATAACTTTTCAAGTTAAAATAAATATTTTATGAATCTTCTAAGGTCGAAACTAGGGTAATTTCAGGTTTTAATTATTTAAAATAATTAAATATGGTTTTTGGTCTTGAGAATTTTATATGGCAAAGAAAATGATATTCTGAATTTATATGGTTTTTGGGGATTTTTCCTATGTATTCTTAAATTGTCATGAATTTATTGTGCTAGGTAAGCTATAAACCCATAATTAATTAAGGGTGTTAATTAATTAAGTTTACAAAAGTTTTGGGACTTTGGAAATTGTATGCAGTAGTAGTTCTGAAAAGAATTGGCTAAAGTGTTTTATTATCCAATAAAAATTTGACAAAGAATAAGATTTGGTGATTTTTTTTGCTTTTATAAGGTAATAAATTAGTTTTCACATAAATTACGTTAATGTCTTATCATTAGTGTTGTCATCGAGCCAAATACATCATCGCAATCATGAGTTTTGGCGTCAATGAGGTGAGAAGTGCATGGTAAATACTTAAGGTAGTTATGAAGTGATTGTCACCGCGTCGAAGTGGACATCGATGACAACCATTATTGGTGACACCGCATTCTCGTGACTCATCTAAGTTGATGTCGCAACTCTACGTTTTCTTTGGAAATGGTACTTAGATACAACATGTCACTAGGGCAACATAACACAAATCACATGTCAATATATATTCGAATCACGCTACGCAAGTTTCGAACTTGTGACCTCTCGCACCAAAACCGAATCACTTAACCACTGGGACAATGGTGCTTGTCGCACCTCTATGTTTTAAATGATGCCGCATACCATCCTTTTGATAATTCTCCATTTTATCTTTAATGTTAACCTTATTCATACATACTTTTGGCAGCATAATAGCTGAAGTGAGTTAAATAAACTATTTTATGATGTCACCGATAGTCTTGATGCCGCTATTTATTAAGGCCGGCAAGGTCTCTTTTCATTGTTTAGCTACAATGTCCTGCGGTATCGTTGCCATGATTATTGGTGTCGACACTGTTTATAATAGGAAGATAACTTATAGAGTATGAAAGTCGACAACATCATTTTCGATAAGAGTTTTAAATACTTAAAAAGAGTTTAAGTTTTTGGTCTTCAACCTTGATAGAGGTTAACAAGGGTTTTAACACCACGTGTTTTATGATTATCTTAATAAAGGCAGAGAGCCTTAAGCCTCTTTGTCAACATTGTTATTAACGTCGACATTGATCTATATTAAATTATTTAATGGCGGCGAGCCTCATGTGTTATGACTTCGACTTTAATCCTAATTAGGGATACTTGTGCTTATATTCCTATATGTTAAAAGTATACGAAGTTGACATATTAATTGGGGGTACCAAGGTAGAATAAACTCGACACGAATCATTGGGGATACTAATGTATGTTTTAATAAATTTGACATGGATCATTTGGGGATACCAATGTATGTCACTTTGAGACGTTAGTACTTTAAGGGTAAATAACCTAATTGGGGACACCAATAGATATGGGTTAAACATGTGGGCAACATGAATTAAATTGTTAAATGATGAATTCATAATTATCCTAGGAAAACTATGGGATGTGAGATGGATAGTCCACATCATGTGGAAGATATATAGTCTCAATGAGGTTAATGAAGGGTTCATGTTTATCCTAGGAAAACAATGAGATGTGTGATGGATAGTCCACATCACTTTAAATGAATGGAATATGTTTGATGTATAGTCTGCATAATTTAAATAGCTAAACCATGTGCGATGGGTAGTCCATATAGTAAGGGATGGGTAATTCAAGTAATAATTACATATGAGATGGATAGTCCACATAATCTTGTTAATGAAACCATAGGTGATGGATAGTCAACATTGTAAGGGATGGGTAATCCAAAGAATTAATAGATATGATATGGGTAGTCCACATAAGTATAAGATGGATAGTCAATGAAAACTTAGATGGGTAGTCCAATAACTTTGGATGGGTAACCAGTGTATATGCATATTTGCATATCAGTATATTATTATGTTATAACCATTGCGGATGTAGAAGCATAGTATATGGTCAAGATGTTTTGGCTAAGATACTAGTGAAGGGAGAACACTTTCCGCTCAGTGGCTTGCCTTAACCAGATATCTATTTGGTTCGAGATGGCATGTTATTCTTCACACCAGACTGTTGTCCGACCCGAAGTTTTTTTCCCCCTTAAACTCTCAAGTACTCATTTGAATAGGTCGGGAGTAAGGTTTTTCAATTTTCTATTTAGACGAATAAGCTTCCAGGGACATGCATGAGTCAATTTAGCTATTTAGGAGTACCTATCTTATCCACTATGTCATTTGGTTTTGTTTGTATGGACGTAATGGAAAGTAATATAATTGTCAAGTGTTAGACTCTGATCAACCAAGGGGGCATCTTCATATGATGCTCTTGGAGTATTTTGTAATAGTTATATTCTCTCTGGACGTGGAATCGCGAATGGGATTGTGCAATGAATATGAAATCATATTTTGAAATGGAATGTAAAAGTTATTTCTAAATTATGTTTGACAATTTTTCATATTTATGTGCTCCTGATTTTTGATATATTAACATAGCCGCATTTGGTCATCGAGAATTAATAACTATGAATGACTGCATCATCTATAGCGGTTACTTTTGGGCCATAGAGTAGGGGATGTTACCAAAATTTCAAAAGCATTCAAACACTATTTTTTTTAAACATTTGTCACTCCATCCTTAAAATATAATCAAGCCATATCATTATGTATTTTGGACTGAGTAAATGAGTTAATGCATTTGATTGACCTTAGTATTGTGCAGTTAATCTTAGATTAAAGGGAACTTCCTTTTACATCAACAACACAACATATATATAAATTTTAGCTTTTAAGGCATAAGGATAGTGACCCATGATTTCGCAACAACATTTCCCCGTCCTTCGCTTACTAAAATTTATTTTTCCCAAAATTCTAAAGTTTTTAAGATTAAAGCATTCAAGATGCTAATTCAATTTCCTAATTTATTTTATAAACTTACAGCCTGACCTACATTTTATCGCTAGTTAAGTGTTCTTATGAGATTTTCTTATTTACACTATTTCCTAATGTATATTTGGCGGTCTAAGCTCATCTAGAAAATCAACATAGTGAAACATATCACATATCATATCTTATGCTTTGCTAATACCCAAAAGAGACATGTAGCAATTACAACCCAAATATCCTATTAGAAACAACTGCCGAAAGCTGCCTTGCAACATCAACTGATGTTAATGATGTTATGGCCCTATCACTCCTTATTTAATTAAAATTGACATTTCTAGTAAACCATTCTAATATAACCCACATGCCTTAACTCACCTTCTTAGCTACTTATAAATAAGGTCCATTCATCACTTCAACCACTAGACCTAATTATGGGATAATTTATGCATTTCCACACTGCAGTGGGTAAGAAATATAAACTTTGCATACTTAGAATAACTCATTGGAAAATTGGCTTGATTTAATAACTTTCCTACCACCTATCTTGCCTTCTTTAACCTTGTGTCAACCAACATACTTTATGTGTGTTTGTCATCTCATTAATCTCTTCTCCAATCACACTGCTATCTTCTACCAACCAAAATCTCTTGATAGTTTTCTCAAAATTTGGCATTTACCTTCTTTATCCTTGGTTTTTCATGCGAGTATACCCTAAGTCTTACAAAATTGTACTTTGATACCATTCCCTATTCCTTTAATTGTTCTTATTATGACCTTCATACATGTTTAATCAAACATTCCTAGGTCCATACTAATATTACTTATATTCAATGGGGATTCCTTGTTGCTACCCTACGAGCATACATAGCTATTTTATTCACTGCCTTGGCCTTTACCCTATCTCACCTAGGCAGTCATCCCTATCCACCATATCAAAAATTGGTTTTGTTTTTTTACAACTCTTTAAAAAAAATGAAACTTCACAGTCACGAAGTACTCAATCCAAAACTTTTATCTTTGAAAATATATTAGAAACCTTTTCAAAAATAGCTTGGGTTTCGAAAGGAGCCATGAAAATTTTTCCATTCTAACCAACTTCCCATTTTAAAAGACTTTCTACAATAGAGATTTTACCTCTTCAAAAGTAGGATTTTGAACTCAATACATTTATCAAAAACTCAATTTTTATATGAAACCATTTTTTAAGAATACCTTTTATAACTTTAAATAATGAAAACTGGAGTACACAAGGATAACTTCTATCCTATTATTTTTGTACTACTCATGTTATTTCCTCTTTGAACCATAGCTAATATTCTCATAGCACATGAGAAGGGACTTCTAAAAGATATGCCCAATTACTGCAACTAATTATGGAAACTATCCATTCTTCCCACGTTTTTCCTGTAATTTCCTATATTGTTTCTATCTAGATTACTTACACTATTCCAGTATAAATTCCTAACATTATTCCTATTTAAATTTCCTAGCGTCGCTACTATTTATATTCCTCCTACCTAAATTTCCTTTAAGTGGCTTCTCTTTACATGACCCTTTTCTTCTTTTATTATTTTCCTCATCGACTCATTGTAATGCGTTCATATCCTGCTTTAGCCATTGGACCTTCCTTCATTGTCATGAAAAGAGATATATATAAATATTTTTTAGTTGTTTTCCTCTATATTTTCCTTATATGATAATATTCTTCCTATCTTCACAATTGGGTATTCTTACCCTTCTATTCTCTTTATTCCATTTCGGTAAAGTTCCATTTTCATTTACCAACCCCTTAGAGAGAATTTTAAACATGAACTTCTAAATTTACAAAATAGGAAAATCATCAAGCCAAACATATGCTCTCTTTTTCGTTCATTTTAAAAATGAAAATCCCCTTTACCAAAAACCTTTAAATCAAAAACTTTTCACTCAGTTAATTTTAAGCTAGGAATTTCAAATTTTCCTTGCTTTTCTCCTTTCAAAAAAACTTTCCAACAAATCCTTTGGAAACCCCATTCTAAACATTTCGAGGCATTTTTAAAATCTTTTCGTCAAATTCTTTCACATGGGGTTGGATTCAGAAATGGACTCTTACTCGTCCTTTCTTTTGGGCTTTTCTCTTTCCCATTTACTCTTAACCTCTTCTTATTAAAAGCATATATTAAAAATCCAGCTATCCTCCTATGATGATTAATGCACACCTTCTTATAGGAACTTGCTCAATCCTTTTTCACATCTTACTTTCGGATGCTTACAACATATAGGTTCTTATCTCACATCTGTTTGGATGAAATGTACATCTTCAATTGGCAATCCAGCAAAATCCATAATCATAGGGCAGTCCAGGCCCAATAAAGGAGTCATGTACCATCCAACTTCAGGAATCTTTCTGTATATTGCACTCATGCTCTTCTCGGTCAATGCTTCGCGGTATGGCCCATACTCTATGGGGTTATTAGGGTAGGTGTATGAATTTAACTCTATTAACTGTTCCAACTCATAGTTGCCTCATCCATCTTTTAGGCATATGGTTGGAACTATTTCTATAGCCGAAATTTTAGAGTTTTACGTATAATATATATATATATATATAATTATAGGTAAAAATACAAATATGTTATCTCAGCGTATCCCAATTCCTATGATCGACTATCCTAAGCTCTGATGCCAAATGTAATAACCTATACCTTAATGGGCCCGAATTTCGACTGAAACGAAACCCAAATCCATTAGGATATGGATCGTTAGTTTGGTAACCTGTAGTAAACATAAGTATATCAGAGAGCTATCTACATAAAGTAACAGTGGAATATAAAAATATAATAGAACATATATGCTGACCCAGGATGCTATCTTAGAATCAGTACTATTCCTTTAGTATCTGATTGCCTTGCCAATGCCGAGAATGAAAGAAAGGACTCCACCGTTTGAATTTCCCATCTTGCACTAATAGCTTGTGACTCAAAATCTATCATGTGGGTTGTAATGAAGAGGGAGTCAGAACAACGTTTTAGTAACTGGAAAATTGCATACTTTATCCATAACACTAATTTACGTCGATTAATTTCTATTTAAGTGTTATGTCCATTATTTATGGCTATTTTGTGCAATTCCATCTATGCGTACCATATGTCTAACCTTCTCCGGGATATAACTATTTATATATGCCTATATACATATATTTCTAACGTTGTACAACTTAAAAGAAAACTCGACCACATAATACTTCTTTAATAGGGAGGAGGCAGGCCCATTGGCCATTAAATACCTTAACCCTGAAGTGGGCCCCCCGTAACGTAATTACTGGTCAATCGGTTCTAGCTATAGAGACCAAGGACTCCTAGATACAGTTCATAATTTATTTGCTGTTATCTGGCCATTTTGCCCGACTATACTCGAATTGACTAGACAAGTTAGACTCGACTGTCATCAAGATCAACACGTCAGATTAACGATCATGAACCCTAGAGATCAAGTACAGATGATTATATGAAGCAGCGATAAAGCAAAAGTGGAAGATGAACTCAATAGAATATTCAAAATATTAAAACACAGAACTCCTTGAAATGGATCAGGTACGATCCATATTCACCGATTACGGATCGTACCGTATCGATTCTATAGCTTAACTCAGCAAAAAACGATCGATGTCTCAAAATCTATAGGTTAACTACACATGAAATTTTAGGAACATTAATATATTGAAGAGTGGAGCCCACCATATCGATCGCATGCCAGAAGGAGCTCACAAAATGACTGGTGTCGATCGTTATTACAAGTGATATGGGACCCACGATTGATTCTGTGACTTCTTCTGGATCTGGAGACTCCGATGCTAAAATTTCAAGAAGATATTTCGTCGTTTCCCCCTATAAATACAAACTTAATTGTTTATTTTCAGGATCTTTTTGCTGCTTATTGCTTTATACTCTTTTGTAACTAAGGATTCTAATCCGATCCTTATTGTACTCAGTTTACAAAGTGATTAAAAATTCTATCACTTCAAAGTGGACATAGGCAAACAACGTTGAGCCACTATAAATTGTCGTATCTCTGTTATTAGCTTGTTTCTGATTACTTTACCGCTATATTCTCTGTATTCACATTTAGTGTTCTTCATTTATTCCTCTACAAAATCTCTATTGAGTGTTTATGCTAATTTTTGGTGTAAGCTTTTGGTTGCTTTCACCGGGAAGACGAATTCTCAGCTCGACTGGATCTCATCATCTACTTGTGGATTCCCATATTCGTGAGATAGATCCAATTTTCTACCGACAAGCTTTTGTTTCAACTCGGATTTGAAGAAGAAATATATGAGGAGACTATCAACAATGGTTAGGAACACTAGATCTACCTCTCAAAACACAGAAGGAAATGAGAATGCCAACATCCATCAAGGATGCCAGAGAAATCTACCAATAGAAGTTAATGCTACTAATCCATTTGATGTCCAGAATATAACTAATTCCATTACAAGAGCCAATTTCCAGAATTTGATGAGAGAGCTTATGGATAGTCGTCGATAGTTGAACCACCAGATTCAAGCTAATATTGTCCTAATGAATCACCCGAGGGATCAATAATGTGAGAAAACTAGGAGGGAGCCAATTCCCTATTCTACATTAGAGAGCTCAACTTCATCAGATGACCATCACAAGCGCAGACATCGTAGAACCGATGGATATCATATAGAAGAATCAAGACATCAACACACAACTAATCCTGGGCTGCTAAGACCGATCAGACTTGATCCCTCTATAGGGATCGGGGCTGATCCCTCTTCTAGGGGAGGAGCCTTACCTTTTCTTGATGGAACTCAAATCGGAGCCACCGCAGTTGATTTGGATGCTAAAAGTTAATGCAAACCATTTACCTTTCCAAAATGATGATGATATGAATGCACATCAAGAGGATGTTGAGCCAAGAAGGTATGGAACGACTCATAGACATTGATCGGACCATTCACATGAGGTGGAGTATGACCACCGCTTGGCTCCAACTATCCAAACACTGGACTTGATGGCTATGATCAAGCAGCCAGTAAAGGAGAGCCAAGGCTTGACCAATGATGATTGGGGGATCTTGCGAAGCCATATCCCATTTACAGACAATATTTTACACACGGAATATCCAAGGAGATTTAGCATGTCGTCGATGATTGCCTACGAGGGAAAAACAGACCCCAGACAACACATCATGTGATATGAATAGCTGATGGACTCCACATGAGCAGATGATGCCATAAAATGCAAATGTTTTCCCACCACTCTTTCTGGCATAACAACGATGTGGTTCACGAAATTTCCCCCAAGGTTAATATCTAGATTTGATGATTTAGCAACATAATTTGTGGAGTAGTTTCATATGCATGCAACTTGCCCCAAAGATGTAATGTCCCTATCAAGCGTGATCCAAGCTCCGGGAGAATCGCTAAAAGACTATTTGGAGAGATTTCATACAACTGTCACAGAAGTCAGTAATCCAAATCAGCATTCAATATTGATGGCGGTAACAAGAGGGATTGACCTAGAATCTGACTTTGGTGGTTGGTTAGCTGGAAAACTACCCGCAGCGTTGGAGCATTTCTATGCAAAAGCAGCATAGTATTTAAGGAAAGAGGAAGCTAGATGCTCTAGAAAGAAGAATGTTATGGGATTGAGTGGAGAGGGAGTGCAGAGTAACATTGTAGTGAAATAGTCCGGGGAGAGTTCCGAAAATGTTCAAGTAAATGTCCAAAATAAACCGAATCATCAAAAGAAAGGTGGTGATAGGAACCGCGAACGAAAGAGGGATTCTGGAAGAGGAAAGTCTTGGATTCTAATGTATGATACATACACACCACTGAATACATATCTAGAGAACGTCTATTTGTCTACATCTAATACCATGCAGTATAGGAAGCCACATCCGAAAGAATTGACGGAGAAACAAAAGTAGACTGGAAAATTATGTCGGTTCCACGAATGCTATGGTCACAACACAAATGAATGTAGGCATCTTCAGGATGTTATTGAGAAACTAATTCGGGAAAGGAAACTACAATAGTTTGTTAAAGCCCTGCAGAATGGCGGGCAAGGGACATCCGACCCAAACCGACGACAAGCACCATACAGGGCTGAGGAGCCTGTGTGGACTGATGGAAAATTAGTAATCAATACAATAGTTGGAGTACAACATCCAGATGATAAGAGCTGGCATGAGATGGAACACTATACTAGTGCAGTCACATATAAATATTGAGTGTTGTTCAAATACAGAAGATGGGGTTCTGGCCAAATAGCAGCATCAATGGAAGACGATATTATATTCAGAAACAGAGATGTAGTTAAGGTGGAGGCACCGTCGATCGACCCAATGGTCATTTCAACCATGATCGACCCTACCTTAGTGAGGAAGATCTTGATTGAGTATGGTAGCTTAGTAAATATTATCTTCAAAAAGGCATACAACCAGATGAGGATGGAAGGCAAATATCTAAAACCTTGTAATGCCCGCATTCATGGCTTTAACGGTGTTGTAATGGAAACGGTAGCTATGTCGAGCTACCGATGGAGTTAGGAGAAGGCGACTATAGGAGAGTATAGATGTTACCATTCGTTTTGGTTGATATGGACTCTCCATATATTGTTTTTCTGGGCCTGTGGAATATACATCCGATTTGGTGATAAAAAAATATTTTTTTATAGTATGTTGTAGTTAAAAATCAGCACAATTTTGTATTTGTCAATCGTAGCATATGTTTGTTATTATCAAAAAGGAGAAATTATGAAGTAAATTGATTTCGATTTGATATTAAAAAGCATATATTGGATTTAATGTTTTTTTGCCTAGTGATGTGTATTTACAGGCTTTTGATTTTAGCGAACATATTTATTTCCATTCATTTGCAATTCTACTTGATTCAAAGCAAAACTTCTATGTAAATTATAATAATCTCTCAGAATCAATGCATATGATTTTAGTGATCCAAAATGGACAATAATTTATTCATAATGTAGGAGATATCATTTGGAATCATATATTTTGGAAAAAGAGGAAAGTTATATTTTCTCATTGATTGCAAATATTCAATAGCAACAAAACAAAGGAAACATGTTTCTACAGTCATGAAATTTGGAGCAAAGGAGATTTTATTGGATTCTTTCCCGTTCCAGTATGGACTTAATTGAAGCAAAATGTTATTTTAGAATGATTCAGACATGGAAAAAAATCCAAACGAAGAAAGAAAGAAAAGAACCAAGAGCAATGCAAGGAAAGATAGAGGGGAGAATCAGTCAATTAAGATCTTGCCATTAATTTAGCAATATTTTAGAAATATTGAAAAAGAAAATCCCTAAAGAATCATTCAAAAATAAAGATATGAAATAGGGAATATATTATTGCACAATCAGAGACAATATATAGAGATTGGAAGTAAATAATTACATACACAATCAGATGATATTTGTTGGAAGATACAAAAGAATCTGTTACCCATTATATTCAAATTCTAATTTCTATACAAGGAAACAAACACTAAAA
The DNA here is from genome assembly GCA_030737815.1 of Allium fistulosum. Lineage (NCBI taxonomy): Eukaryota > Viridiplantae > Streptophyta > Magnoliopsida > Asparagales > Amaryllidaceae > Allium > Allium fistulosum. The sequence continues at coordinate 716,267,214 of CM060906.1, read as the reverse complement.
AATCCATATCTTTCTCAATATCATCCCTCCATATATGTTTCCATACATACACGTTACTTCTCAAGCCAATATAAACTTAACAACATTGAAAGGAAAAATGATCGGATAGAATAATAAAAAAAGAAAGGAGAAATGCTTCATTGAAAAAAACTTCATATCTCTCTACATTGTAACACATCAAAATTCTCATTGTTTTTTATTCTAGTTCATTCAAATCAATATCCGATCAAGCAAAAGGGATTTCTTCATCAATAAAAATTCAAGGAGGAAATCATCATCTCAAGGCAGAAGTTGCATCTTAAATTCAACAATAGCTTGGTAGCATGATCAACTCGGATTGTAGGCAGTGACATGTTTCTCGAAATCCAAATCAAAGATAGTGCAAGGTCACGTTTTAAGAGACAGTATAAAGGAGAGTTCTTTTTATATTTGTGTAATTTGTTCCTTTTTTGTAATTTTTAATTTTGAACTCTAGTTGATTTAGGATTGAGCTACAGAGTTTGTAGTTCAGGGATTCTAATCTCAGGGTTTGAGTTCAAGCGGAGTTATTAGGCATAGAGTTAGAATATTTGTTAGCAGTGTCTGCAAGTTTACTGTTTGTAATCGTCTTAATATTTCACTATAGTAATAGCACAGCAGTAGGCATTTGGCCGAAGCTGGGTATATCTTCTATTATTTATTTTTCGCATTTACGTTTCCACACTTTGTTTTATCTATTTATTAGCATCTTTGCAAAATATTTTTAAATACCCTATTCACCCCCTTAGGGTATACTACTTGATCCTACAAATGGTATAAGAGCCTAGGTGCTAGGTTCACTCTAGATTCATGTTTGTTTCTAATAATGCTTTTTTAAGGGTCGGTCAATAGCTAAACCACCTATGTTCAATGGGACTGGTTATGCTTACCGGATAGCTAGGATGAAAATATATCTGATCTCTGTTGACTATGATATTTGGCATATAGTAGAGACAGGGTACACTCCACCCACAATGATAGTCAATGGTGTAGAATTCCCTAAGCCCAAAGAGAAATGGAATATAGTGGATAAGAAATTGCTTTCATTAAATGCTAAAGCTATGAATGCTCTTATTTGTGCACTTAATAAGACTTAATTTAATTGAATTTCTCATTGTTTGACCGTGCAGGAAATTTGGCGCACTTTGGAAGTTACATATGTAGGTACATCTCAACCTAAGGAATAATGACTCGCCATACTCAACAATGAATATGAGAATTTCGTGATGTTAAGGACGAAAGCATAAAAGAGATGTACGGACATTTTTCGGTATCGGTATAAAATTCTAGAGCTTTGGGCAAGGTGTACATTGAAGTTGAGTTGTTTCGGAAAATTCTGCAAATTCTTCCAAAGAATTTTGAGACAAAAGTGACTGCAATACAAGAATCCATAGATTTGAACAAATAAAGCATGGAGGAATTGATTGGAAATTTGATGACCTATGAAAAGGAACTGAAAGCTAGGGACGATCGTGACAATTTAGATTTTAAGAAGAAATCAATTGGACTGAGCAAAACTCTTGATAACGATGATGAGAATAATCTGATTATTGTGCTAGCAAAATTGATAAGTGGTTTGAAAAATTGGTCTAGAAGAAATTCCAAGTTTACAGCAAAGAGAAAGGTGTTAAGTCAAAGCAGTCCAAAAGCTCAGAAAGTTTGAATGAAGAAATCATTTGCTACAAATGCAGAAAGTCGGGTCATATCAAAACTAGTTGTCCATCAATTCAAGGTGAGAAAGCAAAGAAAAATAAAAGAAGAGCCTTCGCTGCAACTTGGAACGATGAAAAAGGAGAAGAGTGCACTGGTAGTGATGAAGCAGAAGGAAATCTATGTTTAATGGGACATTCAACTCTTGATGATATTGATGGTGACTCCAGTGAGGTATCAAATTATACTTATCAAGATTTGCTCTTAATGTGTCATGAACTTATTGGAACAATTGATAGTCTCAATCTTAAGAACAAAAAATTGAAATCTGAAAAAGCCGATCTACTTCGCATAAATGATAAGTTAGAAACTAAACTTGAAAATTTTAAAGAAGCTCAAAAGCATGAGTGTGAAAACTGACAATTTTTTAAAAAGTAGTTGGATGAATGTAAGATAAACCTTGAAACTCTCAAAGGTGAGATATTTATTTTGAAGAAAGATGATGATGCAAAGAGGGAAAATTTCATTAACAGATGTACCATACTTGTAGATTAGAACATGTCACTTAAATCCAAAGTCCAAACTCTTGAATCAACTGTTAATAAATTTTCTAGACGTGAAAGATCATTAAATATGCTTTTGGGAAATCAATTATACGCGAACAATAGAATAAGACTTGGTTGGTAAATCACAACACATTAGGGAAAACATGATAGACAGTGCACAAGACAGAAGCGTATTTCCAAAATGCCTATGTTGCGGTAAAATTGGACATAGTGTTGATATATGTTGGTATGGGAACAAGTGCAAAAATGTTAGCCAATATGGGTTCCTAAAGGCTCTCTTGATAATTTTATTTGGAATAGGAACAAGTATAAAGATGTTATACAAATTTGGGTTCCAAAAGGCTTCCTTGATAATTTTGGATTACTAAGCTCTTGTGTCGCAAATACTAATTGTTTGCACCAAAAATGGTTGCAAACATCCAAGAATAGTTTTTGTAGAGAAGTAAATGAAAAAAGAAAAATTAAATTTAGTAAATGAACAATTAAGCGATAGAGAATAAATAATAATCAAAGACATAGAGGTTTATAGTGGTTCGGCGTTGTATGCCTATGTCCACTTTGAAGGTTATCCTTTATTACTCTCTTGTAAATCTGAGTACAACAGTAGAACAAAGCTAACACTTGATTACAATGGATTCTAGAGTAACAAGCAGCGTAAAGATCTTAAACACGAACTCATAGGTTTGTATTTATAGGGTGAGATGACAAGATATTTCGCTAAGATTTCGGCACTCTCCAAGTCCATAGGGGCCCACCATAACGATCAGTGAACATTACTTATTGTTTTAGAACGATCAATATAAATTATACCGATCATTATTTTTGTCTCTGATTGCCATGCGATCGTTTGTGGAGGTCGCACATGCCTCTATGCCTTGCTCCTAAAATATGAAGTCATTCTGAGTTTTAGATTGCGAGATATGGATCAATCTTTGTTGCATTTGGATCGTTTACCGAGCTACACCGATCGTTATAAAGGATCGGCATAAAACGATTAACATTTCTTGAACCTCAAAGTTTTGACCTACGATATTTTTTGTGGGCTCCACTCTTCAATATATCGATGCACTAAAATTTTCAAGTTAGGAGTATACCGATCGATCCATATAAATCCTTGCTTTGCCCGTAACTCGAGCATGTGAACTCCGATTGACTTAAAATTTGGAACATAGCTTCATAGGGCTACGCCTATCAGTCCACTTATTGCACCTCGATTGGGTCCGGTCCGGATCTGCTCGACCATCATCCATAGTATCATATAGAATTGATTCTCAAGGCTGGTAACCATCCATTTCTAGCCAAGTTGATGAAATCTCGACCTTGCCAAAAGTCAAGATAACATTTGCCCCACAAGGTACGTATTATTCGAACATGACATGCTTTGAAAAGTTGCAAACTTCTATCATCGAAGAAGGATTGCATTTAGTTCGTTGAATGGTCTTTATCATTCTGTTGAGTTGCTTTCTTGTTGAGGGTCGTGTCTCCTTTCATTCATTATGACTATTGGTCGATTCCAAATATTATAAATACTTGGTCATGGGTTATCGATGATCATCTTGTTGTTTTTAGGTGATTATCATGCCACAATAATTTGATTGTCGATCTTCCTTTGGCTAATTTCAGGTGCGAATTCAATTTATGTCGATTTCAAAAAATTGAATTTTAGAATGTATATCGGTTCGTATACGTGTCCATACCTGACCCCCAACCATGATTGCATGTCCACGGGTCGTTTTCAAGTATCAAAGTTACACCTTGTCTTGTCTGAACATCCACGACCAATCGTTACTCATTAGATGGAAAGTTAGATTGCCTTTGTACGATCGTTTTTTTAAGAACTAATAATCGAGGCCGATCGTTAACCTTGAATGGATTTCCATATCCACCCATCGACGATCGTCCTTGTATGATTATTATCATTATATATATATTAATGAACATTATGATTTTTAGTTCATATAACGGAGCTTCGGATCGTTCTAGGTGGTGGAACGACCAGTACGGTTTCTAACTTGAACGATCGACATTCTTCGTGGGTTGAACGATTGGCATATGCTTCTTCCAGTAAAAGCTTTCATACTTAACCATTCTTTATAATCTTGCCCGATCGTTTCTGGGCTTGCAGAACTTTGGATCGTTTTAGAACGATCAGTGTAACTTTTGGGCTGTGAAGGGTCAGCTTGTCCATCCATATAAAAGCATTTCACTTAGAAACTTCCATCTCCACTTCATACTTTCGTATTGTTCAAGTTTTCAACCAGAATGAAAAAGAACGAATCATTCTCCCTCTTTTCTTCCATCGCTCCAAACAACAATCATAATCCTCCGATTAAGAAAAATATTTTCTCCATTCAAGCTATAGTCAATTGTCTTATTCTCCTTTCCATTGTTATTGCTTCAAATCTCGCTTCGAATCGAGTTCGAGTATCCCTTTTTCCCTTAGATCTCACACTTAGGTAGAATGATTTGAACTCGCTTTATGATCCAAGGACGAGACTTCGAGTCCCTTAAATCTCGTATTAATTAGTTTTGTTGGTGGATTCATTCGATCTAAATCAAGTTAGAGAGGATGGGAATTGGGGAAAATCGAATTGCTAAGTGTAGGAAATGCAGATCGATGCATAACGATCGTCCTTGGACGATCGGTAGAGCTTTGGATTTAGTGAATTTCAAAGCAAATGTATCGTTTGGCAGAGCAATCATATGAATGGAGTAGAGACAACAATCGGTTTAGAAGGCCGAATTGGAATGATCAGTGGGAATGAATCGATTAAAAACGATCGATAGGACTAGGCCTAGGAACGATCGGTTGGGCCGAAGCTTGAACGAACAGTAGTGAGGAATGGGGAACTATCCATGATGCTAAAATGGATGATCGATTGTCTGAACATGAACCTTAAAGTGAAACCTAATTAAATAGCCTTGAACCCAATGACGAGCTTCAGCCTTGCATATTCAAGTGAACTCATATGACTTGTATAGGACTTGAAATGCATATTCGGTAAATTTGAACTTTTACATGAACTAATGCATTCGACTATTCTCTTGGAGCTCATTAGTGACTTGAATATAAAAATTGGACCTTCACTTGCCGAGGATCGATTGTGAAACTCAAATTGCATCGATCCCTGATGACTTAAAGAAAACGACTGAAATTTTAAATCCGTACAACTTATTACTGCACTATATAGCACTTCACCACACCACACTAGGACTCACTATGCACTGGGGAGGGGTATAGGTTACTCTATATAATCGTTATTTTTACTGAGTTTAATAACGATGGGTTCTAGACATTTTAGGCGTCTTGCAGCTATGCCAACTGGATCATATTCTCAATAGGATAATCCTGACGTGGAATCAAGTTCTGCAACTGAGTCTGATAGTCCGTCCTCTAGTCATCATTTAGAACAATCGGAAAGCCCAAGCCTACAGTTTGATTTTTTTGATGCAGTTCCCATTCTTCCACCAAAAGTTATCGATCCTGCTCTTGACACTCCAAAGGATGCAGTTGTTCTGGAGAACCCTGCCGATTCCGTAGCTTCTAAAATTAAGGAAGATGCTCTTCGCCGAATCTGCGTAAGGCATAGAAATCCATTTAATGATGTATTGGTTTCATCGTGGGATGATAAGGATCATAGACCCTCAGAAGGATATGCGGTGTGCAACTAATTCCTATGCTGGGTCGGATGCATCCCGCTATTTAATTCATACATCTAGGAAATTCTTTGTTATTTGAGGATAGCTCCAGCGCAGCTTCATCCGAATGGCTATGCTCTTCTCAATTGTACTTATATAGTTTTATGGAGTTCTTGCATCATCCTCCAACCATTGACGACATTCGGTTCATATTCTCTTTCAAGCGATGGAAAGGGAGTTTTTCGTTTACATTTCTTGAGTCACCGAAGAAGTGTCAGATTATAATTAGTGCAAGGAATAAATTAAGCGCTTTTAAAAGCGAGTGGTTCTTTGTTCAATGTCCTCCCGGTTTTTCTCGACAATAGCTAGAAAGACGTAAGTGTTATCCACTATCTTTATATTAGCATAAAAAATCAATATTCAAGTCTTATTCCTAACTAAGTAATTCTTTTTATAGGCACTATCACTTAGCCCAGTGGTAATCTTTATGAGGAGGTAGTAACGACTCTAAAAAATGCACTGCCTGAAGATAAAAACATCGAATATCTTCTTACGGATGAACGCCTTGTTACTTTTTATGTGATAGAAGAGGGCCTCAGCGTAGGTGTTATCCCGCCTTTTGGCAAGGCCGAGACACCGAGGAATTGACTAGTAACCAATGACGGCCCGTCCTAGAGATCAGTTGTACATAGGCTCGCTATGGATATTGACGGATTTTGTCTGAGTCCGGATCGAGCCAAAATTGGTAGGACATAACAAGCTAAGCCATGAGAGTCAACGTCCCAAATTTCAAGTCAATCCGAGTCCGTATGCTCAAGTGATGAACGACACAAAATTGGATTATAACCAATCGCAGTTCGACTCGCTCCCTTCGAATCGCTTCGCACCCATCAACAGCAACTTCTTCGACTCGCTTCGCTACATTCAGAAGCGATCAGTTTGACTCGCTCGCATCCCTCAAAGGAACCAGCTTCGACTCGCTTCACTTCGTGTCCATCACGAAGCCTTCGCTCCACACCCCTCAGATAGGTCTTCTTCGACTCGCTTCGCGCCCTTTAGAAATGACAACTTCGACTCGCTTCGCTCAGAGGCCAACTTCGAGTCGTTCAGGTTCGACTCGCTTCACAGCCATCAGAAATACCTCATTCGACTCGCTTCGCTTAGATGTCATCTTCGACTCGCTCAAACCGTGCACGCTTCGACTCGCTCAAACAGTGCACGCTTCGACTCGCTCAATCTGGGCATACTTCGACTCGCTCAGACGATGAACATTTCGACTCGCTCGAGACAGTAGTCAATGCAAGTTAGCGCCACGTCACCGAGTCGAAATGGAAGCGAGTCGAACGAAACAGAAGCGAGTCGAAGGAAACAGCCTATCGAAAACCCCATTTCGTATCGATCATATCTCCCAATCTACAAGTCCAAATGCTATGAAATTTTCACAGAAGACTACGTGCATGCTAAAGAATGTCCATGCCAAATTTCGACTCCATTGGATGAAATCTTGATCGAGTCGAAATCTGTTCGTGTCGATCACGGATCGGACCGAAACTTCACGGGCTTGGGCGTCCGGGCCTGGTCACGTGCCAGAGAGGGTCTCCCGAGATCTGAGCGAAATATCAGCCTCCTACACCTATAAATAGACCCCCAAAGCCAACAAAAAAGGGGTTCTTCTTCCTCTTTGAGCTCTCCAACGCCCGGACTCCACCAGATCCCGATCTGAACTCAATTGCTGCTGCTACTAACGAGATTCACTGCTGCAAATCATAATTGCCTTCTATAAATCATTGAATTCATTTGTAAATACAAAAGAAAGATCAATAAAGCAAACTACTTCATAATGGACGTAGGCTATACGCCGAACCACTCTAAATTCTTGTGTCTCCTTGCACTTTAATTATTCTCATTTCTGAAATTTGGAGTTTTTGTTAGATATTTCCTCTTTTTCCATTTAATTTCTTCACTTTATCTCTTCAAAGACTTCCGAAGAGTGTTGTGCCCAATTTTGGTACAAACACTTTGGTGCTTTCACCGAGAAAAACCAATTTTTCTCCTGCTCTTTGGATCTCCTATCTATATTGGATTGCATAAATCTAAGAAGAAGATCCAGATCTAGAACTTTGAAGCCCTTCCATTCTATTCAGATTTGCATCAGATCTAGGAAAGGACTTTCATCTCCTCACTATGGTGAGCACACGTACCACATCTACAGCTGCTGATCAAGGAGCACGAGACCGACAAAATCCCGTGCAATCGCCTCCATCCAACCAAAATGCTGCAGGACCTCCAGATCCATCAGGTCCAATCACTAGACAAGAATACCAGACATTGCTTCAAGAGTTGACCCAAAGTCGACAGCAGCTAGCGGAACAACTACGCGCCAACACGGAGTTGACTAACCAGCTAAATCGCCAAAGGCAAAGAAGATCCAGAAGAGGCCAAGGTTCTCACTCTTCCACAGAAAGTTCTGCCTCCTCCGATGGCCAAACTAGATCCACACGTCCACGGCTAGGTGTAAGCTACACCCAAGCCACATGACACCAACCTACTTTGACCCTTGGACAACCTAGAGCTGGACCATCCGCTAGTCTCCGCATAGAACCTTCAACTCGAGAAGGAGCTGCTCCTTATCATGTTACCGGCAACATTGCTACTACCACCACTGTCGGATGGGGAGGTGACGCTAGAAACCAAGCTGATCCTCAACGTAGCCAACGAGAGCAAACTCCTAAGCCAAATGTCCCTAAGGATGTTGAACCAAGGAGGTGAGGCACGGACCATCGACCACGTCCGGTCCAGACTCGCGCTGTGGAACCTGACCACACCTTGGCACAACATGCTCCAAGTGTACAAACGCCAGATATACCAGCGATGATCCTCCAAATGATCCGTGAAAGTCAGGGTCTCTCTAATGACGACCGGGGAATCTCTCGAAGTCATACCCCTTTCACCGATGACGTCTTATATGCTGAACCACCTCGGCACTTCAGGATGCCAGCTTTGCCAGTTTACGAAGGGAGTTCGGATCCCAATAAACACGTCTTGAAATACGAATGGCTGATGAATGCTGCTAGAGCTGATGACACAGTAAAGTGTCGTAGTTTCCCCATTTCCCTAGGGGGCATCGCTACCATGTGGTTCACTCGTTTTCCACCACGATCCACCTCTAACTTTGACCAGATGGCCACCAAGTTTGTCAAACAATTCCGTATGCATGTGGCGAGACCAAAGGACGTTAACACTCTGTCTAGTGTTATGCAAGCTCCCGGAGAAACACTTAGACGTTACTTGGAGCGATTCCATGCTACGTGTGCAGAAATAAGCAATCCCAACGATAACTCTATCCTGATGGCTTTGACTAAGGGGATTGATGCTGATTCCGAGTTCGGAAGTTGGTTAGCTGGGAAACCACCTGCGTCATTGGACCGTTTCTATTCCAAGGCAGCCCAATTCCTGAGAAGGGAGGATGTGAAACAGTCTAGGAAGCAGGATGACACAGGGCCCAACATCGAAGGTATCCAGAGTAACGTCGCTGTTAAACAGTCCTGGGATAGTTCTGGAAAAATTCAGTTGAACGTCCAAAATAAACAGAATCAGCAGAGGGACAATAGAAACCAGAACAAAAAACGCGATAAGGATCGTGGACCACGGCGTAGAGCTTCCATGTACGATAATTACACTCCATTGAACACGTCATTGGAAAATGTGTATTTGCAAACCTGCAATACCATGCAGTATAAGAAGCCTGCCCCGAAACCACCAACCGAAAGACAAATCCAAATAGGAAAGTTCTGTAGATTCCATGAGAGTTATGGCCACAACACCAATGAGTGTTGTCACTTACAAGACCTCATTGAAAAACTGATACGTGAGCAGAAGTTAGATCAGTATGTACGGGCGCCGCAATCCGATGGTGCGGGCCCATCAAATCAGAATCGTGCACCGAACCAGGAAAGACAGGAAGAACCCGCTCGTGCGGACGGGAGGTTGGTCATCAATACAATAAGTGGTGGTCCTCACCCAGCAGATCGAAGCTGGAAGGAAATGGAGTCGTATGCCAGTTCTATCAGGCATGCGGACTTCGAGTGTTGCAGTAGTTTTGATGAGGGGGCTCCGGCCAAGCAACAGAAAATGATGACGGATGACATCGTGTTCAGGAGCAGAGACATAGATAAAATCGAAGCTCCCACTATCGATCCACTGGTCATTTCAGCACAAGTAGGTCCCGCTTGGATAAAAAGGATCTTAGTTGACAGTGGAAGCTCTATGAATATTTTTTTCAAGCGAGCTTATGATCAAATGAAGATGGAAGCCGCAGACTTGAAGCCTTGTCAATCTCGAGTCCATGGTTTCAACGGAAGTGCCACAATCCCTACTGGGATGGTGGAACTGCCAGTAGAGTTGGGAGTTGGAGAACGTCGGAGAGTACGGATGTTGCAGTTCATCGTTTTGGACATAGACTCCCCTTACAATGCTTTCTTGTGCCGACCGGCCCTCGCCAAATTCAGAATAGCCATTGCCCCATGGTGTTTGACCTTAAAATTTCCCACTGATCATGGAATAGGAATCGTTCAGGGAGATCAAGCCACTGCCAGAGCCTGTTATGTTGCTGAGCTGCGGGAGGCGCAGTGAAAGGAGAAGGGAAAGGGCGTAGAGGAATCTCTCTATGTCTGTTTCGCCGATAATTGACAATTAACGCCCGGGCCTAGGCCCGGGCACCCCAGCCAATTCCTCAAGGACCTTGACCCGAGAGAAACTAAAGACGAAGGAGAATCTAAATAAAGTCAAGCATCCCCGGCCGAACTGACGATTGATGTCCCAATTGACAATAACAATGATTCAAAAATAATAAAGATTGGATCTCAGCTAAGCCAACAAACTCAAGAGGAATTGGTTGAATTTCTACGGGCAAATCTTGACGTATTTGCCTGGACACATTCTGATATGTGTGGGATCTCGCCGGACATCGCGAGCCACACTCTGAACATTGACCCGTGGCATGTCCCGGTCAAACAAAAAAGGCGCGGTATGGATCCAGAGAGATCTATCGCCCTTAAAGAGGAAGTAGAAAAGCTTGAAGCGAACGGATTCATTCGAGATGCGCTATATCCTGAATGGGTGTCAAATCCCATGCTCGTCCGAAAGCCAAACGGGAAGTGGAGAACATGTGTCGACTATTTCGATCTGAATAAAGCATGCCCCAAAGACAGTTTCCCGCTTCCTAGAATTGATCAGCTAGTGGATTCGACGGCTGGACATGAACTCTTATCCTTCATGGATGCGTATTTAGGCTACAATCAGATACCGATGCATTTACCCGATCTAGAACATACCAGCTTCGTAACAAATCCGGGACTTTACCGTTACAAGGTTATGTCGTTCGGACTCAAGAACGCCGGGGCTACTTACCAACGGTTGGTCAATCGGATGTTCGCTAATCAAATCGAGAAGACAATGGAAGTATATGTAGACGACATGCTTGTGAAGTCACGACTCTCCACCGACCATGTAAAAGACCTGGAAACTATGTTCAACATACTTCAGGAGTACAAGATGAATCCCAACCCACTGAAATGTCACTTTGGAGTTGCATCCGGAAAGTTCCTTGGGTTCATCGTTAACGCTCGGGGAATCGAAGCCAATCCCGAAAAGATTTGGGCAATCAAAAATCTTGAAACTCCCAAAACTATAAAGCAAGTCCAGAGTCTCAATGGAAAGGTAGCAGCATTGAGCAGGTTCATTTCAAAGTCCACTGACAAATGCATTCCCTTCTTCGATCTGATTCGAAAAGGGAAACGAAACTTTGAATGGACCACAGAGTGCGAGGGCGCTTTCCAAGCACTAGTCCAACATCTATCCACACCGCCGATACTGTCAAAGCCTATTGATCATGAGAAGTTGTATGCGTACTTGGCGATATCAGAAAATGCAATCAGCACTGCCTTGGCTCGAGAAGAAGACAGGATACAGAAGCTAGTGTACTACGTCAGCAAACGATTGACTGGGGCTGAAAGAAATTATCCGAAGTTGGAAAAGTTGGCTTACTACCCTGTCATTGTTTCAAGAAAACTCCGACCATACTTCCAGGCACATTCCATTATTGTTTACACCGACCAGCCGTTACGACAGGTCCTTTCGCGGCCTGAGACGTCTGGTAGGTTACTCAAGTGGAACATCGAACTGAGCCAGTTTGACCTTACTTACGCTCCGAGACGGGCCGTACAAGGACAAGTCCTAGCCGATTTCATAGCTGAATTTACCATCCCAGAGGACTTGCCCGAAGCCAGTGGATCCCCCGAAAACGTCTGGAAACTTTATACCGACAGAGCATCAAACGACCGGTGTTCAGGCGCTGGTATTGTGCTTGAAACTCCCAAGGGTCGATCCATATGTTATGCCTTAAAGTTCAATTTCCATGCGACTAATAATGAAGCTGAATATGAAGCCCTCCTAGCTGGCTTAAAACTTGCTAGAGATTTGAGAATTATCGCAGCGGAAATTTATTGTGATTCACAATTAGTTGTGTGTCAGGTACGAGGAGAGTATCAAGCAAGAGATCGAAGGTTGGATGCTTACTTAGCTCAAGTTAAGGAAGTACTAGACCATTTAGATTACTACGCCATCTACAGTATACCTTGAGAACGCAACCAAAAGGCCGATTCGTTGGCGAAGCTAGCCAGCACAGGCGAAGCTCAACAAATGGGACTCGTTCCCATAGAAACGCTATCTTCCCCAAGTATCGACCGGGCGGAAATAAATCGGGTATGCAAAACCGTCCCCGAAAAGGATTCATGGATGACTCCACTCAGAAATCACATTGAGCACGGAACCTTGCCGGAGCACAGGAGTGAAAAAGATAGGTCCTTCGAAAGGCCTCAAGATTTACCATCCAGAATGGACTCATGTACAGAAGAGGGTACTCAGTTCCCCTACTCCGATGTATCGCTCACGATGAAATTAAACAAGTGTTACGCAATGTGCATGAGGGAGAATGTGGCGATCACACCAGGGGCCAAGCACTTGCCAAGAAAATACTTCGCTACAGATATTACTGGCCTATCGTGAATCGCGATGCGTTGGACTATGCAAAGAAATGTGAAATGTGCCAGAAATATGCCCGAATCCCTAGGGCTCCTCCTACTGAGATAACGCAAATGGTCAGCCCATGGCCGTTCGCAATGTGGGGCATCGACATCATCGGTGCTCTACCTCTAGCAAAAGGTGGTGCGAAGTACACCATCGTCGCGGTTGATTACTTTACAAAGTGGGCTGAAGCCGAAGCTCTCGCTACAATTACAACGAAGAAAGTAATCAACTTTGTGGTTCGTAACATCATGTGTCGATTCGGTCTCCCACACACCATTATTACGGACAACGGAACCCAATTTGACAGTGCTGAATTCAAAGATTTCTGTAAACGATTTCACATCCAAAATAAATTCTCCGTAGTTGCACATCCTCAAGCAAACGGACAGGTCGAAGCAGTTAATAAAGTCATAAAGTCCATCCTGAAGAAACGACTAGAAAAGGTCGGGGGCAAGTGGGTCGATGAACTTCCTATGGCTCTATGGGCTTACCGAACAACCCACAAGACCGCGACCGGCCACACTCTGTTCTCTCTTTCTTACGGTTCAGAGGCCGTTATTCCAGTCGAGCTAGAAGTACCTTCTCATCGTGTGACATACTATGATCCAAAGACAAATTCTATATTACTTGTTGAATCTCTTGATCTACTGGATGAGAAGTGTGAAGAGGATGATTTGAGGGCAGCTGCGCATCGAAGTCGAGTCGCCCGATTGTACAACGCCAAGGTCCGTCCGCGAACCTTCGAACTAGGCGATCTCGTCTTAAAAAGAATCTATCCGGTTCCGTCACATATGAAGCCGACATGGGAAGGACCGTATGTTATTGAACGAAGGCTCGGAGATGGCACATTCAAGTTATCGACCGTCGACGGTCTTACCCTGCCAAGAGCTTGGAATAGCGAGAGCCTTCGCCGCTTTTACACCTGACAGGCTATCTTTATCCATTTAGTTTACTTTCCTTTTCTGCAATTTGTTTATGCATTTCGAAATTAGAACTTGTAATAAGGCAACTGACTTTGCCATACTTTCTTATTTCAGCAATAAAATGCAACCTCTTCGAGCCAAAGCTGTGATTTACTTGAAATACTTCATATGACCTTCACTATGCACAGAGAGCTAAGTCTCATCATACGGTGGGATTTATTCAAATAGAGAGTGGCTGCGACGCAACCAATCACTCGCTAAGTGAAACCCGAGCTCGGGGGCAAGCCATCACATCAAAGTCAAAAAAGGGATTGATACATGACAATCCTTCGTCAACTCCGAACTCCTAGAGCGTGAGTCGGAGTATAAACATTCAACTCCGTATTCCCAGAGTGCGAAGCGGATTATAAACATTCAACTCCGTATACCCAGAGTGCGAAGCAGAGTATAAACATTCAATTCCGTATTCCCAGAATGCGAAGCGGAGTATAAACATTCAACTCCGTATACGCAGAGTGCGAAGCGGAGTATAAACATTCAACTCCGAACTCCCAGAGCGCGAGTCGGAGTATAAACATTCAACTCCATATTCCCAGAGTGTGAAGCGGAGTATAAACATTCAAATCCGTATACCCAGAGTGCGAAGCGGAGTATAAACATCAACTCCGAACTCCCGGGGCACGAGCCGGAGTATAAACATCAGCTCCGAATTTCCAGAGTGCAAGTCGGAGCATAGACGTCAGCTCCAGATTCCCAGAATGCAGAACGGAGCCTAAACACCAACTCAGTATTCCCAGAGTGCGAAGCGGAGTATAAACATTCAACTCCGTATTCCCAGAGTGCGAAGTGGAGTATAAACATTCAACTCCGTATACCCAGAGTGCGAAGCGGAGTATAAACATCAACTCTGAACTCCCGGAGCGCGAGCCGGAGTATAAACATCTGCTCCGAATTTCCAGGGTGCAAGTCGGAGCATAGACGTCGACTCCGGATTCCCAGAATGCAGAACGGAGCCTAAACACCAACTTCAAGTTCCCGAAGCATGGATCGAAATATAATTATCAACTCCAAACTCCCGGAGCGCGAGTCGGAGTACAAATGCCAATTCCAAGTCCCCAAACAACGACCATATGATTGAAACTCAAGCCAACGTGACCAACCGCCAGTAAACAAATGAGGATCCCCGGAGTGTGGATATGATCGTCAACGATTGGACAAGCGCGAATAAACCGCTCAATCCACGTTTTTCTTAAACGCCCATCCAACGACACTAGACTCGGCATGCTAGGAGAAAAAGGCAATCGCTGACTGATGTTTTACAACATGCCACCAAGACTAGGGGGCAAGACTTAGGCATCAACCATCGACTGAAGCAATGCGACGTCAAAATTTGACTCGTTTCCCGGTCGCAAATCATGTCCACAATACCCGAACTTGGCGAACAGAAACAAACTTCATTCGGAAACTAAAACTTCACGAGTGTAGTCCAGACACTGAAACACTTAGACAAATACAAAATGACAAAAAAAGAAGTCAAAAAAGAAAAGTTTCATTACTATTGATTATAGAATAAGTTCGTGTACAAGTTTCCAAAAAATTCATACTAGCAGGGGCCGAACCTGCATCTATACACGGCTAACAAAATGCAAATCAAAATACATCGGGAGAGCATGCCTAATCTTTCTTTTTCCTTAGCTTCCTCCTCGGTGTGGACCCGCTGGAGCCATCGCTAGTCTTCCTCTTCGAGCCTTTGCTTTTCGACGGTTGGTCTTCAGGCGAAGGCATTATGTCGACGTCCTCCTCCGAACTCGTGTGGATAAGAATGCTCCCTACGGGCGGAGTCGGAGGAACGGGATCGATCACAGAAGGTGGAATGGGCAGGCTGGTGAGAAAGACAGTACCACCGGGAGACATCATTCCGAGCGGGGCAGGTCCCGATGCTGCCATCCCACCTCCAAAGCTGCCGCCATAAGCCGCTGCTGCCAGTTCAGCGTCAATCTGAGCAAACATCTCCTCTTCGGTTACTGCTCGAGCCCCGCTGGGGGCACCAACAGTCGGCATTGAAGAGCTTGTAGCATGATAAGTTCCGCTCATAACAGATGACAAGTCAGCACGAGGATCGCCGTGGCGGCGAAAGAGTTCATCCATCATCTGCTCGTCGAACGCGATCGTGCCTCCATGCAGATCATCAAGCGGGGCAGCTATACTCATGGTGGTTGCCTCGGTCACGGTAGCCTCCTGCATTTGATATGGTTCTTGGGTGGTAGGAGGCATGGCTGGTGCAGCATCGATCACTAGACAAAGAATAAAAGGACTGTTAGGACTTAACTCGATCGAAGATTCCGATTTAAGAGAGGTGGAATGTTCAGAATACCTTCCTCAATTCGACTTGTAGGCGGCAGGACGGCATCGGTAACTTGCGCAGCAGCCGAAGACATCTGCGGCTGATCCGGATTGTAAGCAGGAACAACCTGGGGATCGACCGCAGACGAGGATTCGGGCTGGGTTGACACGGGAACTTCGAGACTTGCTTCATGATGGTCAACTCCAGAACCCTCTCTCACTTCAAAGTGCTGGGCGCCAAGTTTTTCCTTCTCACGTAGAATCATCGACTCATGGAGAATCTTCTTTTCATCATCAGTCAGAATGCGATTCTCAAGTTCGAATTCATCTACGAACTCGCCCTGGTGCGCCTCTTTCTCTTCCTCAACCAATCGGCTCCAGGCATTATGGAGATGTGTCGAAAAGTCGTCAAGCCAGGCTAGGCCCATGTGCCTCAGCACATTAGCATTATAAACAACAAGGAGGTCTTCGATGTCGGCCTCTAGCCTGGACTCGGCCAGCTTCACTCTCTCCTCGACCTCAGTCTCCACCTTCTGGAGTGTAGCCACCGCCGCATCTCGTTCATCCCAGAGCAGAACAGCTTGTTCGCACGCCTCCTGGGCTGCGTTGTTCGAGTCATCTTTCTCCTTGGCCATATCAGCAAATTTGGCCTTGAGTTCATTAAGCTCCTTGACCGCCGCGTCCCGCTCAGCAATGACTTTGGTGTTCCGGTGGCCCATCTCCTCCACCAGGGCAACATGTGCCTGACTCAACCTCTCCATTTCCGCCTTTGCATCATCAGCCCTTTTGACGGCCTCCATCTCAGATTTCCGAGAAGACTCGGACTCAGCGGAGAGTACCTGAATAATCCGATCCCTTTTTGCGAGCTCGGTCTCCATCTTCTCGAGTGCTTTGGCTCGCTCAAAGGCCACTTTGGAAGCTTTTTCGGCAGCCTTCGCCCACTCTCGGTACTGGGTGTATATATCGTGAACATAATCGTGCATAGTGCCTTCTACCCCTGATGGAATTCTCTTTAAGTGTGGTGGGAAGACATAACCGTCAAAGCAGATATTCAGAAAGTCCTTCCTCATCTGAGCTAACTTAAGAGCTCCTTCCGCGGTGGGTTCAGCAGGGACCTGCTTAGTAATCGTAGAGGCTGTAGTCTCGATTCTCTGAAGATGAGTCTCGGGTCTGGAAGGATGAGAAGACGGCCTGTGACGGGGAGGTTCAGGCGGATGTGAGACAGAAACGGGGGTTGGAGACGGAAATCTAGGAGGAGGAGAGCGTGATCTGGATCGATGTCTATACTCTCTGTCACGCCCGTACCGGTCCTGATTAGAGTATTCGCGATCGCGATCTCTATCTGAATCCCTCCTACGGGAGTTATAGTAACCAGAAGCTTTTTGGGCTGAGCGAAGATTCCCAAGCATTGATGCTCTCCCAGACATAGTACCTGAAAATGAGAAACCAGGAAAGAGTTAGTAACTTCTTAAGTTGGTCGATTTACAGTCGTGAATCATGCAGTGTTGTGAAGTGTATGCATGTGCAACCCCCCGACCAACCGGAAATGTCGGCCGCACTCGTGGCAGGCGACCCGCTTGGTTCATGAACACTATCGAGCTCCTCCATCCCGGCGTCGTGTTGAGACGACACAAAGTCAGGAATCAGAACATCGGCAAGTCCTTCAAAAAGATTCCCTACCGGCGGGGGAGAATCCTCCGCGATTCTAATCCCCGGGATAGGTAAAGACACGACCGCAGATTTAAATCTCTCAGATTTAGGGCGTTTGTGAGCAGCGGCCTTGCCTTTTCTTCTTCCTCCCGAATCCGGAACATCGGCAGAAGGCCCAGCTGGGAGCTCGGTATCGGTGGGCATTCTTTCTAGATCAACTTCTTCGGCAATCACGACTGCGGGCGCTTTGCGCTTCACCCGTTTCTTCGGGACCACTCTATGTATCACTTCCAGATGTATGCTATGTCTTCGTTCTATCAACCCGACAGCCCTCAAATTCCTATCGATCAGGACTAGGTCTATGTGCCTCTCTTTGCTCGGAAACGCTTGAAGAATCCGAACAAGCTCTCTAAAGTACGTGCCATCGGGATGAGAGATTGCGTCTATAGGAAAGGAAAAGTATGTCAGTTTTTGAAGTCAGTTACTAATCTCAATGATTCAAGAGAGAAATGGCAACACTTACGTCTATCCAACCACCGCCCAACAAATCCAGGGGGGTACCGAACGTAGAACCATTCAGTTTTATAATAACTTAGCCTTCCCCAGGAGCCCAGTATGATGTGGCAGCTCCCGACCGCTTCCAGAAAGGTGAAAGAGGGGCTGTCTCCACGGCTCTTGACATTGAATAAATATCGGATCTCGATCGGTTTCGGCGGTCGAAAGAGGATCTCCATAAAGAGAACAAAGGTGTTGTTCAATAAGGCATACCCGTTGGGATGCAGCTGAGATGGGGCTATACCAAGAAACGATAACATCTCCCTTATGTAGTCATTGAAGGGAGGAAGTGTCCCCGCCGTGCAAGCGTGACGGTTGAAAGTAGTAAACCCCTATGGGGGATTGTGTGGCCTGTCACTTGGCCCAGGAAGTAGCACGTCGTCAAGCGACAAACCATGCCTTAAGCAAATCCGTCCTAACATATCTTCGGAGATACCCGACGGCACAGAATCTGTTGGATTGAGAATAAACTGAGCACCCGGACGCTCATCCGGAGCTGGCTCTATAACTTGGGAATTCTGGCTGCTGAGAACTTGAAGGGTCCATGGCTAGCTAGCTTATAAAAAATCATTGTTAAACTGACAAATAACACTCGTGCATCCCCCAGTGTAAAGTTTATGAGTGTGTTGTGCAGTGCAGTACTGTATATTATTTGAGAAGATCAACCGGATTAAGGAAAGCATGTAAACGACGAGACTTTGGAATTCAGTCGGAAGGACCGTCATCGCTGACCGTCACAACCGTACCATCCAGTTATTAACTATCATTCCGAGTTAAAGTTTGGTGTCATTTTGATAAGTTCCAGTTCCATCGACGAACTTCGATAGGCGATTAGATATGCGGTGAACGGTTAAGTCTAGTAATACAAGTTTGAAGCTCATTGGAGTCAATTGTTCAAATGTGCAAGGAATTTCAAATTTTTTAATGTTCAACTCGTGTCACTCGCGAAAGCCGTGTTCACATCGATAAGCTATGGTCGTGTGCATATTAGTCAGACTCGATCAGAAGGTAGCATGCAAGTTCGACTCAAACTACGGGCTCGATTCGAAATCCCCGGTTCGACTCGCTCCCCAAGACCGTGCATTTCGACTCGCTCCCAGGACCACACAGTTCGACTCGCTCCCAGGACCACACAGTTCGACTCGCTCCCCAGGACCATCGAGTTCGACTCGGTCCCAGGATCATGCATTTTGACTCGCTCCTAAGACTGCACACTTTGACTCGATCGAAAACCACCCCTTTCGACTCGATCCAAGGACATCATTTCGAGTCCATCAGGTGCGACCCCTTCGTATCGATCCATGAATTCAAAGCACTCGATTCGATGCGAAGCTCCACCATCGATCGATACGAAGACCTTCACCTCATCATCTCGAAACCCATATTCTAGAGCGACACGAAGCTGAGGCCAGAGAGCTTTCGATCGACCACGACTCTATTTGATTTGGTGTTAAGAATCAAGTCTCCTCGTTTACGTGATGGTTTCGCTCAATGGATTACCTAAATTTGTCAACTGGTTCAGATAATCGAAGGTATGAATCGGTTCGAAGGCAAGGATGTTTGTTCTATCTTGTCCAGTTTCTGAGCGTTTCGAAGGCAAGGAAGGAGAGCGAAAGATGAAAAGTGGAAAAACGGCTAAGTACAAAGTATTTATATGGACTTGGAAACAAAGGGGAATAAACGATTCAAATCCCAGTGGAGTCGAACACGTGCTTCGACTCTCTCTTCAGTGCGTTGATGCGGAGCTCCCCTTCGTATCGCTTGTCTTCGACTTCTTCTCCGATGCAGCATTACGAGCCATAACTTCGACTCGCTCCTCCGTCTCCTATGCACTTCGACTCGCTCCTCCATCTCTTGCGCATTTCAACTCGCTCCCCCTCGACTCCGTCTCCTGTGCATTTCGACTCCGGCTCCTATGCAGTTCGAATCCAAGACCAAGTCGAACAAAGTAGTTCGAACCAAAACCGAGTCGAACAACCAGTTCGAATCCGTAAAACCATGACTTCCAGAGGCCAACTCCATCAACTCGACGTACTTACTTCGCATCCATAAAACCAATAAAAATCATCTTCGATGTTTCAACCCTTCACAACGATTCAGGAGAGGATCGTTAAGAAGGAACATTCAAAAGCAACCATCGGGCGTCGTTGTAGCGCATTTCACATCGGTTCAGGAGAGGATCGATATGTAATTCAAGAGTAAGATAAACTGACAACGACTCGCAGACATACGAACGTCAACGAGAGTCAGGTTAACATATATGCATGAATGTCGGACTAGTATTCAATATTCCGGATTTTCAGGAATCAGAAACTCATCCATTAACGATTACAACAGCATACGGGTAACCGCTACCATACAGCAATCAGTTGCAACAATACATGGTACAGCAGTCGATAGTCAACAGTTTACATTATCAAGAAGAACGGTCAAAGGTTACAGCTTTCATCGAAAAAACAATAACTATTCAGAGTCAAGATAGCAGTATTTCAAAGCACATCATGTTTCCACAAGACGTACTTTGGGGGGAAAATGTTATCCCGCCTTTTGGCAAGGCCGAGACACCAAGGAATTGACTAGTAACCAATGACAGCCCGTCCTAGAGATCAGTTGTATATAGGCTCGCTATGGATATCGATGGATTTTGTCCGAGTCCGGATCGAGCCAAAATTGGTAGGACATAACAAGCTAAGCCATGAGAGTCAACGTCCCAAATTTCAAGTCAATCCGAGTCCGTATGCTCAAGTGATGAACGACACAAAATTGGATTATAACTAATCGCAGTTCGACTCGCTCCCTTCGACTCGCTTAGCACCCATCAACAGCAACTTCTTCGACTCGCTTCGCTACATTCAGAAGCGATCAGTTCGACTCGCTCGCATCCCTCAAAGGAACCAGCTTCGACTCGCTTCACTTTGTGTCCATCACGAAGCCTTCGCTCCACACCCCTCAGATAGGTCTTCTTCGACTCGCTTCGCGCCCTTCAGAAATGACAACTTCGACTCGCTTTGCTAAGAGGCCAAATTCGAGTCATTCAGGTTCGACTCACTTCACAGCCATCGGAAATACCTCCTTCGACTCGCTTCGCTCAGATGTCATTTTCGACTCGCTCAAACCGTGCGCGCTTCGACTCGCTCAAACAGTGCGCGCTTCGACTCGCTCAATCTGGGCATACTTCGACTCGCTCAGATGATGAACATTTCGACTCGCTCGAGACAGCAGTCAATGCAAGTTAGTGCCACGTCACCGAGTCGAAATGGAAGCGAGTCGAACGAAACAGAAGCGAGTCGAAGGAAACAGCCTACCGAAAACCCTATTTCGTATCGATCATATCTCCCAATCTACAAGTCCAAATGCTATGAAATTTTCACAGAAGACTACGTGCATGCTAAAGAATGTCCACGCCATATTTCGACTCCATTGGATGAAATCTTGATCGAGTCGAAATCTGTTCGTGTCGATCACGGATCGGACCGAAACTTCACGGGCTTGGGCGTGCGGGCCTGGTCTCGTGCCAAAGAAGGTCTCCCGAGATCTGAGCGAAATATCAGCCTCCTACACCTATAAATAGACCCCCAAAGCCAACAAAAAAGGGGTTCTTCTTCCTCTTTGAGCTCTCCAACGCCCGGACTCCGCCAGATCCCGATCTGAACTCAACTGCTGCTACTACTAATGAGATTCACTGCTGCAAATCATAATTGCCTGCTATAAATCATTGAATTCATTTGTAAACACAAAAGAAAGATCAATAAAGCAAACTACTTCATAGTGGACGTAGGCTATACGCCGAACCACTCTAAATTCTTGTGTCTCCTTGCACTTTAATTATTCTCATTTCTTAAATTTGGAGTTTTTGTTAGATATTTCCTCTTTTTCCATTTAATTTCTTCACTTTATCGCTTCAAAGACTTCCGAAGAGTGCTGTGCCCAATTTTGGTACAAACAGTAGGGCTAACAAAAGTTGCTCAAAGTGCAGGGATAAGACTATGGGCTACGGTAAGTCAAAGGGGAAATCGATTCGATCCTGTCATGCCCTCAACCATGGGGCTCAGGAATTAATTGATATTGATGTCAAAGGAGATAAAGGTGATGTGCCCGGTCACAATAATGACGAATCTAGTCTTGGAGTCATGGTTAGATCCTTGCAGACTTCATAGCCTTCGGCTCCCAATAGAAGAAAAATGAAAACATTTGTTTATAAATTTTCCAAAAATTGCCTTTCTGACATACTCAAGTCATCGATGACTCTTATAGTTGTTCAAGATGAATCCTCTTCTCAACCATTAGAGCATTCAAGTCCGCCACTTGATTCTTTGTCTGGTCTGCCAATACCGCATGACCTTAACACTTTCCATTTTACTGACATGAGTATTGATGGGTCGGAATCTCCTATGAGAACTGGCACCGAAATTCCAACTTCTAAAGGGGAAATTACTCCAATGAGCAAAGCTCCTGCACCTGGTTTGTCGAGGGGTAACACAAGGACACTTGCATACACTTTCACCCCTCAACATTGCATTATGCTCAACTTGTGCCTTTTATTGCTTAAAGTTGATTAACTTCTGTTTTCCTTTGCAGAAACGATGGTAAAGAAAAGGAAGATGTTCGATTCCCTTTGGGATATACACCACCAATCCTCTGGTTCACGCTTTAGCTCATAGTTGAGAGTATTATGATCCTAGTTACCACTCTAGGCGGGATCGTGGTCATCAAGATAGGGGTGATAGGGATAAACTATCTCAAGATAAACATTGATTAAGATCTAGGTCCCCTCCTCCAAAGGGCTCCGACAAGCCAACTGATCGTCGAAACCCACCTGTCGATCCCACTCGTGGTCCCCTTTTGTTTCAGTTCCTCCACAGCCTTTAGTTCCTTCCCATTCTTAGCGGCCTAGTGATCGTCATCGCTATAGTGAACATAATGCTGCTCACAGCTTGGAAGGGAAAGCCTAAAGTCGAAATTGCTACCGAAGATCCTATGATTGATACAGTTTCTCACATGACACAACTTCAAGAAGAGTTTCCAAACCTATGCTTTGAAGGGTTCTTTTTCCTTCATAATCTGGAGAGGGTCCCAGACCATGTCCATAAAATGACTATTGACTATGTCACTAATATCCACAAGCAATACCGTGAATGGATGAAGGTAGTAGAGAAGATGTCGAAAGTATCTTTCGACCATGTAGTGGAAATTAAAAAGTTAAAACACCAGGAAGCTCAAAATGAAAGAATTATTGATACTTTGACAAACGAGTTAGAGTCTTCTAGGACTTCCTTAGCAGAGGCCGAGGGAAACGCTAATACTGCCATCAAATCCATGGAGGAGATGAAATCCAGTATCTTGATATGGTCTAGGTGTTACATCATCGAAATCAAGAAATATCATTCAAGAGAGATACATCTCGAAGTAATGAATCTGCAGCTTTGAAGGAGATAGCAGAACTGAAGGCTAAGCTCGAGTACGCAAACACAGAGAAAGATAATGCTCAGAAAGTCGCTCAAGATGCTTGTGATGAGCCGATGAGTGTTAGACTTGATAGAGATACGATCGTTGAAAGGGCCAAAGATGTTGATGCACTCATTCAGCACGAAGTAGAAGCTACCGAGGATAAGGTTAGGGAGGAGATAATGAACGAGCTTGACCCACTTCATATTCTTTACAATGCCAACGTTCTCAAGCATAGAAAGCTAACATGGCTTTTTGATGATTATCCCTACCAGCTGTGGCACGTGTGAGAATTTCCTATTGTAGAGGGAAAAAGACTCCTTAATACTGAGGAAATCGACCTATCCAAAGTTGAAGGTGAAATGCTATTGGGAGACGAACCCAAAACATTGCATGATATCCATCTTACACTTCAGAAAGAATCTGTTGTTGCCTCTTCACATGAAGTGGGTGAAGGATCCGGGTCGACATAACCCGATGATACAATTGAATTGCCTCCAACATCCCAGACTATCCTTAACTCCGCAGCAGATTCTTCAACCATCCTCGGGTATGATCCAAACAAGCCTTGGCTTTCTTCAATTCTCGAATGCAATTTTGAGTATATTCCGGCTCGACTTGGGAGCCATACCAATGAAGGTATTTCGTCAACATCTTCCATCTTTCGAAAAGTTGGGGTGTTATCAATTGATATTTCTAATCTTTTCGCCTATTTTTCCATAGCCTTAAATCTGTCCGGCGTCATTCCTCCTCCCTCACAAGAGCCTCAACTGGGATCACAAGCCGCCGCGATAGAATCCATTAAAGTTACAACTTTGGCCGTTACTCAGGGTGCTTAAGAAGAAACTACAACGACCCGGATTTTTCGACGTTTGATTTGGAATATTTGAAATGACTTTAAATATTGAATTTGAATTTATAGATTGATTTTAAACATGAAAATTTTGGTTTTTATTTATAAAAATAAAATTCAGAATTTAAATATAGCGATTATTGAATAATTTGAATTTTATAATTGAATATTCGTCAAATTATTATATGAGTTTTAAGCTCGATAAAATTAATTAAAAGGCTTGTAAAATTTATATTAATAATAATGGAGATAATAAAAGTTTTAAAATAGAATTTAAAAGTGAACTGTTCAATTTTAAAAATAGCTTGTTTAAATTGACATTCAAAAATAGTCTTCCGAGACACAGTCTCGGAATTCGACGAAACCAGTTCCTTTGGATCCGTAATAGAGTATTATTATCGGATTTCAAATTTTGTAGCGTTTGGAGTTATCTTTTTGCCGTACGATATATAAACGCGTTGAAATTAATATCGAAAATTCAATATAATAAATAGGTCAAAAAAGCTATCTTCTCCATACGATCGAATTAGGACTCGAAACCTTTTGCATTTCATTCGAAAAAGGGGTATAACATTATGAACGCCTAGTGGCACGCTTCGTTAGGGGTTCAAGATTTCGAGCTGCGTAAATCGACGCATTTTAAAATTTAAATAAATATTTCGTCCAGTCAAAAAAATTTCCATCAGTTCTTTTCTCCCACCTTCAGGTCACTGTACACACACCTCTACACATAAATATCTCTTCACGTCCCCTCCCTCTACCTTTAAGTTAAATCACGAAGAGGATTCAAATGAAATAAAAAAAACGTGCTGTCTTTAAATCAAAATTTCGCGCGCCTCTTTCCCCTTCCTCTCTTCGATCAAAAACGAAATCGTAGAAACAGAAAAAAAAATGAACAAATCAAATTCGAAATTTGCTGCTCTTATTTTAATTTAATTTTCAAGCACGAGGAAGTGATGCTCGCGTTGGAGAGGAGATGTTGCGGTCTGGGAAGGTCACGACAGCACTTGAGAATCGCGATGGTGGAAGACGACTGGTGGGGGGCGAAGGTGCTCGTACGCGCGCGCATGGGCTGGGTATGCGCAGGCAGTGGCGGGTCAAGAGGAGGCTCGTAAATCGAGCATTGCTTTGGAGATCGACGGTGTTCGCAAGCGAGGCTGGGTGGCCGAAATCGAATGGCGATTTAGGGCTTGGCTCAAATTGATTGGTAGAGGGATGCACGAGATGCTGGAAGGCAATGTCGGGCTCGATGGAGGCATCGTGGGTTTTGTTGGAGTCATTGTCGAGCAGCAGCGATAAGTGGGTACGTTCTTGTGAGTTCGTCGTGGTGGTAGTTGCGTGGTGGCAGTGACCAGCATGGTGCAAAGTTCAAGCAACGGGGAAGATGGGGTTTTTTCAGTGAGGTGATTAGGTTTTTGAAATTAAAGGTTAATTAAATTCATGAATTAAATGATTAATCAATTTTTTATAATTAAAATTTAAATCATTAACTTATATAAAATTCGAAATTTGCTTTTACGAGGTTTAGAATCGTGGGAAAAACAAATCGAGATTGGATTGGATGGCGAATAAAAAATCAAGGTGAGAATTTCTCACTCTTTTGGATTGCCTCATTAAAATTTAAATGTATAAATTGAAAATTTGGATACCTGTTGAATTTACAAATTTATTGTCTGTTGAATGATATTATATATATATAGTAGTATATATATTAGTATTGGAGTGATATCCCCGCATATTATAGCGGATGAGACCCTATGCGCCTCGCATAATAGCGGATGACCCTACATACTGCGATATCTCCCTCGAAGTGGGATTGGTATTTTTATTGTTGTCTAACATCTATAGATGCAGGGAAAACAGGTTGGAGGGATCCAACTGGATTCCTCAAATATTTTATTATTTTCCATATATATAAAATGTTGAATTATTGTGTGTTATAAATATTTAAATGTTATAATCGTATGGAAATTAATTTTTGGTAGAATAAATACCATTAATATAATTTTAAATTTCTAAGGAATGAAAAAGAGATTTTAGGTTATAAGTATATATATCAAAATTTGGGTTATTTAAAGGAGACTGATTTGAATAAGCAAAAAAATAGATTTTTGGTCATACAAAATAATGCGGGAAATATATTCTAAATAGAGAAGTTAAATATAAATTATATAAAGGAATTTTTGAAAGACATGATTTAAAAATGATATTTGGGAAATATAGTGGAAAAAGTGAAAATTGATATTAAAGATAGATTGGCAAAATAAATAGAAATTTATAAGAAATTGAATTTATAGAAATGGAATTTTTTAAACGAGATTTATTTTAGTATAACTCAAGGGAGTTATAGAAAAATTTTAAACGATGTTTATAAATAGAAGGAACCGATATCAGATAACAAATTGGAAATATAAATTACAGGGATAATTTATATTTGAATACGGAGATAGGGTGAGAGAAAAAAAATAGTAGATACTATTTTGAAGTGAGAAAGGTTAAGGAGACCGAAATGTAAGTAATGTGATGGAAATCGAGAGGGGTTTATAGATTTTAAAAAAGAGGAAATTAGTTAAAAGGACAAACTTATTAAAAAAAATAGTTACCAGACCATGAGTTTAATTATTTGGGCCAAAGGACCCGTCGTTTCAAACTAACCACGTGACATTGTTTTCGTCTCTAGGGTTTTACCAAATCAGGGTTTTGCAGTCGTTTTCATCTGAAATCATTTCAAATTCTTTATCCAGAACAAATTCACGTCGACAAAAACATTCAAAACGACAAATCAACAAACTCATTTAAATTGTTCATACATTCCAATGGAAACTGGATCAAAATCTTCTCCATCGACCAACAATCAGTCTCCTAGTTCTTCAGTAAAATCGAAATCCCAAATTGTGTCGTCAAAATTATCTTTAGCAGCATCAAAGGCTAAGAAGACTAGAGAAATGGAGAAGAAAATGCAAAAACAGGTATAATACTGAATTATTCTGTATGTATTGCCGATTTAGAATTATTTTGTAAGAAATGCTATATTATTTTTCATCCTTTTTGTCTAGCGAATGTTTTGTGCTGTGGTTTTATCTTTATTGTCGAAACTGTAGTGTTACTGAATGATTTTGTCGAAATCTGTTGTGATTTTGTGCTATGGTTTTATCATTGTTTACTGAATTCAGCAACAATGATTATGTTACTATTGAAGTTTGTTATGACTCATTTGATCTGAATTCAGATTACTGAAATCAGTGTATTTTAGTAACCAAATCAGATCAGTCGAAGTTATTATTGTTATCTTTCATCACTTTAAACATGTTTTGTTTTCTATTTGTTGCATTTGACTAATTTATCAGATTTTACTCATTGATTTAATAAAAATGCTAAGACTAGTATCATATTAATTCGATTGGGTAAACATATTCTAATGGTGCAGAAATGCTAAATAACTCTAGCATTTCCAATAGAAATTAGCATTTAGGAAAAATGCTAAGACTATTTATCATCTTAATTTAATTTGGAAACAAAATCCATTGTTACAAAAATATGCTAAAATATTGTAGCATTATGATTTAGCTATTTTATAAATTA
Source organism: Allium fistulosum (assembly GCA_030737815.1). Taxonomy (NCBI): domain Eukaryota; kingdom Viridiplantae; phylum Streptophyta; class Magnoliopsida; order Asparagales; family Amaryllidaceae; genus Allium; species Allium fistulosum. Next base: position 716,238,904 of record CM060906.1, on the reverse strand, counting down.
AAATCATTTTTAATTATGCTAAATAAATTAACATCTGGTAAAAATGCTAAGACTAGTTATTATATTAATTTGATTGGGTAAACATATTCTAATGGTGTAGAAATGCTAAATAACTCTAGCATTGCCAATAAAATTAGCATCCATTGAAAAAAAATGCTAAGACTAGTTACAACCATATCCAATAATGCTAAAGAAATTACCATTTAGGAAAAATGCTAAGACTAGTTATCATTTTAATTTGGAAACAAAATCCAGTGTTACAAAAATATGCTAAAACATTGTAGCATTATGATTTAGCTATTTTATGAATTAAAATCATTTTTACTTATGCTAAATAAATTAGCATCTAGTAAAAATGCTAAAACTATTTATCATCTTAATTTAATTAGGAAACAGAATCCACTGTTACAATAAATGCTAAATCCACTGCAGCATTAAAGTTTAGGTATTGCATAAATTACAATCATTTCCAAAAATGCTAAAAAAACTAGCATCTACTAAAAATGGTAAGACTAGTTATCATCGTAATCTACTTTGGTAAACATATTCTAATGTTACAAGAAATGCTAAATCACTGTAGCATCATGGTTTATGTATTGCTTATTGATGTTAAATACTTGCTTATTGTACCATCATCATTTATTTACTGTGCAAGTCTACAAAATAATTTTGCATAAATATAGCTAACACTGTTTCATTATTTGTATTTTGTAGAGTACAAAATCTGCACTGCAAGCAAAGGACAGTAAAACACCTAAAAGAAAGAGAAAAGATAAGGAAACTATGCAGTATAGGTGTAGCTTATCCGCCTTGGTTAAAATGCTTGAAAAGATTAAAAAAAGAAAAGGTTTTACTGAAAATCAGTTGAATTTTTTAAAACAAACACCTTTCAACTTTTTTAATGCTTTCTTTGAAGGTGATATAGGAAGCAAAAACATTAGAAAATGTTCAAAAAATTTAGATGATTTAATAAACTCTTATTGTGTTGAAGAAGAGTGTTTTATTGTAGGAGGAAAAAAATTACAGATAACAACAGCAGACATTTCTTTAATTTTTGGTTTACCAATGCAAGGAAAAAACATTTTTCCACTTCCTTAAGTTTCTTTTCAAAGCACCCCTGAAAACTACCAAGAATTTGTTTTAGGAAACTTTGGCATAATTGACCATATAACAAGAGATATTATTATTCAAAAGATAAAGAAAGAATTAGACAAAGAAATTCAAGAAGAAGAAAATGATTTACCAAAATTTATCATCCTTCTTTCTTTCATTACATTTTTTTTCCCTGACAATCAAAGAATGTTAAGTTGGGGATATCTCAAATATGCAATTGATTTGAATAAAATGAATCAAGTTTCATGGCCTTTAAGCACTCACTATTCTTTGATTAAAGCATTAAAATTTTTCAAGCAAAAACCAAGGCATATGTCAGGTTGCTCGATGATACCATTGGTAAGAAAATAATTTTACATTCTACTATATTATAATAAATTCTGAAATAACATTTTTGTTTTTTATATATTAGTATTTTATATGTGAACACGTGGACATGATGAAGCCAAGGAAGGAATGGTTGAAGGACTTAGCAAGATATGCTAAATGGTCACTGAATGGGATGAAAAACATAGTCTCAAAAGACTATTTAAAGAATGTGGAAAGCAAAAAGGTATATACATCTAATATTGACTGTTATTTATTTTTTACATATAAACAGGAAAAAAAATGCTATATGGTGTTAGTATATTTTTGGTGCACTATATTATGCAAACATACATATAAATGGGAAAAAATGCTAGATGATGATAGCATTATAACATAATACATGTTACTGAAACAGAATCATTAGTAGAAAATGCTACATAATTTTAGCATTAATAAAATTTGTGATGCTCATTGAATACAGATCTCAATTGGACTAAAAAATACAACAGCCAAAGAAAGGCTACTGCTTGATTCTTCCAAATTGCAAATGGCAATTATAGAAACAAAACAACAACAAAATGAAACAGATGCTGAAGAAGAATCAGAATTGAGTGACAAAGAAAAAAAAATTCAAACACAAAGCTACCACATTAAACAGTTGGAAAACGATTTGGATCAAACGAAAAGAGATCTGGAGAAGGAAAAAGAAGTAAGAAAACAGAGGGAAAAAGAGTTAACTGTAATGGAGAAAGAAATGGAATTGTTGAAATCAAAACTTCAACAATTTGAGAAAGAGGAACAAAAAAGAAAACTAAAGGAAGCTTTTGAAAGTATTATCCCTCCATCATTCAAGCTGTTGAACACACAAGATTTTGAAGTACATCAAGAAGAAAACAAAGAAGAAGATAAACAAGATGAGAAGAATGAAAAAAGAAGTCAGCGATTGAAAAATATCTTACCTCCTTCAATGATTAAAAGACTAAAATCAAAGAAAAGAAAGGCAAAAGTAGATCCTCATTATCAGTTTGAGATAGTGTACCACAACAAAAGAGTGAAAAGTTAGATGACAGTGAAAAACAAGAAGGAAAAAAGGAAGATAAAACAAAAAACGAGGATGAAGGTGGAGAAGAAAAAGATGGCCACAGTGAGGAAACTGAACAAGTAAAAAATGAAGACAGGGAAAAAAAAGATGAAAGAGAAGACAGTAAAGAAAATGATGAGGTGAGTGAAAACAATAGCGGAGAAAATGAAGAAGAAACCAGTGAAGAAGACAATAAAGAAGGTGAATATTATGAAGGAGAATATGCAAAGGAGAATGAACAAAATGAAGAAAAAACTGACAAAGAAGATGAAGATGAGAATGAAGAATTTGTCGATGTTGATAATTACTCACCTCAAAGAAAACAATATCGTCAAAGAAACATAGTAAAATGCCACATTTTTCAAATGCTAGAAGCACAGAAGAAGGATATAATAAGAGCTTTTTTTGCATGTGAGGACACATCAAAGTAAGTAGTTCATACCCAGTAAAAACTTAAATAATTTAATTTGAGTTATAATTTTATAATAATTTGAAATTTATAAATTATATAGCACGGTAGCATGGCACAAAGATGATGGTAAGAAAGGAGGGATAACAGTGGTTTAGTCCATGCTAGAAGCTTTGCTATTTGAAGAATTTACAGATGGACAGGTATGACATTTAAAAATGCTAATAGTATCAATAAATTTTGACATTAGGAAATTCTAACTAGCTCTAGCATTGTGACATTTGAATTATAACAACACGCCACTAATATATTTTTTTGTTTTGTTTTTATTTTTGTTAGTAAAAATAGTATCAATAAATTTTTCAATACCAAATGTATAATATTAGCCTGAAAATGTAGAATGACTATAAATATTTTTATTACACAACATAGACCTTAAAAAATGCTAATTTTTCGTTACAGTATATGAAATTATTAAAAGATGGTAGCATATATCTATCACTGTCTCTATGTGTGTGTATATATATCTCATAGTATATATATAATTATTATAAAATGTTTATAAAAATTCAAAATACTTTATTACTATATGCTTAACCGATATTCTTTTTCTAATGCAGATTATTGATTGGTTTGTTGAAAATATGCCAACATATGAACATAACTACACTTTCAGCACAATCATGACGGTAAACAATGTTATTTTGCTTTGAAATTTAATATAATAGAAAAACAAACTAATATTCAATTTCCATTTGCAGCATGCATTGCAAACAGACACTGAAAATGTAGTCCTATCATTGGTGTACCCTATGGTACAAAATATAGTCATGGATTCATTTACAGAGATGATATTTTTCCCCTTGCATTACATCAATCATTGGACATTGCTAACCTTGGAATACAACCAAATGCAATAGTGCCATTATGATTCTTTAAGGCCCAGAAGATCAACAGCGGCATCAAATCAACATTACAAACAAGCTCAGCTACTTGTAAGACCATATTTTATAACCAAAAAAAATGAAAAAAATCTAACTCTACTTTTTATTTTTTGTAACAGAGAAAAAAGGTGGAAAAAATATTACAAGAAAACTAGAGAGAGAACAAAATCTTAAATAAGGAAGTTGGTACGAAGACGATAAAGCAACCACGTTGTCCACAGTAAGACCTTTCCTCGTAAGCATTATTAAGCTTTTAATCTTCTTCAAGTAAACTGCACATGTATTATATTAAAAATTGCAATGACATAATGATCAATGCATCAAAAAAAGGAAAAAAAAGACAAGGTACACTGTATGTTAAAAAAGTGCTAAATGGTAATAGCAGTAAAAAAGTATAATGTATTACAAGGTTTATTTTCATGTAAATGCTAAATAATCATAGCATTGCAATGTTGCAGTGTTCAATAAACCGAAAAAAGTGACAGGTTGCATTATGATTATGCAGTACGAAATGTATATTTATTGATACACATAGTGTTAACAAAATACTTAATGATAATAGCAGTAAAAATGTACAATATATTTTACTGTATATTTTTTTCTAAATGCTAAATGACCATATCATTATAACATTACACCACTGCCCTTTTAGTCCATTGATCTGAAAAAAATTCTTCATACATTCCTATATGAAGCCCAATTTTATATGTTAAGAGAAATACTAAATGGTTGTAGCATTACATCTTTTATACCACTGCTCTTTTACTCTATTAATCTGAAGCTCCATAATAAATACCCATATAAGTCCTTATGTATCCAGCCTATGTTACTCAAGCTGATGTACAATTCTTTTAATAGATCACAATTATTAAATACTTACCATGTACAAATATTTTTAGTCTATCTGTAATGATAAAATTGTTAGCATAAATTGATAACTAGTTAACAAACAATTTTTTGTGTTTTTTTTCTTTTTTTAAATCAACAGGAATGACTGTGCTCTATATGTCATGAAATTCATTCAACATTTGGACAAAGACTCAAACCTCCCCACCGAATACAGCAAAAAAGATATCAACCTCATGCGAGCTGAAATGGTGTATAACATACTAAATGATCCACATAGAAGTTGGAACGTCGTGACTTTCTTTACAAATGCAACTCGTGAAGAAGCTGAAAAAGCAGTGAAGAAAAAGTACTAAAGTAAAAAGAAAAGTTGAAGACTTGGAAAATTTGAAGAAGTGATAATTGTAGTTAAATTTGAATTATCTCAATTTAAGTTGAAGTACTGATTATAGTTAAATATGAAGTGGCTGAAATGAAGATGAAGTGCTAACTATAGTTGAGTTGATACTATTATTTTACTGAACTTCAAATTCAAGTGGAATAGTGTTAGTACTTGCATAGCTATAATTTGTTACACGTATGTTCTCTTAAAGGTTTGATTCTTTTGCTACAGATGTCTTGTTGTATTGCTAACTGAAAAAATGTAATTGCATAATCTCTATTTTGATCTGAAAATTTTATGCTTGCTGTGCTTGTATATCATAATTGCTAACTGTAGAACTGCTTTGAAATATTTCTGTACATAATGATTTTGGACAAAAAAAACTGCATTGAAATGCTATAATGAATTAACATCAATGTTGGAAAATGCTATATTGAATTTGCAATCAATTTTTTCTACTTGAATTATACCACGTCTATAAGAAAACAGCATTGCTAATTCTTTCAAGTGTTCAAGGAATAACAGCTAATCAATAATCTGAAGAACTACAGCCAAGTAGAATAAATAAGATTTAGGACCTGAGCATGTGGTATATGCAAATCTAGTAGTTGTCATATTTATCAGAATGATTTATTTTCTTTCCTTGCCTCTCTTATAGGGAAGTTAAAATTGATGATAATCATCTGTATATTACTATCCCTTTTATTTCAGCACTGTGAATTTGCATTCCATGCTATGCTATGACATGCCACAAATTTATTTCGTGCCAGTTTTTTGATTGACTGTACATGCTTTTGATTACATCTTGTAAACAAAAATTGAGGACTCACTATTTTCTCTTAGTAACTTGATATTAAATTCAAAGGAAGAACCTCTATAAATTATGAACATTGAATTAGAAGAAAGAAAACAGACAGAAAGAAAAGGACAGAAGATAAACAAGATAAATACATCAGCTTCCAACATGGACAAAGAAGAACACTCATTTATTTGACCTGAATGTCAATGCTCACAACAACACTTTATTGAAATCTATTGCTGTAATTTTACCTGAAGCAGCATCACTGAGTTTATTAATATATAACTGATAACCAAATTTGCCAACCTTTCTAGTCTATACTAAATAAAAATGCTAAATACAAATAGCATTATTCTAATGAATTCTTAAATTAACAGAAAACATCTGATACTAACATAACAATATTTTTTCCTCACAATACAATATTACAGTAAAAAAAGATAATATACAAATGAAAATAATATGATCCGTAGGCAAATAAAAATCACAAAAAATCCACACACAAAAAAAACTTCTTATTAAAACAATCAATCATCACAGTACATGTACTAGTATCAGAAATTAGAAAAAGTATGACTATACCAAATAAGTAAACAGTAAAGAAATACAATGAATAAAATGACAGAAATAAAAGAAAAAAATAAAATTCAAATTCAAATCTTCATTGAAGCTTGACAATTCCTCTTGTTATGTCCAACTTGATTGCAATTACTACATTTATTCCGCTTACTCTGAGAATAAGAAAAACCGCCATGTCTTTTAGTAGAAGGTCTTCCAGCACCTCGAAATTCTTTAGGCGGTTTAATTGTGACTTCATCTCCGCTAACAATTAGCTTACCAACATTAGGAATTGGATTAATAGCATACGCATAACTCGATCTAAAAGCATCAGCTGTAAAATAATAATCCACATAGTCATATACTGACTGCCTTGATTTATTCACACACTTGATGGCATGTGCACATGGAAAACCGGTAACTTTTCACTTATTACAAGTACACAATCTTTTTTCAAGATCAACATGATGTGATATTGGAGATCTAACTTCAAAAACATTTTCCGAAGACCTATATGTATCCCATCCAAAACCTTTATTAACTAATTGCGACAACCGTTGCTCCATAACCGGACATAAAGTAGTAGTCCAGCGATGACAGTCATCTCTCCTCTTCGCCATTTGTTCCATTATTTTAACCCGGATTCCATCTAGACAAGATGTAATATGCATAAATCTATCATCCACAATCCAAGAGTTAAAGCTTTCAGCCACATTAGATGAATATCCTCCATACCTCTTGCCTTGAAAAAACAAATCAGTCCAATGTTCAAAAGTTTTATCATTTAAAAAGTTAATTGCAGCAACACCACCAATTTCTTTAAACTTTAACATATAGCGATCAAAATCATATGGATTTGAAGCTCGAGTCAAAAGTTTAAACAAATCAACAATAGAAGTATCGCCCTTGCAAGCTTTAACTACTGAACCAATGTTTTGCTCCATATGAAATGTGCAATAGCTATGAAAAGAAGATGGAAACACTTTTGGAACAACTAACAGCAAACCCCACTGGCGATCAGATATGAAAACCAATTCGCGATCCTCGTTAAGCATCTTTTTTAAATGCTCCAAAAACCAAGACCAATTTGACTCATTCTCATGTGAAACTACTCCCATAGCAAGCGGAAAGAAACCTTAAAAAACATTAGTTTTTTTCAAATGCTAATACAAGAAAATAGTATACTACTATTAGTAAAGTATATTACTTTCACAGCATAAAATTTCAGATATTTACATGAATGCAGGAGAGAAAAATAATATATATGATTAATCCTAAATTAATATAGCACTATGTGTTTGATAGTAGAGTCATATAATATACAGAATAATAAATGCTAAAAAATACTAGCACTATGACATATAATACAATATCAAATGTTAAATTCATGTAATATTATAATTTCATATAGAGTAACAATACAGTCAGCATATAATTGTTAAAATGACAATGGAATGCTAAGATATATCAAAATTGTGACGCCCCACCTCTATACCCATGCTAACCAAGAACACTACGATGTGGTGTTGTCAATTATCACGGAGAATAAGGCTGTTGAGGAGCGACCATCCGTGTAACTTCTTTGTGCGAGCACCGATATGTCAGATAGAATAGAATGCATATCTTTTTAAAGAGGAAATCCGACATACCGATACAAACACAAAGCTATCACACGGTGGCTATATATATATACTTCGGAAACAATTATAGAAATAAACATAACATAAATCAGTCACAGATAATTCATATCACTAAGGCGGAAATAGATATGAATAGACAACACTAAAAGTGTTTATCAGAGTAGTGGTCTAACAAGATCCACAATAACACAAAAGGATAGATACAAGTGCTAAGCAAAAGAATGCATCAATGAATCTCGTACATATATACAATAACTGATGTCAGTTACAATACATGTGATAGGTTTCATATGATACAACTACAACTGACGACTCATGAAGTTATATACACAATTACATTATCGTGATTAATATACATGAATACATAATATCCCATACTAGGACAACGGCTACTCCAAAAGTATGAAAAGACTTCATAGCTCTAGCAGCCGCCCAAGGCGAGATATCTACGACCTGTAAATAACTCGGTCTGACCCAAGTATTATTTAAAAGAAAATAATAAACGGGTCAGTCTAACTAAAAATATCAGATGACATGATATAGAATAAACGATATGGCATAAATGCATAAAACCATAAAATCATACTATGATAAGTATGCAATTGAAAAATCAACAATGGATAAATTAATTTCACAAGAATCTTCTCAAAGATAAAATAGGGTATCATACCCTAAACTTGTATTCATAACAAGTCAATAACACATAAATTCACCAATGCACAAAAACTGATATCATATCAATGAAAATCAAGAAAATTGGTGAAGCATAAATTCTAGAAATCATCACAAGAAATCCAAAAAACACATAAAAGGGGGAGGCCTAACACATGAATGGGAGCATGAAAACTCACCTACGCGTAAAACACATGATGAGAAGCTATCTCATGGATGCTATCCATTAAATTTTCACACAGGAATGGCCCGAAGACCGTAGGGTGCTACCCTACATATGTGATGGCGAAACATCACACAAACGGGGTATAGTCTCCCTCGTAGACAAAGAGACATCGCTCAATCACTAGTCTAAATCACAAAAAATGATCGTCATGATCATAAGGAAGTGTCAATTACACTAAGCCAGTAAATATATGAGTTTAGCTTCATGTCCCATAACCACTAGCTTAACTTAAATATTTACGAACAAACTGTAGATCTTCACTAGGAAATTGTCACAAAAAGGGTTCAATCGAACAAGTCCGAGAGCTAACCGACGAAGTGAACGCAAGCGTTTCATACCACTCGTTTTACTAAGTCGTTTAAGTCGATTTCTCATCCGAGTGAAGTAAAGGCTTGTATATACTAATAGGTTGGAAAATGGTTTAGGAAAACGAGTTTTGTAATAAAATAGAGTTGAAATCATTTGGAAGAAAGAGTTTTGATATTTACTACTAGTATTAAAACCTTTATATTTTTAAAGTGACAAATCACAAAAAAAATGATTGTAGAAACAATCAATCACAGGAATTCACATACGAAGACGTGAATAGAATCGAATGAAATCGATTAAGATTTGGAAACCAAATAAAAATATCAATTCCAGAATATGAATTGAAACACATAAAACAATTTAAGAATTTGAAACATCAATTCAAAACTATCATCTCTGTGTGGCTGCAGTACACGCACGCGTGCACTGCCTTGCCACAACAGCATATAAAGAAATAGCAACAAGGCACAAAGGCTAATGCTCAAGAATTCATAGAGCCAACAAATGCAATAAGCAAGTGACAGTAGTGGAAAGCTTCGACCAAGTGAGTTGAAGAGGTTGGCTGCCTCAAGCAACAACAACCAAACCAGTTCGGACAAGGCAGAGAAATGCCAAAGTAGTCAAGAAAAGATGATAACAAACTGCAGCCGAAAAACCAGATACATCAATCAAACGAATGCAGCAGGGGGTAAGGCTGCCCAGGGTAAATGGTATGCAAACCAATTGCCACCAAGTAAATGTAATAACACTACAAATTCGAGAAGGTAGGAAACTACCACGAAATGCAAGAAGGTCAAGTCTCTGACTCAACACATCTGCAGCACCAAGGCACAAGGCAGTGGTACAGGTACAAGAATAGAAGGAGAGTGATTACATGGTACAGTGAACTACATAACACATCAGCACTAAAAATAGTGCTACAGGTCAGGAAGTAAGTGGGCAAGTCAGAGATGCATAAATGAATCAACCACAACATATAGTGCAGCAGGTCAAACAGCAAGCATTGATGAAATATAAATACAAACTGAATGACATAATGGTAAAAGTGATATGCACAATGCTCAGTGAAACTCAAGCGTTCAATAACACAACTCGAAATCAATTTCACTTAAATAGAAAATGCACATGAATGTTATAGCAACAGTTTAAGGCAACAGTAACAACTCAAATGCAAACTATGTCATATATGAAACAGTGGCAAATTGCATAGGTAAGTTCAAGTGTGCTACAGAGAATATGCAACATGAATGACATAATGGCAGTGAAGTACTGACTGTAAACAGACTACAAAGATATCAACAAGTATGACATAAAGCAGTGCAACAATGACTACCAAGATCAATGTAAATGCAAACTGAAGTGCACATCTAAACCAATATGAATGCAGTAACAACCACCTAGCTAAATGCAACTTAAGTGAAGATACCAACTACACAAAAGTTCAAGTGAATCAAGTTCAGGTCAGACCAATATATATAAATTTCAAGTAGACCAGAGAACTGCAGCAGTGAACTACAAAAGTGCTTCATAGTACCACAACCTTATCGGACCAGAATGCTCAAATACAATATGAACTAATGAACACTACAGGGCAGTAGTGAACCCAGACAAAAGACAGAGAGTGCAGACATGATTATCAAGCTACAACTCAAATGAAACAGATCACGTGACATGATGAAGCAGTGCAAACTCAAATGAGCAAGTGAAATAGAGAATAGCATTAATGCATAAATGACTACAACAAAAAGTATGAATGACTAGAATAATCATCATATAAAACTGCATGAACAAGAGTGAAAACGGCGACAACTCGAAGCATCAATCAAATTGCCAAACCCAGTGCTATCTAGAGTCATAGTCGAAGACACATGAACAAGTCGTGTGCTACTGACCGGAGACACAGGAAATCATCAATAAAATCAAGTCGAGCCAAGACATCGAAAACAAAAAAAAGAAAGCAGACGAGGTCGAACAATTCACAGTTAGATGTGAGTAATATAAATTACTCACCTTTGCCACGGATGGAGCTGTCGAAGTCGAGGCCGAAGCAATCGAAGGAAACGAACGAAGTTAAGCCCTAGCTGTTGAAGATTGAATCGAGCGGAGTTCGAACCCATGCAGCCATTGCCTTCGATTTCTATGCCCTAATTTTGGAGACGAACGATCGAACGAAGGAATTTGAAGCCGCCATTATTTCTCCTTTTCGATTTGTTTATTTAGGTTTACGAACAAAAAAAAGAAAATGATAAAGGAATGGGTCGAATTTCTTTAAGAATGGGACGGCATCGAGATAAAGGGGACGGGTACATTTGCTTTGCAAATTTTTCATGGCTTCAAACATTTGAAAACGTGGGCCGAGAATTTATTTTAAAGCCCGTCAACATTTAACAGATTTTTCAAAAGAGTTTCAACTGGTTAAACAAAATTCCAAACAGCAATTTGCTAGGAAAAGCAATCGTCTAAAGACGATAATTAATCGGTACGAAATACCGGGTTGTTACAGACTCCCCACCTTAAAGAAATTGCATCCTCGCAATCTTAAGGAATAAATGGACAAAAGGTAACAACTATACAAGCATATCAACACCAAAGGAAGAAGTTTGAAATAAGAATTTCACCATAAAGAGCATGAAAGAGTAAGCTTGAACGTGTTTGCTCGATGAATTCTCTGGATTCCTAAGAGAAATCTTTAGGATTTGAGAACCATTGAACTTTCACAAGAAAAACATCTTTATTTCGAAGGTGCTAAACCCCCGAAGCAATGATGCGAACAGAATGTTGCTCAAAGTAAAATCTCGTAAAACTTCAATTTATTCAACAACACCGGACTCAAGAATAAAAATCAGAATCCCTAAGGCATTTCCGTAGTTGAGAAACGTGAAACACGTCATGAATGGCAGAAAATTGAGCTGGTAATAAGAGGCGATAAGCCACGGAACCAATACGTTCGGTGATGGGAAATGGACCAATATATCGTGGTGCCAACTTTCTCGATCGACTGAAACGCACAACACCTTTCATAGGCGAAACACGAATAACTTGGAACATGGTAAAAAGATGATTCCATTCGGACATCATCGAAGAAACAACAACTTGTTGCCTACGACTAAGTGCATCGGCAACACGATTTCCCTTCTGGGGGTATACAAAGAATATCGAGATCATAAGATGCAAGGAACTCGAGCCAACGTGGTTGACGTAAATTAAGTTCCTTATGAGAAAATAAATATTCCCAAGATTTATTATCAAGGTAGAGAACAAATTTCTCACCCAAAAATAATGATGCCAAATATTTAAAAGAGAAATTAATAGCCACGAGCACTAGATCATGAGTGGCATATCTAGTCTCAATTGGCATTAAAGATTTAGAAGCGCAAGAGATAGCACGTCCTCTTTTGCAAGGGAACGACATCCAAACCAATACGATTAGCATTGGTAAAAAGGATAAAGTCTTGGTTCCCTTCGGAAATCGCAAGAATAGAAGTACCGAAAAAGAGTTGTTTTAAATAATATTCTTTCCCGAAAAGCTAACTTTCAAAATTACAATTATCTTTATGTAATCATCTTTTTAGAAGAAAAAAAATTACAATTTTCAAGTCAATATATCGTGTCTGATTGTCTCATCAAAGAGTTTAGGAGATTCCTATCGATAACGTCGATCAAGCGCATCAACCAGAATTCTTAAAGCACTCAATGGGCAATACAAGCACAAAATCAACTTCTATATGATGAAATTATCTCTTAAAAGTTTTCAGAATATTCTTTGCTTTTTTAAGTACAGAATCCAATTATACTTATAAATAAATCCTATGAAAAATATTTGCAAAATTTTAAATTGCTAATTTCATCCAAAAGTCAATAAATTCTGGAATGGAGTCATCGAGATATTCGAAGAATATTCGATTCATAGAATGGATGAAATAAACTGGATAAACAGAATGACATAATAAGTCATTCATAAGAATCATAACGAGTGCGGAATGCGGTAAATGGAAGGCTAATTTCCGCAACTCGAAGGTAATGAAAACCGGTGGCAAGGTCGAGTTGAAAAGACCTAACACCACTCCAAAGATTGCTTAGGTGATAATCCTAAGACAACTCAAAAATTCCGGAAAATTCTCAAACCATATGAATGAGAGATATAACACTTTCCTTGTCAAGAGGGTTTAAAGAATAAAATGATGTCATCAAATCGGAATCAAAAATGTTTTTAAGAAAAATAGAAATCTGCTTAACAGATTGAAAGTGTCGAAGATGAATAGTCCACTCGGGACATAGGATATGGCTTCATAATAAGTAAGCCAATCCCCTTCAAAAAAATCAATTCCAAAGCCTAGGTGACGCACGACAGGCAAACCGGCTTGGAAAGAAAATCACATAAAATAACTTCGACATCAAATCAAAACGAATTGAGTGTTAAGGATCCACCAACCGGATTCGCAATTCTCCAAAAAATTAGCAAGCCCAAAAACGTTTAAAGGAAAGGAATCAACAAGTTCTTTTGATATAAAACAGTGAGACGAAACTCATATCAAAAAGAACTCGAAAATATAAATCATAAAACAAATGTCATCGAAGATAGAATAAGAAATACCTTGACAAGGAGAAGAGTTGTTCAGGTTCCTCTCCTCCTTGCTTTGAAGTTTAGAGCAAGAAGATAAATGATGACACAGATTTTAGCAATAGCGGTAGGTGAGGGGTTTCGGACACTTAATTACATAGTGTTCCGTAGAATTACAATGGTAGCATCCTCCACGACTAGGCATTTGAGTCTTTGCTGCCAAGGTAGTTTGCATCACTCTATTATTGGGATAAGGCTTTTGAAATGCCATTCAAATAAAATCATAACACGAGCGCCAGGTCAAACCCGAGCATTTCAGCTGGATTCAACACAAGTGTAATTAGAAAAAGAAATCCAATGTAGATCAGATCGGTGATGCTGAAACCCAAACCAAACTAAAATGAACCAATGGACAGAACAAGTGCAGCCCCTACATGAATAAATGGAAAGAATGAGTGATACAACAGCTCCGTGAACTGCAAGTATCGACTAGGTAGCTACAAGTGTAAAGCAATGTCCAACACAATTGAACGCAGTGAAGTGTTCAAGGATGTAACATGCACCAGATCGGGTCAGAGTGATCCAGATTCAAGTGAAGACTGCATGCAACAACCAACTCCAGATTAATGCAAATGAAACTGAATATAAAAATCAAAATACTCAGCACAAACCAACAGCCAAATTCAAGGCATAACAAAGGCAATAGTAAGGCCGAGAACTGATACAATACAAGATCTAGAAGTTTTTAGGCAGACATGAATACGCCATCCAAAGAAGGACCACTGGATTGAATAGCGCTGAGACTGCCAGATCCAACCATTTCTTCTTCTTTTAAGAAAAGATAGAAAGAAGGAGAAAATAGTATTCACTAAAATGAATTTCAATCAAACTTGATTGACAAAACAAGGAATTCACCAAAGAAAATAGGATAGAACGGTACGAAGACTCGAATAGAACCCTAAAGCACGACTCCTAAGAAAGACTTAGGAAAATGATCCTTGCTAGATTATTCTACAATGTTCCGAAATTTGGCTCTGATACCAAGCTGTGACGCCCCACCTCTATACCCATGCTAACCAAGAACACTACGGTGTGGTGCTGTCAATTAGCACGGAGAATAAGGCTGTTGAGGAGCGACCATCCGTGTAACTTCTTTGTGCGAGCACCGATATGTCAGATAGAATAGAATGCATATCTTTTTAAAGAGGAAATCCGACATACCGATACAAACACAAAGCTATCACACGGTGGCTATATATATATATACTTCGGAAACAGTTATAGAAATAGACATAACATAAATCAGTCACAGATAATTCATATCACCAAGGCGGAAATAGATATGAATAGACAACACTAAAAGTGTTTATCAGAGTAGTGGTCTAACAAGATCCACAATAACACAAAAGGATAGATACAAGTGCTAAGCAAAAGAATGCATCAATGAATCTCGTACATATATACAATAACTGATGTTAGTTACAATACATGTGATAGGTTTCATATGATACAACTACAACTGATGACTCAGGAAGTTATATACACAATTACATTATCGTGATTAATATACATGAATACATAATATCCCATACTAGGACAACGGCTACTCCAAAAGTATGAAAAGACTTCATAGCTCTAGCAGTCGCCCAAGGCGAGATAACTACGACCTGTAAATAACTCGGTCTGACCCGAGTATTATTTAAAAGAAATAATAAACGGGTCAGTCTAACTAAAAATATCAGATGACATGATATAGAATAAACGATATGGCATAAATGCATAAAACCATAAAATCATACTATGATAAGTATGCAATTGAAAAATCAACAATGGATAAATCAATTTCACAAGAATCTTCTCAAAGATAAAATAGGGTATCATACCCTAAACTTGTATTCATAACAAGTCAATAACACATAAATTCACCAATGCACAAAAACTGATATCATATCAATGAATATCAAGAAAATTGGTGAAGCATAAATTCCAGAAATCATCACAAGAAATCCAGAAAACACATAAAAAGGGGAGGCCTAACACATGAATGGGAGCATGAAAACTCACCTACGCGTAAAACACATGACGAGAAGCTATCTCATGGAAGCTATCCATTAAATTTTCACACAGGAATGGCCCGAAGACCGTAGGGTGCTACCCTACATATGTGATGGTGAAACATCACACAAACGGGGTATAGTCTCCCTCGCAGACAAAGAGACATCGCTCAATCGCTAGTCTAAATCACAAAAAATGATCGTTATGATCATAAGGAAGTGTCAATTACACTAAGCCAGTAAATATATGAGTTTAGCTTCATGTCCCATAACCACTAGCTTAACTTAAATATTTACGAACAAACTGTAGATCTTCACTAGGAAATTGTCACAAAAAAGGTTCAATCGAACAAGTCCAAGAGCTAACCGACGAAGTGAATGCAAGCGTTTCATACCACTCGTTTTACTAAGTCGTTTAAGTCGATTTCTCATCCGAGTGAAGTAAAGGCTTGTATATACTAATAGGTTGGAAAATGGTTTAGGAAAACGAGTTTTGTAATAAAATAGAGTTGAAATCATTTGGAAGAAAGAGTTTTGATATTTACTACTAGTATTAAAACCTTTATATTTTTAAAGTGACAAATCACAAAAAAAATGATTGTAGAAACAATCAATCACAGGAATTCACATACGAAGACGTGAATAGAATCGAATGAAATCGATTAAGATTTGGAAACCAAATAAAAATATCAATTCCAGAATATGAATTGAAATACATAAAACAATTCAAGAATTTGAAACATCAATTCAAAACCGTCATCTCTGTGTGGCTGCAGTACACGCACGCGTGCACTGCCTTGCCACAACAGCATATAAAGAAATAGCAACAAGGCACAAAGGCTAATGCTCAAGAATTCATAGAGCCAACAAATGCAATAAGCAAGTGACAGTAGTGGAAAGCTTCGACCAAGTGAGTTGAAGAGGTTGGCTGCCTCAAGCAACAACAACCAAACCAGTTCGGACAAGGCAGAGAAATGCCAAAGTAGTCAAGAAAAGATGACAACAAACTGCAGCCGAAAAACCAGATACATCAATCAAACGAATGCAGCAGGGGGTAAGGCTGCCCAGGGTAAATGGTATGCAAACCAATTGCCACCAAGTAAATGTAATAACACTACAAATTCGAGAAGGTAGGAAACTACCACGAAATGCAAGAAGGTCAAGTCTCTGACTCAACACATCTGCAGCACCAAGGCACAAGGCAGTGGTACAGGTACAAGAATAGAAGGAGAGTGATTACATGGTACAGTGAACTACATAACACATCAGCACTAAAAATAGTGCTACAGGTCAGGAAGTAAGTGGGCAAGTCAGAGATGCATAAATGAATCAACCACAACATATAGTGCAGCAGGTCAAACAGCAAGCATTGATGAAATATAAATACAAACTGAATGAAATAATGGTAAAAGTGATATGCACAATGCTCAGTGAAACTCAAGCGTTCAATAACACAACTCGAAATCAATTTCACTTAAATAGAAAATGCACATGAATGTTATAGCAACAGTTTAAGGCAACAGTAACAACTCAAATGCAAACTATGTCATATATGAAACAGTGGCAAATTGCATAGGTAAGTTCAAGTGTGCTACAGAGAATATGCAACATGAATGACATAATGGCAGTGAAGTACTGACTGTAAACAGACTACAAAGATATCAACAAGTATGACATAAAGCAGTGCAACAATGACTACCAAGATCAATGTAAATGCAGACTGAAGTGCACATCTAAACCAATATGAATGCAGTAACAACCACCTAGCTAAATGCAACTCAAGTGAAGATACCAACTACACAAAAGTTCAAGTGAATCAAGTTCAGGTCAGACCAATATATATAAATTTCAAGTAGAACAGAGAACTGCAGCAGTGAACTACAAAAGTGCTTCATAGTACCACAACCTTATCGGACCAGAATGCTCAAATACAATATGAACTAATGAACACTACAGGGCAGTAGTGAACCCAGACAAAAGACAGAGAGTGCAGACATGATTATCAAGCTACAACTCAAATGAAACAGATCACGTGACATGATGAAGCAGTGCAAACTCAAATGAGCAAGTGAAATTGAGAATAGCATTAATGCATAAATGACTACAACAAAAAGTATGAATGACTAGAATAATCATCATATAAAACTGCATGAACAAGAGTGAAAACGGCGACAACTCGAAGCATCAATCAAATTGCCAAACCCAGTGCTATCTAGAGTCACAGTCGAAGACACATGAACAAGTCGTGTGCTACTGACTGGAGACACAGGAAATCATCAATAAAATCAAGTCGAGCCAAGACATCGAAAACAAAAAAAGAAAGCAGACGAGGTCGAACAATTCATAGTTAGATGTGAGTAATATAAATTACTCACCTTTGCCATGGATGGAGCCGTCGAAGTCGAGGCCGAAGCAATCGAAGGAAACGAACGAAGTTAAGCCCTAGCTGCTGAAGATTGAATCGAGCGGAGTTCGAACCCATGCAGCCATTGCCTTCGATTTCTATGCCCTAATTTTGGAGACGAACGATTGAACGAAGGAATTTGAAGCCGCCATTATTTCTCCTTTTCGATTTTTTTATTTAGGTTTACGAACAAAAAAAAGAAAATGATAAAGGAACGGATCGAATTTCTTTAAGAATGGGACGGCATCGAGATAAAGGGGACGGGTACATTTGCTTTGCAAATTTTTCACGGCTTCAAACATTTGAAAATGTGGGTCGAGAATTTATTTTAAAGCCCGTCAACATTTAACAGATTTTTCAAAAGAGTTTCAACTGGTTAAACAAAATTCCAAACAACAATTTGCTAGGAAAAGCAATCGTCTAAAGACGATAATTAATCGGTACGAAATACCGGGTTGTTACAAAAATCCACCAAATGTTACCATACTACATAACTAAAACAATATACTAAATAACACATGGGAAAAAACAGAACAAAAATCAAAAGTCATACCTTGATTGCCATTTTTTGCTGTAGCAGCTAATAAAACACCTTGTCGGCCCTTCCAAAATGCCGCATCTAAAAATATCATGCGACGGCAATGCCTAAATCCAAGTAAACAAGCACTAAACCCAATGCAAATTCTTTCAAATTGATTAGTTGACGAATCCACATCCAAAGCAACATAACTTCCCGGATTAGTTTTTGTATAGCCTCTAGATACCAATTCAAATCATTATACGACATTGCATCATCTCCATAAATTTCCTTCAACGCCAATTGTTTCCCGGTGTATGCATAATAATAAGAAGGAGTGAAATTAAATTCTCTTTTGAAATCATTAATAATGTCTTTCGGTTTCTTCATCGGGACATCTCTAATTTGATCAATAATTAGAGATTTTACAAATCTACTAGTTATATGAACTTTCGTAACATCTCTTAACCCAGCACCACATGAATGTTCAAACCTGTAAGTCCTAATAAAAAAACGAATAAGATGCCCAAGATCTGAAGATGCATACATGGTGAACTTACAACCTTCTTTAAACCATGAACAAATAATGGATATTTTTTCTGGACAATTCTTAACAAAAATCAATTCACGCCCTTCTTTTATTTGATAAGCCATAAGAAATTCTCTAAAATCTTCAGCACCATTGAAACAATAGCCAATAAAGTCCGCAAGATTTAACTGAGATCCTTTCTTCATAATATCCTTCAAATAAGAACTTGACTCACCACAAGATTTAATATTCAAACAACCACTAGAAACTGAACTGCTTTGATGATCAGAAGTAATTGATAAACTATTACCCAAATTGAACTCCAGTGCACAAATGCTTGACTTAACACTAAAAACAAAATAAGAACTTTTCTTGTATATTTGAAAGCATAGTATGGTATGCAAATCCAAATCAGTATCAACTGTGATAACCTTATTTTCCAAACTATAGGATATACCAATAGAACAAGGGGTAAGATGTGGCCAATGTTCACATATACTATTTTTAACACCAATCAAAGAACAAGTCATGTCAAGTCGAATAGAGTAGCTGTTTTCATCAAGTAAAAACAATACAAGAATACTATCATCAACATTCCTGCCAAAGAAAAAAAAAGAGTGAATTAAAAAGGCAAAAGCTAACTAAAATGTAAAACAATACATATACAGTTAAATATAAACGCTGTTAGGCATAAAATACACTCTGCCAAGACAACAACAATAGAAAATGGTAAATATGCATATAAAATATTGTTATAGCTTCAAACAGTTTGAAAATGCTAAATGAACATAGCATCAAGCATAATGAAATCATACCCGATTTCGCCTCCCAATCTTGTACCCAGATCAGACATATTACATGCAAATACTATAAGAATTTCAAAACGGCAGTAAAATATTAAGAAAAGAAAAGAAAAGTAACCAGATCAAGCACAAAATTCAAATCGACGTCGAAACATTAGGTTAAATTTACCTTTGTTGCTATACAGCGAGAACAAAAGAATTAAAGAAGACAAGAAATCCAAATCGGCACTGGTTACTCAACGATCTCAGAATTATAATTTGCATCACGATTTGAAAGAGGAAAAAACGAGGTAAAACGAGAAGAAAGTAAAGAGGAAGAAATAATGTTTGCTCGACAAATAAAATAGAGATGTTTGGACTTCAGCCCAAAAATTTGTACGCGCGTTTTTTAGCCCAAAAAAATCAAATTGTTTGTCCTGGAGCCTATTTTCCACTTTATTTTAAGAGGGAAAAATTTATTTATTTATTAAACTATGTAATTTTAAAGTTAGTAAATATTGAAATATTTCAGAAATGAATTTTTAAATAATTAGTATCTATTTTAATAAAATCCTAAATGTTTAAAACTGCTTTGAAAAAGTAATGTTATAAGGAAGTGTTTTCAATATTTTAAATAATTATTTGAATATTACTTAAAAACAGATTATTATTATTTTCTTTAAATATCTTATTTTTATTTACCTATGTATATATATAAAGTTTTGAAATGTTTTAAATTTATTTATAAACCTTCTCCGAAGCCTGGAAATGGGATTATTCAGTAAATATAATTTATAAGAGAATTTTTAAAAATAGAATGTGAAAGAAAGTAAGAAAATTTCCAAAGAGGTTAAATAAAGGTGAACTTCAAAGAATGAAATAGAATTCATTTAAGAGGTAGGAAAGGAAATTGGAATTATAAGTAAGAATAATTGACTTTGGAAATATTGAAGGGAATTAATTAAAGAATTCCGGAATTTATAGAATTCGGGTAAAACGAGTTGAGATATTTACAAATAAAATTGTGAATGATTTTGAGAAAGAGAAATAGGAAATAAAAGGGGTATTTCCTAATTGTGAATTTAGAATGAAATGGGGAAAAATATTCTAAGTGTTGAAAAAGAGTGGAAATTTCTGTTGGAGATATAAGAATTTGAAACTGTTTTTCAAATGTTGAAGAACTGAAAGTAATATCTTATAAAGATATTTTGAAATAAATTTTGGGAAATTTATAATGAGGCCTGATGATTGTTTTTGGATGTCTATTGATAGTTAAATAACCGACTATCAATTTTGGCCAATTTCATTAATCATTTCGAAGAGATCGGGATCAGATTTGCTTCATTATAGCATGATAGGGGGTTCTTGCTTCGTGTTTGGTGGCGAGCAGGAGACTCTTTGTGACGACCCGACTTTCCACTCCCGGAAAATCGCATCGATAGTAAGAAAGAAAGGGGTGAGAAGTAGAAAAGAAAAGAAGAGAAAGAAAACAAACACAAATACTCACAGCGGAAACGGAATAAAATATAATATATCACATAACTATTACATAGTATCATATACATCATCTATCAGAGTTACACAGATTACACATCACATACTAGACAGTTATAAACATCTGTCTAGTTATTACAACTCAATACAAAACAAAGATCTAAACAAGATCAACACAGCGGAAACTACTATCTATATCTACAACGCTGAAGCCTCCTGCTCCATTGCTCCTCCAGATTACTCGTCAAGGCTAACCTGAATCCCTTGGCTACTCGTAAAAATTTGAGTACCCAAGAGTTTATAAAACAGAAATAAACAACTTGGGTCAGACATGGGTCTGGTGTGAGTAACAGGTTAAACTTGCTTAACTTCAAAACCTTTTGAAAGAAAAGGTATCACGTAAGACTTCCCACACATAAACATGGGTAAGTTTTTACCTTACGCTAACCAAAAACATTTGATAGGAAATTCGATTGTATTATAATAGGGTCTAGGGTTTTCAAGTAAAATACAGAAATAGCTGAAATGCTTACATCTCACATTCCAACATAGTTGGGCACAACTAATACGTACGGCACTTATTGGAGTTTGGATTCCATACAATGGCAGGGCTACCGGGGTACCGCCCGTCACAGTACGTGGCCTAGATCACCGTACCGAGGATCACTCCCAATCCCCTGCAACACAAGGCCGGAACATCCCTTACTGGATAATTCCCGCACAAGATACCTCACGGTTGGGATCAGCAACCGCACCACTAAGTCGAAAATAGAAAGGGACATCTAGACAGAGGTAACCTTGTCCTACTTGGGTGCTACCCACTAACCTTGCTGCACCTCCCCTGTTTTAGCCATTCCCGGTTTGTGAGGCTTGAGGTCACGATTACCTTAGAAAAGAACACATCACTTAGAATGCTCATCGTCCACCTGACGATGTTCTGAAAGCATTCAATCCATACAAGTTCGTTCCGGGTTCGAACGAAACCGAAGGCATTATTTCGTTACACTCGTTTTGGAATCACCCTCAGAGTTAACGACAATAACCCTTGCACTCTGAATCTTCATCTTCACTTGATTCACGACCTATCGTAAATTTGGATCGATGTGGTATTCGGGTCTCGAGACCTAGAAATCCGGTATACGGAAACCCGATCCCGGTCTCATCGAAATCCAAAGCGTATCTTTTAAGGCCAAGTTGTTTTAAAGGTTAAAACAATTTAATTCATTATCTTTATTCACAAAGGAAGATAACAGATAATCAACATTATCAGATAATCCATACAATTCAACTAACATCCATATCTTACAGCATATATCTCATCAGAGATATCAATCAATGCCAAGTATTCAATACTATCACCCATTCATAAGTAATGATTTACACTATCTCTAATTAATTTAAAGTGAATTAAATTAATTACTTTATTTTATAAATCCTTCTTACTTAACCATTAATTAATTATAATTTAATTAATTAATTATCCTCTAATAATTCATTTCAATTAATCATCTTGATTAATTATCTTTTAATTACCTTCAAGTAATTTATCCTTAATTAATTACTCAAATTAATTAACCTTAACTACTTATAATAATTAACCTTTAATTACTTCATTAATTAATTAACTAAAATTAATTAATTTTAATCAACTATAATTAATTATATTAAACCTTAATTAATTACATTAATTAATCACTTCATTTATTAATTATTACTTAATTAATAAATCTTAATTACATCATTAATTATATTAATTAATGATTCTTAATTATACATTAATTATTAATTACTTAATTAAATTAATTACATTAAGTAATTAACCTTTAATTAAACAATATTTATTAATCACTCTTGATTAATCTCATCTAGTAATTAACTCCCCTTAATTACTTTCATTAACTAAATTAATTACTCCTTAATTAATTTCTTAATTAATCCCTTGATTAATTATTCAAAGTAATTAACTCAAATTACTTCTATTAATAAAATCATTATTCAACTAATTACTTCCAGTAATTATCTTATTATTTACTTCTCTAAATAATCTTACCTTAATAATTACATTAAGTAATTATTATCAAATCATCTCTTGATTATTCTAAATTAATTAAACTTAATTAATTAACTTAAATAAATCAAATCAACTTAAATTAATTACAATAAGTAATTAATTCTTAATTACTTCCATTAAGTAATTACATTTAAACAAATTCTATAATTGATTATCTTCAAATTAATTAATCTAATTAACTATTAAAATTAATCCTATTAATTAATTATTAAATAATCCATAGTTAATGACTTCATTAACTATTATTTAATTACTTTCCTTAAGTAATTAACTTATATTAATTATTATTAATTCTAAATTAATAAATCTTAATAACCAATTTATTAATCTCTAATTATTAAATTAATTAAGTGTTAACCATAACTTAATTAATATTTAATTACTTATAAATTAATTCCTAACCATTAATTAATACTCTAATTTATAACCCTCAATTATAAATTAATCATCCCTAATTAATAAATTAGTTTAAACCTTTAATTACCTATTTAATTAATCCAAATGATTAATTAATCAAATAATTTAATTATCTATTAAATCTCCAAATAAATTAAATAAACACAAGTCTTTAATTATTTTAAGATAAACTTTATTTTTATTGATAAACAAGTTATCATTTATAATTTATATTTGAAATATTCATTTCAAATCTACTTTTAAATTTCATTTTAAATGTTGTATTTAAAATGAATACCAATTTATTTTTAACTAAGTTTTTAACCAATTTAAAAACTTTTACTTATTAAAAATTCTTATCTCTTATAAAAGAAATTTAAGAAGAGTTTAAACCAATTTCCTTTTTATTTTTAAACATTTAATTAAATCTAACTACCATTTAAAACCTATTTAAAACATATATATATTTATAAACTTATTTATTTCAAATCTTTAAGATTCAAAACCAACTTGAATCTATGTAGTTAAACTTTGATTTGAATTCTAGTTTAAAATTTATTTAAAACCAGTTTAAAGTTTAGAAACAGACAGTTTTAAAAACCTGTCAACCACCAAAGTACTCGAGTCCAACCTAATCTGCTTCGAGTCCATCACTAAAAACTTCGATCTTCACACGCAGAAAAACTCGAAAAACTCGAGACCTTCCCCTGCAAACACTCCGACTTTTCCCAAACACAATCACGACCGTGTGCATGTGCACGATCACCAGCGTCCACTCCGACCATCGCCGAGTATCCCCACAAGACAACGATCGACCACCAACCAAACCACGATCATCCAAACTTCAATCCATTCGCGAAATCGAAATCGAGTTCAATTTCGAAAAACCTGGAACAAAAAGACCCAACCATCACCAAAGCCTGTCAACACTTCCCCCACGTCACTCCGTCCATCAGAGATCTTCCACCACCGGCCACAGTCTCGCCTACGACCAATCTTTCAACCCTCAAAACCCCTTTGCACTCGATCGACTAGATATACCGCAGTGACCAAATTACCAAGACACGCTAAAACTAGGGTTCTAGCAAAGAATCCACTACTGCTACTTCCTCCATGAATTAAACACCTTCCAGACAATATTTCTACCATCACCAATCATTACTCAATCACCAATGACGATCATAACTTCCCAGACCACTGAGATCATCAGATATTACCTAAAACTCAAATTTTGCTTAAACCAAAACTGTACCTTTATTAACAAACTAAAAATTATGATTTTAATGTTAAAAATCATATTATAACTTACCTATTCAATTTATAAACCTGAATTTATAAATTACAAAGTTTGAATTTTTACTTTTATATAACATTGCTCTGTTATTTTAGTTTACAGAGACACTCAGGTTTTAAGTTGGGCTTAATTACCTTTAAAACTTTAGCTTATGATGAAACAAATTAATTTTGTTTAAAGCCTAAGTCTATTAGAGATCAGATAAGAAGATGAGGAATTTTTGATCAAGATCTGGGCTTAAAAGAAATATAAAACAGGGATATCACACAATAACAGACATGCAAATATATATCTATACATCCATATATCTATCTATAGAAACTCACATATATACACACAAGAACATACTTCTTTCAGAGTTAACATGCAAACAGATTCTTATATTTAAACTCTAAAAATGTTACTCACAGGAAAACAAAACAGAGAAGTACAGGCAATAACATATCAAACCATACATGCATTTAAAACCATACATATTACAGAGAATCCAACATTCCAAACATGATTATCACAAGAAAATCAAACAACTATATTTACTTAAGTTAGTTAAGATAAAAGTTGTTACTCACTTGTTCAAAGATGAAACAGAGGCAGGCTTTTAAATTTTGCAAAGCTTTTGAAATTTTTAAACTTGAATGCCCTTAGCTTCTTTGAATCTACATGCATGCTTGTTTTCCAGTTTGAAGAATTTCGAAATCCAAAGCTTTGATTTAAAATTGCATGCTTGCTTTCAGTTTTGAGAAGAATGAATGCAGACAGTTTTGAACTGAGTTGTTTCCAGACTTGAGAAGAATGCAGGTAGACTTTAAAATGATTCCAGATTGAAAAATGAAGATGTTTGCAGGCCTTAGTTTTTGATTTGGGAACTTGATTACAGATTGGAGAAAAATGCAGTGGCTTTGTTTTGATTTTTGGATTGAGGAATGGTTACATATCTTTGATTTGGTTTGAGGTATTTAATTTCTAGTTTGAGGCATTTGATTCTCTGATTTGTTTCAGATTTGAATTAGAGGAAAGATCTGAATTCTCTTGGTTTTGAAAAAGAAATTAGAAAGAATGAAGTGAAGAAATGCAAATGTTTTATATAAGTAAATTTATGATTTTATAAAAATAAAAGAAAAAGAAAATAAAAAGACACTTGTCATTTGAGTTCATCATTTAATTACACTTGTTAAAACAAGGCTTTAGATAAAGACACATGTCTTTTAAGTAATTATTCATATTTTTTTATTATTTTAAAAGTAAATAAAAGTCTTTTTCTTATTTATTTAAACACTTATCTATATATATATATTACTTTTTAAAGAAACAAACTAGTTATATTTATAAATAAAAGTTTATACAAATATTCTAAAATCCAAAACAATTTAAATATATATATATATTCTTTTGAATTTCAAAACTTAAATTCAAGTTTAAATAAAATTAAATCCTAAGATTCAATTTAAAAGTTAAGTTATATATTTACATACACTATTTATTCAATTTAAAATAACAATTCCTTTTAGCATTAAAATTCATACATATTAAAAAAAATACATTATACTTATTATTTGAAATTAACATATTTTATAATTTAAACAAGAGATTATATTATCAAGAAATATTTAAAAAGAAATAAAACAAACCATTTTTGTAAATCTTATTTATTTAAACTTAAGTTAAAAATATCTTAAACCAATTAAATATTTTCTTAAAGTATTTTAAAACTATAAAATTACTTATTTAAATATCTTTGAAAAGTCCAGATTAAATTAAATATAAATTTCCAATTTACCAAAGCTTCTATTTACAATATATATAAATAAATATATATATTCAAATAGAAAATATCTTATTAACTTTTTAAAAGATAAAATCATCCATTAAATACTAATTTAATCAGATTATTAAATTAAATTCAAATCTTATTATCAAAGATTATCCATATCAATTTAATTATTCAACAGATTATTAAATTGATATTGTTAAAATTTCCGGGATATTACACTCTTACCCCTACATGTCCCTGAGTGGTTGGCTGCAGTCGAGAGGCTGGCCGTAAAAGCAAATTCTAGGTACCAGTGTATGCCATGGCGGAAAGTGGCCGCTGACGGGATGGTTGAAAAGCCTATCGTCCATTACATTTGGTATCAGAGTAGAAGGTTAAGCGAGAACCTTGGCTCTGGTGGGGAATTACTCATTAGAGATAGGGTTAGCAGTACCCTAGAATGAGTTGAGTGTATAAAAAGATATGAGCGCGTATTTATTAGTGAATATAAAATGTTTTATACTATGTTAGTTGATTTATTGAGTGGATTATGAACTATGGTCGGCACAGTCCGTACAACTGTATCGATAGGGGTTTCTAAACACTCGAATAGGGTAATTCGACACGGTATTGTTTTGAAATGGGGTAAATGAAATAATTTTACCCAAGGATATATTTTGATATAAAGGAAATAATTTTCTAAAATTATTATATATATTTGGAGTGTTTGGATGATAATATCAAATAAGATTATAAAATTTGGAAAATGATTTATATAACCAAATTAAAATTTGTATAAGTATAAATTATACAAATGGATTACAATTAAAATTTGATTTAAAACAGAATCTGGAAATTTAAATCCCGGGAAGTTTGGAAAAATGTTTTTCATGTGTGGGAAAAAATAATAGGAGTATTATTTTTGAGAATATTTTCGAAGGAAAAATTATTTTATAATGGATTTTGGAAGAGGTATAGCATTGAACTCACTTCTGTCGCTGGAAAATAATTCTGGTGATGAGTGCAGCATCACCAGTATTCATTTTCGAGTTTCTAAGTAACGGATTGCTACCGTAAAAAAATTTAATATGGAGATTTTGTGAAAAACAAATGATGTTTTAGAGATTTCGAGGAAAATTGTTTTGGATAAAAAATCAAGTTGGTTTTTGAAGTTGAAGGAAATGATTTGTTAAAACAGAATTATATACTTATATATGTGTTATATATTATTTCGAAATGATTTGAATTAAGTACCGGGTGTTGAGCTCTGAAATTTCTAATTTAAAAAGAAATGAAAAAAAGAAGGGAATCAGTTTTGAAAATAAAACTTGGAAGAAGTGAACTTCAAAACGAAATTGAAAATTTAACTTGTGTAAGTTAAATAAATTGGATTTGTGAAAGAAAATTGGGAGGAATTGGAATTTAACATAAGTAAAAGTTAAAGAAAATAAATTAAATAAAGTGATTATAGTAAATTAAATGAAATGAGTAGAATGTGATGAAGTTAATTAAATATAAGTAAGAAAGTATAGAGGAATTTGAAGTTGGAATCAAACTCTTACTTGATTGAATTAAAATAAACGGTATGGATAAAAAATTAATGTAAGCTAAGTAAAATAAAGTTTGATAGGAAAAAAAATCAAATTGAAGTAAATATAAGTTGTGAGTGGTAGAATAATTATATAACTATAAGTTATAAAAATTTAAATGGGATAAAATTTGAGTGAAAATTTGGAATTGTGAATAAATAAATTTGAATAGCTTATAAAGTTTGAAATTTATTGGAATAAAAGTATATTCAAGCTATGAAGTGATGTATAATCCTTAGTTAAAAATAAAATGTGAGAAAATAAGTGTGAAACTTATAAAAATTGGAAAGTGGAATAGAAAACCAAAAATAAAAAGGGTTTGATATTTTAGTGAAGAAATAAAAATCAAAACCTAGATTATAAAATAAAATTGAACTCAAGTAAATTAAAGTGAAGTGATTTTTGGAATAAAAAATCAGATATGGAAATTTGTAAAGATGGAAGAGAACTAATGTGATAAATTAATTAGAAAATTGAATATAATCTAACTTGTTTAAATAATATGGATTATGGGTTGAAACTGAAGTTGAATTTAGAACATGAGAAATAAACAAAATTCGACTCATATATACAAGCTGATTAAAAATATGTTGAATACGACCAAATGGATTTGGATTGAAAATTAAAATGGCCGGAGTTATATATAAGTTCAATGTGGATATAAATAAATTGAACATGGCCCTGAATATTATTTTAAATGAAGCCGAGAATGAATTGAAGTATGAAATTGAAATTTGAATTCAGATTGGAAGGCAACAGAAGTGAAGCTTAAGTTATGGGATTAAATTAAATGGAGAAACTAATTGAATAAATAGCGTGGACTAATTCCGAGCTTAATAAAGTAGATTTGAATATAGTAAAGGTGAATATGGATGGAATGTAATTGAATTGATTATGAAAAATCTGAAATGGAATAGAATTGAATATTAAGTGAGTAGAAATCAATTTAAAATAGTTGTAAGCTTAAATGGTTATTCATTTAAATGAATAGTGCCGAATTTGCATAGAAAAATTTGGCGTTTGGCACAAACGGAAGTAAATAAAATTCTATGAATTAATAGAAGGTGAATAAATTGATTTTTTTTAACCCAATTTGAAAAGGATATGGGTTTGTTTGATATAAAAATAAATTGAATGCAATAAATTGGGTTGTAAGCATTTCAGATTGAATGGAATGGTATATGGATCAAGTGGAAGTTATTAAATTAGAATAAGAACTTTATAATTGCTTAAAAATCTTTGTTGGCATGTTATATATGAAATTTATGTGTTTAGTTGGTTAATTGAATGAATGTTATCCAACTTTCATATTTTTGGTACTTACGTGATTTAATTGAGTAAGTACAGGTAACCGGAGGCTGTCGGACTTGATTTTGGTTGCGTATTTGCTTATGAAGTAAATGCTTGCTAAATAATGCTTAAAAATGCTAAATAAGGTACGTTTTCGGATTAAATACTGCGAAAAATATAAATATTGATATATATTTTTGTTTTTCGACCGTGTGGGTCGATGTATATATATTTATCTCTCTTGTCAAATTACAAAAGGCTCTCCGTACAAGGGAGAATCTGCCACAATTTTTCGGAAATTTAGGGTGTTAGAAAAAATTTGTTAACGAAAATTTGATTTCAGATTTGTAATCGAAATAAAGGATTTTGATTTAGGATGGAATACTAATTGTTTAAATGAAGGTAAAGGGTTTGAAAAGTGAAGTATCGAGCCTTCAGTAAGCGGGTTTTTAATAGATTAATGGGTTTGGAGCATTTTTCCTACCTTAGCAATTTCGGGGACGAAATTCTTTTAAGGGGGGAGGAATGTAACGACCAGATTTTTCGACGTTTGATTTGGAATATTTTAAATGCCTTTAAATATTGAATTTGAATTTATAGATTAATTTTGAATATGAAAATTTGGGTTTTTATTTATAAAATAAATTTCAGAATTTAAATATACCGATTATTGAATAATTTAATTATTGAATTTTATAATTGAATATTGGTCAAATTATTATATCTTGAGTTTTAAGCTCGATAAAATTAATTTAAAGGCTTGTAAAATTTATATTAATAATAATGGAGATAATAAAAGTTTTAAAACTGAATTTAAAGTAATCTGTTCAATTTTAAAATAGCTTGTTTAAATTGACATTTAAAAATAGTCTTCCGAGACACAGTCTCGGAATTCGACGAAACCAGTTCCTTTTGATCCGTAATAGTGTATTATTATCGGATTTCAAATTTTGTAGTGTTTGGAGTTATCGTTTGGCCGTACGATATATAAATGCGTTGAAATTAATATCGAAAATTCAATATAATAAATAGGTCCAAAAAGCTATCTTCTCTATATGATTGAATTAGCACTCGAAACCTTTTCCATTGCGTTCGAAATAGGGGTATAACATTATGAACGCCTAGCGGCACCTTCGTTAGGGGTTCGAGATTCCGAGCTGCGTAAATCGACGCATTTTAAAATTTAAATAAATATTTCGTCTAGTCAAAACAATTTCCATCAGTTCTTTTCTCCCACCTTCAGGTCACTGTACACACACCTCTACACGCAAACATCTCTTCACGTCCTCTCCCTCTACCTTTAAGTTAAATCACGAAGAGGATTCAAATGAAATAAAAAAACGCACTGTCTTTAAATCAAAATTTCACGTAAATATGATTTATAAACCTTCTCGGAAGCCTGGAAATGGGGTTATTCAGTAAATATGATTTATAAGAGAATTTTTAAAAATAGAATTGGAAAGAAAGTAAGAAATTTTTTGAAGAGGTTAAATAAAGATGAACTTCGATGAATGAAATAGAATTCATTAAAGAGGTAGGAAAGGAAATTGGAATTATAAGTAAGAATAATTAATTTTGGAAATATTGAAGGGAATTAATTAAAGAATTCCGGAATTTATAGAATTCGGGTAAAACGAGTTGAGAAATTTCCAAATAAAATTGTAAATGATTTTAAGAAAGAGAAATAGGAAATAAAAGGGTTATTTCCTAATTGTGAATTTAGAATGAAATGGAGAAAAATATTCTAAGTATTGAAAAAGAGTGGAAATTTCTGTTGGAGATATAAGAATTTAAAACTGTTTTTCAAATGTTGAAGAATTGAAAGTAATATCTTATAAAGATATTTTGAAATAAATTTTGGGAAATTTATAATAAGGCCTGATGATTGTTTTTGGATGTCTATTGATAGTTAAATAACCGACTATCAATTTTGGCCAATTTCGTTAATCGTTTCGAAGAGACCAGGATCAGATTTAATTATGCGAAAACCACTTCGAACCAGTTTGAATGTAACAAATGAATACCGTGAAGATGATGAAGATGATGATTCGGTTTGTCCAGACCCAGGATAACTTGTATGGACGAATGCTATCAAAACATCATCATTGAAGGACGACGAGCATTCTAAGGAAAAATTATTCTTGAAAGGTAACGCTTAGCCTCGAGCCTCATCAACCGGGAATGACTAAAACAGGGGAGATGCAGCAAGGCTAAGTGGGTCGCACCCAAGTAGGGTATGTTATCACCTTTCTAGATGTCCTAGGAAACCTTATTTATCTTAGATATGGGTATATAAGAAAGAAGAAGCGCTCGATGGTATGGGTGGGAACACCAGAGGTGATAACATATTCGGTCTATCCAGGTTAGGGGTAGGCCGGTCTTGTGTAGCAGGGGATCCCGGACTGGTCCTCGGTACATGGTTCTAGAGGTGTACTGTGACGGGTGGTACCCTAGTGGCCCAGTCATTCGTTGGAATCCATTCTCCAATAAGAGCTTACGGTTTTGTTTGTAAAGCCTAGTATGCTGGAATTTAATTAATATAACAATTTCAACTATTTGAATAAGTATTTGTATTTAGACACTATTATAATATCACTGGATTTTCTATAAAGTGTTTTGGTTATCATAAGGGAAAAAGCTGTCGTGTTTATTTATGTCGTGGTCTTACGAGATACCTTTGTTTTACAAAGGATTTTGAACAGGTAATAATTCAAATTGAGTGTGTTTTCTCACGCTGGCTTTCCAGACCGACTCGGGTGTTATTTTATTATAATGCTCGAGTCAGACCGAGTATTATAGGACATGTTTAAAATGCTATGGAGCTCAGGAGACGAGTTGGAGGAGTTCAGACGTATATCACGTACTTGATTATTTCCACTGTGTAAGTTATGTATATCAGGTTGAGTTATTAAACTGTCCAGATTGATGTATTGAATTGTTGTACTCTGATAGTGGCATGTATATTAATAGTACAGTTCTTGTATTTAAAATCTATTAGTATATATTATATTTTGTTCCGCTGCGATTGTGAGATTCTGTGATGTTATGTTTCTTTTCTTCTATCTTTTCTTCTTCACCCCTAATGAACTAGTATTTCCGGCACTCGACTGCTTGGAATTTTATACAATGGACGTATTATTGTCGATTTTCGAGGGTCGAAATTCCAACCGTCTGTTACAGAAACCTTCATTGTTGATGATCAATTCATGGAGGCATTGTTCAAGGAAGTAGGGAACCTACACTATAAAATTCCCTTTGATGAGGATGTCGTAATCACGGGCTCTTTAAACCCTGCTGATGAGCTTAGCATAAAAGAGCACATTGAGAAAGAAGAGTTGTTAAAAAGAAGGAAAAAACTGAGCCTGTTGATATGGATTACAATGAGCCGATTCCTATCCCGCTCCAGATGATCCCTCCTGGCGGGACAATTCCCCGAGATGAGTTCCCCCTTATTCTAGTGTTGATAGTGCCTCGATCCCTCCTGCTTTTAAAGATGATGTCGACTCGATCCATATAACTAAAGATGCATCTTCAAAGAAAAGCCGAGGCGGAAGAGAGGATCAAGTGGCAATTCGGATGGAGCCACTCCTAAGAAATTAAAGAAAGATAAGAAATCCAAGAAATAATCATCAGGTTGGTGTGATATGTAAATAGCTTAGATGGCTACCTTTTCTTTTTGTTGGTCGTGTTTGTTTGGGTACGACCCCCACTTTTACTTCTCATTTTGGATAAACCTGTATTGTGAACAGCAAGTTTAGTGTGAATAAGAATTCTTTTATTTTTATGTAGAATTCTCGTACATGCTTGTTCAAATGATCGATCTATCACATTTTCCATTTAATGTATTTGTGATTCGTTGCTTATTGGATCAAACATTGGGCTCGAGCCTTAGTGTTACGTCGTAGAATTCAGCGGTATTAGTAATTATACTCATGGCCCCAGTTTCAGGTTAGCGGTGTAAGATGGTGCATGATCAAACTCCATCATTAGCGAGTTTATACTCCTTCTATCGGTTTCAGGCCGAAGTTTATGGAATAGGGTTGAACTACACTCATCTAATTGTTTATTGTAACGACCTAGAATTTGGCCACTTTAAAATATACTATTTAAAGTGATTTTAAGTATAAAATATATAACATTTTATGATTTAAATAATATTAGATAGGATTTGCAAAGAGAAATATACACAAAAATTGGAATAATTGCTTATATCGACAAAAGTGACAAAATCCTGATTTCAGAAAAAGTACGTTTCAGTGGTTAAATAAATTATTTTAATTTATTTATGATTGTTTATATTTTAAATAGCATTATAAAATTTTATTTTTAAATTTGATTTACACAAATAAATAGTTTAACTAAAACGTCAAAATATGACCGTAAAACATTTTGTCGAAAATCAACGTTTTATTCAATATTAGTTATCGCAACGTTCTTGCACCTTTATTTTCTTATATATGAAGATATATTCAAATAGTGTAAGTATTAATTAATTCACTAATCAAGTTTACTTTTACTAAACATACTTAGAAAATTCTAGAATGTAATTAACAAAAAGTAAGCATAAAAAGACAAAATTGTTATAAAAGTCAAAAAGTAAACATTAAATGAAACAAACATAATTATTATATTCTTTACTGAATACTTAAGTGAAATAACATAAAGAAATGGTTTGGAATGTGATGTTAAGTGTTGCAAAAATTAGCTTGCTTAAAGTATAAGCAAAGGGTATTTTGGTCTTTCTATAAAATATTATTTTAATCCAATTTTTTTTCGATAAATACCAACACACTTTCTCACTTTTTTTCACACCTTTTTTCTCCATTTTCAAGCTCTTCTTCCACTCTTAATTGCTTCCATGATTCTCTTAAAAAATTCCAAAAGCGTAACAAAGTTATGGCAAAAATAATCGACAAAAAAATATACCACTTATGTCACGTTCAAGCTAGTAAGTTCCATCCATCCACCCAAGGCCATGCCCACCTAGAAGCCATCTCCACCTCTTTTCATCTCAACTTCTAAGATAGTGGAGCTATAGTCGGATTTCAAGAAGTTTCGGTAAATAGTAGCGAAGCTATAGTCAAATCCGTAGTGACAAAGTTAGCAAAATTGGTAGAAAGTATGGTTTACATCTGAAGTTCCTTGCCTTAAAGTTTGACGGAGTGGAATCCAAATTGAGTTATTTCTTCCTTTTAATTCATTAAAATCATTGCTAAGTTGAAGGTACTTTAAGTGTTAAGTGTTGTTTGAAAACCCTTGTTGAATGCTTGTTTACTTTGTATGCTAAAACAATGGTTTTATTTCCTTGTTTGACTACTTGGATGGTTAATTAAGTGTTTAAAAATTTAGAAGGTAAATACTTAATGGGGTATGCGAAAATGACAAGTACACTTGTTTCGTCTGTGAGATCCATGGAGACTTGGGCGAGGGATGGAACATGTCGAAGGGAAAGGCCGGATGCTCCAAAATAAATATCAAACCATTTAAACCCAAGATAAAATAAAAAGTGTTATAAATATTTGATAAAATTAAGCATTGATTATCATTTATTGTTGTGTTTATTTCATTGATTGATTGATTGAATTAGGCTCGACCAGTTTATGAGCAGTTTACCTTTTTATATGCATGGGCCGGGTAGACAATAAATGAGAATGATTAAATTCGAACACCTTGCGAATAGAATTTCACATTTTGACTATAAGGTATTCGATAATTTTGTTGATTAAGTAGGAATTATAGTAAAAGATATTTATTATAATTTTGAAAATAAAAGATATTTTATCTTTTAAATGAAATGGTTTCTTTTGAAAGAAAATAGAAATATTTGAGAATAAATATTTTAAAGTGATTTTATATAAAGAATGATTTTATAAAAATGTTTTATAAAACATAAAGAATTTTGTGGACTAAACCCGATGGTTTTAAGATGATTTTTGAAAGGATTTGGAGATGGAAATTATTATAGATTTGAAGTATTTATAATTATTAGTGTAAATGATTTTGGTGCTTCGGGATATAAAGTGATTTGTTATGTTACCGATTGTCAAGACCCAAAAATCGACCTTCGAAAATCGGCACCCGTACTTCACTTGTACTCAAAATGCCGTAGATTCAAATGCCGAATCTGGTTCTCGGGAGCTTATAACACAGTTAAGTAAATAACACAGCGGAAGAAAAAGATAATACATTGATATACAATATCTGATACAACAGAGTGATACAATGAATATCAATATACATCAGAGATATGATACAACAAATAGCAGCGGAACAAATAACTCTAAGATAGTCTTCAAGAGAGAACTCCAGCAGTAGCTCGAACTCCCAATAACGATACACCAAGAATAAGCAACTCGGATGAATGAACTAGCTCCAGATAATCTACTAAACCTGAATATCTGAAAAGAAACCCAACTCTAGACTGCTCGTGTGGAAAATTATGAGCACCCAGAGTTTAGGAAGGGAACAATAAACTCCGGATCAGTCATGGGACTGGTGTGAGCAACAAAAACAGTTTATCTTTAACAAACAGCAAAAGAATTTTAAACATTGAAATCCGCAATGCTTTTAGAAAATGAAACTACCATAAGACCTCCCACCACACACACAATGCAAACGCAGAATTGGAGGAGATTTCTTCTTATGATAGTCAAAGATGCTTACTACGCAAATCAAATCATTTGATATTATTATTAGTGCATAGTGTAGAAAACATTTCGAAAGTATAATATTAATCTTAGCCAACATACGACCAGTATCGTATGCCTACTATAGCTACCATCTAAACAGTGGTGACCACCGTACGTAAATGGCAGGTTCTACAACTAATACCGTACAAAGTTCGTATTGGAAGATGGATTTCCAACAAATGGTCAGGCTAAGGAACTTCCTATCCACGATGGGTACGTCCCTGGAATAGACGACCCGAGAACCTAACCGGATCTCTGCCAACACAAGGCCGGGTTACCTCTGCAAAAATAGGTAACTACTGACACGCGTATGCCATCCCCCGATCGTCACCGATCTTCCCGAGGATCCCCGATTTCCAACAACCACAAAGTAATAAACTTGCAGCAACCATAGAGGTTAAGTATCTGGGCTCCATACCATGATACCACCTTTATCCAGAAGGAATGACATACACTAAGGGGCGCTACTCCCTAGAACCTTGCCGCATCTTTCCTGTTTTGACCATTTCCGGGGTGTGAGGCTCGACGAAGTCTCGTCCACAAAGCTATGCTTTGTCACAAAGCCATGCTTCGGGTCAAACAAATGATCAACCTATGATCACAAAGATATAAGATCAAAAAAAAAATGATCATATCGCAAATGATCAAACACTGATCATCACACAGCAGCACTCAGCATGTCACATTACCAAATTGGGATATATCGCTGATAACTTCAACTACATAACCTCTGAGCTCGTACGTCTCAGAGAAGGGTGTTAAGCTAAGAGAATAAATTCTCCGCCACCAACAGATATGTATTTGAAAGAAATCGGCTTTATATCTCAAAGTGTAATGTCAGACATGTATCCATACAAGTCTGTTCCGGGTTCGAACAGAACCGAAGGCACTTCTCACGAAGCCCTTGCAATTCCGGATAACTTTCAATCACGTCCGGACTTCCCGTCACAAAAGAGTGATATAAATCTCTATACCGGGAGCTACCCAGTGCAGAGACATTCGACAGGTTGTCCTTTCATTTTCGAAAATATCCGGTCTTCAACACCGATCTTCAAATGCTCTCCATATACGACGTATCACTATTCGGAATGGGTTATATGACACAGATGTCTTTTCCCGGCTAACCCGAATAGTGAGCGCAATATTCAAAAACAAATGGATAATGGGATTTCAATTAAGTCACAACTTATTACCCAAAATCTTTCTTCTCAAATGGTTTAGCAAATTACCATTTTAATCTTTTAAACAAAAAGATTCATTTTAAACAACATTCAATGGTTTAAACAATTTCCACATTTTTATCTTTTAAACAAAAGATTCATTCACAGATTTTCCAAATCAATTTCCATTTCAATTTGATTAACTTGTTAAATCTTTAAAACAAAGATTCAACTTATATCTTTCAAAACAATTTCATTTCGAATGGTTTAAACAAATCATCACTTTAAATCTGTTAAAAATAAACAGATTCAATTCATAGCTTTCAAAAAGAATTCATTCATAACTTGGAAAATCCATTTTTCAATTCACTTGAAATTCCTTTACCTAAATTGGAATTTCATTTCTTATCTAAAAGCTTTTATCATTTGAAAACAACAGTTTTCAATTTGGAAATCTGATTCATTCATACGAGTTGAAATCCTTGGTTTAAATTCAAATTCCCAAATTAATACTTTAAAATGGGTTAATTCATACAAACACATTTATATCATCTTTTATCCCTAGTTTCCAAATCATAGATTTAATTTCAAACTTGAATCCAAATTTTAAATCTAACTATTTAAATTTTCAAAACTCGGTTAAGTTATTCAAAATAACTTTTATATTTGAAATTCCATTTCAAAAGCTTTTCACTTTAACCCCAAATTTCAAATTTCAAAATCAATTGAAATTAAAATTTCAAATTTCAAAAATTTCAAATTTAAATTATCTGTGACTTAACCGATTTCCACGTGAAATCCATATTTGTGTGTGTATGGTGTAGTCCAGGGGTTTTACACACAATAGTGCAACATCAATCATCACAGATCAAAATACAGGATATAGTTGATAAGCGGTATAAACTATATCGCTTATCTTCATTCACAGATCACAGATATATAAATATCACAGATAAATAAACTACAGATCACAGCATAAATCAGGATTTATCACAAAGCATCATATATCAGGGATATCAAACAATTCAATCATTTAGTCAAATCCAATCATCCATAAGTAGGATCTATTTAATTATCTGATTGATTTAAATCAGATAAATTTCTTATGAATGAATTTACTAGTTATGGTAAATTAATAATTAATCAACTACAAAACATTTAATAAATTACCCTTTAATTAATCATTAATTAACTCTTCATTGATAATTAATCTTTAATTTATTATCTTTAAAATCAATCTAATTATCTTAAGTAATTACCACTTAATAACCTACACTCTTAATTAACATTTAATTACCCAAGCAAGTAGTTATTAATTCTTAATTAAATTTTTTAACTAGTTAACTCTAAATTTTGAATTAACTTTAATTAGTTAATTTACTTTTAATTACTACTTATTAACATTTGACTATGAATAGCATT
Source organism: Allium fistulosum (assembly GCA_030737815.1). Lineage (NCBI taxonomy): Eukaryota > Viridiplantae > Streptophyta > Magnoliopsida > Asparagales > Amaryllidaceae > Allium > Allium fistulosum. Next base: position 716,199,614 of record CM060906.1, on the reverse strand, counting down.
TCTTAATTTCAATTTTCATTTGGTCTTAAATTTTCTAATTTAAATTACTTAACATCCTTAATCATTCTGCTGTTACTTAAATCATCCACCTTAAACCTTGCATTTGGACAAATACTGTTTATATAATATACTTAAACAAACTAGCATTCAACAGTAACCCAAGCAAAACTCCAGGTTACTCGGGTTGGACCCGAGTATTTCCCCATATTTCCCCGAGTCTCCCCTGCTTCTTCCTTTCTTCATCTCTTTTTTTTTATATAAAGTTTAAATTCAAACATTAGTTACCTTCCAGGTTATATAAGCAAACTCGAACCATAGGGGCAAAGACACGAGTATTACCCCGGGTCACTCACGAAATTCCTCGAGACAAACCCTAAGAAATCATCTTCTTCCCAAACACGAAATTCACCTGATACACGTTGATACGTGTGCATATGCACACGAGCTCCAGCGACTTCCGATCATCATCATCAGCGTCGACCAGTCGACAACCCCCCTCGCACCCCATTCCGACCATCAACAGATCGATTCATGTGTTAAATCGAAATCGAGATTTCTAGCTCAAACTGGAACCAACTGCTTCGACACAAAAACGTCTCGCCGACGACAACAAGTTCACCAGAAACTTCGCCATTTCGACCATCGCTTCGCCATATAGTGACGCAACCATCCCCTAAGGTCCGATAACCTAGAACGCTGCGACGAACACGAGAATGCCTCGCGAATTAAATTTTACAAATTAGCAGAGTTAAACCCTAAATCGATCCAAATATTCACTCACGATGAAGTAAAAATCATTTAGCATTTTTCTCGAATTCAACCTTGTTCCAGCATCCCTGAAAACAAATTCCATGCCTCAATTCACTCGAGATCACCAGTGATTTACAAAATGCCCAAATTTGTTCAACTCAATAATTCTCACAAATTTCGAACTAAAAAATTCCAATCTTTAAATCAAAATTCATCTGTTTTCAACTCGAATCTACTCATATATTCAAAGCTTGAATTATCGAGATAAAGATTTTGACCAATTTCTGTTTTGACTGTTGTTTAACATTTTCCAGAATATTCACACAATATTTTATTATAAGCTATTTTTTAAAACAATTACCCAGTAAGTTCAAACATCTTTTATTCATATCACTAAGATTTTAATTGATTGATCATTGAGATTTTGATTTTTTCCCTATATTTGTTTCTAGCCTGTGCATAAGAACAGACACATATATATACTTATATACAGTCATCTGTATATATATACAACATGCAGGCATAATAGACAACATTTTCATATCACACTTCAAACATCAATCACCATATCAAGGTTATAGGCAAGGATAGGTGTGTTGCTCACCTGGTGGGAAGAAAGAAGAACAGAGACTCATGTTTTGAACATGCTTTGAATTTTGAAACTGAAGTTTGTTTTTTACTTCTGCTTGGATCTTGAACTTGATCTGCTTCCAGGTTGAAAACTTTTGCATTCTTTAAATTCTAAACTGCTATTATTATTATTTTCTCTGGTTTCATTCTGTTTTCCAGATCTTTGAAATGCCTTAGTTTATGATTTAAGATGATGATATATAGAAAAGAAGGCATAGGTGATATTATTTGTTTATACATAGGTATGGGTGATATTGTATGTTATGGTGGCTGAGGTACCTTGCATTAACTAAGGTGTACAGATCTATACTTATCTTTTATATGTTTTGGTATTGTTGGTCTCGGCTGAAATGATAGGAGCAGGTACTTTTTGTTTTCAAGTCTATACTTATTTAACATTGCTTGTACAATATATATTTACTTTGTTTATGTTTATTTCTTGCCTTTGTTTATTAAACAAGATCTCGGCTAAAGGTACTTATATACATTATTGTTGTCTTGTTTTCAAAAGCTTATGCATTAATTATTTTCGGCTGAGAAGATGATTGTGGTGGCTTGCCTTACTTGCTTTGATATGCTATTGTACTTTATCATTTGATTTTTCCAGGTTGAGGCATTTTTATTATCTTCTTTGTTTAGGCTGAAAACTTCTAAACTTGCCTAATTCACATACAACTTCATTTGTATTTCTTTTGTCATTACTTTATAGTTTTACTTCGTAATTCAGATGACATTCTAAAATAATACGTTGTTATAATCTATTTTATACTTATGCTTTAAATATTTATAAGGTTTATTCTATTTCAAACATTTACTTCTATTAAACATGTTGTTAAATTTTAATCTATTTGTTACTTTATATTCAATCTTAACTTAATATTTATTATCTTGTATTTGTATCTTTTATCGTCTTGCTTAACATCTATTATTATTTAACTATAATACTAATTATTTTTATATAAATATTATTTAAATTCAAATTATCATTATTTCTAAATTTTAAATCAATTTATTTATTTATTTTTATTTTAAAACCATTTATAACAGATTTAAAATTCAAGTCAAATATATATCTATATATTTATTATTTTCAAATTCACTCGTATATGCCCAAATACATATATTACAATATTTATTAAATTTAAATGATTTATACAAAATATATTTGGTTATCGGGGAAACTCGCTTCCTATTTATAATAAATTATACAAATTTTAATTCAAAAATTCTTTTAATTATCAATTAAATGAAATTAAAATTCGGGGTCGTTACAAACTTCCCCCCTTAAAAGAATTTCGTCCTCGAAATTACCAAGGAGACAAAAAGATAGATGAAGAATATTTCATTAACTCAAACTGAACATTTATTCTGCATTTGGCTCACCAAATCAGAATATCAATAACAGATACAAGAACGAATCTGTTTAACACTTCACAAGATACTCGGGTTATCCAGATCTACGAAATATGCAGTGGCATCGGTCAGTTCAAAAGAATAACTAACCATTCATAGAATATATCCGGACCCAAAGAATAGATAGATATATGGTTACGATTTCAAAACTTTTAGTTTAAAACTAAAATATACCTATCAACCATAGCAACCAATGCAAACAATTCATCCAAACAAACAATTTTGGCTTATCCGGAGTTTACGTCCCATTTTAATATATCGAATCTTCTTCCTGGATCTACCAGAAACCATCGAAGAATCGAGAAAAGATGACGAATCAAAGAGATTGATAAAGAAAAGACTGTTTCCACTGTTTCAGGGCATGGACCTTTTATAGTCGTACTCCCTTGTCCCCTACCTCGTCCTCTTCTTGCACTCATACTTACTATCTGTGAATAGCAAGAGAATTTACTGAGACGTTCGAACGGATATCTGAGAAATACTCATTCTAGAGTTTACCTCACTCTATCTCTAACGAGCTACTTAACGTGTTATACTCCTGAGCTAAAGTTCAACCTTAGCTCTGATACCACTTGTCAAGACCCAAAAATCGACCTTCGAAAATCGGCACCCGTACTTCACTTGTACTCAAAATGCCGTAGATTCAAATGCCGAATCTGGTTCTCGGGAGCTTATAACACAGTTAAGTAAATAACACAGCGGAAGAAAAAGATAATACATTGATATACAATATCTGATACAACAGAGTGATACAATGAATATCAATATACATCAGAGATATGATACAACAAATAGCAGCGGAACAAATAACTCTAAGATAGTCTTCAAGAGAGAACTCCAGCAGTAGCTCGAACTCCCAATAACGATACACCAAGAATAAGCAACTCGGATGAATGAACTAGCTCCAGATAATCTACTAAACCTGAATATCTGAAAAGAAACCCAACTCTAGACTGCTCGTGTGGAAAATTATGAGCACCCAGAGTTTAGGAAGGGAACAATAAACTCCGGATCAGTCATGGGACTGGTGTGAGCAACAAAAACAGTTTATCTTTAACAAACAGCAAAAGAATTTTAAACATTGAAATCCGCAATGCTTTTAGAAAATGAAACTACCATAAGACCTCCCACCACACACACAATGCAAACGCAGAATTGGAGGAGATTTCTTCTTATGATAGTCAAAGATGCTTACTACGCAAATCAAATCATTTGATATTATTATTAGTGCATAGTGTAGAAAACATTTCGAAAGTATAATATTAATCTTAGCCAACATACGACCAGTATCGTATGCCTACTATAGCTACCATCTAAACAGTGGTGACCACCGTACGTAAATGGCAGGTTCTACAACTAATACCGTACAAAGTTCGTATTGGAAGATGGATTTCCAACAAATGGTCAGGCTAAGGAACTTCCTATCCACGATGGGTACGTCCCTGGAATAGACGACCCGAGAACCTAACCGGATCTCTGCCAACACAAGGCCGGGTTACCTCTGCAAAAATAGGTAACTACTGACACGCGTATGCCATCCCCCGATCGTCACCGATCTTCCCGAGGATCCCCGATTTCCAACAACCACAAAGTAATAAACTTGCAGCAACCACAGAGGTTAAGTATCTGGGCTCCATACCATGATACCACCTTTATCCAGAAGGAATGACATACACTAAGGGGCGCTACTCCCTAGAACCTTGCCGCATCTTTCCTGTTTTGACCATTTCCGGGGTGTGAGGCTCGACGAAGTCTCGTCCACAAAGCTACGCTTTGTCACAAAGCCATGCTTCGGGTCAAACAAATGATCAACCTATGATCACAAAGATATAAGATCAAAAAAAAATGATCATATCGCAAATGATCAAACACTGATCATCACACAGCAGCACTCAGCATGTCACATTACCAAATTGGGATATATCGCTGATAACTTCAACTACATAACCTCTGAGCTCGTACGTCTCAGAGAAGGGTGTTAAGCTAAGAGAATAAATTCTCTGCCACCAACAGATATGTATTTGAAAGAAATCGGCTTTATATCTCAAAGTGTAATGTCAGACATGTATCCATACAAGTCTGTTCCGGGTTCGAACAGAACCGAAGGCACTTCTCACGAAGCCCTTGCAATTCCGGATAACTTTCAATCACGTCCGGACTTCCCGTCACAAAAGAGTGATATAAATCTCTATACCGGGAGCTACCCAGTGCAGAGACATTCGACAGGTTGTCCTTTCATTTTCGAAAATATCCGGTCTTCAACACCGATCTTCAAATGCTCTCCATATACGACGTATCACTATTCGGAATGGGTTATATGACACAGATGTCTTTTCCCGGCTAACCCGAATAGTGAGCGCAATATTCAAAAACAAATGGATAATGGGATTTCAATTAAGTCACAACTTATTACCCAAAATCTTTCTTCTCAAATGGTTTAGCAAATTACCATTTTAATCTTTTAAACAAAAAGATTCATTTTAAACAACATTCAATGGTTTAAACAATTTCCACATTTTTATCTTTTAAACAAAAGATTCATTCACAGATTTTCCAAATCAATTTCCATTTCAATTTGATTAACTTGTTAAATCTTTAAAACAAAGATTCAACTTATATCTTTCAAAACAATTTCATTTCGAATGGTTTAAACAAATCATCACTTTAAATCTGTTAAAAATAAATAGATTCAATTCATAGCTTTCAAAAAGAATTCATTCATAACTTGGAAAATCCATTTTTCAATTCACTTGAAATTCCTTTACCTAAATTGGAATTTCATTTCTTATCTAAAAGCTTTTATCATTTGAAAACAACAGTTTTCAATTTGGAAATCTGATTCATTCATACGAGTTGAAATCCTTGGTTTAAATTCAAATTCCCAAATTAATACTTTAAAATGGGTTAATTCATACAAACACATTTATATCATCTTTTATCCCTAGTTTCCAAATCATAGATTTAATTTCAAACTTGAATCCAAATTTTAAATCTAACTATTTAAATTTTCAAAACTCGGTTAAGTTATTCAAAATAACTTTTATATTTGAAATTCCATTTCAAAAGCTTTTCACTTTAACCCCAAATTTCAAATTTCAAAATCAATTGAAATTAAAATTTCAAATTTCAAAAATTTCAAATTTAAATTATCTATGACTTAACCGATTTCCACGTGAAATCCATATTTGTGTGTGTATGGTGTAGTCCAGGGGTTTTACACACAATAGTGCAACATCAATCATCACAGATCAAAATACAGGATATAGTTGATAAGCGGTATAAACTATATCGCTTATCTTCATTCACAGATCACAGATATATAAATATCACAGATAAATAAACTACAGATCACAGCATAAATCAGGATTTATCACAAAGCATCATATATCAGGGATATCAAACAATTCAATCATTTAGTCAAATCCAATCATCCATAAGTAGGATCTATTTAATTATCTGATTGATTTAAATCAGATAAATTTCTTATGAATGAATTTACTAGTTATGGTAAATTAATAATTAATCAACTACAAAACATTTAATAAATTACCCTTTAATTAATCATTAATTAACTCTTCATTGATAATTAATCTTTAATTTATTATCTTTAAAATCAATCTAATTATCTTAAGTAATTACCACTTAATAACCTACACTCTTAATTAACATTTAATTACCCAAGCAAGTAGTTATTAATTCTTAATTAAATTTTTAACTAGTTAACTCTAAATTTTGAATTAACTTTAATTAGTTAATTTACTTTTAATTACTACTTATTAACATTTGACTATGAATAGCATTTCTTAATTTAAATTACTTAACATCCTTAATCATTCTGCTGTTACTTAAATCATCCACCTTAAACCTTGCATTTGGACAAATATTGTTTATATAATATACTTAAACAAACTAGCATTCAACAGTAACCCAAGCAAAACTCCAGGTTACTCGGGTTGGACCCGAGTATTTCCCCATATTTCCCCGAGTCTCCCCTGCTTCTTCCTTTCTTCATCTCTTTTTTTTATATAAAGTTTAAATTCAAACATTAGTTACCTTCCAGGTTATATAAGCAAACTCGAACCATAGGGGCAAAGACACGAGTATTACCCCGGGTCACTCACGAAATTCCTCGAGACAAACCCTGAGAAATCATCTTCTTCCCAAACACGAAATTCACCTGATACACGTTGATACGTGTGCATATGCACACGAGCTCCAGCGACTTCCGATCATCAGCGTCGACCAGTCGACAACCCCCCTCGCACCCCATTCCGACCATCAACAGATCGATTCATGCGTTAAATCGAAATCGAGCTTTGTAACGACCCGTAAAATTTCAACTATTTTAATAACGTAATTAGTTGAAATTTTGTGAAAATTTTAAACGATAAAATTTTGAAATATAAATTTGATATTTGGAATACGTCTAGTTAAACATAGCAACTGGTAAATTTTCGTCCGAAAATACGAAAGTTTATTTCGCGCGTAAATTCACTTCAATTCAATCAGTTAAAAAACGTTGAAAATAAAATGTTTCCGAAACCTAAATATTTTTACATAGAAAAATTCTAAACCATCTTCTGAGCAAGATGTTAGTTTGTCGTTTTTCCCAATTCGGACATCTTTGGCTCCGTCGATCTTATTTTTCTACGTTTTTCTTGCATTTTCCGCCAGTAGAAAATTCGAATTTTTATAATTCAATCGTACCGCTAATATCCATATGCCGTTTTGATTGTCCCGTCGTGCTGATCTCCGCAGTATATTCTTTTGTTTATTTCGACGTCCAGTGGACGGCGAAATCTGTAAAACGTTAAATCATATCGGCGCCTGTTCAAGTGAGCTTCTTCAATGTCATGAGCTTCCTATTTCAGACAGGACTAATTTTTCTTTTTTTTTTACTCAGCTTTCATGCAGATGTTTTTTTTTTACTCCATGTTGTAATGTAACATAGGATAGAGGGCAAGCATACTCTCAAGATCATGCAAATTGTACGGCAATTTTGTGCTGCTTCTGTTTTTCAAGTTGTCCTAATTTTAAGTTGGATGTATGTTCAAATAATCCTTGTTACTTAATCTTCATCCAAATTATTTAAAAAAAAAAAACATATCGGCGCCTGTTTTAAAAAACTTTTGGATTCCTTTTGTCCTTAAATTTCTACACCGTTGAACTACTCATGCACTGGCTTTTAAAATTCCCACGTATCAGCGTGACTTTTGCTATTATAATTAAAACTCATTGGTACCATTGATTTTTTTTCCGGTTCCTTTATAAAAGAAAATAAAGATGGGTAGTTGAATTCATTTTGGCAGGTTGTTCATCTTCCACCTGTCTCTTGAATTTATATTCAAGCTCTTCGTCATTTTTTTTCCTTTGATTTTTGTCTCCTCTCCATTGCAAAAAAAAAAAGAGAAAGAGGCTGGTAAATCATGTCCAACCGCCTCCCTCGTTCAATCACAAATTCGCTTCCCTCTACAATTAATTACCTCTGCCTTGTTGAAGAACACCCAAGCTCGGCCTCGGGCAACCGCACTTCCACCTCCTTCTGCCATCGAGCAACCATGCACAGGTCTCACCCACGCGGCAAGCTTCGCCGATCGTCAGTGCACCTCACTACCACCTCACCGCATCGCTCTACCGCCACCAGAGACCTGCGCACAGCCCTGCCACCTTCCTCCACTACTTCGGCCAAAGCCGAAGCCATGGCACTCGCCTCCAAGCTGGCCGCCACTCTATCGCCGGAACCCGTGCCCACCATCGGTTCCCTTCGCCAACGCAGCATCTTCCCACTTCGTCCACCTCAACAACTCACAGAAGCCACCATTCCCTTCTCAAGTCGACCCACCTCGCCTTTCTTCTCTGTCAAGCGTTCCGTCACATCTCTACCGCATCTCTGTTCGTTCAATTCATGCCAACCTTGTTCGTTTTGAGTTTCGTGCCTGGATTCGTAGCCCATTCCCTTGTCAAACGCATCTAGCCTCGAAAGGTGAGCACTCACTCACGATTAACGTTCTTTTATTTATTAAATTTGATTTCAATTGAAACGACAATTGAAATATGCTGCTATTAGTTAATGACACTGTTATATATGTTATTGCCTGTATCAGTTCACCTGTGACATCTGACACCATTATCTGTTAATTATTTATGCGATGATAATACAGTTTGGCTGATAATTGATTGATTGTTGATGTTTATATTGGACGATAAATTGTAAATGTTAAAATGATAAATAGTATGAAATTGAACTTGATATAGGATAATTAAATGTTAAATTTGATTAACTGACATTTGTATAATATGATCCCTTTTACTGTTGAATTTATCGACACGTAGGATTTGTTTAATTACACTTTGAACCACTGAATGTATGTTGTTAAATTGATGATGTATGAAATTGTAAATGGATGACAAGTGAAAACCGTAATGCAATAATCTTTAATCTACATGAAATGATAGTGTAGATTCTAGAAATAATTATATTAATTCGTACAAATAACAATGCGAATTAATACGGTTATTTCGGGATTATTTGAATTGATTATTGGATTGATATTGATTGTTGTTATTGCTTGTTTATTTACTTTGACACCATCCCAGTTATCACACTGCAAGTTCCCTTTGATATGTTTTGATTTCGAATTGAATTGGAATCGGGTTGAAATGATAAATACCCAAATTGAACTTTGACCTAGGATAGAAAATTAAATAAAACCCAATTGGTCAAATAATTTGATTTAAAAAAATAAAACGAAGATTTTTTTTTTTTTGAATAAATAATATGGTTTTGAAATGAAGTTGAAATTTGAATTTTATTGAAAGGAAAAGTGTTAATATTTAAAAATCTGAAAACAGAATATTAACAATGTAATTGATGAAAGAATGATGTTTAAATTTGAGAAATGATTGAATTAAAATTTGAAATGATTTAATAATATAGTTTGAAATTATAATTAAGTTTGAAATTATTAAACTTTGAAATGATTTAATAATTAAGTTTGAAATTATTAAACTTTGAAATAATTTAATAATTAAGTTTGAAATTATAATTAAGTTTGAAATTATTAAACTTTGAAATTATTTAATAATTAAGTTTTGAATTATTTAATAATTAAATAAGATTGAATTATTTAATGATTAAACTGAATTGGATTCTTTAATAAGAAATATTGAATTTTTGAATAAGTGAATTTTACTTCGTAATAACTAAAATTGAGTTCCTTTATTAATTAAGTTTTGGAAAATTATTTAAGTAAGTAAATAAGTGAAATTGAATTTCTTTAACAAGAAATAAAATGTGATTTATTGAAATTAATGTAAGACTTGAAATCTAAAGAATTTGATTTGATGAATTTAATTTAATTCAAATTGTAAGTTTTGAAATAAGGAAGTTGAATTTAAATAATGGACTTAATGAATTGGAAAGTTAAAAAGGAATTGTTTTGAATGATAAATTTACTTAACGAATATTGAATGAAATCGATAAATGAATTTAAATTGATTTAAATGTTAAATTAAATTAATTTAAATGTTTTCGAAATGAAACTTATATTCGAACTTGAATCAATATTTGAATTGTTTTAAATAAAGATTTTTATTGAATTATAAGACTTTGAAATTATGAAGTTTTGAAACGTAAATTTTGAAAATTGATTTCGAAAGACAAATGAAATATTGGTTTACGAATTGAAATTGAAATTAAATTTGATTTGGTTTTGAAATAAATAAACGACCAATCGGTGAAATAATTACGGAAGTTATTAAAGAGACCGGAATTCGGTTATGGATATACTCTCTATCTAAACCGAAAACCACTTTAATAACTATACGCGGAGTGATGATCCAGAATGAAGTGGTTGGAATGATGTACGTGATGACTGAAGAAAGAGAACGATAATGGATAGCCTTGACACTTGTGTCAAATTGGAAATGACTAAAACAGGAGCTGTGCCGGGCCAATGGAGGATTTGCTACCTCAAGTGGACACACTTCTTCGAACTATTTATTATTTGTTGTCGATTGGTGCACCCTTGATTTTGGGAGTGTTGTCTCACGGTGTTGCGGGCGCTGCGGCGTTGCGTTCTCACCAGCCCGGATCAGGCGAACGGTAGTATCACTACCTTGGGTATAGCCTCATGTGCCTTGTCATACTTGTATTCCATTTATGCGCGACCACTACGATTTTGATTTGTACCTTTAGTATATGGATTGCCCTCTGGTGACTTCCGGTTTTGGGGAAACTACGGTCTTGTATATGCTTTTGGGAATAAACAGGTTAAGAGGTGTATGGGCCCTGCTTAACCCTATTTGATATCTTTATATTACTGATAGACATTATCTACTTATCGTACATTACTACATAGTAGATAGTTTAACGGATCCTTAAAGGGTGGTTATTCCAAACATCCTTTGAGTTACTTGTATTTCAATTGCTATTTCACTTGAGTTGGATTTATTAATATGAGAATGTTAATCCTGACTCGAGTGTTTTGTGTTTTGCTTTACGCTCGGGTCAGACTGAGTAGTTCAGCTTTCGAGACTCACCTTTGGAGTTGGAGCTTCGCTTGGAGATCCAGCTATCTATCCAGCTTTCAAATAGTCGATGATTCCAGTAATGTATTCTGATTTGTATCTGTTACTCTTCCATTGTATCTAGTTTAACTCTGATGTATCGTATTACTCTTCTGTTGTAAACTCTGATGTATTTTATATATTCATATAGTAGCTTCATGAACTACTATCTCTTTTATTTCCGCTGCACTTATTACTCTGTGTCTGTGATCTGTGATTATATCTATTTACTGTATATGTTCAGTTTTGCCAAATTTAAATTAACAACGCGGTATTTTGAGCAATTCAACTCCGGCATGAGTGTCTACCTATACACTTATAATGGACGCGAATGGTCCAAAATTCTGGGTCGTTACAGTTGGTATCAGAGCTTTGGTAGCTCTAGGCAAAACTCAACATATAGGGTAAATGTATCTACAGAATACTCTCATTCGAGTTTCAATCTCTTCCTTTGACTCGATTCCTTTGAATTTTGGAACGTTCCCCTCGGTTCCGAAATTTCATTCGTATCCCTTACTATTCGTCTTCTTTCAAATTCTGGAGCATCACATAACTCCACTTCGAATGACCCTTATAATGGATCGGCGGTCTCGCCAATCTTCGAAATTTTGCAAAGGGGTGAAACTCCTTTACAATAGGCATTGAATTACCGGAGATTTCTGTATCCTCGGTTTACGATGCTATTTATCTCCTGCTATACCTGAATTCTATTTCTTGAATCGAATGTTGATTTACCTCGGAATTCTAGCATCGATCCTATTCTTGAAGTTACGGACAACCCGGTTAAGGTTGCCCGTGAATTAAATAAACTCATCCATCTCACAATTGTGGTAATCGAATCATCTTATCTTCTGTTTCAAACTTATTTTTGAATCAAAATTCTCTTTGATTTGATTTCCATCAAATTTGAATCTCTATACATGTTTTGAAATCTGTTCTTGTATCCTCGAATGAGGAATTGTATTTATAAAATTATATTTAAATTGTTTTAAAATATATTGTGTTGTTTGAGTTGTTGATGTTGATTTGGGTTTCCGATCGATTCGTCTGATCAACGCTATCGATAGGATTTCCAAAACACTTAAACAGAGCAAACTGACACAATATTATTTTCGAATTTGGAAAATGAAATAAATTTGTTTGATTATATTGTGAAAATATAAGAAAATTTTTCTGGAATTTAATAGGCAAATTAAATTGTTTGTTTGAAATGATAATATTTGATTATCATTTATTGTTCTAAATAAATTTATAAATACGGTTTATAAATTTATTTGGAATTTGAAATGAATTTAATTCAGAAATTTGAGAATTTAGTTTCCGGTGATTTCGAATTTTGGTTCTAAAATTTTAAAGTATATATTATTGAAATATTTTCAATAGAAATCGTTTTCAAAGAATTTTAAAATGTTGAAATCAGTGCTCTTCTCTTTGTCGCTGGAAAATAATTTCGGTGATGGCGGCCGCATCATCGACATTCATTTTCGAGTTTCGAAGTGGAGAAACTATTCTGTAGCTTTGCTACGGTTTTGTTTTGAAAAATATTTTGATTTGAATTTCTTCAATATATTTTGATTTACATATATATAGGTATCTTATTTTAAAATGTAATGTGATTTGATATAAATATATTATATATATCTCTAAATTGTTTAAAGTTAATCAGAAATCTAATTCTTAAATTTTGTAAAAGGGTGATTTTAATTATAAATAAAGCCAAAATTTGGAATAAAAATTTAAACTTGAATAATTGAATTGGAAAATTTATTTGTATATTGTTCAACTGCATTCTAATACAACTTACCTAAATTATTCAGAAGTTGAATATGTAATTGGATAATATATAGGATAAACTGAATTTATAAATAAAATTTGAGTGTTATAATAAATGTTATACACTAAATTTTGATTATAATGATGTTAATAGAGTTAGATAGGATAATAAGTAAACTCAGTTAACAATGAAATGAATTTGTTTTGAAAGAATTAATAAATTGAAATTTGATCAACATATGAAAATACCTTGAAATTTAAAAGAAATTAATAGATGTAAATTAATTTAAATCGAAACTTTTATGTTTTAAATTAATTTATATGGGTTAAATATATGTGAATAGATATATTAAGTAGAATAAATTTAACAGTAATTTGGAATAAAGAAGAATTTAAAATTGTTGAAAAAATATGATTATAATAAAAGACTATTCAAATTTATGATTTTAGAAATTTTAAATTGAAGATAATTGGATAATAAGATAATGATTTAGAAATAGTTAAGATTGATTTTAGTGAAATCAAATGGATTAAATCAATTATTGAATATCAATTAATTTAAATTTGAATTTATATGGTTTAAATTAATTGTTATTTTGTATTTCAAATCTGTTTTTCTTTCTGGTTGTTTCTATTCTCCTACCTCGTTCCTTTTCGGGGACGAAAAGTTTTGAGTGGGGGAGAGTGTAACGACCCGTAAAATTTCAACTATTTTAATAACGTAATTAGTTGAAATTTTGTGAAAATTTTAAACGATAAAATTTTGAAATATAAATTTGATATTTGGAATACGTCTAGTTAAACATAGCAACTGGTAAATTTTCGTCCGAAAATACGAAAGTTTATTTCGCGCGTAAATTCACTTCAATTCAATCAGTTAAAAAACGTTGAAAATAAAATGTTTCCGAAACCTAAATATTTTTACATAGAAAAATTCTAAACCATCTTCTGAGCAAGATGTTAGTTTGTCGTTTTTCCAAATTCGGACATCTTTGGCTCCGTCGATCTTATTTTTCTACGTTTTTCTTGCATTTTCCGCCAGTAGAAAATTCGAATTTTTATAATTCAATCGTACCGCTAATATCCATATGCCGTTTTGATTGTCCCGTCGTGCTGATCTCCGCAGTATATTCTTTTGTTTATTTCGACGTCCAGTGGACGGCGAAATCTGTAAAACGTTAAATCATATCGGCGCCTGTTCAAGTGAGCTTCTTCAATGTCATGAGCTTCCTATTTCAGACAGGACTAATTTTTCTTTTTTTTTTACTCAGCTTTCATGCAGATGTTTTTTTTTTTACTCCATGTTGTAATGTAACATAGGATAGAGGGCAAGCATACTCTCAAGATCATGCAAATTGTACGGCAATTTTGTGCTGCTTCTGTTTTTCAAGTTGTCCTAATTTTAAGTTGGATGTATGTTCAAATAATCCTTGTTACTTAATCTTCATCCAAATTATTTAAAAAAAAAAACATATCGGCGCCTGTTTTAAAAAACTTTTGGATTCCTTTTGTCCTTAAATTTCTACACCGTTGAACTACTCATGCACTGGCTTTTAAAATTCCCACGTATCAGCGTGACTTTTGCTATTATAATTAAAACTCATTGGTACCATTGATTTTTTTCCGGTTCCTTTATAAAAGAAAATAAAGATGGGTAGTTGAATTCATTTTGGCAGGTTGTTCATCTTCCACCTGTCTCTTGAATTTATATTCAAGCTCTTCGTCATTTTTTTTCCTTTGATTTTTGTCTCCTCTCCATTGCAAAAAAAAAAGAGAAAGAGGCTGGTAAATCATGTCCAACCGCCTCCCTCGTTCAATCACAAATTCGCTTCCCTCTACAATTAATTACCTCTGCCTTGTTGAAGAACACCCAAGCTCGGCCTCGGGCAACCGCACTTCCACCTCCTTCTGCCATCGAGCAACCATGCACAGGTCTCACCCACGCGGCAAGCTTCGCCGATCGTCAGTGCACCTCACTACCACCTCACCGCATCGCTCTACCGCCACCAGAGACCTGCGCACAGCCCTGCCACCTTCCTCCACTACTTCGGCCAAAGCCGAAGCCATGGCACTCGCCTCCAAGCTGGCCGCCACTCTATCGCCGGAACCCGTGCCCACCATCGGTTCCCTTCGCCAACGCAGCATCTTCCCACTTCGTCCACCTCAACAACTCGCAGAAGCCACCATTCCCTTCTCAAGTCGACCCACCTCGCCTTTCTTCTCTGTCAAGCGTTCCGTCACATCTCTACCGCATCTCTGTTCGTTCAATTCATGCCAACCTTGTTCGTTTTGAGTTTCGTGCCTGGATTCGTAGCCCATTCCCTTGTCAAACGCATCTAGCCTCGAAAGGTGAGCACTCACTCACGATTAACGTTCTTTTATTTATTAAATTTGATTTCAATTGAAACGACAATTGAAATATGCTGCTATTAGTTAATGACACTGTTATATATGTTATTGCCTGTATCAGTTCACCTGTGACATCTGACACCATTATCTGTTAATTATTTATGCGATGATAATACAGTTTGGCTGATAATTGATTGATTGTTGATGTTTATATTGGACGATAAATTGTAAATGTTAAAATGATAAATAGTATGAAATTGAACTTGATATAGGATAATTAAATGTTAAATTTGATTAACTGACATTTGTATAATATGATCCCTTTTACTGTTGAATTTATCGACACGTAGGATTTGTTTAATTACACTTTGAACCACTGAATGTATGTTGTTAAATTGATGATGTATGAAATTGTAAATGGATGACAAGTGAAAACCGTAATGCAATAATCTTTAATCTACATGAAATGATAGTGTAGATTCTAGAAATAATTATATTAATTCGTACAAATAACAATGCGAATTAATACGGTTATTTCGGGATTATTTGAATTGATTATTGGATTGATATTGATTGTTGTTATTGCTTGTTTATTTACTTTGACACCATCCCAGTTATCACACTGCAAGTTCCCTTTGATATGTTTTGATTTCGAATTGAATTGGAATCGGGTTGAAATGATAAATACCCAAATTGAACTTTGACCTAGGATAGAAAATTAAATAAAACCCAATTGGTCAAATAATTTGATTTAAAAAAAATAAAACGAAGATTTTTTTTTTTTGAATAAATAATATGGTTTTGAAATGAAGTTGAAATTTTAATTTTATTGAAAGGAAAAGTGTTAATATTTAAAAATCTGAAAACAGAATATTAACAATGTAATTGATGAAAGAATGATGTTTAAATTTGAGAAATGATTGAATTAAAATTTGAAATGATTTAATAATATAGTTTGAAATTATAATTAAGTTTGAAATTATTAAACTTTGAAATGATTTAATAATTAAGTTTGAAATTATTAAACTTTGAAATAATTTAATAATTAAGTTTGAAATTATAATT
Source organism: Allium fistulosum (assembly GCA_030737815.1). Lineage (NCBI taxonomy): Eukaryota > Viridiplantae > Streptophyta > Magnoliopsida > Asparagales > Amaryllidaceae > Allium > Allium fistulosum. Next base: position 716,183,066 of record CM060906.1, on the reverse strand, counting down.
AAGTTTGAAATTATTAAACTTTGAAATTATTTAATAATTAAGTTTTGAATTATTTAATAATTAAATAAGATTGAATTATTTAATGATTAAACTGAATTGGATTCTTTAATAAGAAATATTGAATTTTTGAATAAGTGAATTTTACTTCGTAATAACTAAAATTGAGTTCCTTTATTAATTAAGTTTTGGAAAATTATTTAAGTAAGTAAATAAGTGAAATTGAATTTCTTTAACAAGAAATAAAATGTGATTTATTGAAATTAATGTAAGACTTGAAATCTAAAGAATTTGATTTGATGAATTTAATTTAATTCAAATTGTAAGTTTTGAAATAAGGAAGTTGAATTTAAATAATGGACTTAATGAATTGGAAAGTTAAAAAGGAATTGTTTTGAATGATAAATTTACTTAACGAATATTGAATGAAATCGATAAATGAATTTAAATTGATTTGAATGTTAAATTAAATTAATTTAAATGTTTTCGAAATGAAACTTATATTCGAACTTGAATCAATATTTGAATTGTTTTAAATAAAGATTTTTATTGAATTATAAGACTTTGAAATTATGAAGTTTTGAAACGTAAATTTTGAAAATTGATTTCGAAAGACAAATGAAATATTGGTTTACGAATTGAAATTGAAATTAAATTTGATTTGGTTTTGAAATAAATAAACGACCAATCGGTGAAATAATTACGGAAGTTATTAAAGAGACCGGAATTCGGTTATGGATATACTCTCTATCTAAACCGAAAACCACTTTAATAACTATACGCGGAGTGATGATCCAGAATGAAGTGGTTGGAATGATGTACGTGATGACTGAAGAAAGAGAACGATAATGGATAGCCTTGACACTTGTGTCAAATTGGAAATGACTAAAACAGGAGCTGTGCCGGGCCAATGGAGGATTTGCTACCTCAAGTGGACACACTTCTTCGAACTATTTATTATTTGTTGTCGATTGGTGCACCCTTGATTTTGGGAGTGTTGTCTCACGGTGTTGCGGGCGCTGCGGCGTTGCGTTCTCACCAGCCCGGATCAGGCGAACGGTAGTATCACTACCTTGGGTATAGCCTCATGTGCCTTGTCATACTTGTATTCCATTTATGCGCGACCACTACGATTTTGATTTGTACCTTTAGTATATGGATTGCCCTCTGGTGACTTCCGGTTTTGGGGAAACTACGGTCTTGTATATGCTTTTGGGAATAAACAGGTTAAGAGGTGTATGGGCCCTGCTTAACCCTATTTGATATCTTTATATTACTGATAGACATTATCTACTTATCGTACATTACTACATAGTAGATAGTTTAACGGATCCTTAAAGGGTGGTTATTCCAAACATCCTTTGAGTTACTTGTATTTCAATTGCTATTTCACTTGAGTTGGATTTATTAATATGAGAATGTTAATCCTGACTCGAGTGTTTTGTGTTTTGCTTTACGCTCGGGTCAGACTGAGTAGTTCAGCTTTCGAGACTCACCTTTGGAGTTGGAGCTTCGCTTGGAGATCCAGCTATCTATCCAGCTTTCAAATAGTCGATGATTCCAGTAATGTATTCTGATTTGTATCTGTTACTCTTCCATTGTATCTAGTTTAACTCTGATGTATCGTATTACTCTTCTGTTGTAAACTCTGATGTATTTTATATATTCATATAGTAGCTTCATGAACTACTATCTCTTTTATTTCCGCTGCACTTATTACTCTGTGTCTGTGATCTGTGATTATATCTATTTACTGTATATGTTCAGTTTTGCCAAATTTAAATTAACAACGCGGTATTTTGAGCAATTCAACTCCGGCATGAGTGTCTACCTATACACTTATAATGGACGCGAATGGTCCAAAATTCTGGGTCGTTACAAGCTTTCTAGCTCAAACTGGAACCAACTGCTTCGACACAAAAACGTCTCGCCGACGACAACAAGTTCACCAGAAACTTCGCCATTTCGACCATCGCTTCGCCATACAGTGACGCAACCATCCCCTAAGGTCCGATAACCTAGAACGCTGCGACGAACACGAGAATGCCTCGCGAATTAAATTTTACAAATTAGCAGAGTTAAACCCTAAATCGATCCAAATATTCACTCACGATGAAGTAAAAATCATTTAGCATTTTTCTCGAATTCAACCTTGTTCCAGCATCCCTGAAAACAAATTCCATGCCTCAATTCACTCGAGATCACCAGTGATTTACAAAATGCCCAAATTTGTTCAACTCAATAATTCTCACAAATTTCAAACTAAAAAATTCCAATCTTTAAATCAAAATTCATCTGTTTTCAACTCGAATCTACTCATATATTCAAAGCTTGAATTATCGAGATAAAGATTTTGACCTATTTCTGTTTTGACTATTGTTTAACATTTTCCAGAATATTCAAACAATATTTTATTATAAGCTATTTTTTAAAACAATTACCCAGTAAGTTCAAACATCTTTTATTCATATCACTAAGATTTTAATTGATTGATCATTGAGATTTTGATTTTTTTCCCTATATTTGTTTCTAGCCTGTGCATAAGAACAGACACATATATATACTTATATACAGTCATCTGTATATATATACAACATGCAGGCATAATAGACAACATTTTCATATCACACTTCAAACATCAATCACCATATCAAGGTTATAGGCAAGGATAGGTGTGTTGCTCACCTGGTGGGAAGAAAGAAGAACAGAGACTCATGTTTTGAACATGCTTTGAATTTTGAAACTGAAGTTTGTTTTTTACTTCTGCTTGGATCTTGAACTTGATCTGCTTCCAGGTTGAAAACTTTTGCATTCTTTAAATTCTAAACTGCTATTATTATTATTTTCTCTGGTTTCATTCTGTTTTCCAGATCTTTGAAATGCCTTAGTTTATGATTTAAGATGATGATATATAGAAAAGAAGGCATAGGTGATATTATTTGTTTATACATAGGTATGGGTGATATTGTATGTTATGGTGGCTGAGGTACCTTGCATTAACTAAGGTGTACAAATCTATACTTATCTTTTATATGTTTTGGTATTGTTGGTCTCGGCTGAAATGATAGGAGCGGGTACTTTTTGTTTTCAAGTCTATACTTATTTAACATTGCTTGTACAATATATATTTACTTTGTTTATGTTTATTTCTTGCCTTTGTTTATTAAACAAGATCTCGGCTAAAGGTACTTATATACATTATTGTTGTCTTGTTTTCAAAAGCTTATGCATTAATTATTTTCGGCTGAGAAGATGATTGTGGTGGCTTGCCTTACTTGCTTTGATATGCTATTGTACTTTATCATTTGATTTTTCCAGGTTGAGGCATTTTTATTATCTTCTTTGTTTAGGCTGAAAACTTCTAAACTTGCCTAATTCACATACAACTTCATTTGTATTTCTTTTGTCATTACTTTATAGTTTTACTTCGTAATTCAGATGACATTCTAAAATAATACGTTGTTATAATCTATTTTATACTTATGCTTTAAATATTTATAAGGTTTATTCTATTTCAAACATTTACTTCTATTAAACATGTTGTTAAATTTTAATCTATTTGTTACTTTATATTCAATCTTAACTTAATATTTATTATCTTGTATTTGTATCTTTTATCGTCTTGCTTAACATCTATTATTATTTAACTATAATACTAATTATTTTTATATAAATATTATTTAAATTCAAATTATCATTATTTCTAAATTTTAAATCAATTTATTTATTTATTTTTATTTTAAAACCATTTATAACAGATTTAAAATTCAAGTCAAATATATATATCTATATATTTATTATTTTCAAATTCACTCGTATATGCCCAAATACATATATTACAATATTTATTAAATTTAAATGATTTATACAAAATATATTTGGTTATCGGGGAAACTCGCTTCCTATTTATAATAAATTATACAAATTTTAATTCAAAAATTCTTTTAATTATCAATTAAATGAAATTAAAATTCGGGGTCGTTACACCGATGATTCGGGTAACCCTTAACTAAAAAGTGGGCAAGGGAGGTGCAGATAACCTTAGTATAGTCCGCTTTTGTAGTAGTGGGATATACATATCTATATTTATTTTTGGAAGGCTAGGATCCAGTTGCCTTATTATGGCTAGAAACCTCCCGATCAGGTAGCATATAGTTTTCTATGCTTGTATATTGATATCGTTTCAAAAGGTGATTTGTTTTCAGATCCCGAAGTAAAGGACTAGTTTGAATATAAAGATATATATATATATATATATTTCAAAATTTTTGAAATAAGAATTCAGGAATAAAGTGCAAAGAGATAATTTCCGTAAAGTTAATTGCATTTTAAAAATCAAAAATTGAAGATTAAGCCTAATTGGGTAGTTTTGGGAATTGCATATTGTTTGTGCATCGTAGGCTCCATGAGTCCTATTCGGGATAGGAGAACTACGTTGGCTTGATCCTATTATCTAATTGCGTACCCAATTAGAATGGGGTACGTAGGCAGTCACAAGTGGTAGTGATGCAGCCCCAATAATAACATAGCATTTTTCTATTTATTGCTTGCTGTATATCATGTATTGATGTACTTTTCCTGCTTACTATTCTGTTCCGCATTTGAAATGTTTATTGAGTTAGCAGGAATGGATATTGTTGTCTCTCTCATCAGAGTTGTGCAGCGGTAGATTTATTTGTATTGGTATTATGTATGTATTAAAGCACGCCAAGTAGATTAAATCGACTACTTTGATAATTTGTAAAATTGAAATTCTATCCTATACATTTGGTAATGTTGAATATTTATCAAATATTGTGTTTTAAGTTGGTAGTTTTCATTCATAGTTTTAGAACGGACGAGTTATTTGGCAATTTTTACTGGTTCGAAAACCCAGGTCGTCATAGGTGGTATTAGAATTTAGGTTAGGTGCCTAAGTAAAATTTGTCTAGGTTAGTAAATCAACCTAAGAATTTTAAATATGAAACTACCTTAATTTGATAAATAAAATAGATAGGATAAGGCACCGTACCTCCAACCGAGGTTATGGTTGATATTACTATTTTTGGTGTGCTTAACTTTCATTAATTGTTGTTTTTTCGTTATATTTTTCCATCCTTGTAGTTTCGAGGGCGAAATTCTTTTAAGTAGGGGAGAATGTAACGACCCATAATTTGACCACTTTAAAATATACTATTTAAAGTGATTTTAATTATCAAATATATATCATTTTATGATTTAAATAATATTAGATGGGATTTGCAAAAAGAAATATACACAAAAATAGGAATAATTGCTTATATCGACAAAAGTGACAAAACCCTGATTTAAAAAAAAGTAAGTTTCAATGGTTAAATAAATTATTTTAATTTATTTATGAGTCTTTATATTTTTAAATAGCATTATAAAAATTTATTTTTAAATTTGGTTTACACAAATAAATAGCTTAACTAAAACGTCGACATATGACCGTAAAACATTTTGTTGAAAATCAACGTTTCATTCAATATAAGTTATCTCAATATTGTTGGTCCTTTATTTTCTTATATATGAACATATATTCAAGTAGTATAAGTATTAAAAAATTCACTAATCAAGTTTACTTTTACTAAACATACTTAGAAAATTCTAGAATGTAATTAACAAAAAGTAAGCATAAAAAGGCAAAAAGTGTTATAAATGTCAAAAAGTAAACATTAAATCAAACAAACATAATTATTATATTATTTACTTAATACTTAAGTGAAAATGACATAAAGTAATGATTTGAAATGTGATGTTAAGTGTTGAAAAAATTAGCTTGCTTAAAGTATAAGCAAAGGGTATTTTGGTCTTTTTACAAAATATTATTTTAATCCAAATTTTTCCATATAAATACCAACACACTTTCTCACTTTTTTTCACACCTTTCTTCTCCATTTTCAAGCATTTCTTCCACTCTTTAATGCCATCCACGCTTCTCTTAAAAAATTCCAAAAGCGTAACAAAGTTATGGCAAAAATAATCGACAAAAAAATATACCACTTAAGTCACGTTCAAGCTAAGTTTTATCCTTCCACCCAAAGCCATGCCCACCTAGAAGCCATCTCCACCTCTTTTTATCTCAACTTCTAGGATAGTGGAGCTATAGCCGAATTTTAAGAAGTTTCGGGAAATAGTAGAGAAGCTATAGTCAAATCCGTAGTGACAAAGTTAGCAAAATTGGTAGAAAGTATGGTTTAGATATGGAGTTCCTTGTCTTAAAGTTTGACGGAGTGGAATCCAAAGTGAGTTATTTCTTCCTTTTAGTTCATTAAAATCATTACTAAGTTGAAGGAACTTTAAGTGTTAAGTGTTGTTTGAAAACTCTTGTTGAATGCTTGTTTACTTTATTTGCTAAAACAATGGTTTTATTTCCTTGTTTGACTATTTGGATGGTTAATTAAGTATTTTAAAATTTAGAAGTTAAATACTTAATAGGGTATGCGAAAATGATTAGTACACTTATTTCGTCTCTGAGATGTAAGGAGACTTGGGCGAGGGATGGAACATGTCGATGGAAAAGCCCGGATGCTCCAAATAAATATCAAACCGTTTAAACCCAAAATAAAATAAAAAGTGTTATAAGTATTTGATAGAATGAAGCATTGATTATCATTTATTGTTGTGTTTATTTCATTGATTGATTATTTGAATTTGGCTTGATCAGTTTATGAGCAGTTTACTTTTTCAGATCCTGAAGTAAAGGACTAGTTTGAATATATATATATATATATATTTCAAAAGTTTTGAAATAAGAATTCGGGAATAAAGTCCAAAGAGATAATTTCCGTAAAGTTAATTAGATTTTAAAAATCTAAACTTGAAGATTAAGCCTAAATGGGTAGTTTTGGGATTTGCATATGTTTTATGCATCGTAGGCTCCATGGGTCTTGCGATAGGATAACTACGTTACTTTGATCTTCTTATCTAATTGGGTACCCAATTAGATAAGGGTACGTTGGCAGTCACAAGTGGTAGTGATGCAGCCCCAATAATAACATAACATTTTTCTGTTTATTGCTTGTTGTATATCATGTATTGATGTACTTTTCCTACTTACTATTTTATTCTGCATTTGACTCGATTATTGAGTTAGCAGGAATGGCTATTGATGTCTCTCTCATCATAGTTGTGCAACAGTAGATTTATTTGTATTAGTATTTGGTATGTATTAAAGCACACCTAGTAAATTAAATTGATTACCATGATAATTTGTAAAATTCAAATTTTATCCTATACATTTACTAATGTTGAATATTTATCAAATATTATGTATTAAGTTGGTAGTTTTCATTCATAGTTTTAGAACGGATGGGTTTTTTTGGTGATTTTTACTGGATCGAAAACCCGGATTGTTAGATTTATACTCATATCCACACTCTGAGGATAAGTGTTAGTTAATGGGCGGTCGGATCACACCCTTTTAGCAACTATACTCATATCTGCACTCTGGGGACATGAGTTATTTGGAAAATTATCGAGTTTAGTTCTCTTTTATCAGCTGTTCTGTCCTCAAATATGGGGTTTGACTCATCAAGTGACCGGTCGAATCTCAATCACTCTCGAATTATGTCGGTCCCATCGAACAGTGGGATTTAGTCGGTCGTACATCGCAACTAACATGTACAGCAATAGTAGGTCACATATATGATGGAAAATTCAAAGTTCTATTGCTGAATAGAAAGGAATGACATAATTTGTCTTATTAGATATTTGAAAAAACAAATGCTAAAGCAAATCTTGAAATTAAATACAACTGAATGAAAAAGGAAAACTAAGTGAAACAGCATCGTAAATGCTCACTATTCCACGCCCTTGGAAGTGTGACCCCATCAACAGTCGCTAGCTCGAAAGTTCCCCCTCCAAGCCTCTGCTCAATGACATACGGTCCTTCCCAAGTTGGATTCATATGTGATGGGATAGGAAAAACCCATTTTAAAAAAAGATCGCCGACTTCAAAGGTTCTAGGTCAGACTTTAGTGTTGTATCGGGCGACTCGGTGTCGGTGTGGAGCTGCTCTCAAACCAGCTTCCTCATGCTTCTCATCTATAAAGTCTAGAGATTCCAAAAGTATATTTTTGTTTGTACTGCGATCGTAATAAGTTACTCGATGAGAAAGAACTTCGAGCTCAACAGGAATAACGACCTCGGAGCCGCAAGCGAGGGCGAATGGAGTATGGCTAGTCGTGGACTTGTGGATGGTTCTGTAAGCCCATAGTGCTGTCGGGAGTTCATCCACCCACTTGCCTCTAGCTCTTTCCAAACGCTTTTTTAGAATGGATTTTATTATTTTTTTCACAGCTTCAACTTGTCCATTCGCTCGAGAGTTAGCGACTGCGTAAGTGTTTTTTCAATATGGTACCGACGGCAAAAGTCTTTAAATTCAATACTATTGAATTGAGTCTTATGGTCTGTTATAATAGTTTGTGGAAGACCAAAATAGCAGATGATGTTCCGAATAATGAAGTTGATTACTTTCTTGGTTGTGATCGTGGCTAAAGGTTCCACCTTGGCCCATTTGGTGAAGTAATCAACTACGAAAATAACGTATTTTGCACCACCCTTAGAGATCGGTAAGGAACCGATAATATCTATACCCCACATGGAAAACGGCCATGGGCTGACCATTTATGTAATTTCTGTAGGTGGAGCTCTTGGAACTTTTGCGTATATCTGGCACTTGTCGCATCACCTTACATAATTGGCAGCATATCGATTAACGGTCGGCCAATAATACCCATAACGGAGTATTTTCTTTGCTAGGGTTTACCCCCAGTGTGATCGCCACATTCTCATTCATGAACTTCCTTTAGGAGTCGTTTTATTTCATCATGAGCGATACACCGGAGAAGGGAATGAAGAAACCCTTTATGTACATAACTCCTTCCTGTATTATATACCGTGAAGCTTTACGAAGGATTTGTCTCTTTTGATTTCTTCATTCCAAAAGAATTCCCTGTAGCAAATAATCTTTAAATGGAGTCATCCACGATTCCTTCCCAGGCTCCGTCTCTAGTACGCGTTCAATTTCTATCAGGTTTATACTCGAGGCATTTAATACCTCGACAAGAACCAAGCCTATCTGTTGTGCATCCCCTGTGCTACCAAAATTTGCCAATGAATCAGCCTCTTTGTTCTGGTCCCTAAGAATGTGCGTAATGTCATAATACTCAAAGTCAGTCAATAACTCTTGGACTTGGGTAAGGTATAGAGCAAGCCATTGTCCTTTAGCTTGGTAATCTCCTCTGACTTGGTATATTACTAATTGAAAGTCGCTAAAGATTTCAAGAGACTTTATTCCCAGTTCTCTAGCGAGCTTAAGTCCAGCAATCAGAGCCTCGTACTCAGCTTCATTGTTTGTTACAGGGAAATCAAGCTTTAAAGCATAGCAGATTGATCAATCTCTGGGAGTTACAAGCACAATCCCAGCTCTAGAACAACGATCGTTGGATGCTCCATCTGTATACAACTTCCACCGTATGGTAGGGATTTCACTACTCTTTGGGAAATCATCCTATGCAGTAAATTTTGCTATAAAATCTACTAGTGCCTAACCCTGGATAGTCCTCCGAGGAAGATAAGTGATATCGAATTGGCTAAGTTCAATATTTCACTTGTGTAACCTTCCAGACATCTCAGGTCACTACAAGACCTATCATAACGACTGGTCGGTGTAAATATTAATAGGGTGTTCCTGAAAGTAGGGGCAAAGCTTTTGTGATGTAATCGGAAAGCAGTATGTCAGTTTCTATATCTTCAGATAGTTCCTTTCAGCCCCGTCAATCACTTGCTAACATAATATACTGGTCTCTGAATTCGATTCTCTTCATGAAGCATCATGGCACTTATAGCGTGTACCGACACGGCTAAGTAGACATATAAATCTTCATGATCCACTAGCTTGGAGGTCTTTCCAAGTGGTTCACCAAAGCTTGAAATGCGTCTTTACAATCCTGTATCCATTCATAATTCCTTTTTCCTCTTCTTATCAAGTTAAAGAAAGGAATGCATTTATCGGTAGCGTTGGAAATGAATCGGCTTAAGGCAGCGACCTTCCCATTCAGGCTCTATACTTGTTTGATAGTCTTTGGTGCTTGGATATTGCAAATAGCTTGGATCTTCTCAGGATTAACTTTGATTCCGCGTACATTAACAATGAAACCTAAGAACTTTCTTGATGCAATGCCAAAGGAACATTTCACAGGATTAATCTTCATTTTATAATATCGAAGGATGTCGATCATTTCTGCCAAGTCTTTAATGTGGTCGCTAGATCATCATGACTTCACGAGCATATCATCCACATACACCTCCATCGTTTTTCCGATCTGATCTTTAAACATTCTATTCACTAGGCGCTGGTAGGTCGTTTCTGCATCTTTTTAGTCCAAATGGCATCACCACATAACAATATAAACCAACATCGGTAATGAAGCTGGTGTGCTCTTGATAGGGAATATGCATCGAGATTTGGTTATATCCTGAGTACGCATCCATGAAAGATAGCAATTCATGTCCCGCGGTCGAGTCTACCAACTAGTTGATCCTCGAAAGAGGAAAACTGTCTTTTGTGCATGCCTTGTTCAAGTCTGAGTAATCAATGCATGTTCTCCATTTCCCATTTGCCTTTCTCACAAGTACAGGATTAGATACCCATTTAGGTTAGAGGGCGTTGCAAATAAACCCATTGCCTTTGAGTTTATCCACCTCCTCTTTGAGAGCGACAGATCTCTTCGGATCCATACCATGTCTTTTTTGTTTCACTAGGACATACTTCGAGTCGATATTCAATGCATGACTCGCAATAGCAGGCGAGATCCCATACATGTTTGAGTGAGTCCAAGTAGACACGTTAAGGTTTGCTTAGAGAAATCTAGTAAGTTCTTTCATTATCAGGGGGCTAAGCTATGATCCGATCTTTAGGAACCGTGATTGGTCATCGTGGCTAACTGTTATTCAATCGTTAACTCAACTGGTGCATCCTTGGTCTCTTTGGGCTCCTTTTCATCATCTATCAGATCTATATCTCTATAGAACCGACTATTGCTCCTAAGAAAGGCTTAGGTGCTAGTAGTCAATCCTCAGTGGCTTGGATGCAGATTGACTTGTCCATACCATTACCTTTCTCCCTATGTTGAGCATCCCTCAACCCAGCTACATAACAGGCATGTCCAGTTGCCTGATCACCATGAACAACTCCAACTCCATTATCTGTTGGGAACTTTAAAGTAAAACACCATGGGGTAAGAGCTGCTCGGAACTCAGTTAGTGTCGGTCGGCCCAAAAAGGCGTTGAATGGAGATTCAACATCCAAAACAACAAAAGGAAAAATCCGGACTCTCCTATGATCACCTTCTCCCAACTCTACAGATAATTCAACATAACCAACACCTTCAGTTGCAGCACTGTTAAAGCCATGAATGTTGGCTTTAGACGATTCCAAATCCTTTGCTTCCATCCTCATCTGATCATAAGCATTCTTAAAAATTATGTTTACAGAACTTCCATAGTCAACCAATACCCTTCTCACAAAAGCGGGGCTGATCATGGCCGAAATGACCATTGGGTCGATCGTTGGAGCCTCCACCTTGTCTGCATCTATATTTATAAACACGATATCATTTGCCATTGTACATTGCTATTTTACCGGAGTTCCATCCTCTGTGTTTGAACAACATTCAAAATCCACATGCTTAATCGCGCTAGCATAGCGCTCCATCTCATACCAACTTTTATCAGCCGGATGTAGTTCACCGTCTATTGTATTGATCACTAATCTTCCAATAGTTTGCCCAGATTCCTCAGCCTTGTGTGGTGCTAGTCCTCGGTTGGGGTCAGATGCCACATGCCCGCCATCCTGCGGGGTTTTTACAAACTGTTGTAACTTAATTACTTGAATCAGCTTTTCGATATGAAGTCTAAAATGCTTCCATATCTCAAATTTAACAATATCATATTTAAATAATACTATAATATGAGCTACAAACTTTCCAATTTCAAAATACCACAATATCATATCCAAATTACAAAAAAGCAATTTCATATCTAATTTTAAATATGCAATATAATACGAGCTACTAATAAATAGAATTTTAGATACTGCGAAGACGAAACACAGGCCATATCACAAAGCCCCCATCTGAAAATTCACAAAGCTTGTGGTGCCCATTTTGAGGACCATCGTAAATTGGTGCTTCCGGTTCTAAAACTTCTGTTATCCAAACAACTTTCTCAATATTTGGAACTATCTCTTTGAAATGACACATAGTTTGTGTTCCAATATAAGCTTTTGCTACATCCTTCTTCGTATCCTGTGATAGTATCATTACAAATTGTTTACCTCTTGTAGATGATCCAACATCATTTGACGGAATACTAGCAACTCCAATATTCGAAGGAGATTTATTCAAGTTAGAAGCGGTTTCAGTCATAGGCATCACATTACCACCATTAAGATTATGTTGTAACCCCGGTACCATAGTTAAGAAAGATGAAGCAAATGATTTAAGAGCCTTATTGATTTGGCTCGACACTTGATTCGCCACTTGATTTGCAACTTGATTTGCCACTTGGTTTTGTAATTCCGATGACCATTGACGAAAATCTTCCTTTTTATTCTTATCGGCAATTGCTTTTGAAGCTTGCATCAACTTTACTTGTTTTGCAGAGGAAGTGGAGCTAATTGCACGACAATAGTTTTTCTTTCCATCGGACCCAAAAACTTTAGAGATGGGATCGTTGTCAAGGTCGTATGTGTTTGCTTCCTCGTTACCGCTACATTCCAACTTCTGTTTTTCTTCCTCTTCCTCCACAAGTGCCTGCATTCAATACGTAAAGAAGATCAGCGGTTGAGAAGCAATAAGATAAATAATAAACAATTGGACATGTTGGGATTATATCAAATGACATAAAAGTTTGTATTAATTTGAGGGGGAATCACACAATAAATTGATACCAGAACATTCAATACGTAAAGTTTGCATGGTCCTCCCTAACCACTAGTTAACCGACAACTACCATCACAGTGCTGCACACACATTACCCCGCAACTCTATCAACAAAATATATCACATGCTTCTCTAACATCACTTTGCTACCTCATCAACATCCCTCAATTGCACATAACCTCCCCACTGCCTCATCTATCGACCATCACCTGTGCACAGTGATACAAAAATCTGCAAAAAGCATTACTGCCACTGACTTCCACCTTCAACTACTTTAATTCTCAAAACTGTAGTTCATTATCAGTGCTATTTAAACTTCGGCCAAACAAAACTTCATTGCACATACACAAATACATATATGTGCAGAGCACATTTGCCTAGTCCATCACATCTCCTCACCATACTATTCACTTCGACCATAATCACAACTAAACTATCAACTAACTCTCTTCACAAACTCAAACATCGCCAGAACTTCAATCACAAAACTTCTCTACCAATCCCACAACCATTCACAAAACATTTACATACCCAAACAAGCACAACATCATTCCACAATACCAACAGTACCACAACTCATGGATCGATCTTATGGCTCTTTTTTGTTGGCAAGCAGTGTGGTGTACGTATGAATTATAAAATTGAATATTAACGGTTAATTTGGAAAATATGGGGCTGCTTATTGCATCAGTGAGCATGTTTGTAGTTAAGCTCTCAGTGATGGACGAGTTGATTACTAGCAATTCTATGACATTAGCGGTTATCAATTAGACCGGTAGGGAGGTTTTTGTTAAAAATCCATGGCAGGATAAAGGAGATCATCAGATTTCCTATAGCGAAAATGGTCCATAGGGTGAAGGATTTATGTGAATTTTATGATCCAAAAAACTAGTTGGAAACAAATTGAATTGGAACAACTTGTAGGCTAGTTTAATTTGTCGACTAGTTCAAATAGCAATGGACTAAACTGAATTGGTTTACAAAATACTTCATTGAATACTCACCCATGCATTAGCCTTTAACTATTAAATGTTTATGTACTATATAAACAAGCACTATACTAACCCAGCTGAAATCCTCACATACATCATGATAAGAATAACAAACATATGGAGAGGCATCAGTACTTAAATGGAACAAAATCCTGGAATTTGCAGGTAAGTCATTGAACTTGTAATATATAAATGACACACACTACACACTTGCAAATGTTCAATTCAAATTAGCTATGTATATTCACAAGATTTAAAATATATAAATATAGTTTAAACACTTAGTAACAGCAAACAAATACAAGGACACAAGCTACTCATGCAAGCTACATATGAAGTATATATTGTTTATAGATCTTTATATACAGCTCCAATAAAAAAATGGAACCACCAATGCAAGTGATGTAATGATTTTTTTTTATATCTATTTATTTATCTACTTTGCTGTTTGTTGCAGGTTCTTTCATTAATTTGGGCGACCTTGTACCTGGAGATTTATATATTGTTTATAGATCTTTATATACAGCTCCAATAAAAATCCACTGTTACACAATTTAAAGGTAGAAGGAAAATATGACAATACATACATACTTACAAATGAAAACAAAGGAACCACAAAAGCAAGCAAATCATGGTGAGAAAAAGAACAAGAAAACATAGATTTGGCAGTAATCAATTAAACAAAAAACTGGAACAGATACTTCAAAGAACAAGAAGAGGAGTAACTTATAATCAGCCATTTTCCTCACAAACATCAAAAACCCGATTCAAGGTAAATAAGCATAACTAAAAGAAAAAACCTGATTCAAGGTAGAACAACAATACAAAATTAGTTCTGAACCAATATAAAAATTCAAAATCAAAATCGAAACTTAGTCGATGTACCTGGAGATGACACGCAGGATGGAATGGGAAATCGTTATTAGGATGTAGAGATGAAGCACCTGTCAACAAATGAGTTGCGAGAAGAAATGGAGGATGCACGATTGGGAAAGCGGTAGAAGATGATGATATATGGAACACGGGAACCCTAATTAAATTAAAAATTAGGCGGCCGATAGTGGAGATGGAAGGGAAAGCCTTAGAAAGATGCTACAGATAGAAGATTACAAAAGGATCCTATTTTTAATGAGTTATTTACAAATTTACCAGCTGTACTAACATTTTTTTGTGTTGTAAATTATAACTGATGTGTTGGAAAGTTTATAAAAAACATTATTTATATTTCCCAACACTTATTCAGGTATCCTAACACTTTTTTATTGTCACTAGGCTGTAACACTTATAAGTGTTAGAAATTAACAAATATAAAATGTTGCAAAATAACTATTTTGGTGTAGTGTGTCCTGAAGATGTCTGCATTCATTGGTGCTATGCCTATAACATTCATGAAACCAACAATATTTCTTGGTTTGTTTCTACTTCTCTATTGATTCCTTTGGCGGCGGCTTCCGGTATTGCATAGTATTGTAGGTAGACAAATAGACATTCTCCAGGGACGTATTTAGTGGCGAGTAAGTATTGTACATCAAAACCCTAGGCTTTCCTCTTCCAGAATCCTTTTTTCATTCATGGCTCCTATCTCCACCTTTCTTTTGCTGATTCGTTTTTTTCGGACATTCACTTAAACTTTTCCAGAGCTTTCATCAGATTTCTTTACTGCAATATTACTCTATACTCCCTCTCCACTTGGTCCTACAACAGTCTTCTTCTTGGAGGATCAGGCTTCTCCTTTCTTAAATATTGAGCCACCTTCACGTAAATGCGTTCCAATATTGCGGGTGGCATGCCGACTAACAAATCGTCAAAATCTGATTCTAGATCATCCCTCTTGTCATAGGCATCAATATTTCATGGTCATTTGGATAACTTAATTCCGTAATGGCTGTGTGGAATCTCTCCAAATATCTTTCAACGATTCTCCTAAAGCCTGGATCACGCTGGACAGGGACATTACATCCTTGGGGCGAGTTGCGTGCATTCGGAACTGCTCCACAAACCTTGTTGCCAAATCTTCAAATCTAGATATCAATCGTAGGGGTAGCCTTGTAAACAACGTCGTTGCTATTTCTGAGAGTGTTATGGGAAAAAATATACACTTGGTTGCATCATCTACTCATGCGGAATCCATCAGCCATTCATATCTCATGATGTGCTGCCTGGGGCCAGTTTTTCCCTCATAGGCAGGCATCGACGGCATGTTGAACCTCCTTGGATATTCTTCCTATAAGACATTATCAGTGAACGAGGTATGGCATCTCGAGATTCCCCAGTCATCGTTGATCAAGCCTTGGCTTTCCCTCACTAAATGTATGTCCATAGCCGACAAGTCCGGCATTTTTATAGTCGGCACCAAGCGGTGGTCGTGTTTCATCTCCCATGAATGGTCCGGTCGATGTCTACGAGCAATTCCACGCCTTCTTGGTTCAACATCTTCTTGATGTGGATCTCGCACGTTCACTTCATCGTCATTCTAGGGAAGCATTTGGTCAACATTTAACTGAACTCCATCATCCAAATCGACCGCAGCAGCTCCAGTTTGAATCCCAACGTGAATAGGTAAGTTTCCTTCTCTAGTGGAGGGTTCAACACTAGTTATTCTTGGCAGACCACGATGGTCTGCCTATTGATGCCTCGAAGTTTTTACATGATATCCGTTTGTTCTGCAATACCTATGCCTATGATACTCATCCGATGAACTAGTACCTCTGATGCTGAGTAAAGGGTAGGGTCCCTTCTAGCTTTTTCTTGCTATTGCTGACTGAGTTGGTTCATTAGATTGATATTGGCCTGAATCTGCTGATTTAATTCTCGTTGGCTATTCATTAGCTCTCTCATCAGATTCTAGAATTCGACCCTCGTAATAGAATCGATTGGATTCTGGACTTCAACCGGTTCAACATTCACATACATTGGTCAACTACTCGGGTCTCCTTGTCGGATACTAGCATTTTCATTTCCTTCCATGTTTTGAGAAGTAGATCTGGTATTCCTCACCATTGTTGATGGCTTTGCTTAGATTTTTGCAAATCTAAGTAGAATGAGCAAACTTCCTGAAGATAACTATGGATCTCCTTGGGGGATTTATGCAATCCAGTAGCAACAAAGGGATCCTAATAAGCTAAGAATCAAGGTTCTCAGTGAAAGCACAAAAATATTTGCACCAAAATGGTTACAAACACCCAAGAATAGTTTTTGTACAGAAGTAAATGAAGAAAAGCTAAATTAAACTAAGTAAATGAACAATTAAGCAATAGATAATAAGCAATAATCAAAGACACAGAGGACTATAGTGGTTCGGCGTTGTATGTCTATGTCCACTTTAAAGATTATCCTTTATTACTCTCTTGTGAATCTGATTACAACAGTAGAACAAAGCTAACATTTGATTACAATGGTGTCTAGAGTAACAAGCAGCGTAAAGATCATGAAAATGAACTCATAGGTCTGTATTTATAGGGTGAGATTACAAGATATTTCGCTAAGATTTCGGCAAAAGGCTCTCCAGGTCCATAGGGGCCTACCATAACAATCGGTGAACATTACTTATTATTTTAGAACGATCGGTATAAATTATACCGATCGTTATTTTTGACTCTGATTGCTATGCAATTGTTTGTGGGGAGTCCCACATGCCTCTATGCCTTGCTTCTAAAGTATGAATTCATTTTGAGTTGTAGATTGCGAGATATGGATCAATCTTTATTGTATTTGGATCGTTCACTGAGCTATACCAATCGTTATGAAGGATTGACATTAAACGATCGGCATTTCTTGGAGCTCGAAGTTTTGACCTGCGTTCGTTTTTGTGGGCTCCGCTCTTCAATATGCTGATGCTTTGAAAGTTTCAAGTGAATTAGCCTTGTGGATTTTGGGATATCAATCGATTTTTGCTGATTTGAGCTATTTTATGGATCGTTCCCAATCGATCCATATAAATCCTTGCTCGTCCGTAACTTGAGCATGTGAACTCCGATCGACTTGAAATTTGGAATATAGCTTCATGGGGCTATGCCTGTCACTTACACCGATTGCACCTCGATTGGGTCTCAGTCCGGATTTGCTTGACCATTGTCCATAGTATCGTATACAACTGATTCTCAAGGCTGGTAACCATCCGTTTCTAGCCAAGTTGATGATATCTCAACCTTGCTAAAAGGTGGGATAACACTAATAAACATATGAAGTTTTCTAAGTCTTCTTTTTATCCACATATGTAGACATGTTGACGGGCTAAGAAGCAACTTCGATGAAGGCCAATTTCAAGTTGTTCTAAGTAGTTGATGAGCGATAATAATAACGTTCCTTAGCTTAGAAAAATGGAGTGGAGATCCACTAACTTTGGATGAAAATAGTAAATTCAAATGTTGAAGCCAAATTTGTTTGATACCATGGAGTACATAATGCGCTTGTTTGATGATTCTTGATTGTCACGCTTGATGTTGATGATGAGAGCTCATGAAGTCGGATGAGATATTGTTGTACACCACCAGGCACGTAAAGAGTATAAACGGTATCATTGTTCACCACCGTTGACAACCTAGATAACATGTGGTATGGTGAAATCTGAATTTGCTCTTTCTTGTTGGACATCTGACATGACTTCTAACTTCTGTGATTCCCTAATCTTCATTTTTTTGCTTATATGTCTCACAAATTAACTGATAGTTCACATAATTGTTCCATGCACATGTGAAGAGTCGCTTTTGCTTATTGTTTTGTTTTATTAAGAAAAATAAATCCAAAAATATGTTTTTTGTTTTCTTCTTAGAATTTTAAAAATAAAAATAAAAAATATGTTTTTGATTTCTTAGGATTTTTTTCTCTCCATATTTATTCATGATGTGAATATTTTGAAATGAGACTTTTTGGCTAAATCTTTTGATACGATTTTTTTTTGAAAACTATCTTTTTATGGGATGAGCATTGACATTCTACTTTTGACATGAAGTTTTGTAAATGATTTTGTGAAATGAAGGTTTTGAACTTTGTGATGATTTATTTCAAGATGGGTTGTTGATATTCAAAAGTTGAAATGGCTGGTGAGGAAAACTTTTTTTTGCTTGTGATGAAATCTTTTGAGATGAACCATTGCTTTTTTTTGATATATTAATGTGTATACCCATAGAACATGTGCTCCTCTTTACACATATAGTTGTAAAACCAATTCATATTGCATGTTTAAGGATAGAATATAAAACTAAAAATACTTTTTGAGATATTTGTAGAGAATTTACTTTTGAAATCATAACACGATCGATTGAACTTTCTTATGTGACTTTCAAAAGTATTTATATTGATTACGTGGATGACTAAGGATAGTGCATTTTGTACTTGATTAAATATTGACATCATGATATTTTTGATAATCAAGCATATGTTATAGTTTATATATTTGACTATTGCATACCCCACATCATCTCTGGATCTACAATTAATATTCTATGGATTCACCTTACATTCTTTCTTTCACTATTATTCTTGTTCTTATATGAGTTGGCTAAATTGACCTACCAAATTTGATTGTTGAAAGCCTATAAAAAATAGCACAAATGATATAATAGACTTTTTAAGCCCCAGCATGCCTATGAAATAGGTATGTCGGTTCTCATCAAGTAATATCCATCCTCATCTAAGAGACCTCATGGTAATGCATGGATGGAAGTTCTTGATCTCATCTACGATGAGTTAGGGATAAGTTGTTCTAACTTGATTTCATTATGAATTAAATATAAACCATTTAATGGGCTATGTCAATTGAACCCCCGTATACAAAGCTACATTTATTTTTGTCACTCTCCTTCCTCTCATAGGATATGACTTTGATCGATATAGTTACTATGATTAATGGTTGATTTTTCATTAAATATTTAATTCCATATTTTAATTGAGGTTTATTACACAGTATTAGTTTCTCGGTCTGTTAATTTGATATTTATACTTTTGATGAGAAAAAAGGAGGGAGTGAGTGGTTAAGGTTTGATAATATTGTAAATTAATTGTTAATATCGAAAGAAATATTATTGGTTTAATATTTTATTCTCGAACACATATGCCATGTATGTTAAGGGTGCATATAAATAGGGGGAGCATGTTATACATATTGAAACAATTATGCTATGATTTTGATCTTATAATATCGAGTACACACTCAATGCATGTTACACTTGTCAAATCTTAACATATTGTTTGTTATCATAAAAAGGGGAAGATTGTGAAGTATACGTCCTATTTGATGATAACAAATATGTTTTAATTTTACTTTTAGAACGTCTATGTTTGTTATTATCGAAAAGGAGAAACTGTGAAGTAAATTGATTTCGATTTGATATTAACAAACAGAAGTTGAATTTAATGTTTTTTCATCTAGTAATGTGTATTTATAGGTTTTTGATTTTAGCCAAGAGATTTATTTCCATCCATTTGCAATTCTACTTGATTCAAAGCAAAAATTCTATGTATAGAACAAAAGTCTCTTAAAATCAATGCATATGATATCAATCATTCAAAATGGACAATAAGTCATTCATAAAGGAAGGAATTTAAATTGGAATCATGTATTTTGGAAAAAGAGGAAAGTTATATTTTCTCATTGATTGCAAATACTCAACAGCAACAAAACAAAGGAAACATGAACTACATTAATGCAATTTGGAGCAAAAGGGATCTTATTGGTCTCTTTCCCATTCTAGTATGGACTTAATTGAAGCAAAATGTTATTTTAGAATGATTCAAATATAGAAAAAAATTCAAACAAACAAAGAAAGAAAAGAACCTAAAGCAATGCAAGGAAAGATAAATGGAAGAATCAATCAATTAAGATCTTGCTATTTATTTAGCGATATTTAGAAACATTGAAAAAGAAAATCCCTGAAGAATCATTCAAAAATAAAGATATGAAGTAGGGAATATATTAGTGCGCAATCAGAGATAATATATAAAGATTGGAAGTAAATAATTCCATACAGAATTAGATGATATTTGTTGGAGATATAAAAGAATCTGTTTCCTATTATTTTCAAATTCTATTTTCTATATAGGAAAACAAACTCTCAAAAATCCATATCTTTCTAAATATCATCTCCTCCATATATGTTTCCATACATACACGTTACTTCAAAAGCCTATACAAACTCAACAACATTGAAAGGAAAAATGATTGGATAGAACAATAATAAAAGAAAGGAGAAAATCTTCACTGAATTTTTTTTTCATATATCTCTACATTGTAACACATCAAAATTCTCATTGTTTTTTCTTCTTATTCATTCAAATCAATATCCGATCAAGCAAAAGGGATTTTTCCATCAGTAAAAATTCAAGGAGGACATCATCACCTCAAGGCAGAATTTGCATCTCAAATTCACTAATAGCTGGGCAGCACGATCAACTCGGATTGCAGGCAACGATGTGTTTCTTGAACTCCAAATCAAAGATAGTGCAAGGTCACGTGATAAGAGACAAGATAAAAGAGAGTTATTTTATATTTGTGTAATTTGTTCCTTGTTGTTTTTGTAATTTTTAATTTTGAACTTTAGTTGATTTAGGATTGAGCTACGGAGTTTGTAGTTTAGGGATTCTAATCTCAAGGTTTGAGTTCAGGCAGAGTTATTAGGCATAAAGTTAGAATATTTGTTAGCATTGTCTGCAAGTTTACTATTTGTAAGCATTTTAATATTTAACTGTAGTAATAGCTTTGGGGACAACAGTGTACATTCAGCCAAAGCTGGGTATACCTTGTGTTATTAATTTTTCTCATTTCCATTTTCGTACATAGTTTTTTCTGTTTATTAGCATCTTTGTGAAATTTTTTTAAATACCCTATTCACCTCCCCTTAGGTTATATTACTCGATCCTACAGGGCCGACCGACCCTTGCTGAATTCCGAACAGCCATTGTCCCTTGGTGTCTTACCTTAAAATTCCCAACCGACAATGGTGTGGGAGTTGTGCATGGAGATCAGGTAACCGGATGTGCCTGCTATGTGGCTGAGTTGAGCGATGCTCAATAGAAGGAGAAAGGTAAGGGTATGGACAAGTCTCTCCACATCCAAGTCACTAAAGATTGAAAAATAGCACCTGGGCCTTGGCTCGAGCACCAAAGTTGGTTCTATAAAGATATAGGTCCGAGGATGATAAGGAGGAGCCCAAAGAAACTAAGGCTACACTAGCTGAGCCAACGATTGACACACAGTCAGCCACGATGACCCATATCGGGTCCTAAAGATCATATCACAGCTCAGCTTCTCGACGATGAAAGAACTTGCTGGTTTACTTCAAGTGAATCTTGATGTGTTCGCTTGGAATCATTCTGACATGTATGGGATCTCGCATACCATTGTGAACCATGTATTAAATATCGACCTGAGACATGTCCTGGTGAAACAGAAAAGGCGTGGCATGGATCCGGAGAGATCTGCTGCCCTTAAAAGGGAGGTGCATAGGCTCAAAAGAAATGGGTTTATTCGCGACGCCCTCTATCCGAAATGGTTATCAAATCCTATACTTGTGAAAGGCGAATGGAAAATGGGAAACATGTGTTGACTATTCGAATCTAAACAAGGCATGCCCAAAAGACAGTTTTCACCTTCTGAGGATCGATTAACTGGTGGACTCAACCGCAAGACACGAATTGCTACCTTTTATGGATGCGTACTCTGGATATAATCAAATCCTGATGCACATCCCCGAATAGGAGCACACTAGCTTTATCGCCAACGTGGGATTGTATTGCTATGTGGTAATGCCATTTGGATTGAAGAATGCTGGAGCAACTTATCAGCTCCTGGTCAACCAAATGTTTAAAGATTGGATTGAAATGACGATGGAGGTATACATGGATGATATGCTCGTGAAGTCACGACGATCAAGTGACCACATTAGAGACTTAGAGGAAATGTTCAATATCCTCCGATATTACAAAATGAAGATCAATCCTCTAAAATGTTCTTTTGATGTTGCATTAGGAAAATTCTTGGGTTTCATTGCCAATGCTCATGGAATCGAAGCTAATCCTGAGAAGATTCGAGCAATTCACAACATCCAAGTGCCAAAGACTATCAAAACAAATACAGAGGCTAAATGGGAAGGTTGTCACCCTAAGCCAATTTATTTCCAAAGCCATTGATAAATATATTCCTTTCTTCGACCTAATAAAAAGAGGGAGGAGGAACTTCGAATGGACACAGGAGTGGGAAGACGCATTCCAAGCTTTGGTGAACCACTTAAAAAGACCTCCCATCTTGTCAAAGCCCATGGATCACGAGGACTTGTATATTCACTTGGCCATGTAAGTGCATGCTATAAGTGTCACACTGCTTCGTAAGGAGAATCAAATCCAGAGACCGGTTTATTGTGTAAGCAAGTGATTAACAGGAGCTGAAGAGAACTATCCGAAGATAGAAAAATTGGCGTACTGCTTGTTGATTGCTTCATGAAAGCTCCGTCTCTATTTTTATGCTCATCCCATCAACAATTACACCGATCAGCCGTTACAATTGGTCTTACAGCAACCTGAGACGTCTGGAAGGTTACTAAAGTGGAACATCAAACTGAACCAATTCGACATCACTTATCTCCCTTAGAGAGCAATCAAAGGATAGGCACTGGCGGACTTTATAGCAGAATTCACTACATAGGATAATCTCCCAAAGAGCGGTGGAGCCCCTACTATTCAGTGGAAAGTGTATATGGATGGAGCATCCAATGATCGTTGTTCTAGAGACGAAGTTATGCTAGTAAATCCAGAGGATCGATCAATTTCCTATGCTTTGAAGCTTGACTTCCCTGCAACGAACAATAAAGCTTAGTATGAAGCTCTGATTGCTGGACTCAAACTTGCCAGAGAACTGGAAATAAAATCTCTTAAAATCGTTTGCGATTCCCAATTGGTGGTATACCAAGTAAGGGGAGATTACTAGGCAAAAGGACAACGAATCGCTCCATACCTTATCTGAGTCCAAGAGCTATTGAATGACTTTGAGTATTATGACATCACGCACCGTTCCCGAGATCAAAACAAAGAGGTCGCTCATTGGCAAAGTTTGCTAGCATCGGAAATACGTAATAAATGGGCTTGGTTCTAATCAAAGTACTAGACACTTCAAGCATAAACCAGATGGAAATCGACTGGGCACTAGAGATGGAGCCTGAGAAGGGGTCGTGGATGAATCCAATTAAATATTATTTATTACAGGGAGTCCTTCTCGAACGGAGGAATGAAAGACGACAAACCCTCCGCAAGGGTTCACAATATATCATTTAGGAAGGAGTCATGTATAGAAAGGGTTTTTCCATTCCCCTGCTCCAGTGTATCGTTGATGATGAAGTAAAACGAGCCCTAAGAGAAGTTTATGAAGGGGAATGTGGCGATCACACTAGAGGAAAAACCCTAGAAAAGAAAAATACTCCATTATGGGTATTACTGGCCAGCTATCAACTGAGATGCTATTGATTACGCTAAGCAATGTGACAAATACCAGATGTATGCAAAAGTCCCAAGGGCTCTACCAACAGAAATTGGGCCAGTCCATGGCTGTTTGCTATATGGGGTGTAGATATTATCGGTTCCTTACCGATCTCTAAAGGTGGTGCGAAGTACGCCATCTTAGCAGTTGATTACTTCACCAAATGGGCCGAAGCA
Source organism: Allium fistulosum (assembly GCA_030737815.1). Taxonomy (NCBI): domain Eukaryota; kingdom Viridiplantae; phylum Streptophyta; class Magnoliopsida; order Asparagales; family Amaryllidaceae; genus Allium; species Allium fistulosum. The sequence continues at coordinate 716,158,489 of CM060906.1, read as the reverse complement.
GAACCTTTAACCACGACCACAACAAAGAAAGTAATCAACTTCATTATCCGGAACATCATCTATCATTTTGGCCTTCTACAAACCATTGTAACTGATAATGGAACCCAATTCGATAGCATTGAATTCAAAGACTTCTGCAGTTGACATCATATTGAAAAGAGATTTGTGGTAGTTGCTCACCATCAAGCAAATGGACAAGTTAAAGCTGTGAACAAAATCATAAAAGTCCAGTCTGAAGAAACGTTTGGAAAAGGAAAGAGGCAAGTGGGTGGATGAACTCCCAACAACATTATGGGCTATCAGAACCACCCATAAGTCCACGACTGGCCATACTTCATTCGCCCTTGCTTGCGACTCCAAAGCCATAATTCTTGTTGAACCCGAAGTCCCTTCTCATTGAGTGACCAACTACGACCCCAGAATGACTAGAGGTCTCCTCTTAGAATCTCTAAACTTGGTAGATGAGAAGCGTGAAGAAGCTGATTTGGGGGCAGCTGCACATCGATATTGAGTCACCTAATACTACAACACTAAAGTCCAACCTAGGACCTTCGAAATCGACGATCTCTCCTTGAAACAGGTTTTTCCTGTCCCATCACACATGAATCCTACTTGGGAGGGACCGTACGTCATTGAACAGAGGCTTGGAGAAGGAACTTTGAAGCTAGCAACTATTGATGGCATCACACTCCCAAGGGCGTGGAATAACGAGCATTTACGACGCTATTTCACTTACTTTATCCTTTTTCATTCAGTTGTATTTAATTTCTGAATTTGCTTTAGCATTTGATTTTCTAGATATGTAATAAGACAAATTATGTCATTTCTTTTCATTTGGCAAATAAAATTTGAAATTTCCTTTATATCTGTGATTGTTGTAGCATTGCATATTAGTTATGATACCCGACTAACTAATACTGACATGTCCGAGCAGGTTCCTAGAGTTTGGAGCCAACCGATTACACAAGTTCACGATTGGACTAAACAAAATGAACGTGGTTCGACCGTTCATTCGATGATTCTCGCTCACAACCCGATGGACAGAGTACCTAATGAGAAATGGATGTGACTTAACCATCCGATAATCAAATTAATCCCACCAAGCAATTGGACAGACGTGAATCAAAAAGTCATCATAAAACGACTGATCACTCTCCAAATTAAACCCCGAGCTTGGCGGTAATTCAATCAATCAAGGAAAGTACGATTCAACTATTTTCCAAAATAACTCTAAGTCTCCAAAGCATGGACTGGAGTATAAACACAAATTAGGTGCGATCCGACCATCCGCCAACGAACTCTTATCCCCAGAGTACGGATATGAGTATAAACAAATAGATGAGTTCGATTCGTCCACTCACTATTCCATTAACTTCAAACCGAAATCGACAGGAGGAGTACAAATTAGTTAAAGATCGAACTCGACCGTCCACCATCTAACTTCTTCAACCCGAGAACTAGGAGGTAGGAGTATAATCATTTAAACCACTGAATCTAACAATATAACACTGAGGCTTGAGCTCGGCGTCTAGGACGACTTGAGTCCACGATCGTTAGAGGGATTGGGATAAAATGAATGGATTATCATCCGAATCAGTGAGCTATGAATTACAAGTACATTGAATGGAATATGTAATAGCCCAGCTACTTAATAAATTTCACACAAAAGTTCAACAAAAGTAAAAGAACTTTATTTACATAAGCATGGAAAGTCAAGTACAAGTATTCATAGAAAAGAATATAAAACAGGGGCAAATCCCTTACAAATTCGGCTAACAAAACACAAAAGACTTGGAAGCATGAGTACACACAAAGAATCACTTCCTCCTCGGCTTCCTATTTTTCTTCTTGGAATCGAGAGAGATTTCACTTGTACTTTCCCCACTCCTCTTCTCTCTTCACTTCCCACTTCCTTGGCCTTTCACCGGAGTAGTGTGGGTTGACCCAGTGGGTGCACCTTGAGCGGGTTCCGACTAAGGATCAGAAGCATGCACAGTTACTCCAAGCAAAATGGTGGAGATGGAAGGGGGAATGAGCTCCATTTTCTCATGCTTGACTTTCGTCTCAAGGGCAATGTCTGCCCCAAGTTTCTCTACCATTTCTTGTAAAGAGGGACCTGGCAAGGATTGGGAAGCTCCAGTAATCACAACATATCATCAACAGGGACTTCGTGACGCAGATGGCTTCCTTCCCTTAACAAAGCATCCACTAAGTGCTCATCGGTCACAAAAGCTTCCTCTTTCGGGACATCTTGGGTTGTTGCTGAAGCCGTGATAGTAACATAATCCATCACAGGCACCTTAGGTCCTATTGAGATTCTTAAGAAAGAGGTGTAATTGAAGCTAACGGACCTAAAGTTGAGGAAACATAACTAAAGAGATTAGATATATCGACTGAGGACGCTCCAGCTTTCTGAAGGATGGGCGAGGTTAATGAAATAGCTTTTCTAGATTGGTCCCCCATGTGTGTCAGAGTGCAACCAGAACCTCCATCCTTAATCGAGGAGAGCCCACAAGATGTATCAATATGAGGCTTTTACGGATTGTAACCAGGCTCGATAAAAGAATCCATGGTGGTGCTGGGAATAGCTTGGATCACTGGATTTTGATCATCTGCAACATTGTGTGACACGATGTAACATCCCCTATCTTAAGGCACGAAGCTAAGCGCTACAGACGCTGCAGTCATCTATAGTATTAATTTCCGGTGACAAAATACGGCAACGTTAATGGTATCTATAATATTAGAAGCACATGAATGTGAAACAAAATCACAGATTCAAAAACAACTTTACTGATTACATTACAAAACCATGTTTCATATTCCATTACATAAATCCATAATTGATTCCCAGGTTTTCGATCTAATAAAATTATTACAAATTATGCCAAGAGCGACATATGAAGATGCCCCCTGGATGACCAGAGCACTGAATAGACAAATCAGTCTTAATACAACACAGTGGAAATAAAACTAAATAGCTCCTATATATAACAAGCTTTGCCTCCTACACGTCTTCGGAAGCTTTATTCATCCAACCTACTAAACTTGAAAAAAAAAACCTTAATTCTCAATCTACTCAAATTGAATTTTGAGCACTCGAGAGTATAAGGGGAAAACATAAACTTCGAGTCAGACATAAAGTCTGGTGTGAATAATACTATTACATCTCGATTTACTGATATTAAGTGAGACCACGATGCTTAGCAAAACGGGTTTCCCCTCACTAATATACCTTTGAAACATATTTTTTTGAAAATCAGAATGCTGCAATCAAACTGATTAAAACAATAGCAATATCATATATGCTCATAAATAAGGTAATAAATGGACTATCTATCTGAACAATATAGTTTCGTTTGGATAACTACTAACCATTGGCTGACTCAGGCCTACCAGACAAAATAAATAATCTAACACCTATTAGACACATTCTGGACGGTCTGTCCTTAATTTACTTCTCCTAGGGTCACCCGATCCTAATGGTTTTGCGAGCTCACCAATAACCTATCTTTCTTCTCTGTATATTCCATTCTGTGTAACATCATTTAAGTCTTAACTATGACTAAGCCCTACACATTGGAATTATTGACTAAATTAGCTAGGGGCTATAGCTAATGTATAGGGCACGACTCTATATCGGTCCCATCTGGTATTCAAATATCTGAGTCATTTAGTTAGGGTTAACTACCCATCAAAATTTTCCTTGAAAACATTCCATACAAAAAGATTTAACCCTTTAAATCATACATAAAGAAGGAAAACATATTATTTGCTTTACTCAAATTTCTTCGCCATGATATATGCTTTACTCAAAACAATGTAGTTGAAAACCTTCGAAACACTTGTTTACAATCTTTAAACAATCTCTTTCGAAACCTTTGAAAGTACCCCTTTCGAAACAAGTTAACTACTTTACTTTATAGCATTAGGCCAAAAGGCCAAAACATACCTTTCGAAACCATTTATAATAGACCTTTCGAAACATTAAAAGAGCCCTTTCTGAAAGCTTTGTAAAACCTTATGCATCCTCTTTTAAAATACTTCAAACTTGCCTTTCGAAAACATTGGGGAATCACCCCTTCGAAACCTTTATCATATATATTTCAAAAAACACTGCGGACCATCCCCTTCGAAGCCTTCATTAGATACCTTTCGAGATTATTAAAGTCCTTTACTTAAAACATACCTTTCGAAAGCATTGGGTTCAAGTAAAAGTATGTGGAATATAGCTTCGATACCTTTAAAACCATTCCTTTCGAAACCTTTGGGTTTAGCTTTCAAAATATAAAAAGGGTCTTAAAAGAACTGGGACGAAAGTAGCTCTTTCAAAACCATTTTCCTAAATAAAAGAAGTGGATGGTGTCGAAACCAACCTCTTCGAAAGCATTGGAGAAGTGGCTTTAGGGTTTAAAACTCGAAAGCATTGTTTCGAAAGTTAGAATGCGGCAACAGGGGTTTCGACCCCTTCGAAAGTTTCTTTTCAAAAAAAAGGTGGCAACCTCTTTTGTTTAAAACGATTGACCAAGTCAAAAGCCATCTCATTCGAAAGCCTCATTTAAAACCAAAATTGTTCTAAGTTTTCAGAAGCTACTTCAACCCCTTCGAAAGCCCTATTTCGACTCCATACCTTTCGCCCAACTCCAATTCACTTCGTACCAAAGCTGGTACCATGTGTATTGGTTTAGACTTAGTTGGAGGTGGCAGTATAAGGACAAAAGGTGCTGATATAAGTGGTGAAGCAGTAAAACCTTGTAAAATTGATTTTTAACTTTATAAAGTAATTTCTTTCTAACCAACTTGCTTTGTTTATCAACATATGATTGGTTGCCAATACTTTTTTAAAATCTTTTCTAAAAGTACTACTGAATTTCAGAGATTAATAATTTAAAACATTTACAAATTGTCCATTCTCCTTTTATAAACATATAAAACATTTAAGTCTCATACCTTAAATAGTTTTGTATACTTATTAAAACACTTAGGAAAATTCTCCAAAAATTCCCATAAATTGCCTTTAATATGTTTTCTAACATACATAAATTTCTGACCCAAAGCTAACATATAATAGCCATGATTAACTTAAACCCAATTTAACCATTTTCTTCAGTAGAAAATTCATAATAAATCCACATTAATTCATAAAATTATAGAACTTGAAACCCATCCCTAAAATAATATTTCTGACCTTATATCAAAATCGCAAGGCATTTGAATGTCATTTGATCGGTTTTTCAATCATAACTTATCATAAAAATCTATATAAACAAACAAAATTCATCAACAAGCATATATATCCATTTATCATTCAAAACATGGCATAATACTTTGCAAAACATATTCAGATCTAATCTAGAACCGAAAATAAGAAAATATGAGATCTAACCTATTATTCACCTTAGCTTGTTGTTAAGGAATTGAGATTTTCTCTTGAATGTATTTGATTAAGCTTCTTCCTTTTGATTCTTGCTTATCTTCTCCTTTTTATCTTCTAATGGTCGTCGACCTTACTTGGTTTAATTTTGTTTATGAACGTGTAAAATTAGAGTGGTATGAGGGTTTAGGTTAGAAGAATATAACCTATTCCTATGGTTTGGGCATGAGATTTGTTAATTTGGAAAGAGGAGCTGATTGGGTTTCATTTGGATCCAATTAGCCTAAGTATGTTATATTTATTTGTTATTGTTATACCTTGCTCTGGATAGATCCATTAGCCACCGTGGTTTTGTGTTGAACATGTATTGAGTATGTCGATCCACATGAAAGGTAAAAAAAATAATAGAGCACCCAATCGACGTATTTAATACTTGTTTAAGACAAAGCTTACGGATGGTCGCTCCTAACTAGCCCTATTCTCTGCACTAGTAGACAGTATTACTTAGTAATGCTCATTGTTAGTGTGGGTCTCGGGGTAGGGCGTTATAGCTTAGTATCAGGCCTATATAACAAATCCAGTTCAAGTAAGGTCGTACTACTTCCTCCTTAAGTTGTAAGGATAAAGTAGTAGACGTTACTTGAATAGAATCTGTTCTATAAGCTCATACTATTCTCACTTATCGGTTTACTACAAGTTAGTCAATTCCACACAGGTGTGACTTCAATAGAACAAGTCCGGAATCAACCAATATAATAAACCTACAGGTCATATACCACACGATTTATCACATCGTTTAAATCGCTTTCTCGTTCTCTCGAAGGGTGCAAAAATGTGTAGTTTTATATATAAAACACTTACTTCGAGAAAACGGGTTTTTAAACGATTTTTGTAAACTAATTGTAATTTTCTTCTTTAAAATCCCTTTTTTTAGAGAAGCAAATTTTTGCACATTTTTAAATAAAACTATACATTTTTAAATAAAAGGGATTAAAGAAGAAAATTCCAATTAGTTTCCAAAAATCGTTTAAAAACCCGTTTTCTCGAAGTAAGTGTTTTATATATAAAACTACCCACCCTTTGAGAGAACAAGAAAGCGATTTAAATGATGTGATAAAGCACGTGGTATGGCACACATAGGTTTATTATATTGGTTAATTCCCGACTTGTTCTATTGAAGTCACCCCTATGTGGAAGTGACTAACTTGTAGTAAACCGATAAGAACTTATCTATTACTCTTACTTATTTCATTTTAATTCCTTTTATGTTCATTAGTTAATTAGGCACGGCTACCCCATATTATTCAAATCTCAATCCCTTAACCATTTACATTATTTCATTTAATTTATCAAATTAAATGTCCTAAATAATGTTAATCAAAATTAGGGTCGTTATAGACTCCCCTCCTTAAAGAATTTCGTCCTTGAAATTAAGATAAGGCAATCATCAAAATCAATCATAAAGGTAAAACATACCATGAAACAAGTCAGGATAAGTATCTCGAATCCTGCTCTCAGTTTCCTAAGTACAGTCTCTCTTGTCGTCACTCCACTAGACTTTAACTAATCTGACTGTCTTGTTCCTTAGCCTCTTCTCATCTCTCGCGACTATACGAACTGGTTTCTAACTATAGTCAAATTCGGTTCCACTACTAAGTCATCTAACATAGTCGGTGCTATAGTAGCCTCTGGATCTCGAATACACTTCCTTAGATGAGAAATATGAAAAACATCGTGGACGCCTTCCAAACTGTTCGATAACTCTATTCTATATGCGAGTTTCCTGATCCTTTCTACAATAGGAAATGGTCCAACGAATCTTGGTGCTAATTTCCCTGATTTCCCGAATCTGATTACACCTTTCATCGGGGATACCTTGACAAAAACACGATCTCCAACTGAGAACTCCAAGACTTTACGTCTTTTATCAGCATAGCTTTTTTACCTAGACCGAGCTTCCTTCATTCTAGCTCGAATTAACTCAATCTTTTCTGCACCTTCCCTAACCAAATATGGACTAAGAACTAACCCGGTCTCTAACCAACAAACGAGAGATTTGCATGACCTTCCATACAAATCTTCAAATGGTGCCATCCCTATACTAGTCTGACAACTGTTGTTATATGAAAACTCAACTATGTGTGTGTGGTCTTCCCATGATCCCCCAAAGTCTAGTACACAGGCTCATAAGCTGTACTCATCTTGAGCTTGGTACCTAAAGTCTCCTGTAGACTCTTCTAGAACTCGCTAGTGAATAAGGAATCTCTATCACTTATTATGCTACTAGGAATTCCATGGAGTCTAACTACATTCTTCATAAACAACTTAGCTAAAACATGCGCCATCTTAGTTGACTTAACTGGAATGAAATGGGCACTCTTGGTCAACCTGTCCACTATGACCCATATGCTTTCATTTCTTCTATTTAACTTTGGCAACTCGTCTATAAAATCCATTGAAATAGGATCCAACTTCCAGACTGGAACATCAAAAGGCTGAAGTAACCCACTTAGTTTTTGTTGTTCGGCTTTTACCTGTTGAGAGTTCATACACTGTTTCACCCATAAGTCTACATCCCTCTTCATACCTTCCTAGAAGAAAATCCTTTTCATAACCTGTTACATCTTAGTTCCTTCTGGATGAATTGTGAACTTCGAACGATGGCATTCTTCTAGAACTTCCTTCCTAATGCTTCCCACATTCGGGACACATAGTCGTCCTTTTTTCCTTAACCATCCATTCTTGTTAAGACTAAAATCTTTCAAGTCCTTGCTCTTCATTCCATTCCTTAACTTTCTGATCCATTCAGCTAATAATGGTCCTCTCCTTGTTTAGAAGCAATCCTTTCGATTATCACTGATCGAACTTCTAAACATGACAACATAGCAGTTTCTGTACTAGAACTACTCTTAGATTTCCATTGTACTTCGCATGTAGTCAATGCTTCCAAATCTTTCCACTCAACTATCATTGCTAATACTGCATTCTGATGTTTTCTGCTAAGTGCATCTGCAACCTTGTTTCCTTTTCCTGGTGTGTACTTAATACCAAAGTCATAGGCGGCTAAAAATTCTAACCACCTCTGCTATCTCACATTCAACTCCTTCTGAGAGAATGAATACCTTATAGACTTATGATCCGTATACAACTCAAATCTCTCTCCTAAGAGGTAATGTCTTCACACCTTTAATGCAAAAATAACTGCAGCTAATTCCAAATCATGAGTTGGATACCTAACCTCATGCGGTCTAAGCTGTCGAGATGCATGGCAACCACTTTACCTCTTTGCATTAACACAGCTCCTAATCCTGTTCCACATGCATCCATGTACACCACTAAATCTCGATTCCCTTCTCGATCAACTAACACAGATGCATTAGTCAATATGTATTTCAACCTCTGGAATGCTTCTTCACACATATCGGTCCAAACAAACTTCACATCCTTTCGCATTAGCTTGGTCATTGGTGCTGCTATCCGCAAAAAGTCCTTAATGAATCTTCGATAATACCCAGCTAATCCAAGAAAACTCTTTCTCAGTCACTGTCTCGGGTCTCTTCCAATTATTCACCACCTCGATCTTGGTCAGATCTATAGACAACCCTTTCTTTAAGACTACATGACCAAGAAACTTTACTTCCTTCTTCCAGAAATGACACTTTGAAAATTTCACCTTCAGTTGATGCTACCTCAATGCCTCAAACACCACTCTAAGATGAACCTCATGCTCTCTTTCATCTTTAGAGTATATCAAAATATCATCTATGAATACCAACACGAACCTATCCAAGTGCTCTTGGAAAATTCGGTTCATCAAACAAAGAATGCCGGCGCATCAGTTAGTCCGAACGGTATTACTAACCATTCGTACGATCCATATCTGGTCCTAAACACCGTCAAAGGAATACTATTCTCTGCCACTCTAAGCTGATGGAACCTTGTTGCTAAATCCAACTGGTAAAATACTTTGGCTCCACTCAACTGGTCGAACAAATCATTAATTCTAGGAAATGGATATCAATTCTTTATCGCATTCTCATTCAACTTACGATAATTGATACATAACCTCAACGATCCGTCCGGTTTCCTTGCAAACACCACGGCTGCTCCCCAAGGTGAACTCTGCTTGGTCTAATAATATTCTTGCCTTGCAAATCCACCAACTGCATCTTTAGCTTCCTCATCTCTGTAGGTGTCATTCTACTTAGCAGTCTACTCACCGGTTCTAATCCTGGTACTAAATCTATCCGAAACTCAATGGCTCATTTCGGCGGCAATCCTACTACAGGTTCAAAGACATCTGCAAATTCTCTAACAAAAAAAAATTGATTCAACTCGTCTTCTGCCTCCACAACACCCAACAAAGCATTAACCTCAAAACTAGGGTTTTCTACGCAGTATACTACCCGATTACTACAATCGAGGTGCCTTAGTGATATTTTCCTATCATGGAAAAATATTCTAGCATCGTATTTACTTAACCAATCCATACCCAAAATAATTCCAAACCCTATGAAATCAAACACATGCAAACTGCAAGAAAATACATGATCTAACAACTCAAACTCTAAGTGGTCACATCTCATCCCAAGAGTCGCATATCCTCCTATCGGATTCGCAACGCTTAAGGAAGTAACTAGGCATGAGGGTTCTAGGTTAAGCTTATCTACCAAACTATGAGATATAAAAGAATGCGATGCACCGATATCAAATAGAACTCTAATTGATACACCATGAATCAAAAGCGTATGTCCCAACACAGCTTTTCCCTTCTCCTCTGTTGTTGGTTTCGAGTCAGCTAGTTCCAATGCAAACATCTTGCCTTTTTCATCCTTGGCTGGCTCCTTGCACTGGTTCTTATAGTGTCCAATCTGATCACAATTAAAACACCTCACTCATTTCTTCTCAATATCTTTCTTTCCTTTTCCTGTCCAGCATTCATGAGCATAGTGTCATTTCTTATCACACTTATAACAGACAACCTCTGTCTTTCCTTTCTTAGCAGCTCCACCATTCTGAACTCCTTTCTTATGGAGAAACTTCCTCTTCAACTCTGCCCTCCTTGAGTTTCCTTGGTCTTGTTTCCTTCAAGATAGGCAAGCATCTCTTCATGCCTCAAAGCTATCTCAATAACAACATCGCATGGATCTTTAATATGCGATAATGTGGCCTTAGCAAGCTCAAGCTTCAACCCACGAATGAACTTCTCATTCCTTTTAATGATAGTATCAACCGTAGCCTATTCAAACCTTGCTAGCTCCTTAAATATAGTTGCATACTCAAGCACTGTCATATCTACCTGCTCCAACTCAGCAAAATTCCTGAGCAGAGTAGACTTAGCAATCTTAACATAAATTTTTCTTCGAACCTTCTCCTCAACTCAGCCCAAGTCATGGTCTCCTCGTTGACTACAACAGTAACATTGTTCCACCAATACAATGCTTCCCCTTGTAGCTGTCTAGAAGTGATTCTCCTTTTCTACTCATCATTGAGTCCTAAATTAGCAAAAATCCTCTCGCAATGAAGTAACCAATTCTCCACTTTGATTGCGTCTTCAATACTAATAAACGGCTTTCCTCCCAACCGAGTATAATCTTTACTCAAAACAACATAATTATTAACCACCGAAGCTCCTTGATTTCCTCCTTTAGCATTTCCTCCAGCTAACCCCACATCAACTCCTGGTTGCATCATGTTAATGAAAAACTGATACATTGCTCCCATATCGACTTGCGGGACTCCAACACCCACATTAGCAGCTTATGCTTGATCTGGGTTTCTCCTGGTATTTGGTTTGGCATTCCCATTAGTTGTGGTGCTTCCCCTACCAATGTTAACACTTCCTCCTCTAGCATCCATATCTTAAATCCGTAAAATCTACATTCGAGCCTTTGAAAGATACAGAAAAATAGCCTAATAGAGATGGGAGAATAGAGATAAAGTATATACTTATATGTTGCAAATACAAGTACGTTACTATAGCATTCACTACAAGAAAAGTTATTTTTGATAACGCCAATTGATAACACTTTATTCTATAGTGTTATTGTTTATGTTGATTTGTTTTATTCAAAGCAGGGAATTAACATGTAACGCTTTCAGAAAACCATACGCTTCAATTATTTTGATGGCCGCCAGTTCTTTCAATTATTTCCCTCTTTTTTTCGTTCCCTTTCTTCCCCCTCTCTCTCTCTCAAACCTAAATCACTCAAACTTTGGCTCTTTGCTTTCCAAATTTCGGCAAAAACATGGCTCCAATCTCCAAATTTTCCCTCCTACTTTAAATTTATAAATAAAGATAATTAACCCCTCATTCCTTTTTTATTATCTGTGTGAAAAAGTTGAATTCAAATCCATAAAATAATCCGCTCTGAATCGGTCATCATAGCATCTCCATGGACTTTGTCTGTATCTCCTGCAACCACCTCATGGTTCCTTCGATCACTCTACTCTTACGTGCATCATCCTTTTCTTCACATCATCCATGACACTTCCATTTTCATGTTTATTCAGATTCGAATTTGAGATTGACACATTGACAATTTAGATAACTCTAATCTCACATCATTAGATCAGGGGAAAGCAGTTCAAGTGCTCAACATCAAGCTCTTTTTCGTTGGAGCACCTCTCTATGGTCCAGATTTAAGATCTAAAAGCCTCAAACAAGTTCCTCTATATGTAGTGGGAGGGGCGATGGTCTTTGTGTGATGAGAGTAGGTGGCTGATGCCTAGTTGGAACTTGTTGCATAGGGGAAAGGTTTGTACGTGATCGTTCAGAATGTGTAGTTAATGCACGCTGTATTGGTTTGATTCGGTGGAGATGAATGAAAACATGAAGAATAGAATATGGATGGAGCGTGGAGCACCTGGATCTAGTTCAAAGAGGAGTGTAGAGCACCTAGATCGATCGATTAAACAAATTGTAAAGCTAGGGGCATACGGGAGCAGTACATACGAAATTCATAAAGCGAGGACATCGGTGAGCATACGGGAGCAAAGCGTGGAGGATTTTCTTCTAACAAGGGGACAAAGTAAGTAACATAATTGATTTTACACAACATTTAATTGATTTTCTTCTGACGACGTATATTAGGAGATATTGGCGACGTGGTTACTACACGTGCTGCCAATGTAGTTGACATTACGCCTCCTACGCAGATCACTAGACCTGTTACAAGAAGTTCTGGTGCACAACTTCTTGCTAATGCTTAAGCTGCTGCCATTGAGAACAAGAAGAAACAAGTAGTAAATTTGAATGGTGAATCAGGAGCAATAAGAAAATCTAGAGCTGCAGATAGTCTTAAGCCTAGCAAACCTATAGTTTTGATTGAGGTCAAGCATCTTCTATTAAAGAAAGAACACCAAGAAAGAAGTACAGAAAGAAGAAAGTTCACACCCTGAGCTCAGTGCTCTCTGCTAGCAGCAAGCTACTTGTGAAATTCCTAAACTGCCAAAATATTCAAATCCAGACATCAATGGCTCGGACAAAGACAACCAGTTGGTTGTTGTGGATCACGTAGAAGACCTCTACAAGTTTTACAAATTGGCTGAGAATTCAAACAGGCCTCACAGCTACATCGGATCTCAAGTAAAGATCAACGAGAAGATGAGGGAAATACTGGGAGACTTGTTGGTTGATGTGTATCACAAGTTTGAGCTGATGCTAGAGACTCTCTACCTGACTTTCTACATCATAGATAAGTACTTGTTGATGGAGCAGGTTAAGAGAAGGGAACTGCAGCTTGTAGGTGTCAGTTCAATGCTCATTACTTCCACATATGATGAGATCTGGGCTCCTCAGGTAAAGGATTTCACAAGCATATCAGACCTGGCCTACAACGAGGAGCAGAACCTACATATGCAGAAGGCAATCCTGAACAAGATGGAACAGAGCCTGACAGTGCCAACCCCGTACAAGTTCCTCGTCCGGTTCATAAAGGCAGTCATGTCAAACAAGGAGCTGGAGCACTTGGTGCACATTTTCTAGCTTCCATGTCCGATTTTTTTAAATAATAATACTTATACTAACAATAAATTATAAAATATTAACCAAAATACTAATACTTGCACACTAAATGTCATCCAGTTATGATTTAGAAGCTAGAAATTATACATTAATATATCAAACTGGGTAGCTTAATTTGCATGTTTTTACAAGTATAACATACACATTATCTTGGAAGTCAGAATTATTAGTTTTAGGTTGTTTGTAACACATGACTTCCAAAAAAATTGTTGGAGAAGCAACTGATCAAGAGCCTAAAATTATAGGAACAATTTGTGGGAAAATGAATTTTGACATGCTTGGATAACTGTTGCCTATCTATCTCTTGTCAAAATTGTCAACTAACTTTTGAAACAATTCAAGCAACATATTGATCCAATATGTGAATCATAGTCATGGCTTATACAAAATGTGAATAGTACTAATGTTGTTATCGATGTTTGTGATAAATATTGCTAATCCTTACTAAATGCTATTAGTGACAATACAAGTTTACTTCTGATTGATTTCCTTGAGCATTATATTGCTAATAACAACATTTGCTAAGTTATAATCACTGCCGTTTTTTACCAGTGTTAGTTTTTCTCCATTTTCCATTATTTTTTGTGCTTCAGTATATTCATTTTACATTATATAAATATAAAACAGCAATAGGGACACAGATGTTAGTGTTGATACCTTTTCCCTTATTAACCTGCCATTTTTTTGTAGTTACTGAAATGCAACTTGTATTGCTATTTTTCTGGACATTTCCTTATTTATTTTTTCTCATAAAATCAAGATTATATAACTTCATTTTCATATTTTGTAAACATACATGTTGCTAATAAGTTTGTAAGCTTCCAATTTCTGTTCAAACAATAACAGTAATCAAAACTGGCCCATGTTGAGTTAGATTTTGAAATCCTAAATTATATCCATGTTTAATGACATGTAAAAAAGAAACAAAAACATATGAGTATAAACAACAAATTGTAGCAATATCCTCTATATTTTATCCCCTGTATTTCACGGGCTATTCACAAACAATTTTATGGAAATTCAGATAGCATATCGACTGATAAGGAAGAAGTTGAAGAAGATCAAAAGTTGGATACATATTTATATGGCGATGAAGGAGCCCGACAATCAAGAAGCCCAGGCCGACCCAAATTTCGTACTTACAGCTAGAGCCAGCATCAACCAACCTACCACTTCAAGAACCAACACTGGTGATGATGGTCTTACAAACAGCAAGAAAAAAGAGGAGTAAGCCTAAATTTCACCCTGATTTTTGCAAATGAACATCGGGTATGGTGTTTGAATCCATAGTGACTAATTTCTTATTTGGGTTCTCAATAATGGAAGAAAGTTAAACTTTGGATTGTGCACTTAGTTTAATTTGTTTAGATGCATTTATACTTGAGAGTCAGAAAACCACCCCACCACCACCAACACCCCCTCCCTCTTCTTTTTTGTTTCATTTAAATAAACAATTACATGAAATTTTAGAAAGACGTTTTATTCATTAGGATTATTGGTGTCATAAGTTTAATTGTATTATGGATAATAACACTATACACTCTATGGTAAATGGTCCAAATGTAAGGAATTATTCTTGGAAAACAATTCGGTTGGTATCATGAATTAGCTCAACATGCGTTTGGAGAAATATTAAGCTTGGTTTAAGGATTGTGCCGCCTCAACAAATGGTGATGGATGTAGCAGTATGTAATTGTTTGCTGTTTTTAGTAAATATTTTATTGTAGAACTAAAATTTGAATTACAGTGTAAAAAAAAGGTAAGAAGTTAAATTTACAATATAAAATTAGCAAGGATATAATGGTTTTCCTTTCTATTTTGTTAAAGCAGATAAATTTCATCAATGTCCGCCCTTAAGCTATACATGCCGGTTTAGAAAAAAAATCATTCTTTGATCGGGAAGACCAAATATGTTATCTTTGAACAAGAATTGGCAAGGCATACATGAGGATGTTGTCAACACTGTCCTAGGTAAAATATGTTATCTTTGAATAATAGTTTTTATATTAGTGTCATCATTATTCCCTTTGTTCAATCATTCATCAACTCTAATTAAATTCATCATTAAAACAAGTCTATCCCAAAAGAATTTGAGTGATGACGATCCTTCATTACGCTTTTATTCTTTTTATTTGTAAGATGTTATTCATCCTCCTTATTTGTAAGATGTCATTCATCCTCCTTATTTGCAAGATTGAGGTATTATAATTATCTCTTGGATGGCATCTGAAATATTTTCTATCACCATAGTTTAATCTAGAAATAAATTCAGTTGTAGGTGCATACTCATCTGAAGTTTCATTTTGTTCAGTAGTGGGTTCATCTGGATTATCTAATAGCTATTCGAAAAGATTGCTTTTATTCCTTTGGTTCAGTATATTGGTATATGTAGTAGTAGATGCTTTACTTTGGTATTGATTTTTTTTTTCAGTACTAAGTGGTTTTTAAGTTGATGTACAACAACAGGCAATGTTTGTTTGGTAATTTCCTCCTAAAACATCGGATTTGTTAATATTCCACAAGACAATGTAGGGGTATGGTGGTGGTAGACAGTGTAGGGGTTTGTGGAATAGGGAACAGTTGAATGAGTTGTGGCAGTTGAATGAGTTGTAGTCACTGGTGGCTGTTGGAGCGGTTGCTGCAGCAGATGGTAGGAGAAATGTATGGCAAAATGTTGGAGTGTTAGAAATGCTTCAACAGATGGTTGCTGCAACTGAGAAAAGTGAGGTTAACATTGCTTTAATCTATTTTCCATATTGGGAAAATAGATCAGTAGAAATAATCAATTGTAGTTTCTAGTTCATGCAGTTCATGCACTTGCTTTAATGTTTGTACACTGTAATGAAAAATATATATCACATTTCTATCTGAGCATGCACTTGTTTTAACATTTTCTGTTTCTTTGTGTTAACTTCGCAGGCTTATTTGGAAGGAAGCAAGGTCCTTAGTACGCAACTAGATCAGATCTTGCATGTTGGAACTTTGTAATGTTTGTACTCTGTAATATTTGGAAGGATTGCTTTAATTTGTACACTATAATGAAAAATATATCACATTTCTTTCTGAGCATGCTCTTGTGTTATATTTGTTGATTATAATCTTTATTTGTTTATGAAGATTTAGTTTGATTGCTATTATTAAAATGTAATATATAGGCATAGCTCTTGAAAAGTGTATCTACGATTTTTATAGCGGCATATATGAGCTGTAAAAGAATTTATCAATACTATAACATGTTGATTTAATAGCGTGAAATGACCGCTATTTAATAAATATTTTATAGCGGCAAAATTGTGTTATAAAGATTTCCAGTTCCGTTGAGATTTAGCTGTATTATAGCGGCTATAATGAGCTATTGAATTAACGTACCATAGCGGCGAATTTGCGTTATAAAACTAAGCTCAACCATAGCGGCATATTTTGTGTTATAAATATTCAACAGTTTTTTATAACATGTCGATATACAGCGCTTATCAAACCGCTATGGTTGTGATTAATAGCGGCTATATGCCGCTATAAAAGACACTTTTTGTTGTAGTGATTATCGCATACCCTAATCTTTTCTTTAATTCCTTAGGATTATGTTTTCAAAATCATTTTAAGTTTGAAATTTCTTTTAAATTTGTTCATAAACCTATGCTCTGATACCAAGTTGTAACATCCTCTATCTTGAGGCTCGAAGCTAAGCGCTACAGATGCTGACTTCCGGTGAAAAAATATGGCAATGTTAATGGTATCTATAATATCAGAAGCACATGAATATGAAATAGAATCACAGATTCAAAAACAACTTTACTGATTACATTACAAAACCATGTTTCATATTCCATTACATAATCCCATAATCGATTCCCAGGTTTTCGATCAAATATAATTATTACAAATTACGCCAAGAGCGACATATGAAGATGCCTCCTTGGATGACGAGAGTACTAAATAGACATATCAATCTTAATACAACACAGCGGAAATAAAAGTAAATAGCTCCTATATATAGCTAGTTTTGCGTCCTGCACGTCTTCAGAAGCTTTTTTCGTCCAACCTACTAAATCTTTAAAAACCTTAACTCTCAATCTACTCAAATTGAATTTTGAGCACCCGAGAGTTTAAGGGGAAAACATAAACTTCATGTCAGACATAAAGCCTGGAGTGAATAATACTGTTACATCTCGATTTACTGATATTAAGTGAGACCACGCCGCTTAGCAGAATGGGTTTCCCTTTACTAATATCCCTTTAAAACACATCTTTTTGCAAATAGAATCCTGTAATCAAACTGATTAAAACAATAATAGCTATATCATATATGCTCATAAATCGGGTAATAAATGGACTATTTGTCCGAACAATATAGTTTTGTTTAGCTAACTACTAACCATTGGCTGACACCGGCCTACCAGAAAAAATAAATAATCTAACAGCTGTTAGACAAACTTCTAGATGGTTTGTCCTTAATTTACTTCTCCTACGGTCACCTGATCCTAATGATTTTGTAGGCTCACCAATAACCTATCCTCCTTCTTTGTATATTCCTTTCTGTGTGTAACATCATTTAAGTCTTACCTATGACAAAGCCTTACACACAGGAATTTTGGACTAAATTAGCTAGGGGCTATAGCTAATGTATTGGGCACGACCCTATACCACTTCCATTTGGTGTTCAAATATCTGAGTCATTTACTTAGGGTTAACAACCCATCAAAATTTTCCTTGGAAACATTTCATACAAAATGATTTAACCCTTTAAATCATACCTAAACAAGGAAAACATATTATTTGTTTTACTCAAATCTATTTGCCATGATATATGCTTTACTCGAAACATTGTTGATGAAAACCTTCGAAACTCTTGTTTACAATCTTTAAACAATCTCTTTTGAAACCTTTGGAAGTACCCCTTTTGAAATATGTTAACTACTTTACTTTATAGCATTAGGTCGAAAGGCCAAAACATACCTTTCGAAACCATTTATAATAGACCTTTTGAAACATTGAAAGAGTCCCTTTCGAAAGCTTTATAAAACCTTATACATCCTCTTTTAAAATACTTCAAACTTGCCTTTTGAAAACATTGGGGAATCACCCCTTCGAAACCTTTATCATATACCTTTCAAAACACTAGGGAACATCCCCTTCGAAACCTTCATTATATACCTTTCGAGAGTATTAAAGTCCATTACTTAAAACATACCTTTCGAAAGCATTGGGTTCAAGTAAAAGTATGTGGAACATAGAAACCTTTAAAACCATTCCTTTCGAAACCTTTGGGTTTAGCTTTCAAAATATAAAAAGGGTCTTAAAAGAACTAGGACAAAAGCATCTCTTTCGAAAGCATTTTCCTAAATAAAAGAAGTGTATGGTGTCAAAACTAACCCCTTCGAAAGCATTGGAGAAGTGGCTTCAGGGTTTAAAACAAAAGAACCCTTTCAAAAGCATTACTTCGAAAGGTAGAATGCGGTAGCAGGGGTTTCGACCCTTCAAAAGCTTCTTTTCAAATCAAAGGCAGTAACATCTTTTGAAAGCTCTTTTCTTTAAAACAATTGACCAAGTTGAAAGCCATCTCATTCGAAAACCTCATTTACAACCAAATTTTTTCTAAGTTTTCGGAAGCTACTTCAACCCCTTCGAAAGCCCTATTTCGACTCCATACCTTTCGCCCAACTCCAATTCACTATATATCGAAGCTGATACCATAGGTATTAGTTTCGACATAGATAGAGGCGGCAGTATGAGATCGAAAGGTGCTGCTATAAGTGGTGAAGTAGTAAAACCTTGTAAAACTAATTTTTAACTTTATAATGTAATTTCTTTTTAACCAACTTGATTTGTTTATCAACATATGATTGGATGCCAATACTTTTTCAAAATCGTTTCTAAAAGTACTACCGAATTTCAGAGATTAATAATTTAAAACATTTACAAATTTCCCTTTCTCTTTTTATAAACATATAAAACATTTAAGTCTCATACCTTAAATAATTTTATATACTTATTAAAAAACTTAGGAAAATTCTCCAAAAATTCGCATAAATCACTTTTAATATGTTTCTAACATATACTAATTTCTGACCCAAAGCTAACATATAACAGCCATAATTAACTTAAACCCAGTTTAACCATTTTCTTCACTAGAAACTTCATAATAAATCCACATTAATGAGATGTAACCTATTATTCACCTTAGCTTGTTGTTAAAGAGTTGAGATTTGCTCTTGAATGAATTTGATTAATATTCTTCCTTTTGATTCTTGCTTATCTTCTCCTTGTTGTCTTCTAATTGTGGCTGACCTTACTTGGTTTAATTTTGTTTATGAACATATAAAATGAAAGTGGTATGAGGGTTTAGGGTATAAGAATATAACCTATTCTTATTTCGCCCTTATGTATTACCCTTACTTATTTCATTTTAATTCCTTTTATGTTCATTAGTTAATTAGGCACGGCTAACCCATATTATTCAAATCTCACTCCCTTGACCATTTACATTATTTCATTTAATTTATCTAATTAAATGTCCTAAATAATGTTAATCAAAATTAGGGCCGTTACACACGAATCCGGAACCTTCACCAGCTTCATGTTGAGAGGTTGTGGCATGCTCTTTTTTAGTATAAGCTTGGTTTCTTGTAGAACCTTGGGTTCGTCACCTAATAAAATTTCATCTTCCAGCCTCATCAGATCGATTTCTTTAATGCCAAGAGCCTTTTTCTCCTCCTGAACAAGATGCTCCTAAGCATGTACAAGATGGTAAGGGTGGTCACCCCGGAGCCCCTTCAAGTTTCTATGCTTCATGACGTTGGCATTGTAAAGAATAAGCAGTGGATCTAGTTCTTTTATAACCTCCACCCTGGCATTTTCTTTTGCAACCTCCACTTCTTGTTTAATGAGGGCATCAATGTCTTTGGCCTTTTCAATAGCTGCTTCTCTTTCAAGCATGACAGTTACCAATCTGTCATAGGCATCGTGGCCGATTTTCAATGTTTCTCTTTATCTTTGGATTCGTGCTCAAACTTAGTTTTGTATTTAGCTGCACCTCTTTGGGCTGCATCCCTTTCTAACATAATTTTATGGTTCAAATAATGAAGTGCTTCAACCTCGGCCAATTGCTTGGCTTTCTCATCCTTAAGTGCCTTGATGGTCATTTCTTCTTTTTTCTCGGCTTCTGCTTGTGAGCTCCTTGAAGAATCTAACTCATTGGTTAGAGTTTTGATGATCCACTTGTCCTAGACCTCCTTGCTTTCAATTTTTCAATCTCTGCAGCTCTCTCCCAAGGTAGTTTAGAAATCCTCTCCATCGCTCTCATCCACTCATCATACTACTTGTGGATATCAATCACACAATCCATAGTCATTTGGTATAATTTTTTAGGAACTTTATTAAAATTAGGTACAAAGAAAAATCCATCGAGGCATACATTTAGAAAATCTGACTTAAGTTGGGCTATACGATCGGTCACATCAATTAGTTGAGCTTCAGCGACAACTTGGGTGTCAGTGCTTTCTTTGCCCAGCCTTTATTGGAGAACATCATGCTCACTATGATGCAATGAGATGGGACAATAAACTATGAAGAAACTGAAGTAGAAGGAGGACCATGAGAGGTGTCAATAGGAGGAATGTTGTCGTAGTGATATTGTTGCCATTTAGAACTTTTAGGAGGAAGAGATCAAGACTTGGATCGATGTTTATCATAGGAAGTCCTATCTTTGTCACCTCTATTCTGGTAATTCTAATCCCGGCTAGAGCGACAGCTAAGGTCGTATTCACGACCTGTTTGCACAAAAAATGGACAAACACCTCAAAGTTGTATGATTTGATAGATCTTATGTTGTTCTTAGTGATTCGGGTGATTTATGCAAATATATAAAAAAACAGGGGCTAAACTGTAAAAAGACACGCAGATTTATAGTGGTTCAGCCAGAATGTGCCTACGTCCACTTTATATGTTATTTCTCTTCTCTTGTTTTGATTACAAGTACAAAGCTTTGATACAAGTAAAAGAAAGTTGTTTGAAAGTTCTCTCCGTGCTTGAGCTCTCAAAACTTGTGTCCCCATTGCTGTACCCCTGCCCCTCTATTTATAGAGTGAGGCTGGGGGTAGGGGTCTAGGATGTGTATAGTTGCTGATGGGCCTGGGCTCATGTGATCTGGCCTGGTACGTCTTGGTTCGTCATTGCTTGGTTCGGAGGTGGTTGGAGTGTAGAATGGATCGGTAGTTGCTTGGTCCGGTGGTAGGATGGCGAGGTTGGTCCGGTGTGGAGATGGTTCGGCATGGGTTGGTTCGGTTATGGAGTTGGCTCGGTGGTTCTAAGGAGGAAGGGTGGTCCGGTAGGAGTTGGCTCGGTCTGCCGAATGGGTTCCTACGAGGCATGGATACCGAATGGGGTCTGCCGAATGGGTTCCTACGAGGCATGGATACCGGATGGGGTTTGCCGATTGGGCCCTGGAAAACGAGAATGACGAATGAATCAAGCTTCTTGGTCTCGAGGCCTTCTGGGTGAGAACTCGCCCAACATTTGCCCCCCAAAGTGGGGCATATTCTCGAATATGGCGTGCTTTGTTTGACGTTTTCATTTGGCCCTTGTTTGCCGAACCAGATGGTCTGGTCATGTCCTTTTGTCTATAAGTAGGGACCGTACGTCTTTGCTATTTCCTACCTGCCGAACTAAAAATTTGCTCTTGCCGGATCAAACTTCGTAGCTGAATCGAACGTGGTAGCCGAATCAACGTGGTAGCCGAATCAAAGAGGTAGCCGAATCAAAGTGGTAGCCGAATCAAAGTGGTAGCCGAATCAAAGAGGTAGCCGAATCAAAGAGGTAGCCGTATATCTGTATGAACGGATGGAGTTGGGAATTCCGAATGGTCATGAGAACTACCGAATGGCCTTGAGAATTTTGCATTTACTTTACCGAACGACAACGGGAGTTTGAGCATTCTGATTTTATGAGTGAAATTCCATATTATATACTTACTTTTTTACATCCTTTGTTCTAACAACATGTTTTTCCGGTGTTGTAGATAATGTCTCGCAAAGTAGAAACTCGATCAGACAAGAAGAAATCTGGGGGCGAAGGAGGTTCCTCTGCCGTGCCCCCAGCTCAGCCGAATCCAGAACGTCACGGACCTGCCCCGAGATCACTAGTGGACGGGTACGGCCCTCAGGAACTTCTAAACTCCCCGCCCGATTGCTTTCCTAGCTCCCTTAAGGAAGAGCAGCTTGATGTCATCTCTCGTTCTTTCGGAATTGACAGGGCGCGAATGCTGTTGCCAGGGAGAGATGTTATGCCGTACGACCCTCCTAAAGAGTACTTTGCTTACAGTAGGTACCACTACATGTGTGGTGCCATTCCGCCCCTTAACGCTTGGGTAACCAGCTTCCGCACATATCTCAAGGTGGCCCCATTCCAGCTTCAACCCAACTCCTATGCTATACTGGTGAGCCTCTTCGTCATTTTCCAGAGGAAGTATGGTCGTGCTCCTTCCAACCGGGAGATCCGATACTTATATAATCTGAGGGGCTATAAGAAGGGGTCCCCATACATTAGCTTGGAGTCAGCCGTGACCTTCAAGCCGGTCTTGGATCTGTATTCTAAATTCAGCATGTTCAAGAAGGAGTGGTTCTTTGTCAGGGACGACTCCGTTTCAATTTGGCGCTTTACTTCTGGATGTAAGTTGATGCTTTTACTTATAATTTCTATTCCGACTGCGATGCTTCTTCTCATACTTTCTCATTTTTTCTAGCGACAGGTGGCTTTGCGATTGTGGAGACTGACCGCCTGGTTCAGACGGCGGCTGAGATAGAAGCTATTCTTGGGAAATATAGATCATCTGCCTTCTTGATCAGAAATGCGATCCTTCTGGAGCATAACTTAATCCTTCCACAGCAGTCAGTAGTTAAGCTGAGGGAAACGGCGGAGGAGAGGGCGGCTGCTCAGACCAAGGAAGGTGTTACGGTAGAGAGTAGCAAGAGGAAACCTTTCACAAAACCTCCAGCCGTCGGAGGTAAGAAACTTAAGAAGTCGTACGGTCCCTCCCCCAGCAATTGTCCACTTACCCAGGAGGAGGGAGACATAGAGGAGGAAAGAGGTGAGGGTGGAGATGGTCGGGAAGGTGATAAAGGTGGTGATGGCATCGGGGCCTTGCTTCCTGGGCAAGCGGGTGAGATTCAGGAGTGGACGGATGATGCGTTCCACCAGGCTTTCGAGGGGCTGGACGAAGTTCCGGCTTTGGTAGAGAAAACCAGGAAAGCGGACAAGGCCGGGACCGGTGCAAGCGAGTCTTCTCAGACCCTTCCAACCAAGGTGGCTCCGACGACTCAAGGTGAACTCTTGACTCCTGCATGCTTCATTAATGATAGAGACCTAGGAATATTTTATGACCCGCTCCCGTCCTGGAATGAAATCCAGGACTTATTGCAGTATCATACTCCTCCCCAGGGTTTGTACAACCACAGATGTGTTTCCTTTCTTATTACCTTTTAATTTGCCGTGTTTTCTCGAATTATATAGTGATGTAAGTTTGTGACACTTGTTCTTCATATCAGGAGCAGGTAAGACATCCAGGGCCTCGGATCTTCGGCACAGGCTTGAGCAATACAAGCTTTCCAAAACTTCTGTCAAGCCGAAGCCTTCGACCCACCGCTCTGGGGATGTAGTCGGCTACCGTCCTCTTCTCGGGGTTATCGAAGAGGGTATTCAGCAGAGAAAGAGGAGTCGTCCTTTATCCGAACCTTCGCCCGGTCCTCAGTTCTCGGCTCAGCCTCTTCATGATATCACGGAGGAGGACAGATAGTTTGCACCTTCTCCGCACCCGTTCGGAAACCCTTTCGTTATTCACATCGACCGTCCTGACTTGGCTCGTAATCCATTTGCGGGTCATCCTGACCTGGATCCAAGCTCTCATGATATTACCTTTGACGAAGTCACCGGTGAACACCTTCTTCCCCGCAACCCCATGGTACGAGTACTTGATGAAGCTAAGTCCTTAGATCTCGATTTACTCACTACTCGTATAATCACTATGGGAGACGAGGCCAAGGCTAATATTGATCGGGTGGCGGAGGAGACTAAGAAGTTGATGGGGCATCATGCCCGGCTGGTTAAGGCCGGAGAGGAGATTGGGAGCGCCAATATCCGACTTCGATTGGTGGTTTCGGATCAGGCCAAACAGCTTGCGGATCAGGCTATTCAGATTTCTCAGCATGAGGCTGCTACTGGACGACTAAGGAAAACCATTAAAGAGGCCAGTCGGGCCGAATTGCGAAAAATGGAAGCTACTTGCAAAGAACGGATTGACATGGATATTGCCACGGTGGACGAGGTTCGGAAAGCGGATCTTGAGCAGGTGGAGGAATTGTCCGGGAAACTTGAGGCTGCAGAGCTTGCTCAAGCCAAGTTGAGGGAGGAGATGGAGGCAATGCGGGGATCCCTTCTGGTTGACTGCTCGAGATACCGATCGGAGAGAGATGCTGCCGTTGGGAGGTTGTCGGCTTCCGAGGCCCGGATGAGGGAGTTTGAGGAGAATGAGGGGATGATGGACGAAATGCTTCAGGACATGTACTTCCGAACCTGGAAGCAGGGCAACCTATCCTGGATGGATGATTATCCCAGGGTCATGGCTAAGATCTATCTTCGGGCTCTGGAGGAGGCCAAGGCCAATGCGGATAAAGATGGTGGCGTGGCCTTCAGCATGGATGCGGTCACTGCCCAGTTTGCCAAGGGGGAGAAGGTGGCGGTGAAGGAGGGTATGCGGTTGCTTGCTGCTGAGGAGGCAGGGGTGCAAGTGGATGATGACGACCAGAGTGGCCAGTAAGCTTATGCTGGTAAGTCTTCCTTTTTAGTTTCCCATTAACTTGGTTGCTTATTACTAATGAATCTTTTCTTTGACTGGACAGGCGGTCAACAAGGCAAGAATAAAACTCCACTGCAGCCGGCCCCTTGATTGTACCTGGAAAAACTTTGTTTGTGGATTCGACGAAGTTGCATATGTTAGTCGTAAAATAGTAAAGTAGCCTTTAGGTTGTAATATTTTGCCACTTGTAATAAATAGTCTTATTCTTGACGTGTAGTTTTTTAACTTAAGCTGATTTTGCCGTATGAGAAATATAACTATGTATATTCTTTGTAATTAAATTGTGTTTGATGTCGGGTTCTGGTTTAAGACATAATTTCATGACTTGCAATGTTAGTGTGTGGTGTGAATAAATTATAGTCATGTATTTGTACATAAAGGAAGAAAATACCGCCCTTCATGTTCTGTTTGTAGATGGCAGTTTTGAATATCATGGAAAACAGTTGAATGCCTGCCATCCGATTGTGAATCCCTGCATCCATTAGCGAGTATCTCTTACTCTGTATCCTGTACTTTATGGATTGTTATAGAGGATAGGAGGAAAGCTTTTTAAGTAAAATTGAAATATGTGAAATAGTAAAACTTCCAATCACGGAATGCCTTCGATGTGCTTAAGTTCGTGGCAAACGGGTTTTGTAGTCACTTTCCCTAGCTGTGAGTCTTGGAGACATTTGTAACCCATCTTACGCCTCCGCGGGGAGTTAATTCTTTTTTACCACAGCCGCACTTAAGACACATCGGAGCCGAGATCGCGCACAGTAACTACCCGGGCCATTATGGCCCGTAATCATGGGTATTATTCGATTTACTGTGGCCGGCTAGCGTGGGTGCCGATCGTCAACTGTGAACTGCCCCTGGCTGGCCACACCTTATGTTGGGGCTTATAGTCGGTTCACAGTTGCCGGCGAGCCTAACGCCGTAATGAGCTGCCTCGGCTATAGTCGGCCTTCTCGGTGGCTTATAATCGGCTCATTACAGTTGGCTTTAAGGGCCGTCGCGAGCAATGAGTTAACCCGCAGCAGAGGGATGCTGGAGCAAAAGTGTCTCATTGGCGAGGGCATAGATTCGCATAGTACCTGTTGGGTTTTGCCCAGGTGAAGTTGCGCCGTGGGGTGCTTTGAGTGGAGATGCTATACGCGTAGGATTTTGCTCAACAGAAAAGGATAAAGTTAACAAGTAGCCAAGATATAAAGGAACAAGTTAAAAAAGAGACAAAGTTTTTTAAAGTGGTTCGGCACGAAAAGGCCTACGTCCACTGATTCTCTTTGTTAATTCACTTCACATGGGCAATACAAGTTAAGAAAAGTATCGATGGAGGTGTTGGATGTTCCATGCCCTCTGGAACACCTCTCCGTCCACTGTTGACAAAATATAGGCTCCGTTGTGGAGATCTTTATGAATTACATATGGTCCATCCCAGATTGGGTCTAGTGCTCCGGGGCGAGGGATGATTCGCTTGAGGACAAGATCCCCTTCTCGTAAGGTACGATGCTTGACTTTGGAGTTGTATTGTGCTGCCACTTACTGCTTGTGGGCTGCTGCTTTAAGGACTGCATCATTCCTTCTCTCCTCAACTAGATCCAAAGACATGTTGAGGAGCTCTTCATTCTCTTCTGGGTTATAGTGGATCCTACGGTGGGAAGGCACAATGGTTTCAACTGGGAGCATAGCCTCCGATCCGTATGCCAAAGAGAAAGGAGTGTGCCCTGTTGATGTTCTGAAAGATGTGCGGTAGGCCCATAGTGCCGTAGGGAGTTCATCCACCCAAGCGCCCTTTGACTTTTCGAGCTTCTTTTTTATCAGAGTTTTTAGAATTTTGTTGACTGCTTCGACTTGTCCGTTTGCCTGGGGATATGCTACGGATGAGAAGCTTTTATGAATTCTGTGTTCTTGGCACCAGTTGGCGAATTCCTCGCTGTCAAACTGAAGTCCATTGTCTGATATGATTTTGAGTGGGACTCCGTACCTGCATAGAACATTTTTGATTAAGAAGTTAATAACTTTTGCTGAAGATACTTTATTTAGAGGTTCCGCTTCCACCCATTTGGTGAAATAATCAACTGCCACTATAGCATATTTGGCCCCGCCTCGGCCCATTGGTAGCTCGCCGATTAAGTCAATTCCCCATATTGCAAAGGGCCAAGGGCTGGTCATTTGAGTAATCTCGGTTGTTGGTAGCCGAGGAATCTTAGCAAATTTTTGGCATCTGTCACACTTCTTGACGAAATCTAAGGCATCCTTGCTTAAGGTGGGCCAGAAATATCCGTATCGGAGTATCTTTTTTGCTAACGTTTGCCCTCCGGTGTGATCTCCGCAGCTTCCTTGATGAATGTTAGATAAGATTTCCTTGGCTTCCCTTCCGGCGACACACCTTAATAATGGGTTAGAGAACCCGTGCCGATAGAGGATGTCTTCTTGTATTGTATAGCGGGACGCTTTCCTCAAGATTTTCTTGACTTCATTACACCCGTCGGGTAGTGTGCCACTTTGTAGGTAGTCTCGGATGGGAGTCATCCAAGTTGCTTCTTCGGTTGCAGTTATCAGATTCACTTGCTCAAAACTTGGGGCCATTTGCTTTGAGATGGTCACTGCCCCGAAAATGGTGATGTCTCTCACACTTGCTTGCTTTGCTAATTCGTCGGCCTCTCGGTTCTCCTCCCGAGGGATGTGTTTGACTAAGTAGTGGTCCAATCGGCTGAGAAGTAACCTGGTCTTCTTTAGATATGCTATGAGTCGTTCTTCTCGAGCTTGGAATTCTCCTAGTATTTGATTAACAATAAGTTGAGAATCGCTGTGAAGACACAAAGAATTGGCCCCGATTTCTATGGCAATTTCTAGTCCAGCTATCACCGCTTCATATTCTGCATCGTTGTTGGTGGCAGCGAACTCCAACCTTATAGCATAGTGCAGTTTGTTTCCCCTGGGAGTGATTATTACCACACCTGCCCCCGAGCCTTGTTCGTTTGATGCACCATCCACAAAGAGATTCCACTTGATATCTTCTGTTATTTCCAATTGCTCCTGATCTTCGTTGGTAGTGAACTCTGCAATGAAATCAGCCATGGCCTGTCCCTTGATGGCGGTGCGAGGGTGATAGGTGATATCATACTGACTTAGTTCAATACACCATTTGAGTAATCGCCCAGAAGTGTCGGGACGATGGAGTACCTGCCTCAGTGGTTGATCGGTCAGAACTTTGATGGAATGGGATTGGAAGTAATGACGTAGTTTTCGTGAAGTGATTAGTAGACAGTATACTAATTTCTCAAGTTTAGGGTATCTAACTTCTGCCCCAGTAAACCTTTTGCTGACGAAGTAAACCGGCCGTTGCATGCGGTTGTCTTCCCTTACCAAGGCAGCGCTTAGGGCGTGGGATGACACAACGAGGTATAGGTATAATTCTTCTCCTTCGCTTGGAGTTGAGAGCACCAGTGGTTTCTGGAGGTGTTCGATTAAGTGAAGGAAAGCGGTCAGGCATTCGTCAGTCCATTCGAACTTTCCCTTGTCTTTCTTTAGAGCTTCAAAAAAGGGGACGCACTTGTCCGTCGCTTTGGAGATGAATCGGCTTAGAGCGGCCACTTTTCCGTTCAAACTTTGCATTTCCTTCCGAGTGGAAGGTATCTTGATATCCCTTAGCGCTCGGACCTGTTCAGGGTTTGCTTCTATCCCTCTGGCATGAACGATGAATCCTAAGAACTTTCCAGATGACACTCCGAAGGAGCATTTTAGCGGATTCAACTTCATTCCATATTGTCGAAGTACTTGAAACATCTTGCCTAGGTGGCTCACGTGATTTTTGGCTTTCCTTGACTTTACCAGCATGTCATC
Organism: Allium fistulosum; assembly: GCA_030737815.1. NCBI lineage: Eukaryota > Viridiplantae > Streptophyta > Magnoliopsida > Asparagales > Amaryllidaceae > Allium > Allium fistulosum. Next base: position 716,129,413 of record CM060906.1, on the reverse strand, counting down.
CACATATACTTCCATAGTTTGTCCTATCAGCCCCGCAAACATCTTGTTGACGAGGCGCTGGTAGGTGGCTCCTGCATTTTTAAGTCCGAAAGGCATTACCTTATAGCAGTATAAACCTCGATCGGTGATGAAACTAGTGTGGTCTTGGTCGGGAGCATAGATAGGAATTTGGTTATATCCTGAGTATGCATCCATAAAAGATAGGAGTTCGTGCCCGGCTGTGCTGTCTACAAGTTGGTCGATTCTGGGAAGTGGGAAGCAATCCTTTGGGCAGGCGTCGTTTAGGTTGGAAAAGTCAATGCAGGTTCGCCACTTCTCATTAGCCTTTTTTACCAGCACCGGGTTGGCGATCCATTCCGGGTAGATAGCTTCTCGTATGAAGTCATTGGCGAGTAGGTTTTTTACTTCTTCATCGAGGGCTGCTGATCGCTCTGCCCCCATACTTCTCTTTCTTTGTTTTACAGGCGCCTTGGTAGGATCAATGTTTAATACGTGGCATGCTATGTCGGGGGAGATTCCAGTCATGTCAGCGTGTGACAAAGCGAATACATCCAAGTTGTGGCGGAGAAAATCGATGAGTTGTTCCTTCAATTCGGCTTTTAGTTGGGACCCAATTTTCAATAGTCTACTCGAGTCGTGCTTGTCTACAGATATAAACTCCATAGCCTCTGCAGGCTCGGCGGTGGCCTCCTCCTCTTTGTCCCTAGGATCTAATTCATTGAAAGGGTCGCTGGTATATCGAAGAGGAGGGGCTTTCTTTAATTGCTACGCTTCTAGACTTTTTGTGCAGAGGGCAATCTCTACACCCTTCCCTTTATTCTTCCTGTGGTTGTTGCGAAGTTCAGTCACATAGCAGTCTCGAGCAACGTCCTGATCTCCTTCCACTTCCCCTACTCCATTGTTCGTTGGGAATTTCATCTTTAGGCACCATGGGGCTAAGACAATTTGGAAGTCAGACAAGGATGGCCTTCCTAAGAAGGCGTTGTAGGCCGACTGGTTTTCTATTAGCACAAATGTTTGTTTCCGTACAGCAGAGCGGGGATGGCTTCCAATTTCAACAAAAAGGTCCAGTTGCCCGAGGGGCATCTTCGCATCTCCAGTGAAGCCGTGTAGTGGTTTATCGCAGGGGGATACATCCTTCATTGATAGCTTCATTTTGTCGAATGCATGTTTGAAGAGGATGTTTACCGAGCTTCCAGTGTCTACCAGGATTCGGTATACTTCGGCGGGACCAAGTCGGGCAGAGATGACCATGGGATCCATGTGAGGGTACTGCCTTCCTTCTAGGTCACGCTTACCGAACGTGATGTCATTACTTTCTTTCCGCTTCGGGTGGCGCTCTTCTATAACTGAATTGACATAGTCTTTATTGTCTCTAAGCGACTTTCCGTATATTTCCATCTCTTTCCAGCTTCTGTCTGCGATGTGTGGCCCTCCTGAGATGGTATGGACCACTATCTTTTCTTGGCTAGAGCTGCTAGCGTTGCGGTTTCCTCTATCGGCCCCCGGTGAGGGTAGCCTTGGGTTTTCATTGGCAGGAGCTGGGGTCCTGTCCTGACCTTTTACATAACGTTCCAGTTTCTTTCTTCTGATGTGTTCCTCAATCAGATCTCGGAGATGATGGCATTCGTTGGTATCATGTCCGTGAGATTCGTGGAAGCGACAGAATTTTCCAGACTTCTGTGCGTTATCTGATTCCTTCTTGTATGGTGGGTGTTTGTATCTAACTTCGCCTTGGGTGGCAAGGAAGATATTTTCGACGGTCTCGTTCAAAGGGGTGTAAGTGTCGAATCTTGGTCCTGGCCGATATAGGCGCTTTTCTCCCTTCTTGCCCCCAGCATTGTCTCTGGAATCATTTCTTCGAACGTCCCTTGCCACAGCAGGGGCGTTGCCATGGGTCGTCTTATTTTGCTGTCCTGACTGCCCCTCAACGGCAGCATCCTCAAGCCTCATGTATTTCCCGGCTTCATGGAAGAAATCGGGTAAAGTAGCTGGTTTTTCTTTTGTCAATCTTCTAGCAAATTTAGTGTCCGGATGCACACCACTGCAGAGGGCCATTAGGATAAGCTTCTCATCGGCATCTTGAACTGCGGCTGCTGCGGCGTTGAATCTGGTTAGGTATTGCTGCAGCTTTTCTCCAGGTTTCTGTTTGACGCTGGATAAGGAATAAGCGTCCTTAGGTTGCTCCACATGAATGCGGAACTGACTGATAAATTTTTCTTTCAACATTTCCCACGAGCTGATGGATCCTTGGGGTAGATGACAGAACCAGGAGGTAGCAAGATCTGCTAAGAAGAGCGGAAAGCATTTGCACAGTACTCCCTCTGTTGCTCCACTCATGAGCATATGCTGCGTGTACCTCTGTAAGTGTACAACGGGATCGGAGGTTCCTTTGTAGGGTTCCATTGTTGGCATCTTCCATTCTCGGGGGGTGATAGCAATTTCGATATTGCGGGCGAAAGGGCTGGTTACCCTAGCGCCTATCCCTCGATCTCTTTGCTCCCGTTGGACACACTCTCTGAATAAGCGTGCCATCCTTTCATCAGAACTTGGAGCAGATAGAAATGAGTTTGGTTCTGTTCTGTGGGATTGATTCCGTCCAGATGGCCTGTAGGGATGGTATCGTCTATCATTCCTCATATTTTCCAGTGGCTGCCTTTGATCTTCTGGGAGCATGCTTGGGTCAGCTACAGTTGGCCCTTGCCTTGATCTCCCCCTGTTGGGTTCTAATCTAAGCACTTCCTCGGGTCCAACTTCGGGCTGGACTCTAGCTCGGCCCCGTTCACTGGCGTTTCTGTGGTTAGGCAACATGACAGGCTCAACTACAGTTGACCTTCGCCCGGTACCTTCCCCGTTGGGTTCGGTACCAAACGCTTCCTCAGGCCTAACTTCGGGCTGTGCTCGGTCTCGGCTCCTACCACGGCTACTTCTGCCGTTAGCTCCTTCGAAGAAGGAAGATCTTTGTTGTCTCTGAGATCCTCCAGACTGGGACTCGCCCCATGATTCAGTGTTGCGATTGGATTCTTTAGCGTCCCTTAAGCGTGACATGAGATGGTCCACCAAGGCTTCCTGCTGGGACGTGAAGCGGTTAGTTACTTCAACCACAACTCTGTCCAGATCTGCTCTAGTAATTGCTGCAGGCTGTTCTGTGGCAGGAGTAGTTGGGTTAGCCTGTTCTTCATTTGTTACTGTTGCTGGAGGAGGACGATTTACTTGATTCGTGACAGCTGGATCTGGAAGACTGCTGGATGCGATGTTTTTTCCTTTGCTAACATCTTTTCTCTGTTTGGGAGGCATGTTTTCCAAGTGGCGGACGATGCTGTTAGGAAAACTTGTTAAGCGGATGAAGCTGAAGCTTCGAGCTTCTAGTTCTCAGTGAAAGCACCAAAAATGTTTGCACAAAAAATGGACAAACACCTCAAAGTTGTATGATTTGATAGATCTTATGTTGTTCTTAGTGATTCGGGTGATTTATGCAAATATATAAAAAAACAGGGGCTAAACTGTAAAAAGACACGCAGATTTATAGTGGTTCAGCCAGAATGTGCTACGTCCACTTTATATGTTATTTCTCTTCTCTTGTTTTGATTACAAGTACAAAGCTTTGATACAAGTAAAAGAAAGTTGTTTGAAAGTTCTCTCCGTGCTTGAGCTCTCAAAACTTGTATCCCCATTGCTGTACCCCTGCCCCTCTATTTATAGAGTGAGGCTGGGGGTAGGGGTCTAGGATGTGTATATTTGCTGATGGGCCTGGGCTGATGTGATCTGGCCTGGTACGTCTTGGTTCGTCATTGCTTGGTTCGGAGGTGGTTGGAGTGTAGAATGGATCGGTAGTTGCTTGGTCCGGTGGTAGGATGGCGAGGTTGGTCCGGTGTGGAGATGGTTCGGCATGGGTTGGTTCGGTTATGGAGTTGGCTCGGTGGTTCTAAGGAGGAAGGGTGGTCCGGTAGAAGTTGGCTCGGTCTGCCGAATGGGTTCCTACGAGGCATGGATACCGAATGGGGTCTGCCGAATGGGTTCCTACGAGGCATGGATACCGGATGGGGTCTGCCGATTGGGCCCTGGAAAACAAGAATGCCGAATGAATCAAGCTTCTTGGTCTCGAGGCCTTCTGGGTGAGAACTCGCCCAACACGACCACTACCTTAGCGGTATAGGCCCGAATGAGAACCAAGAGTCTGGCGTGATATTTCCTGTAGAGACTGAAACACGTGCTACTCCCTCACTATTGTTTCTGCAAAGAAAAACAGAGAATGAATCAGCTCTAATTATTGAAGGACATGAGATATGTGCAATGCAATATTGTGAAGTGCTTGCAATCGAATGTGTCCTTACGTCCTCCTAACGAACCAGTTATTAAAGCTTTACTAGTGGGAGTAACCTCTCAACTAGTGGTAGAAGGGATTCTAGCCCTAGCTCTGGAAGGAAATTCTAATTCAACAAAGCTCATGTTAGTAAAATGGAAAGTATCAACGCCATCCGGTTTTGGAAGATCAGATAATACCTTAAATGTTTTAACTAAGTGCTCGGAAGGTTGAGAAGCGAACTGATCCAGAATAACCCGAGGAGTGATGGATAGCTTGGGCTATTTGAAGAGGCGACTCTTAGGGAACCTACTAACGAGTTTCTTCCTTCTTCGAGAGCGGAGGGCTGGGGGGGTTTGCGGGGATCCGACCGCAGCCCTGAAACTAGAACCTACGTCATCACCACCGGGATCGTCACCCTCATCTACTGTTGCATCTTTATCGGTAACTTCATGAGCCCCCTCAATTGGGGGCACAATAGGATCATCTTGATGGCCTTCATCATTATCCACATCGCGCTGCTTAGTCATTGTAACTCTAGCAGTGATCGGTAGCCTTATGCTATGACCTTCTTCCATCAGACAGTAGGTAACGAAGCATTCATCAGTAAGAAGATTCTCAGTGTCTCTATCTTCTGATGGAATCCTTTTGAGAGCCAAGACCGTGTCTGTGTATTGTTTTCCATTGAGTCATGGATAAGAGCCTGCACAAACCAGTAAAGTTGCTTAGTTTAAGATACGACCTGGATATAAGCATTCAAGAAATTAAGCAAGGAGTAATACTTACGTCCTTCTAACCATCGTCTGGCAAAGCTGGGCGGGCAGCGAATATTGAACCACTCGCTTTTGAAAGTACTCAATTTGTTCCAAGTACCAGTCAGGATTTGGCATTTCTTCCCTGACTCGAGAAATGTGAATGAAAGGCTTCCCTTCCATCGCTTGAAGATGAAAAGAAATCAAATGTATTCAGGAGTTGGAGGACAGAATAAAAAATCTGTAAATGCCATGTAGGTACAGTTAAGCAAGGCATAGTCGTTTGGATGCAGTTGTGCCAGTGCTAACCTCATGTGTTGTAGCATCTCTCAGAGAAACGAGTTGAAGGGTGAGACACATCTTGCCTAACACATGAACTTGTTGCATGTAGTGAACCCCTCTAGGGGCATATGAGCTCTATCATTTTGAATCGGGACCCGTACGTCGTCGAATGCAATCCCGTGTTTGGCATAAATTCTATAAAGAGAGACTTCATTAATTTTCAAAGCCACAGAATCCTCTGGATCTTCCAAAATATCGCATCTTCTAGAGTGTTGGGAGTAGGGTTTATTACTTCTGCTGGATAGACAGAAATGACCAAGGTCGAGTAATAGATAGGAACTTTTTGGTTGTTCAACTTGATGTCCCAGGGAGAGTCTATTGAAAGTAGTCGGGAACTCGATTCGACACCTGTATTATTGTGCTGTAAAGGTTATCCAAAAGACATGGCAACTGAACGCTTCGAGCGTCTAGAACTTATGACTACTAAACTCAGTAGATAATCATCATTAGAAAAAATAACCCCTTTCTCTCATGCAAAGTGTGTGCTAGTGCAAAGTGGTGTAGTGTCATGCAATGCAGTGACAAATATTTTAGAATTAAAGAATACACTTGTGACAAAACTCCGGGGTTCGATCAGAGTGACCATCATTACTAAATGTCTCAATCGATTCTCTACATCACTGGCTAAGGATTCAGTCTAAGCATCGAGATAAGTTGTTGGCATGTTGATGTTCAAATTGTGCGTTCATAAGTGGATGAGCTTCAAAAATTTGTCCAAGGCATAGACAACAAATATAAATATGCAGGAGATTAGTCAACTTTGTTCCACAGTTCGATTATCATATACGTCTGAATATGCAGTCCATTTCATATGCAAGTCATATACATCCATTCAAATGTTCAAGGTTGAATCTCACCACTAAGTTCAAATTAATATTTGAGGGTTTAAGTGTGTTTTTCGAAGTTAAACCAACACCCGATCTAGAATATGCTGTGATTGATCCATTTTATTCCCCCTAATTTGTTAAGTCCAAAAATCTCCAACCACCGGTCCAAAAAACCATCGGCCAAAACTCTACCAGAAAATGGTTGGTCCAATTTCTCTTCATTTTTCAAGTAACAGTCCATCTAAAAGATCGATCGAACTCCGTTTCATTCCCTTATGCTTTATCTTTTAGATCAATATGGACCGGCCATTTTACACTTTGCCACATCAACCTTGTTAGAAATGATCGGTAACAGCCCACATTTTAAAACTCCAGGAATGATCAGATAAAATCAATCTTCCACCTTCGACCTCAAACAAATGCATTCCATCCAGTCTCAACACCGCGTTCACCATTAACCCATCATTCCTAGAATTTTACTTCGAATGTCCCCTTAACCACTAAAGCAAATGATTGATACAAACATGATCATTTCAATTGATCCATCACCATCTCCAAAAACTTATCGTCGTCCTCCATTTCAAAACACAAACGCCTCTACAATGCCATGACTCACTTCGAACATCTCAAGACGACCCCAAATGTCTCATCATAGAAATTGAAACGTATGAAAAGAATCGAACCTTCCTATATATAAAAGTGGTAGATGGAGGCGATTCTATTTTGACTGCAAAGCGTATCGGTGGATCTAAGAATGAGATCTTTAGGAGATATCGACGGTGATGGTTGACGTAGCAAGGAGTCAGACCGACTTATGAAGATGGTTACATGACAAGTATGGACTTGGATCGGGGAGCTCAGTAGATCAATCTTGAAGGAGAAGATGAAGATGATTTTTTGTCTTTTGGTTCGGATGGAAATAATGGAAAATAAAGTGAAGAAATGAAAAATGATTAAGTATTCCATATTTATACCTAAGAGTGGAACGGACCAACAAAGCCTGTAATTCAATCAAATGGCCAAACCAACGAACGATCAGATGCGATCATTTTGTTATGGACATATACTGATCCTTCTCCTTAGATCGTGGTGCTATTAGATTTTTCAACATAAATATGGATATTAAACGATCAATGTCTAATGGATTTGGACAGATCCATTATTTTCTAAAAAAAAGGAGAGGGGAGAACGATCAGACATGACCTAATCTCAAATGAATTTGACCCGATCCATATTAAAAATGGATCAAGTACGACCATTCTTGATGGATTCATACCGATCCATCTAAAAAAAGTGAAACATATGTGGAGAGTTGACAATGACCTGTGAACGTGCAATTGTGATCAGGAGTCAGGGATGAATATGTATACGTTCTAGTGTACGTCCCAAAAATTTCATTTCTTGAAATCAACAGAAATTGAATTCAAACCTATATTAATCGAAGGAAAATTTGAACTAGACAACCAAGGCCTACCGATTCACTGAAACAAAGACTTAAATGTTCACCATCAAGACGTGACCTAGAATTTCTACTATTGGGAATCAACTAATCGTCATGTCAAACAGGAAGAGATGCTACTCTTTAAGGAAAGCAATTCATCGAAGGGACGACTACTGTTCAGAAACTAGATGGATTCCTTTCCGATGACACTAACTTGCATCAATTCAATGCATGTTATGTTAAAACAAGATGTTCTTTGAGGGACAACTGTTATCCGGCCTTTTCCCCTGGCTATACCCAAACTGACTGGACAAGTTAGATTTGACTGTCATCAAGATCGACACGTCAGATTAACGTTCATGAACTCCAGAGATTAGGCATAGATGATTATATGAAGCAGCGGTGAAGCAAAAGTGGAAGATGAAGTCAATAGAACGCTCAAAATATTAAAATACACAACTCCCTGAAGAAGGATCAGGTACGATCCATATTCATTAATTATGGACCGTACCATACTGATTTTACAGCTCAACTCAGTCGAAAACAGTCGATGTCTCAAAATCTTCAAGTCAACTACACTTGAAACTTTGGGAATATCAATATATTGAAGACTGGAGCCCACCATATCAATCGCATGCCAAAAGGAGCTCACAAAATGATCAGTACCGATCGTATTACAAGTGATGTGGGACCCATGATCGATACGGTGACTTCTTCTAGATCTGGAGACTCCGGTGCCGAAATTTCAGTAAGATATTTCGCCATCTTCCCTTATAAATACGGACATGATTGTTCATTTTTAGGATCTTTTGCTTTGTACTCTTTTGTAACTAAGGATTCTAATATGATCCTATTGTACTCAATTTACAAAGCGATTAAAAAAGCTATCTCTTCAAAGTGGACTTAGGCAAACAACGCCGAACCACTATAAATTGTTGTTTCTCTATTATTAGCTTATTTCTAATTACTTTACTACTATATTCTCTTTTTCACATTTATTATTCTTTATTTATTCCTCTACAAAATCTCTATTGAGTGTTTGTGCCAATTTTTGGTGTAAACAATTGCCGTATTACTAATGCATCTCAAAGACTTATTTAAGGGTTAACCATCCCACCTTCGACAAACAAATAACTAATTAAATAATGAGATCTTTTCATATCTCTTATGGATTCTACACTAGTAGGAAGTAAAATCCGTCCAGGTATAACCCAAGTCTTTGTTAACATCCCCTCGGGACTGCTAATGGTCATAGCCTATATGCTGGCCTTACTATTAAATACCGGTACAACAACAACGCTAAAATAGCCCGCCAACCTCCCACAGCCGAAATCTCGTTTAAACTATCCTATTGTAAGTCAAGTAAAATCACCTATCTTATTTACTTAATACCTCTTATTAGAAATGACGCAGACCTCATTTACCTATTAGGTATCATTGTAGGTTATTTAAGACTTCTTATATAGAGAGGAGGCAGACCTAACGACCATTTAATACCTTTCAACCTGAAGTAAATCCCTTGATATCCCTAAAGGTACCAAGCCGTTTAATACTTCAAATCCAAGGCGAACTCTTGGAATATTTTCTCATACTATATGTAAATGCATATCCCTTTCCAATGGGTCCTATGGTTGGAGATGTCCCACATCAGTAGTAAGTATGCACAACTGCTGATAGCCTCTAAGTAAAGGGAAGACTTCTATTGTGTAACTCTACTGACCTCGCATCCTAACCCATTCTAAATCAAACAAATTATCCTAGGCCTAGATATTGGGTTAGGCCCACTAAATCGTGCTTGTACTAAACGTATTAGTGAGACTATATATTTCCTACTATGAAAATTATATAGCCTCATAGTACTTAATTTCTACCTTATATGGTTATTACATATATTCTTTATTTCCCTTTGTGTTCCATAAATAGCAGTTGTCCATAATAAATGGTCATTATCATTCAAATTGGACAGCAACTATTTATATATATTTATTCATTCTAATTCAACATATTATATCTATTTCATTTCCCCTAAATGCATACCTTTAGTTAGTCCCATTATACGCATTTATGTCCCCATTTAATTTTTGTAACTCCCTAGTAACTGCACATTTACTGCCCTACTAATTTTGGAGTTACTATCTCTTTTCTCATTTCAACCACCTAGTCTTATGGTTTACTATGCTATTAATAACTACTCATCTTAATTATAACTAATACGAGTATCATCATATATTATGCTATATATATGCACATATTTATATTTTTAATCAATAGGCGTGATTATACATACATACATATATTCCTATTTCTAACTCATTAATTTCTACCCTTGGGAATTCTAGAACATACTTAAATGTACATTCTGTAGTGAACATTTATTTCCACAGTTTAATATATTAGAGCTATCCTTCCCAAAAGGAATCATCGTTATAAATTTCCATAAATTACCCAAAAGTGCGACTTTTGCTTCGTTTGAAATTACAATAAATTATCTCTTTTCTTTTATTGAAATAGACAGTGCAAACTACAGAAGAGAACATCCGTACTTTGTCGGCTGGGGCGATATTATCACTCCGATCTATGATAACGTTGAATAGATGCGAAGCCACTAAGGGAAGTGAGCCGTGGCCTAGTTGGCTACGGCGAACGGGAATGAAGCTGTAGCCTAGTCGGCTACAGCGATTGGCCCGTTTTCAATAACACCGAGCCTTACACTGGGTAGGCCCCGAGCGTCGAGTCCGTCGCCCCAAAAGCAGAGGATGTAGATACGCGTAGAGCATCTCTTTCTTTTTTGATATATTTCTTATTATTTCAAACAACGCACATTTTATACACGGTTGTGGAATTAGATAATTTATGGAAGTTACACAGAAATAGACATAACTAAATTGTACCTACAATGCTCCCAAATAAATCAAAACATAGAAACTTACATTCCAAGTCAAATTAGAGCAGTCTAAATTTACACTATCAATTTACAACCCTATTATCTTAAATCTGGGATAAATCTTGCAACCTTATCAACTTTCTACTTCAAAAAATTTAGGGACTAGTATCTAAATTTCTAGATTAGGATGTAAATATAGTTCCTATTCTAATCACCGAACTTTCAGAATATGTAGGCGAGATTTCAATTGAATACGTTCTTTCTAAGCCTCTAACTCAACAGACCTTGCATAGGCATGAAAATTAAATAAAACTCAATGATATAAATTTCAATGTTATATATAAATCATATAATTTCCCACTCGTCTTTCTAGTTTTTCAAATCTCCCAAATCTGAATCCATCCCTTTAATTGACTCCATTTTCTTTCCAATCCAATAATATGTATAACAAGATATATAAATACCTATTAGAATTACTAATCTGAGAGGATATTTGAATTAAGTGGAATACAGATTTAGAATCAAGAAATTTACCTTTTTCCATAGTATCAATTCGCTCTTTCTCTTCTTGTCTTTTATTTTCCACCCTTCTCCGATTATATATACATATAATATAATATTTTATCATTAACAGAAATAGTGGAGAAGAGAAAATAGCAGAGCTTTGCTGCTTTAATCAAAAAATATAAGAAGAAAAGTGAGGGGCTAAGCCTCTATTTATAGGACTTTAAATCAATTGTATCCATTAGATTTAAAATAATAAAATTTAGGCCATTTGGCGAAGGTTCAACCTTAGCCGCCAGTAGTAGACCGGTCGACCGCTCCCCTATATGCAATCGACCGACTAAGGAGGGGGTCGACCGGTGGAGTCCATATGATTTTTATTATTATTTTTTAATTATTTTCATTCTAAAAACTACAAACACTGGTAACTTCTCTATTTGAACTCCGATCGCAAAACTTTGTATATGGAAGTTGCTCAGAAAATTGTCATGAAAAAAATGGTGTAAGTTTTGTGGCCAAATTCCATTGTTGGTCAAATTTCATTTTTGAGCCTTGTTAATTATTTATTAATCATTGTTAATTCTAGGGGTATTATAGGATATCTTCCAAAATCATATTAAAAATTCCCAAAACAAGGCTTTTCAAAATGCTCATATTGCGACTTTTTCGCTTCCAACTTTTGCAACTTTATTCAACAATTTATAAAATTTTCTAAACCATTTCCTTGCTCTCTCATACATTACTACAAGTGTAGAGTACAACCAAAATATATACTTTCATAATATATTCACATATAACCATTTTAAACAAGTTAAAAACAAGGGGATTTCAAAGTTCACTTATAGCGACCTTTCTCGCTTCAAACACACTTCAACTTCACACACAACCAAACAAGACATGTAAACCTAAGGTCAAGGCCATGATACATGTTGCACAGAGTAATAGAAGTGAATATATTATTACAAATTTATCATTTGCTTTCAAAACCAAGAGAGGTCCAAAGTTATAACTTCATTAGTTAACTTTACTTTATATTTACACACAGCATATATATACACATTCTTAACTTTTTGATAGTGAGTTAAATCACTCCATACCTTGCCAAATTCAAGCACAAGCCACCTAGAGCACAAGACCACTTCTTACCATGACCAAACAAGTGAACAACATAACCCTAGCTCTCAAATTGCTTATGGCCACTCCCTCCTCTTCCAAAAATCTCACGGCCTCAAGATGTTTTGTGGTTTGTGTTCCATTTATTCAAGCTCAAGTTGCCATTCCATTTTCTTATGTTGTGTTAGGACCTTTGCCAAAGTTTTGGTGGAATTTGGGGTTCATTTGCCATGTTTTTAGAATTTAAAGAGAAGAAGAGGATGAAGAAGTCCTTGTTTTGTTCACTACTTTGTAAAAATGATTTTTATGAACATATGAAGTGTATTTGTAAGTGAATTCAAGAGGTCGTCCTACCCTCTAATACCCCTTATGGAAGGTCATAAACATGCTCCTTCCCATGTGCTTCTACCATCTAAAATATCTCCTTTTACTTAGCCCTTACGGCTTTACCAAAATATTTACCATGACACCACCCATGACATCATCAAATGTATTTAGTTAACCATAAACCCAAAATATTTCTATTTGCTAATTAATGGCATATTAATATATTATACATGCCCAATGAGTTCGAACAACATGTATCGAGTAATAATTCGTTTATCGATACAACGTTTTTCAGTTACATTATTGATACTTCTTCAAACTATTTGATTTTTAAACATATTTTAAAAGAAAGTTTACCATCATGTATTATTAATTAAAAGGGGTTTAACAAGGTTATAAAATCATTTTTATCACATTAAACCAAGATTCAAATATTTAAATACGAAGTGTTCAAATTCTGGGTCGATTTATTCTCCCTCACTTGAAACATTTCATCTCTAAAATTCCAATACAACTGATAACTAAAAGAAACATGCACACATAAATACTCGATAGTATTCAAAATTACTAGCAAACAAATCTCAAGGTTTGTTGAGGTTCAAAACCCCTCTCATCGCATATGGACATAAATAATTTACTAAGCATACCTTACACCCATCAGCCTCAAGTTATTACTTTGATGATTATTCATGTTACCTCAAAATAAATCGAAGAGTTATTCCATGAATTCTCTTTAGCGAAAACACATTAACATATATATACTCAATCCTATACGATGTGCATAGATCATTCGTATGCGATATCAAATCTGATCACTTGCTCAATCATATAAATTTCACTTTCAAACAAGTGCACATCGGCTGACCTCTCTAATGCAAACTTTGATCAGCTTCATTGATTAGAAACCTCTGTTTGCCTTACATAGCTATATACTACGATAGGAAACCTTAGGATCATATCAAGAATATATTTTAAGTGTTCGTCATCGATAATCGAGTGAAAAATTCTAGCTCGAACCGATGTAAATCACATAGAAATCATATATTTACATCCTAGATCAAGAACTATCTTGTGAATAAAATGATCTACGTACAACTTACGTATTTTATTCCATTGGTTTCTTTAACTATACCATTACTTTTTATATCACATTAGTTATACAAATAGTAACTTGTTCAATATTAAAATCATTTATAAACCAATTTATAAAACATCACTTTTATTTAAAAAACATTTCATAAAAACATAACTTCAAGTTCTATAATGATCTGGAAGTTTTAGACAGTCGAAAATCACCAAAATATCTGTTTCGTCCTAACAAATGAAAACTGCTAAACAAACACATCACGTCGTGATGAACATACCACACTATCTTAAATGCATAAGATACATGCGTTAATAAAATAACTTATTAGAGTTTCACTTATTTATCAAATAAATTTTACTACAAAGAGAAAACAAAGAAAAGGTTTTATAATTATTTGGTGATCCACTACCACTTAGGCTCCTTACATATCATACATACAGATCTTTTCTATACGGAAAGCTCATATCAAAATCTATATTACCAAAACTACTTCGTATTAAAGTACTCTGTATTTTACATCAAACGACTTTGAAGAAAACTTTAGAACTAAGAATCTGGGTTTTATCTTAAATCATTTTAAAATAATAGTATATATACACCTTTTGTATATCAAAATTTTTTGGGATTGAATTAAAATCATATCCAGAGTTGTATCAAATACTTTGTAAATAGTACTAAATATCATGATCTTAATTTATAAAACTAATTTTCTAAATATTTACTTTAAAATCCATAGAAAATATACGAATCATTCGAATAATACCAAAAAATACCAAGGAAATGGGTCCTTCAAAGTAGTACCATATATTCCCTTACTAAGAAGGCTAATACTCATGAGAAATGTTTACCAACCAAACACATCCCTCATCCATTTTTGTCATTTTCGAGCCAATCGAACTAGATAACATAAAAAACTTTGTGGCCGAATTGACTCGTCGATTCCAAGAGCAATCTCGAACTTGAACAAATCTTAACCTCTTTTCAAAATATTAGTATTCACAAATATTTTCAAATAATACTATTATTATTTTCTCTAAAGTTTTGGAAACCTTTTTCAACGACCCTAGGATTTAAGTTCTCAAAATATCAGTTTAAGTCCTCTTCGTTTATAAACCTTACTTATACAAAATCATTTTCTTATATATAATTTCACAACTATTTACTCCAAAATATTATAACTTCCCTTTAAATTATAATAAACATCTAAAATTATAATAATTCCTTAACCCGTATTATCACCGAATGCCTTATCATCAAACTGTGAAATTCAATTCACTGGGTACTTTTTTCAATGCATCCATAATTACTGTCCATCCAACCCATGTAGTAAAAAGGTAAACCACTCATAAACTGATTGAGCACAAATCAACAATCCACAAGTGTTAACAATGCTCATAAGTTGGTTGAGCTTGACTAATCAAATCAATGAGGGATAACGGATGATCATCATCATTCCCTACATTAATTAAACTACATTATTAAACTCATTACAAGTCAGACTTGTATAAATTATCTATATATAAGATCTTTTAATTTTCGTAGTCATAATACCTTTAATGCATACGTTTATAATAAGAACAAATATGCACTTATATGTACATACATATACATACTATATGTGTGTGTGCGCGTGCGCGCGCGTGTATAAACACACACATTATACTTAACTCATTCTAGAGCAACACTTACCCTTTCTCTAATGAGTTATAACTAACCAAAGCCAAGGTTCTCGCTTAACCTTCAGCTTTAATACTAAATGTAACTACCGGCCCATCGACCTCTAAATGTTGACATTAATACACCCGCAGTATTCACATGCCAAACATCTAAGTGCCGAAAAGACAGATTATTAGGGTATAAAGAAAAAGCAAAAAGGAAAGAACAAGAAAGACGAAATAAAATATTTGAATCTCACAATGGAACGATAATATATAATATCCAAAAGACAATATAAAGGGCTATACTAAGATACATAGCATTTCAGAGTTAAACCTAAGTATTATCATCAGCCTGGAGTGTTGTAACAACTTGTTCTCACAAATGCTGATATATATACTAGTAGTATAGTGGAAATAAAATACACAGTAGGAAAATGAAAGCATCTAATTCATCTCCTGAAGCTCTAAATAATATCTAACAAAAACCTGTCTTTCTCCGACTACTCGAAAGATCACCTAAGGAAAAAGGAAAGATAGAACCATGAATCAGACATATGTCTGGTATGAGAAACTTAAAAAACATCTGCATAATGTATTAGTGTCCTTTAATCACCACAATGGTTTTCCCCTTAAAAGAACCAAAACCCTCTAATAAGTAAATAAGGCGATTTAATAGATAATATCTAGGGTGTAGAATATAAATCAGAAAATAGCCGTGCTGCTTGCATCTCGCAACACAATAATATTAGTAGTACAACTAAAACCATTAAGGTTCATTTGCATATGGTTTTCCATTGGAGATGGCCTTGGTACCTCGAGGATAAGCCTCTTGTCAAGAGTCAAAAACTACCTTTCGAAACTACATATATCTCTAGATAAAATATATCACAGAGGAAAACATATATCTAACTCGATAACCAATCTTGTTCATAATAAAAGTTGTTTTCTTTCTATTATATACTTGATATAATGAGTTATATTGATTAGTTGATTTAATTAAAAGTATATTTAATAGAAAATCCATAAATATTATGTTTTCTAATAATAATTACATGGTGTTGTAACAATGATTAAGTTATTACAATGAAATTAAATATACTGTTTTAAATATTCCTAGTCAAGATGTATTGAGACTGGATATCGATACATCCCTTGAGAATAGAGTACGTAATGCTCTCCAAATGTTGGGCAGTGTATTACTTATGATTGTTGGAGGACGGGTTACATACTGATAGTTATTGGATAACTGTTGAATGACCGATGCGATAGTATTCTATTAGTTAGTATAACCAAGGTCAAGCAGATAATATCAATGTGAAAAAATCACACAGTTCTCCTGGCCTAAGAATATTTTTTATCTTCAATGTGGAAACCCTACTTTGATTATAGTTAAATCATAGCACGACATCCATCGAACGAATATAGTTGGGTCGAGTAGAAGCACTGGAAGTGAAACACTATTCAAGAGTGGATTTGTCTCCTCAGTTATATGAGGTTTGTATCACGGTTGTAATGATCTAGATTTTGGTTATTGAATTTTGAATACTTATTTAATTTTAAATATTAAAATATTGGTTCAAAAGTTAAATAACCTGAATTCCAAATATAGGAGTTATTTAATATATTTAAAATATGCGAGTGGTAAACTTAACATTTGTACAGTGGTTTAAATAGCTTGGTTTTGAATTGAATATTTATTAGATGGATATAATGGTCTTATTTAAACTCCTTTTGATTTATAAACAATAACGGTGAATTCATTTCATAAATATATTTTCAATAATAAATGGTTCGAATAAATAATCGGAAAATTTATTTTTAAATCAATGACTCGATTTTTATTGACATATTTTTAATTCAATTTATTTCATATTTCCATAATTTTCAATTTGGAAAATTTTGAAATTAGTTGTTGTTTGTTTAAATATTCACTTTTACTAGCAATTGTTATTTATAGTTGAAATACATGAAATTTACTGAGAAACTCGAATTTCTCACCGTGGTGATTTAATGTCCATTTATATACCTGTCGATTCTATTTTAGTTATAGCCCTGTTATCTAAATTGTTAATTGCCGAATCTTGATTATTTAGCTCTACTTGATATGACACTGTTATATGTTCAAACCTAACCCTGTAGTGATAAAAATCAATAGCAATATTGGCTAAGTGCTTTAGTGGCTATTGGCCTCAATTTAGTATTTTGAAAATACTATTAATAGCTGTTTGGCCTGAAATTGGTTTTTGATTTGGAGAATGATTTTAAATATAACCTTTGGGGTTTTTTGAAATATTTTTATTTAAGCAAATTTTGAACTTCTCTATTTTATCCCAACCTTTCTATAAGTATTTTTTAAATTATTTAGAAATGTTTTAACGTTGTTTAACTATTGTTTAATAGTGTTTTAAAAATTGTTTATTTATATATAATTGTTGAAGTTGTTTATCACTATTTTAATATTGTAAAAGTTATTTATTTTAAATAATTAATATTGTTTGAAGGTAATTAATAATAACTGTTTAATAGTTTTTTCGAAATTATAATAGTTATTTATTAATAACGTTTTTGAAGTTAATTATTATTTATTATAATAATGTTTGAAGATTAATTGTTATTGTTTATTAATAATGTTTGAAATTTTAACTTTTATACACTATTATATAATAATAATTATTAACAATAATCATTTTAAATAAATAACAATGTTTAACTTCAAAACATCTTTAAAATAATGATTAATAATTTCAAAACATTATTAATAAAACAATAATAATAAATCTTCACCATTATTATACATAATAAAAATTAACTTCCAAAACAGTATTAATAATCATTACAATTAATTTCAACCCATGTTAATTACTTAAATAATTAACTTTTCAAAATATTAAAATATTGATAAAGCAAAATTAAATATAAATGATCTTAAAATAATACTTAATATAAATAATGATATTTAAAACAATATTAAATATAAATAAGTAATTTTTAAAACGATATTAAATATAAATAAATAATTTTTTAAAAAGTATTAAATATAAATAAATAATTTTGAAAAGACAGATAAAAAGGTTGGAGTAAAATAGCAGTTAAATTCTTTAATACAAAATATTTTCGAAACACGGTTTCAGATTTAAAATAACTTCATGTCCCAAATATAAATCCCAACTACAAATAGCAATTTATAATAAATACTAATTTAAGGCTAATAGTTGCCAAACGCTGAACTAATATTGATACTGATTTTCTATCACTACAGGGTTTTAGTTTCAAACATATAGCAATGTCAGAACCAAAAGTGTCAAACAATCAGGTTTAATATCCAATAATTCGTATGACAGAAGTAATATTGAAATTAAGATCAACAATGGCGAGGAATCCCGTTGGATCCCCCAACCTATCCCCCTACATCACAAGTTATATATATCGGCACATATTTAAATATAAGTGTAAATAAAATCAACAGTGGTGAGGAATCCTGTTGGATCCCTCTAACCTCTCCCCTGATACATCACAAACGGTATATAATATGATTCATCCGCTACTAGGCAGGTATATATAAAAGGTCACCTGCTCTAAGGCGGTAATAAAACCTAATCAATTGATAAAACAGTAAATCATCTAAACATCAAATCGATAATTTTTATCAACTATATAACATACTAGTTAACCAAAAAGGCGAGTTTAACTCACCGAAATTCCAGTTATCGCCAAAGCGTTCCGGTTTCATTGTTTGATTTTAGCAAAAAATTCCAATAGCTCAAATCAAGTCCAATCTAATTTCAATGAGAAGCTAACATTATTAAGAGCGCAATGCAAAAAGTTTCACCTCAATCGGACCTCGTATAAGCAAGTTATTCACAATATTAGTTATCGATATTTAATTTACAATTAAAAACTTTAATTACAATTTCATTCAACAATTACCCATTAATCCATCTAAACTTCTTCTCCCACAATCATTCCCGCTCTTAGAATAGTACCACACCACCATGAT
This sequence comes from Allium fistulosum, assembly GCA_030737815.1. Lineage (NCBI taxonomy): Eukaryota > Viridiplantae > Streptophyta > Magnoliopsida > Asparagales > Amaryllidaceae > Allium > Allium fistulosum. The sequence continues at coordinate 716,110,178 of CM060906.1, read as the reverse complement.
TTGAACTTTGACTGGCCACCACTCTTCCTCCGGACATTTAATCGACAAGCTGTCACCACTATCCTCCACCTCTTCACGCTAGCCATCTGCTCCACCCAATAATCACAAGCCCGGCTACCCTTCGAATCATGCGACCTGCTCCTCAAAACCTCTGACACGTAAAATGATGCAATAACCTACATATGTTCGGCCATTGCCATAGTACAGCCCAAGTGCTCCTTCCTCATACGAACCCAAATCCACCCACCAAATTACCTAACTCGACTTCAATCTTCCACAAAACATAACCCTAATCTATTTCTACCTCACTATAAAACTACCGCTACTTCCTAAATTGATGTCGCAACTTACAAAACTCCTTCCAAATTGAAGCTCTCACTATCCAGGTCCAAAAGATCCAATTTTTTATATTTCTTAGAATATTTTTTGTTGGGAATTTTTGAAAATAAGAAGCTTGCTTTTCTTTTGTTCAGATGAAATAAATGAAGGAGTAGAAGATGGAAGAAAATGTATGCGCTGATGGAAATTGTTAAGTGTTGACTTATATATAAATTTGGTTTTTCGGCATCTCGCTATAATGCTTTCCGTTTTGCGTATGAATTCTAAACAATGAAACAAAAATATGGTCATGCTTAGGATAAAGACGTGATCCCAAAACAATAATAAAATACACCGATTATTGAGTTATGTAAAATTACCAAAACACTTCTGTTTGGCGATAAATTGTCAAATGAACAATTTAAATATTTTCCATATTAAAAATTATGGAAAAATAGATAAATTAAGTTAAAATATGTCTATAAAAATCGAGTCATAAAAATAATAATTATTTTTCAATTATTTATTCGAACTGTTTGTTGTTGCAAATAAATTACAAAATGAATTCACCGCTTACTATTTATAAAATTAAAAGGAGTTAAATAAGACCATTAAATCATATTCAATTTAAAATTTAGTTATTTGAAACATTATTCAAATATAATTTCAAAAATTCAAAGTTTTTGAATAGTTACCATATTGGAATTCATGATGCAAACTTTAATTAAATCACTATATCTGGAATTTTGAGTAATTTAAATTTCTACTCCAACATTTTAATGTTTAAATCAATTAAATTTTCCAAAATTAAACAACCAAAATTCTGGGTTGTTACAGAAATCATGATATACATTAGATGCATATGCATTTATTTTTTGAACCTAATTTGGTTTTTTATAGTTCCATTAGATTTAATTGAATCATATTTAGTTTTATTTCAATTTTATTAATTAAATCATATTTAATTAATAATTGAATTAACACTTTAATTAATAGTTTAATTGGTTTAATTTAAATGTCAATTACTGAAATTTAATTTATTCATCCTTAACAAATTAAAGATGAATATAGACTATAACGTTTATAGTAATTATACACATACATCATTATACATGTATATTATTTGTTAATTAACCTTTAATTAATTTAATTAATTAAAATGATTTTTTTACTAAAATGTTATTAATTAAATTCGAAAATTTATCATTATTTACCCTAAATATTTCTAGATAAATATACATATATCATTAATTATGTGTTTTAATTTAATTAATTAATCCAATTAATTAAATAATTAGGATAAAATTTTGAAATCAATTCATTAATTTTCAAAAACAACCTTTTAAAAAAGTATAACATTTATAACATGTTATATTTTAAACTTAACTTTGATATTTTTAATACCATTTTAAGATTCAAAACATATTTTGAAAAATTATCCCAAGACCCAAAATCAATTTAGGCCTTTGTATTGGGGATATCCTTTGTATTTAAATCATCCTTCAGGCTAGGCCAATAGCCAAGTAACAAAGTACTTAATTACCCAAATCCAACCTTAGGCACTACCTTTTAAACACTATTGTAACGACTCGCAAATTTATCGCTTTAATAAACTATATTTATTTTTAAATAAAAGGTTGATAATACAAATAATATTGTTTTGAGTGATAATAAGTAATGGTAATCTTATTTTTAATAGATTTTTACAAAAATATTTTCCTCGAAATTTAAATCGATAAAATGGCCGAAAACGTTTTATCGATAACCAGCTCTATAACCATAAAACATCGCGCATGGAGCTAGATACATACACTTATTTCTATAATTGAATAAGAATATGAAATAAAATTAATTATTTTATTTTTGAAAATTAAATGTATTTATGTCATCACCAATAATGGCATCGTATTTAAATATAGATTTATAAATTTAAATTGAGATTTAATGATTTAATAATTATTTTAATTATTCAAATAATTATTTTAAATGATGATAATTCATTTTTAATAGTTATAAAGTAATAATAAATCATTTACAGTAGTTTTACAAAGATATATATTTGATTTGAAAATATAAGGAAAATCAATTTTGCTTTATTAATAGCAATTATTGTAAATAATTGTTAATATTAATTTAATGGTTTTATAAATTAAATGTGATCATTTAATTAACTAAAAATGATTAGAAATTTATTTTCAAATTTTTTTAAAAAATATATGTACGTTAACTAAAAGTGAAAATGTGATCGGGAATCGGTTCTCTGATTGGCAACGGTTTATCGAACAAAAGTTGTTCGGAGTCAATGCAACGTTGTTTATATGTCATGCACACATATATAACACCTAAATACACAACCTAACATATACATATATCCATATATGTATACCTAACACATTTACACATTATATATATAAAGTTAAAAATATCTAAGATAATTTTCATTTATTTAATTTTTAAGTATTCAAAAGTCAACATATGCATGCTTTGAGGTGATAGAAGTGATGTGCACATGGGGATGGGGTTTTAGCTGTGTATATGATGATGGAGGAGGATGATGTGAAGGGTGATGTATGGAAAAATAAATATCATGATATTTTTTAGAAGTTGCTTAGCCTTTAAGGCTTCCAAGGCTATAAATACATGCATACCTTCATTAATATTTTCACACAACTTTCCATCTTCTTCTTCCTCTTCTTCTCAAGCTCTAATGGCCTCCTCCTCTAAATAAAATAATGAGCAAAAGTTATGGAAAAATATTAGTAAATTTAGATGCACATGTATATGTTATCAAATCCACTTCAAACGAAGATAAATCTCCTCCTCTCCACCTTAAAAGACCACGACCATCCACCATATCCATCATGGTCGAGCCCTTCCACCTCTTCTAGCTTTGGCCGTGGTCTTCTCAATGTCTTAAGATCGATTCCATAAGCTCCGGTGCGACGGTAGCGGAGCTATAGCCGATTTAAAGTTAGATCGTTCGAACCTAAGGTGAGAAACTCTTACTAATTGCATATTTTTGGATGATGATATGATGTTTTCAATGGATGTTTAATATTCTTTGATCATCAAGTTTGGTTGTTTACTATGAATGTTGAATATATATGCAAGTCACAGAAACACACGTCGATAAGCACAAAGGAAATCACTTTCATCCATTTTAATGAGGTGTATATGGAATGTTAAACCTCTTTAGAATGGTTAAAAAAATGAGTTTAAAATGTTTTATAAACATTTTAATGTATTTTGGTGAAGTTTGAAAGGTAATAGAAAATTTAATCAAAAACAGATGCGTTGCGTAACAGTAGTTCGCGATTTCGCACCATCAAAGTCAAACGAGTATATAAAATGGAATTTAGCTCGGAATTCTTCGAGATAAGAATTTTCTGAACTATTATACCCATAGTTTTCAAAAAAAGAAAGAAAATTGAGATTTCGATAAGTATATTTTGAAATATGAGTAAAACCAGTTTTTGGAAAAAATTGCGTTTTTGCAGTTCAGAATCCATAACAGGATTTCTTCGAAAATGATATTTTCAAATTGTTTAAAAATATGAAATAAAGTTTAAAAATCTTTTAAAATATTTTAAAAGTGATTTGAGTTATAAAAATGAATTTCCAAATGATAGAAAAGTCGTTTTGATCAATATAGCTTAAAAAGCACTTTTTGCAGCACTTTCCACATCACTTTTCTATCACCTTTGAAATATAGTTTTACACTTAACAGTTCTTTTCGATATCTTTTATAAACATTTTCAAATGGATAATTAAGTGTTTTAATGATGATTTGAAAGTCTTATAGTTTATCTAAAAGAATTTAAATAAACGATTTAAAGAAAAGCTATTACAAATTAAGTGATTTAATCTTGGCTCTAAAAGCCGACGAGCAAACTGGATTTTCTATTCGTGAGATCCGGATGTGAGGTGCTTAAACTAAGAAGATGTTCAGGAGCAACCAATGCCTTGGCTTGCCTGGCCTCTTCCCTGGGCGAGGAATAGATAAGGTTGAAATATCAAAAACGAGTAAAGTATAAAAGGATTCAAATTTTCCAAATTTAAATTAAATACAACTTTGATTGTATAGAGATGATCTTCTTACACTTAGTATTAAAGCCCAAAGAGGGAACTCATATTATTCATGGAATTTAAAAGGTGATTTCGCCGTTATTCTGCCCATAGTATTTGTTGAATATGGGAATTGATATTGAGTAGAATTAGATGATTTCTATAGATTCTACTCATTAATATTTACTGATTTTGGATTAACATCCCAGATAACACAGTTTTAACTAAATAAAATTTTAAGTTTTGAATTAAGAAATATTTGTTAAGATTTAATTGAAATGATTTGGAAATGTTTTCCTAAGTGAAAAATGAAATGATTTCGAATTATTCAAAGTTTAAAAAGGTTTTAAGAAATCAAAGGATTTGATAAGAGAGGTTTAATGATTCTGTATATACTAGAAAGAAGTGTTTCAAAATTATATATGTCTAAATGATATTTTTGATAAAAATACAAATGAAATTATCAAATATTATTCACCTATTTACTTGACCTTATTTATCGATGATTAGTTCGAAGGAACCGGGGGAGGATTTGGGTAATTCCTATCCGGAGACCATTTCGAACCAATTTACAAATTCGAAGTGAAGACATGGATATGATATTTAGGATTTTCATAATGAAGGACCGCTTATTGATCATTTGGGGATAAACTCCCAATATACATATAGTAGCAGTAGTTTCTTCGTTATGAAATATCCAATGCAAGGACTAATCACTACTAATCCTAGGGGTAACTCCCGACAGGATGTGAACAACTTGTATGGGCGAATGTATTACATTGCATTTCTAGTTACATAAATTGTTCTCTATGAATGTATTATCTGTTTGGTGGCGGAGAAGGCAACTTCTCTTAGCTTAACAACTTTTCCTAAGACGTATGAGCTCAGGAGTTATACGTTTGTAGAAATCAGTTGTGTGATTATGGAATGGCAATGTAGCATTCAAAGAGGAAAGATGATGTGCTATGTGAAAGTAAATCGTTACCTCAAGCCTCACAGCCGGAAATGACCAAAACATGGTAGATGCGGTAGGGCTATGTGGTTCGCAACCATTAGGGTATGATCATCCCCTTCTAGATATATTTATTCCCGCTATGATGTCGGGTATTAAATTAGTGTGGTGTATGCGAAGAGAGCTCTCGGATAGGTCGGTAACGACTGGGGTGATGACATATTTGGTACTATCTAGTTAGAGGTAGGTCGGTCTTCTATTGGTAGAGGACCATCAGTTGGGCCTCCGTACATTCCTCTAGAGATGTACTGCCTGAAGGTAGTCCCTTCACCTGGTCATTTGTATGGAAATCCATGCTCCAATAAGTATCTACCATTTTTTTTATAGAACCCGTGTTTGTGGCTAGTATGTTGGAATTTAATAAATGTAACAAATTCGGCTAAGATTAATAAGTTTGCTTGCAAATGTTTTCAAAGAAATGTCACTAAAAATAATATCCCTTATTTTTACGTAATAACGATTTGGTTATCATAAGGTAAAAACCTGTTCCGTGTTTATGTGCGATGTGGTCTTATGAGATACCATTTTGTTTTCAAAATGCGTATTTTTGAGTTCTCACACCAGTCCCATTACTGATCCGGATTTTATTTTTCTTTCCCTTAAACTTTGGGTGCCATACTTTTCCCGGGCAGCCTAGTAGTCAGTTTTAGTTTAAGAGAAATCTAGATGGAGCTCGAAGAATGGAGTTAGAAGATTCTTCTAAAGATTGTTATCTATTTCCACCACACTCTTGTGCTATAGTATTCAACATTTGTAAGGACAGAAATTAATAACTGTCCATGTTAAACTCTAATAAATGTACTTTAATTTTCACTGTAAAGATTATGTTGAAATAATATATATTTTATTCCATTCATGTGAGATTCTGTTATGTCTTTATTTTCTTTCTTACCCTTAATGATCTGCCTTTTCGTTCAATTTGAGTTAGACATGTGTGGTTTATTGTCAACTCAAAGGGTATGGAAAATCGGTTCATTACATTTGATATCAGAGTGTAAGGTTAAGCAAGAACCTTGGCTTTGGTAGGGTAAAGTCTCATCAGAGATAGAGTTAGTAATACCCTAGGATGAGTAACTCATTAGAGATAGGGTTAGTAACACCCTAGAATGAATTTAAGAGTATTATATATAAGCGCGTATTTGTTAATGATATATACAAATGATTTTGGTTTTGAAAAATTATAAATGAAATAACTTTACCAAGGATTATATTTTGAATATAAAGAATATTTTTTAATTGATTAAGAAAATGATAATACTCGGTTATTATCATTGATTAATGGGTTATTTAATTTAAAAGTTTAAATACGAACACCTTATGAATTTAGTTTCACAATTTGACTATGGGGTATTTGATAAATAATAATGTTGGTTTTAGATTAAAGAAATTCATTTAAGATAAATAAATCTTATGAATATTTTTTATATAAGTGATTTTATAAAATGGATTTATAAAACATGCTTTATAAAGGAATTTTTGAGAATTTAAATTCCAGCATTTTTTAAAGGAATTTTAAATGATTTTTGGAAAAGGAATAATAATAGTATTATTTCTAAAATAGGATTTTGGAAACGAAAAACTATCTTATGATTAAGTGATTTGAGTGGCTCGAAAGTAACTAAAAATGGGCAGGAAATGTGTTCGAATGGAAAACGCTTCTCTTAACTATTCCCCTTCTTGTTAAAGAAATATGCGATACTATTGGTGTGACGACCCAGATTTTTAACGATTGTTAATTGGTAATTATCTGGTTTAAATTATCGGGATATTAATTTTGATGGGTCGAACAAATGAATTTCTGATAAATAAAAATATCTGAATATATATGTGGATTTGGAAACTAAAATAAATATTGAATTAAAAACTATATTTAATCTTTGGGTATGATAAATCCTATAGAAAGAAAATAAACTTTTTGTATAGATAAACTTCACCATTTAAATTGAGATAAAATATCCATAAAAATATAGATACAAGTTTTTATGTTAGATGATATATATATATATATATGTAAATATAAGTGTATAAATATACAAATATAGGTAATTGTAACTATGTATAAGTATGTATATGCATATGAAATAGTGGCAATGATAAAATGAAATGTTTAGGCAAGAGTTTTATAGACATAAGCAAAAATGTATATGGTATTTGTACATTAGGAAGTAATGCATATGAAAATATTGTATACATAAGCAATAAAATATATATACTTGAATGTACATGTAAACATCATAGGGAGACAAGCATTTAAAGCCTAGCATACAAAACATAAAATCAATTCACCTTTGTTCAAATTCAGGTCAACATTTGTACAAATCAAAATAAACAAAAGGAAATATAAAAAAATGAGTTGGTGTACGCAAGAAGCTATAGCCCATTCCCTCTATAAAAATATTCGTGCTTTGCCTCATTCTACATGGATTCGAGAACAAGCTAAGTAAAACAAGAAAACAGATCAATGGCAAAAGCCTGTATCATAAACCAGAAAAAAAATCAAAAATCAAAGAAATTCAACAACAATCAATACTTTCGAATTGTTCCAAACCTGAGGCAAGCTAGGCAAGATCAGCTCAACAAATTCAAGCAAATTCAAAGTTTTAAGCTTCCAGTTTCTAGATCAACATCTAGTTCCAGAGCAAATCAATACTGCTCTCTGTTTTCAAAAGTACAGGTGAGCAAACTAACCTATTAAAGTTTGAATCTGTGTTATACTGTGAGCAAACCTCTTGACCCTGTTATATCTTTTGGTGTTTAGATTTGTATGATATGAAATGTGCTTGTGTGGATATGGTTGCATGAATGTTTTCTGAAATATGTCTAATTTGCTCTGTGTGTATATGGATGTAAATGTCTGTGTGGATACATATGTATATATACTTCTTTGTCTATTTTACATGTTTCATTTTCATTAGAAAATTCATATTTTCACATACGATTGATTTTAGGCTAGGATTTGTAAATGAAAAATGACTCTAATGAGGTATTATCAATTTTAAAAATAATATCAAGATTTTAAATTCAGTGATTATTTCAACAATAGTAAATTATAGAGGAAATCAAAGACATGTCAAAAATTCGATCATCTGTAAATTATGATTTGATTATATAAACAAAATCGTATTATAAAATGATGAATTTAGGTAAAGAAATTGTGATTTTTAGTATTGTATAAGTCGAGATATCCGGTGTTGATCGATTTTGGGTATTTCGTCAATTGCCGGTGAACGACGACGATTTGAAGCTCGGGGTTGTTGTCGAAGGTGGCTTAAGGGATGATGATCTCTGGAAAAATAGTTGTAGGTTTTATAGTTGAACGTGGTGGTCGTACGTAGTTGAACTAGGGTTCGATTATCTGGTTTTGGGTCTGCTTGATTCACAAGATCGTGCGTGGTCGAGAATGGATCGGACTTGTTCACGAGTGATGGGATCGTAGTGGGGTGACTTGATGCTGCTCTGGACGGGGCGGCAAGGGATCAGGTGGATGATATCGTTGTGGCGAGCCATTTTTGTCGACGTAGTTTGGTTCCTGTTGTTGTTCGTTTTGCTCATTTCGATTTCGTGGTGAGATTGTCGGTTCTGGGTGTTTGAGGGGTTTATCTAGATCATCGTCGACTTGTCGAGGGTCACGGCGAAGGTTGGAGCACCGACAGTTGCTGTGCACGTGCACGTTGGTTTTGTCTAGTTTGTGTTGTTAGTTTGGATTGGAGAAGAAGGGGGCGACTCGAAGAAATGCTCGTGTGTTTTGTGAGAGAGACTCGGGATTTTTGGTGAGTTGCCCGAGGTTTAATATGTTGAGCTTTCTGTTTTTACCTAAACCAGTTTTAAAAATAAAAATAAAATACAAGTTTAAAGTTAAAGTAAAAATTTAATACACGGTTTTAAAAGAGCTTGTACTAGTTTTTATCAAGCAAAGAAATCCAAGATGTTTAAAGTAAATATATTAGAAGTGAATAAGTTTAAAAAGGATTGTTAAATTAAGTCTTCATAAAAATAGAAATTTATTTAAATGAGTTAAACAAGTTTCAAAGACTTTAGTAATTTAAATTTAATGTTTAGATTGTTTTGTTTGAAATAAAATTTTATATACTTTCAATTTAAATGGATTTGCAAATTGTTTTCAAATCTTTCAATTATAAAATTGATTTGCAAAATGTTTTATAATTACTTAATTGATTAAAATGATTAATTTAAGCAATTAAATTAAGATAAACTAATTTATGGAATTAATTAATGGTAATTAATTACTTAAATAAAAAAATTGATTAATCAAGGTTAATCAATTAAGAAATAATTAAACAATAAGTAATTAAAAGGTTAATTACTTAATGTTAAGAAGATTATTAATAATTACTTAATGAAGTAAGTTAAAGAAAATTAATTACTTAGTGAAATTAATTAAGTAATTGTGGTTAATTTTAATTAATTAAGTTTAATTAATTAAAGGTAATCATTTGATGAAAGTGATGAGGTGTAATTACTTAGTGAAGTAATTAATGGATAATTACTGGGAGTAATTAATTAAAAGGAAATTACTTGATGGGAAGTAATTAAAGGATAATTACTTGGGGGAAGAAATTAAGTGATAATTACTTAGTGTAATTAAAAGATTTATTAATATAAATAATCAAGGAGTTGATTTAATTGATGGAGAAATTAAGGAAAGTTAATTTCTGATTGTGATTAATCAAGGTTGATTAATGAATGTAATTAAGTAAAAGGTTAATTATTAAATGAAATTTAAGAATAATTAACTAATGAAAGTAATTAGAGGATCATTAATTAATGTAATTAATGGAAGAGATCAATCTTGCTTATGAATGATTGAATGGTGAATTAAATACCTTGAATTGGTTGATATCTTTGATATGATATGTTTTGTGATATGATGTGTTTGGATGGACTATGATAATATGGTTACCTATCGATGATGAATTGCTATGTAAAAAGTGAAATCTTGTCTTTAAGGTTGAATTATATTTCACTTGAATAACTTGGGATAAGAGGGTATTAAATTCGAAGAGACAGGAGTCGGGTATTAGGAAATACCCGAAACCACTTCGATTCTTTATAGGTTGATTTGTGAAATCAATAAGCTGGAATGGAAAGATTTAAGTGAATTGGACCATTTAATCTAAGTTTTGGTACTTAGAAATTGATGTGTGAAATAAGTGATGTCTCTAACAAATTGTGAATTTGTAAATTGACACGGGTTACCCCGGGTTTTATGTAATTTTTATGCTGTTGAATTCCATGTTAGATGAGTTTACTCACGCTGGTTTCCAGCCTGACCCGGATGTTACTTTGATGTAATGCTCGGGTTAGACCGAGTATTACAGATTTTCAAGTAAGGACGTTCTGGAGCTCGGGAGGCGAGCTGGATGGCAGGAACGTATGGAGTGTTTCTACTGTGATATATTTCTGTTTATCTGAGACATGTTGATTTGTATATGTCCAGTGTTTGAGTATGTGTGTAACTCTGGTGTATAAAAATGTAATCCACTGATACAGTATTCTTTTGTAAACTGTTATTATTTGATATTATATTTTGATCCGCTGCGATTTGTGAGAATCAGTGCTGTGTTTCTGTTTCTTCTTCTTCTATCTCTTTCTTCTTTCTCTAACTATCCGGAATTTTCGGAGTCGAAATTTCAGTTCGTTTCATTTGGTATCAGAGCTGAAGGTTAAGCGAAAACCTTGGCTCTGGTGGGATTACTCATTAAGGATAGGGTCAATGGTACCCTAAAATGAGTTGAGTGTATATATATATATATATATATATATATATATGAGAGCGTACTTGTTATTTTCTTATATAAAGATTTTAAATGATTTATATAAGAATATATTTGATATATATAAAGCAATATTTCTTTCTAATAAATATTAAGGTAATTGGTTGTTAAATTATTGGAATTAAATTAAGAAGTAATAGAAATACAACCAAACTGAAATTGAATAAAGATAAGTTTGAAATGGATTCAAACTAAAATTAAATTTTGAATTTGGGAAGGAGTTTCAGAATTAGATGATAATGAATGGTTTCCAGTTGTAACAACCTTGGTTATTATCATAAATGATTGTTGTGTAAGCAAAATGAAATTTTTTAGGGAAGTAAAACATTTAGGTAAGTATGACTTATAAATTGGAATTGAAGATGATCTGAATTGTGAAGTTTTAAATCTAGGTCCAGAAATTTGAAAATTGTTTCAAAGTGATAAAGAAATAATAAATAATGTTATTTGAATGAAGAGTCATGTTTCAAACAAGAGTTGTTTGAAAATTTAAAGAAATTTGTCTTGAATTAAAAACCAAAGGTGGTCTAAAATTTAAGGATAACTTGGTGTGTAAAGGAAATAATATGTATAAGGAATATGCATAATATCAAAGATGGTTTGAAATAAACTCTAAATGTTGAGTTTTAAATTTGGAATGTGATGTGAAAAACCCAAAGTGATATAAATTTGAACTTATAAGTGGGAAAGAATTTTGAAATTTGAAATGGAGAATTCAAATTTGAGTAAGGTTAACGAGATTAATTGAATTTAACTCGGAAGAAGTTAAATAAGTTTGAATGAACCACCTGATTTGGAAATTTCAAAATGAAATTGAGATTTAACTTCGGAAGTTAAATGGTTAATTTGAATTGGGAGTTTGTGTGATCTCAAAATGGGTTTGAGATCTGGAAATTGAAAATGGAAGGATGTTTTAAAATAATTTGGATAATATTATCCTATTATTATTAATAATCTTTAGATTGTGAATTGGATTTGTTTATATGAATGAAGAAATGGATTGTGGTGATATATCCATTATTTAGATAAAAAGGGAAAATAAAATTTGGAATTAAGGAGATGAAACCACTTTGAATTTAAGATTTAAATGTTCAAAAAGAACTTGGAAATTTAAATTGTTAAGCATTGGTTTCAAAAATGAAATTGGGGAATAAATTGGACATATCTATTATTATGAAGAAAATTTTAAATGGAGTTTTGAAATTAGGACTCAAAATTTAATTGATTAAAGATTTAGATTGTTGGTTTAAAAATAAAGGTTAATTTTATTTAAGGGGTTAAATCAACATTTGAAAATTTAACTCGAATTTATATAATTCGAGATGGTTTAAAGTGGAGATTCAGATTTCATTATTTCAAATTGAATTTAGTTTGAATTAACTAGAATTGAAGATGGATAGGTATAAAATTCAAATGGAAAATTTGAATTGGATTAATTTGAAATAAAATTGGAGATTGAATGAGTTCAAATTCAAATGGGAATTGGGATTAATTCATTTAGAAATTGAAATGATTTGAAATTGAAGTGGATTCAATTTGAAATTAGTCTAAAATAATTTGAATAATTTGAAATTGAAATTGAAGTGAATATGTTTAAAATCAAATGGAATTTGATCTGAATTTGGAAAGAAATTGAGGTTAATTCAACTTGAATTTGGGAATAAATCAAGTTCAAGGGAAATTGAAGTTATTCAAATTAGAAGTGAGTCAATTTAAATGGAAGTGGAAATTTAAATTGAATTGATGGGGAATTAAACAGTTTGACTCTGGACTATTTTCAAAATAAATTGTTTTAATATAAATCTATTTTCCAAACTATTTACTATACAACTTTTCTTTTTAAACCTAAAACTATCTTAAGCTTGTTTTACAATTACTTTTGGAACTATTTAACAATTTTACAACTGATTTATAAACTAATTACTGTTTTTCAATTGTTTTATAAATAATTACTATTTTTCAACTATTTACAATTACTTAACTATTTTACAGGTTTTTACAGTTAATAATTATTTTTCAACTACTTATTTATTTTAAAAAATTTCAAGCTATTTTCTAAATTTAAACTGATTAGAGTACAAACTGTTATTGATTAAATACCCAACTGAGATAAGAATGGAAGTGAAAATCCAAATGGGGATTAAGGCAAATGTGAATAAGTGAATAAAATCAAAGTGAGGATGAATAGAAAGGAAATTGATTTAACTAATAATCAGTGAAGATAAATATGTAGGATGTACGTATATTATTCTATTCGCATAGTGATTTGATCCAGATTCGAGCATAGAATTTCAAGATAGTATTATCAATCCGAGTTGGGATTTTTCGCTCGATTTTCGACGGCGAACCTGGATATGGATTTTTGATTGGTTCTGGATATTCTCTATCATAGTTGTGACTATGCAAGGAGAATGTCGGTTTCTGATCAAGAAACCATATCTGAGTCTGCACTAGAAAGTCGGGTGGACGATACTAGTTCGGAAGTGGAATTGTGTGATCAAGTGAGCGATCAAATTGGTATAGCGTACGGATGATATGTGTACATCGTACGGGTTTGAATGAAATTGATATTGAAAATTTATGGATAAGAATTGTAAAATGGTCTTTGAAATGAAGAGTATATTTTGTGAAATATATGAGGAAGTAAAATGGAAATTGGAAATTTCTATGATTTAAGATTCACTTTAGGAAGTAAGCAATATGGTACATGACTTTACAAAAGTGTAATCAAAATTTGAATATTTGATTTGGAATAAACAAAGTTATATATCTTTGTTATATATGGTAAACTCCCCTTGTTGAATCTATTGCCAGAAGAAAAGGGTTTTGAAAGTATTTGAAGTATAAAAAGGAAATTTATACAAGTATGAAGTGATTCAAAAATTTCCCAAGGTTATTATATATATATACGTATATATATAAAGGATTTTATGAAAATTATTTTGGAAAAAAGGTTTTGGGAACAAGATTTTGATTTTTTTTGAGAAAAAACAAATTTGGAATTTGGAAAGCCTAGTTTGTGAATTATAGATTTTGGGATAATCGATTTTGAGAAAAGAGATTTATATGAAATTCATACTAGGCGTATGATTTGGAAAATACTATATGTGTATAGTATAAAGTGTTTTGAAAGTGTCTTTGGGGAAAAAGGCGCTCCCTTGAATGAACTTCTCAGGAGTGCCATAGGGTGGTACTGCCTTGAGCCTCAAAGACGGGGAGGCTCTAAAGTTGATCCTGTGAGGAGTCCGGACAAAACTAGTTCCTGAGGATCATGTATAGTGTGTAGCGGAAGTCGATGGTGCTGATGCCTACAGAGGCATTTGGGTTATGCTGTGATGACAGTTTAACTCGATGTCACTGCGATCTACTGCAGACCATAGCGAAAGTCGTGTGTGCTGCAGAGAGCCAACAGTCTACGTTTGATTTTATATCGGTAGACTGCGACCTATGGTAACATAGCGAAAGTCGTGTGTGCTGCTGAGAGCCAACAGTCTGCGTTTGATTTTACATCGGTAGACTGCGACCTATGTGGGAGTGGAGAAGTTTCATTTTTGACAACGAAAATCGAGGGCGCTGATGCCTACAGTTACATGGAATTTTGCTGTGATGGCAACGTAACCCCGGAATGTAACTGCGATCTGTTGTGGGTTCCATGGCATAATCAAGGGGCGCGGAGTGCCTACAGTTATGGACTTTTGCTGCGATGGCAATGTAACCCAGGATGTAACTGCGACCATGGATGGGGGTGATGATTTCCAGAGCATTCTCACCAAAGATATTTCCTCTATTTTCAAAAATGTTTTCGATATTTTCAATAATATTATTTTCCAAAGTATTATCACTGGGTGTTGGAAATGGGTTTACCAAGTACTTATAGATTTTCAATCCTGCGCCTGATCAACGTTTGACTGAATTTCTATAAGAACGAGGATAGACTTGTTGAGACATCGAGTTATAAAAGTATTTTTATAAAAACTACTTTGGAATAATATTATATAGATATTAAAAAGTGTTTCAAAAATGATCAAAGAAAATTTATCTGATTTTAAGTATTTTAATAATTCATTTCGTTCCTTTTCGAGGGCGAAAAGTTCTAAAGGGGGGAGGAATGTGACGACCCAGATTTTTAACGATTGTTAATTGGTAATTATCTGGTTTAAATTATCAGGATATTAATTTTGATGGGTCGAACAAATGAATTTCCGATAAATAAAAATATCTGAATATATATGTGGATTTGGAAACTAAAATAAATATTGAATTAAAAACTATATAAGATATTTAATCTCTGGGTATGATAGATCCTATAGAAAGAAAATAAACTTTTTGTATAGATAAACTTCACCGTTTAAACTGAGATAAAATATCCATAAAAATAAAAATACAAGTTTTATGTTAGATGATATATATATATATATATGTGTGTGTGTGTGTGTGTGTGTGTAAATATAAGTGTATAAATATACAAATATAGGTAATTGTAGCTATGTATAAGTATGTATATGCATATGAAATAGTGGCAATGATAAAATGAAATGTTTAGGCAAGAGTTTTATAGACATAAGCAAAAATGTATATGGTATTTGTACACTAGGAAGTAATGCATATGAAAATATTGTATACATAAGAAATAAAATATATATACCTGAATGTACACGTAAACATCATAGGGAGACAAGCATTTAAAGCCTAGCATACAAAACATAAAATCAATTCACCTTTTTCAAAGTCAGGTCAACATTTGTACAAATCAAAATAAACAAAAGGAAATAAAAATAAATAAATAAATAAATAAATAAATGAGTTGGTGTACACAGGAAGCTACAGCCCATTCCCTCTATAAAAATATATGTGCTTTGCCTCATTCTGCTTGGATTCGAGAATAAGCTAAGTAAAATAAGAAAACAGATCAATGGCAAAAGCCTGTATCATAAACCAGAAAAAAAAATCAAAAATCAAAGAAATTCAACAACAATCAATACTTTCGAATTGTTCCAAACCTGAGGCAAGCTAGGCAAGATCAGCTCAACAAATTCAAGCAAATTCAAAGTTTTAAGCTTCCAGTTTCTAGATCAACATCTAGTTCCAGAGCAAATCAATACTTCTCTCTGTTTTCAAAAGTACAGGTGAGCAAACTAACCTATTAAAGTTTGAATCTGTGTTATACTATGAGCAAACCTCTTGACCCTGTTATATCTTTTGGTGTTTAGATTTGTATGATATGAAATGTGCTTGTGGATATGTTTGCATGAATGTTTTTTGGAATATGTCTGAGTTGCTCTGTGTGTATATGGATGTAAATGTCTGTGTGGATACATATGTATATATACTTCTCTGTCTATTTTACAGGTTTCATTTTCATTAGGAAATTCATATTTTCACATACGATTGATTTTAGGCTAGGATTTGTAAATGAAAAATGACTCTAATGAGGTATTATCAATTTTAAAAATAATATCAAGATTTTAAATTCAGTGATTATTTCAATAATAGTAAATTACAGAGGAAATCAAAGACATGTCAAAAATTCGATCATCTGGAAATTATGATTTGATTATATAAACAAAATCCTATTATAAAATTATGAATTTAGGTAAAGAATTTGTGATTTTTAGTATTGTATAATTCGAGATATCCGGAGTTGATCGATTTTGGGTATTTCGTCAATTGCCGGTGAACGACGACAATTTGAAGCTCGGGGTTGTTGTCGAAGGTGGCTTAAGGGATGATGATCTCTGGAAAAATAGTGGTAGGTTTTATAGTTGAACATGGTGGCCGTACGTAGTTGAACTAGGGTTCGATTATCTTGTTTTGGGTCAACTTGATTCACGAGATCGTGCGTTGTCGAGAATGGATCGGACTTGTTCACGAGTGATGGGATCGTAGTGGGGTGACTTGATGCTGCTCTGGATGGGGCGGCAAGGGATCAGGTGGACGAGATCGTCGTGGCAAGCCATTTTTGTCGACGTAGTTTGGTTCCTGTTGTTGTTCGTTTTGCTCATTTCGATTTCGTGGTGAGATCGTCGGTTCTGGGTGTTTGAGGGGTTCATCTAGATCATCGTCGACTTGTCGAGGGTCACGTCGAAGGTCGAAGCACCGACAGTTGCCGTGCACGTGCACGTGCACGTTGGTTTTGTCTGGTTTGTGTTGTTAGTTTGGGTTAGAGAAGAAGGGGGCGACTCGAAGAAATGCTCATGTGTTTTGCGAGAGAGACTCGGGATTTTTGGTGAGTTGCCCGGGGTTTAATATGTTGAGCTTTCTGTTTTTACCTGAACCAGTTTTAAAAATAAAAATAAAATACAAGTTTAAAGTTAAAGTAAAAATTTAATACAGGGTTTTAAAAGAGCTTGTACTAGTTTTTATCAAGCAAAGAAATCCAAGATGTTTAAAGTAAATATATTTGAAATTCATAAGTTTAAAAAGGATTGTTAAATTAAGTCTTCAAAAAAATAGGAATTTATTTAAATGAGTTAAATAAGTTCCAAAGACTTTAGTAATTTAAATTTAATGTTTAGATTGTTTTGTTTGAAAGAAAATTTTATATACTTTCAATTTAAATGGATTTGCAAATTATTTTCAAATCTTTCAATTATAAAATTGATTTGCAAAATGTTTTATAATTACTTAATTGATTAAAATGATTAATTTAAGCAATTAAATTAAGATAAACTAATTTATGGAATTAATTAATGGTAATTAATTACTTAAATAAAAAAAATTGATTAATCAAGGTTAATCAATTAAGAAATAATTAAGCAATAAGTAATTAAAAGGTTAATTACTTAATGTTAAGAAGATTATTACTAATTACTTAATGAAGTAAGTTAAAGAAAATTAATTACTCAGTGAAATTAATTAAGTAAATGTGGTTAATTTTAATTAATTAAGTTTAATTAATTAAAGGTAATCATTTGATGAAAGTGATGAGGTGTAATTACTTAGTGAAGTAATTAATGGATAATTACTAAGAGTAATTAATTAAAAGGAAACTACTTGATGGGAAGTAATTAAAGGATAATTACTTGGGGGAAGAAATTAAGTGATAATTACTCAGTGTAATTAAAAGATTTATTAATATAAATAATCAAGGAGTTGATTTAATTGATGGAGAAATTAAGGAAAGTTAATTTCTGATTGTGATTAATCAAGGTTGATTAATGAATGTAATTAAGTTAAAGGTTAATTATTAAATGAAATTTAAGAATAATTAACTAATGAAAGTAATTAGAGGATCATTAATTAATGTAATTAATGGAAGAGATCAATCTTGCTTATGAATGATTGAATGGTGAATTGAATACCTTGAATTGGTTGATATCTCTCATATGATATGTTTTGTGATATGATGTGTTTGGATGGACTATGATAATATGGTTACCTATCGATGATGAATTGCTATGTAAAAAGTGACATCTTGTCTTTAAGGTTGAATTATATTTCACTTGAATAACTTGGGATAAGAGGGCATTGACTTCGAAGAGACAGGAGTCGGGTATTAGGAAATACCCGAAACCACTTCGATTCTTTATAGATTGATTTGTGAAATCAATAGGCTGGAATGGAAAGATTTAAGTGAATTGGACCATTTAATCTAAGTTTTGGTACTTAGAAATTGATGTGTGAAATAAGTGATGTCTCTAACAAATTGTGAATTTGTAAATTGACACGGGTTACCCCGGGTTTTATGTAAGTTTTATGCTGTTGAATTCCATGTTAGATGGGTTTACTCACGTTGGTTTCCAGCCTGACCCGGGTGTTACTTTGATGTAATGCTCGGGTCAGACCGAGTATTACAGATTTTCAGGTAAGGACGTTCTGGAGCTTAGGAGGCGAGATGGATGGCAAGAACGTATGGAGTGTTTCCGCTGTGATATATTTATGTTTATCTGAGACAAGTTGATTTGTATATGTCCAGTGTTTGAGTATGTGTGTAACTCTGGTGTATAAAAATGTAATCAACTGATACAGTATTCTTTTGTAAACTGTTATTATTTGATATTATATTTTGATCCGCTGTGATTTGTGAGAATCAGTGCTGTGTTTCTGTTTCTTCTTCTATCTCTTTCTTCTTTCTCTAACTATCCGGAATTTTCGGAGTCAAAATTTCGGGTCGTTTCAATTGGTAGTACCCAGTTCCT
Organism: Allium fistulosum; assembly: GCA_030737815.1. NCBI lineage: Eukaryota > Viridiplantae > Streptophyta > Magnoliopsida > Asparagales > Amaryllidaceae > Allium > Allium fistulosum. The sequence goes on along the minus strand of CM060906.1, from coordinate 716,090,850 downwards.
TGGTATCATTTTTAAGTTACTCGATTAATATAATTTTCTAAAGTTAAAAAGGGTAATGTGAATCGTTAGTTGATAAATTAATTAATGGTTGTCAATTTTACCAAAGTGTGTTATCTTAATTGATAAGCATGGTTATGGTTTGATCTTTAAAATAATTATTTAAAGTTATTAATGAAATGGTTTTGGGTTTGTAGTAAACGATGTTTTAGCAACATTTCTTTTAAACCTTTGAATGACACTTTGGAAGAAATCTTATGGGTATATTTAGATCTTTAATAATGGGATTTTAAAGATAATATCAAGTACTGGAGTCTTTTATAAAAAGATAGAAAATATTATATTTAACATGCTATAAAAGAGAAGTTCATTATAACAATGTTTTGGTTGTAATTGTTTTAATCTCTTTGATTATATTTTAAAGGTAAGAAAAAAAACTTGTTAAGTATACTTATAACATTTGAATAAGTATATAAATATTTTTTAAGTATTAAAACTGGTATAAGTAAAGAGTGTTAATTAATAAAGTAAGTTTTAACTAATAAAGAAAGTTTTCACATTTAATATTGGTTAAAGAAGTTTATGGTAATTTAACAAATTTAATGAATTATTTTGGAAATGAGATTTCCAGAAACCATTAGATATGTTTAGAGATGTGTTACAATAAAAAGATATTTATCTTTTTAAAAGAAATGTGTTTCTAAGTAGAAATATTTGGAAATAAAAATGTAAAATGGTTATGTATAAAGAAGTATCTTTATAAAAGTTAGAACAAAAAATGAAAGTTTTATGAAATCTTTTCATTAAAATTTTTGAATGATTATTAAATTCATATGAAGTATGTGGATTATTTCGTCGCACGATTTAATCTAAGATTCGAGTGTAGAACTTTGTGGTGTTTACACCGTTCCGAAAAAGAATTTATCACTCGATTCTTGATGACGAACATTGATGAGGGTTTGTGGTTGAATACTTGAGTTTTCTATCTTAGTTGGGAGCAATGCAAGGAAAACTAAAGTTCTGATCAGAAAGCCTAATTGGAGTCCGCACTAAAAGATTAGGGGATTAATGCAAGTTCGGAAGTAAAGTTGTGAATTCGAATAGAAGATCGAATCAGATATTGTGTACAAATGATCAATGTACATCGTACGAGTGCAAGTTTAAAAATAAATATTTTGGGCAAAACCTTTGGGTTTTTGTTTTGAGTAATTTCGAGGATGAAATTCTTTTAAGGGGGGAAGTCTGTAACAACCCGCAAATTTATCGCTTTGATAAATTATATTTATTTTTAAATAAAAGGTTGATAATACAAATAATATCGCTTTGAGTGATAATAAGTAATGGTAATCTTTTTTTGAATAGATATTTGCAAAAATATTTTCCTCAAAATTTATATCGATAAAATGGTCGAAAACTATTTTATGATAACCAGCTCTATAACCGTAAAATGTCGCGCACGGAGCTGGATACATACACTTATTTTTATAATTGAACTAGAATATGAAACAAAATAAATATTTTATTTTTGAAAATTAAATGTATTTATGTCATCACCAATAATGACATCGTATTTAAATATAGATTTATGAATTTAAATTGAGATTTAATTATTTAATAATTATTTAAATAATTATTTTAATCGATGATAATTCATTTTAAATAGTTATAAAGTGATAATAAATCATTTACAATAGTTTTACAAAGATATACATTTGATTTGAATATATAAGGAAAATCAATATCGCTTTATCGGTATAATAGCAATTATTTTAAATAATCGTTAATATTAATTTATATGGTTTTATAAATTAAATGTGATCATTTTAATTAATTAAAAGTGATTAGAAATTTATTTTCAATTTTTTTATGAATATATGTACGTTAACTAAAAATTGAAAATGTGACTGGGATTAGTTTCTCCGATTGGCAACGGTTTATTGAACGAAAGATGTTCGGAGTCAATGCAATGTTGCTTATATGTCATGCACACATATATAACACCTAAATACACAACCTAACATATACATATATCCATAGATGTATACCTAACACATTTATACATTACATATAAAGTTAAAAATATCTAAGATAATTTTCATTTACTTAATTTTTAAGTATTCAAAAGTCAACATATGCATGCTTTGAGGTGATAGAAGTGACATGCACATGGGGATGGAGTTGTAGCCGTGTATATGATGATGAGGAGGATGATGTGAAGGTTGATGCATGGAAAAATAAATATCATGATATTTTTTAGAAGTTGCTTTGCCCTTAAGGCTTCCAAGGCTATAAATACATGCATACCTTCATTCATATTTTCAGACAGCTTTCCATCTTCTTCTTTCTCTTCTTTTCAATCTCTAATGGCCTCTTTAATGGCCTCCTCCTCTAAATAAAATAATGAGCAAAAGTTATGGCAAAATATTAGTAAATTTATATGCACATGTATATATTATCAAATCCACTTCAAACGAAGACAAATATCCTCCTTTCCACCTTAAAAGACCACAGCCATCCATCATCACCACCATGGCCGAGCCCTTCCACCTCTTTTAACTTGGGCCGTGGCCTTCTTAAGGTCTTAGGATTGATTCAGTAAGCTCTGGTGCGACGGTAGCGGAGCTATAGCCGATTTAAAGTTAGATTGTTCGAATCTAAGGTGAGAAACTCTTACTAATAGTATATTTTTGGATGATGATATGATGTTTGCAATGAATGTTTAATATTCTTTGATCATCAAGTTTGGTTGTTTAATATGAATGTTGAATATATATGCAAGTCACGGAAATACACGTCGATAAGCACAAAGGAAATAACTTTCCTCTATTTTAATGAATTGGTGTATATGGAATGTTAAACCTCTTTAAAAAGATTTAAAAAATGAGTTTGAAATGTTTTATAAACATTTGAAAGTGTTTTGATGAATTTTGAAAGGTAATGGAAAATTTAGTCAATAATAGACGTGTCGCGTAAAGGCAGTTCGCGATTTCGCGCCATAAAAGTCAAATGAGTATATAGAATGGAATTTAGCTCGGAATTCTTTGAGATAAGAATTTTCCAAACTAGTATATCCATAGTTTTTAAACAAAAATATAAAACTAAGATTTCAATAAGTTTATTTTGAAATATGAGTAAAACAAGTTTTTAGAAAAAATCACGGTTTTGCAGTTTGGAATCCATAACAGGATTTCTTCGAAAATGATATTTAATTTTTTTTTAAAATATGAAATGAAACGACCCAACTTTCTATCACCAGAAAGTCGTATCATCTTGAAGAAAGAAAGGGATAGAAAAGAGAAAAGATAGAGAAGAAAGAAGAACCAACATCAGAATCTCAACAGCGGAACGAATAAATTATATTAATCACATAAATATTACATAGTATACAACATCAATCAGAGTTACACGGATAATACATCACATACTAGACGGTTATAAACACCTGTCTAGTTAATACAACTCAAAACAATACAGAGATACAACACAGTGGAAATACAGATAAACATTAACACAGCGGAACCAATATATATCTATACGCTGAAGCCTCCTGCTCCATTGCTCCTCCAGAATTCGTCAAAGCAAACCTGAATCCCTTGGCTACTCGTAAAAATTTGAGTACCCGAGAGTTTAAGAAAAACAGAAATAAACTCCGGGTCAGACATGGGTCTGGTATGAGTAAACGGTTAAAGTTGCTTAGTTTTTAAAAACCTTTTGAAAACAAAGGTATCACGTAAGACTCCCCACACATAAACGTGGGTAAGTTTTTACCTTACGCTAACCAAACATTTGATAGAAAATCCAGTTATATTATAATAGTGTCTAGGGTTTTCAAGTAAAATACAGAAATAGCTGGAATGCTTACATCTCACGTTCCAACATAGTTAGGCACAACTAAATCGTACGGCGCTTATTGGAGTTTGGATTCCATACAATGGCAGGGCTACTGGGGTACCGCCCGTCACAGTACCTGGTCTAGATCAGCGTACCGAGGAGTACGCCCGCTCCCCTGCAACACAAGGCCGGAACCATCCCTTACTGGATAATTCCGAATAAAATCAGCCCACGGTTGTGATCAGCAACCGCACCACTAAGTCGAAATAAAAAGGGACATCTAGACAGGGATGACATTACTCTCAAGTGGGGGCTACCCACGAAGCCTTGCTGCACCTCCCCTGTTTTAGCCATTCCCGGTTGATGAGGCTTGAGGCTACGATTACCTCATCAGAGATTCAGAATACATCACTTAGAATGCTCACCGTCCGCCTGACGATGTTCTGAAAGCATTCAATCCTTACAAGTTCGTTCTGGATTCGAACGAAACCGAAGGAATTATCTCGTTACACTCATTTTGGAATCTCCCTCAGAGTTAACGACAATAACCCTTGCACTTTGAATCTTCATCTTCACTTGAGATTCACAACCTATCGTTAATTTGGATCGATGTGGTTTTCAGATATCCAAATCTGGAAACCCGATTCTGATCTCATCGAAATCCAAAACGTATCTTTTAAGGCCAAGTTGTTTTAAAGTTAAATCAATTCATTTCATTATCCATATACACACATATAGATAATTCACAATATCACAGATAGATAATTCACATTATCATTACAGCAGAAAATTCACTTCAACCAAAGCATCCATATCACACAGCGTTACTTATCTCATATCTGAGATTTCAAACCATTCAAGGAAATCAATATCATCCATCCATATATAAACAAGGATTAATAATCACACCATTTATAATTAATTTAAAATGAATTAAATTAATTACCTTATCTCTAATTAATTTAAAGTAAATTAAATTAATTACTTCATCATTATAAATCTTACTTACTTAACCATTAATTAATTTCAAATCAATTAATTAATCATTCTCTAATTTCCATCTTAATTAATCATCCTTGATTAATTATCCTTTAATTAGATTCAAGTAATTATCCTTTAATTAATTTCACAAATTTATTATCCTTACCCAAATACAGTAATTAATCTTTAATTACTCTATTAATTAATTAACTAAAATTAATTACATTAATCCTTAATTAATTACAATAAATAATTACTCAAAATCACTTATTATTGATTAATTAGTCTTAATGAATCAACCCTTAATTACATCATTAATTATATAAATTTAATGATCCCTAATTACATTTTAATTAATTTTTCTATTTAAATTAATTACATGAAGAAATTAATCTTTACTTAAACTATAATTATTAATCACTCTTGATTAATCTCATTCAATAATTAACTACCCTTAATTACTTCATTAAATAAATTAATTACTCCTTAATTAATTATCTTAATTAATCCCTTGATTAATTACACCAAGTAATTTAATCCAAATTACTTCCATATTTAAATCCTCTTCAATTAATTACATACAGTAATTACCATTAATTACTCCACTAAGTAATTACACTTATTAATTACATTAAGTAATTATACTTAACAAATCATCCAGTGATTATCTTGAATTAATTAAACTTAATTAATTAACTTAAACTAATCAAATTTATTTAATTAATTACCTTAAGTAATTAATTCCTTTAATTACTTCATTACGTAATTGCACTTAAACGTTTTCACAAATGATTATCTTTAATTAATCAATCTAATTATTTATTAAAATTATCACATTGATTAATTATTAAACAAATCTTAAGTTAATGACCTTCATTAACTATTAACAATTCTTAATTTCTTTTCTTAAGAAATTAAACTTAGATTAATCAATATTAATTACAATTTAATTTATCCTTAATAACCAATTAATTAACCTCTAATTATTAAATTAATTTAAGTTTTAACTGTAGCTTAATTAATCTTTAATTACTTGATCAATTAATATTCAATCATTAATTAAAATCTAACCTTATCAATTTAATGATCTTTAATTACAAATTAATTATTCCTTAATAATTAATCTTAAACCTTAATTAATTGATTTAAACCCTTAATTACTTAATTAATCCAAATTATTAATTAAATTTATTAATCCATTTTAATTAACTTAATTAATTTAATGAATCTCAAATCCTAATAAATTCTAAGATAAAACTTTATTCTTACTTATGATTGAATTATCATTAACAAAGTATTCAAAACAATTTACCTTTAAACTTACTTTTACATTCCATTTTAAATTTAAGATTTAAAATGAATACAAATTTAAATTTTGAAATCATACTTAAAAACTGATTTAAACTTAGTTTAAATCTTTGTTTTACATTTTACACATTCATTTTTAAATTTTAAAAAGCTGACAAATTTTAAAACCTGTAACCATACATTTTCAAAACTTTATTTCATTTCAAACTAGGATGCAAATTTAGATTTGAATCCAGATTTAAACTTACTTGAATCAGATTAAACTGGGATTTAAAACTTGTTTTAAATCCTGCTCTACAATTTTAAAATCCAGTTTTAAATTTTTTTTTAAAATGCTACAGGTATAAAACCTGTAACACACACATATGACTCGAGCTACCTCAATCTGCTTCGAGCCAAACCCCCTACTACTTCGAGTCACTCACGCGAATGACTCGAGAAAAACTCGAGTACATCCCCTGCTTCAAATCCAAGCTCCATCATGAACCAAAATGCACCGTGCACATGCACGGTGGCTCCGGCCACCCCTGGTCATCTTCGCGACCTTCCCTAAGTCGACGATCATCACCTCAGACCATCCAAACACCAATCCTATCGATTCATACTTGAAATCAAAATCGAGTACCCTGAAACAAAACTCCCCAAACCTGGAAACGCCTTGACCACGAAGCTCCGACCACCAGAAGATATGCTACTCCGACCACACCATCGCCTACCTCCCTGCTTCCATCCCCTCGAGTTTGGTTGAACTCGATCAACCAGAGCAGACGTGCAAATCGAAACACCTAACCTAGTTAAAACTAGGGTTACAAACTTCCTCGGCCAGCCACCGTCGCCACAAAGTTCTGATCAACTTCCTGGCAATTTTCCCCCAAACTCCGATCATCCCTCCATCATCACGGAAGATCCCTGACCTCCAGACCATCAAGATCACCAGAAATCATCAAATTACTATTTCCAGTTCATACCAGAACTGCTCTCCCATCCTTTTACTAAAAATTATGATTTCCTTCTTAAAAATCATGTTATAAGTTAAGGATTCAACTTATGATCCTGAATTTATAAATTAGAATGTTTGGGTTTTTCTTTTATTCAAGTTTGCTCTGTTGTTTTGATCTTCCAGAGCAATATACAAAATTATTTTAACTTAAATAAAATTTAAACTCTAATCTAGGATGAAACAAACAATTCTTGTTTATATCCTAAGTCCTAACAGCCATTAGATCAAGAGATCCTGAATTTAAATCAAAACTTAAATTTTAAAACTGGAACAGAGATGTCATGGGTTGTTTACAGGCATGCACACATCTATCATCCAAATATTCATAGAAAATTCATATACACACAAACATTCTTTGCTTCAGAGATTCACACGCAATCAGATTTATACTTAAACTTTTTAAAAAGAAATGTTACTCACAGTTTTTGGAAATGAAGATGAACATATCACTTAATTTTGAAACAGGCTTTGAAAACTTTAAAACTGGAAAATTGCTTTGAAAGTTGCTAGCTGAAACTCCTTTAATCTCCATGTTTGTTGAGTTGAATTGTTGTAAAGCTTCAGTTGTTAATGTATTTACTTTTCTGGAATGCTAAGTCTTTTTTAAACGAAATGAGATGAGATAGATTGATAAATAGAACAAGTATTTACACATGACAATATTATTTACTGGTACAAAAATGTTCAGAGATTTTTTTCTTCTTCTATGGGGGCTGATATGATCTTACTAGTGTACTAGAGATGTTAGCATTTAATGCTTGTCTCCTATGTCTACATACTTATCTTTTAATTTAAATTTCGTATGTACTTAGATATCATTTTTTTTCTTCTTTATGTGTACATACTCATTCTATACAAATCTCTAGGTTCATAAATATTTATATCTGTACAAACATGAAGATATCTTTTTTTTTCCTATGTCTTACAGCCTAGTAATTAACATGTGTTTCCAGAATTAACCCAAGAGTTCATTTTTTTCTTGCTTTGCTTTAGTCTTATGCTTTGTAATATAAGTAGGTTTCTACACTTAACAAGATGTTAGAATTTATCTAATGTATTTTACTTTAAAAATAACACTTCTATTTTAAAATCTATCTATATTTATATATAAAACTATACATTAATAATGTTATTTGAAAATAACAATTTGTCAAATTTAAATAATTTATAAAAGAGATTATAAATTCCTATTATTATTAAATGAATTAATATATCATATTTATTTAACAATATTTTAAAACCAACCTTTTTATTAATCTTAAACTTAAGCTAAGATATAAATTTAATCAATTAAACATTTATCTTAAATATTTTAAAACTACATATTTTAAATTAAATCATAATTTCCAAATTACCAAAATATATTAGAATTTGAAAACAAGATTTATTTATTTATTAAATTCAAACCAAAGATTTCTATTTACAATATATACAAATATATACACATTATAAATAGAAAATAATTTATTAGCTTTTAAAAAGATAAAATCACTAATTAAATATTTATTTAAAAGAAGATTATTAGATCAATTCAAATTTATCAACAAAAATTATCAAATCAATTTAATTTTTAATACAGATTATTAAATTGATATTGTCAAAAATTCCGGGATGTCACATTCCTTCCCCCTTAAAAGAATTTCGTCCCTGAAATTTAAAACAAAGGTAATTTAATAATCTCATTAAATATTTAATTTTAAAAACACAAGCATATATTAATCATATGCTAACAACCATAGCAAACAACTCATCCAATCAAACAAATCTAACTATCCAGACAAAATTGTGGATAGAATTTTCTAGAGTTTCCCAAGTATAAACACCGGGTTACTCGCCCTACAGAACCCAAACAAAACTATACTACTAAGCTACAGAGCTCCTACTCATCTAGATCTACAAAACTAGACAGAATATCAGACTATAGACAAGTCTGACTCAACAACCAAACCTTCCTGGACTGCTGGTTCCAAAACCAAAGATGGATCATACACATACTCCCTCAGAGATACGTGAAACAGATTGAATCCAAGTTATCCAAACTGGCAATTCACTCCAGAAGACCAAACACTTATCCTTACAAACACAGAAAAGATCCAAGATACCTCGGGCTAGCTTCCCAATCTTACCAAATTAAAGCTCCTTCGATTGGAGAAAACTTATCCAAAATCAAATCCCGACTTTGAAATCCAAATTCATCCGTCTCTTATCCACAAAACTCATCTGTCGATCCTGGGCTGTCTACATCCTTACTGATCAGCTCAACCTTTGCTGAAGCCTCAAAAACAACTCATCAAAATGATCCACTCACAATCAATCCAACAACACAAACTCTACTATCATCAGTAGAAAAAAACTTCTCCTTTCCGGAAAAGAAAAACAGATGCACTCCCAAATGCTTCTGCTGCACAACTCTGATCTGGAGTAGATGAAAATGCTGATGATACACATGAGCACAACTGGACAACACATCCTAGAAATATAGTTCAACAGATCCATAAAGAGAAAACTCAGAAATCCCGAAAGATCTCTGACAAACCAAGAGAACACTCAACTATCGCAAGTCACTTTTGCGATCAACCTAATATAATATCCAAAGAAAACAGTTCTCTCTTTACCAATCAGAACAGCTTAAGCCTATCTATCCAATCCATCAAAGAAATGGGTCCACTCTGTTGCTTCTGAACTACACCTCAAGAAAACTCCTAACAGATGACCCCTTGCCTGCACACAGAACAATCTAAACTGTGATTCTGCCACTGATGCCAAAGACTTCCTAATCCAAACTCCTCGAGAAACTCAGGCCTCAAAGCCAAACAAAAACACCCAGCTGAACTCAGCCTCAACACCGAAGCAGACACACTTCCTGAGATTGCCAAGATAACATCACTAGCTTCTGGTCAACTGCCAGAATCCAAATTCTACCCATCCAAACTTGCACTTCAAAAAAATGGACTCCGAACCTTAACAGGTTTCCTTCAGAGATTGGTGAAATCCTTACACCATAACAAAAATTCACTCGAGACGGTATTGGGTCTACATTCTCAGCAGATACACTTCCAACCTCAACAAACTCCAACCATTGGTAGTCGTGTTACACACACCACTACCCCATCTACCTTTATATCTTATATTGGAAAACCCGAACAGGTAACCCAACAGATAGGTAGAAATAAATAAATATATATATATATATAAATTACAAATACGCTCTCTCAAGAAAGATACCACTCTAGAGTCTAGGTATTCACTCAACCTAGCGCTCTGATACCAAGTGAAACGATCCAACTTTCTATCACCAAAAACTCGTATCATCTTGAAGAAAGAAAGGGATAGAAAAGAGAAAAGATAGAGAAGAAAGAAGAACCAACATCAGAATCTCAACAGCGGAACGAATAAATTATATTAATCACATAAATATTACATAGTATACAACATCAATCAGAGTTACACAGATAATACATCACATACTAGACAGTTATAAACACCTGTCTAGTTAATACAACTCAAAACAATACAGAGATATAACACAGCGGAAATACATATAAACATTAACACAGCGGAACCAATATATATCTATACGCTGAAGCCTCCTGCTCCATTGCACCTCTAGAATTCGTCAAAGCAAACCTGAATTGTAATGACCCAAGATTTTAGGAATTTATTTTGAAAAATATAAATAAGTTTAAAATAATTTTTTTTAAAAACCAATTTTAGAGGGGAATTGATATAGCTTGATATGGTGTATCTGTATGTGTGTACATATGGGCACAGGAAATACACAAGAACTAAAGCTTAATTCCTGAATTGTAAGAATGAACACATGATTAATGTGTATGGAAATATTATATATATATAGATTAAATCCTTAAAAGCTATATGCATAAATATATATATATATATATATATATGGATGCTACTGAGTATTTTTGAGTGTACATGGGCATGTGTGTCGGTACAAAATAATGTATAAATATATATATGGGTGTACTAATTAATTCAGTAAGACTTATATACATATATATATAGATAAGTTAATAAAATACTAGATTTCAAATCAGCAAAATAAAATATACAAACATATTTTAAATTATATGCAGAAAGAAAAAGAATGAAGATATAAAAAGAAGTAATCCTCTTATAAATAAATAAAGGAAGTACATACTATTTAAATGAAAGCTAAAAATAGAAAAAATAAGATAAAACAGAGAAATGTTTTGTATAGGCAGAATTAGGAAGAATATTTGATAAATAATAAAATCAAGTCACACTTTTAGCATGATAGTAGACAAGAGGAAAAGTATTTTTTGGAAAAGAAAATTTCTGAAAATAACCAAAAGAATATAACCACTTTTCTTTCCACAAACTCAAGTCGGGGAGGGTGAGATTTTAGGTTTAAAACTAAATGCAAATGGCATGATTTCTAATGGGCAAAAATGACTTTAGCCAACACCTTAAACCCTAAGAAAAACCCTGCATAAATAGGCAGTGAGATGAGAAACCTTCTTCTTCCCGGATAGCTCTTGAGAAAAATATATAAATATTATATAAATATAATACAAGTGAAGAAAAGGGTTGAAGGCAGAAGCTTACCAATCAACTGGGAAGTGAAAGAGAGCTAGGTGAGAAAACTCACTCAAAATCTAAGGCAATAAGTCCTAATATAGGCAGCCAGTTATAAGTTAATTTTCTTGAAAATGTATTTTCATATGTGATTGTCAATCTGTGATTTTAGAGCTGAAAATGTTTTGATTCTTTTTGGTTGTTCTACTTGTTTTATTTTATGAAAGTTTTAAGTATTATTAGTATACATATATGTTTATAAACCCAGATCTCTCTGATATGTTAATGTTTAGGAACATAAACAAATACCCAGAAAATAAAATGTTGAATATAGGCAAGTAGTATTGGTTTTGGCTCAACCCAGAAAAATGTAAACATGTTGAGCTGCAATATACTCATGTATAAGTGCTGAGGCTTGAGACAAAAAGGAATTAGGGGTGCAATAGGGTTGCCTATGTGCTGATGCTCCTGATTAAATGAAAATATATAAATGTTCATATACATAGCAAAGAAATTTTGTGATTCAGTGAAACTTGGTCATTCTGAGTTTAACTCAACCACAGATGGTTGCAAAAGGAAAAACTCTCTCAAAAGCCATAAGCCAATGTTAGTTGCCTATACCCCTTTTAAAATACCAGAATATATATATATATATATATATACATGCAGAATCTTATTTAATTAGACACCAATGGTTGCTTGCATGTTTGTCTCTGTTTGGTTATGAACAATATGAGAGGCCATGACATGGATGTTTATGTTAGTGAAATGAATCACTGAATGGTTTAGTCATGAAAAAAAATCAAAAGAGTTATTATTAACTTAAACCTGATTAGGAAATGGGGGTCAAGAGCACTGTAGGAATGACTTGTTTTCTTGAGTAATACAAGTTGACACATGGCTTGTTTAAGTCCTGAGATCTTTGTGTAATGGAGTGAATTAGTCCATTATAGTGTGTCCATTGATTCAATTAATTGCAGATGAGACCAAGATAGATAAATATATCAATGTAGAAGAAGTTTATATAAAGAGGAACTAGAGTCTTCCTGGAATGAAATCTGAATAGTGAATAAATGATTTAATTCATCTTGGTGATTTCCCTGTTTTGTATGGATGCTTATTTGATTTATGATTGAATTGTATGAATGTATGAATGTACCATATCTTCTTGAGGTTTCTGGAAAGGCAGATTTAAGTGTGCACCTGCACACTGACACAGAACATGCACACATGAATTACTTGTTTTCTAAAGGCAGAGTTATATACATATATTCGTGTTTTTAACTTTAACTTGATTTACAAACTGTTTTAGTGGAATTTCTCATACCAGACATGTGTCTGACCCTAGTGTGCTAATGGCATATGGGGTGTCTCATTTAATATGGGGCAGCTTCAAATGCATTTTCTGGGACTGCAGCAACTAAGTAGGAGTAGGAGCAAGGCTTTGAGAAGAAGATTATAGCATGCTAAACTTAGATAGATAAGAGCCTAAATGATGAAATCTGCATGTATTGATAATTTAAATTGCTACTTGTATGAGTGTTGAATATTGGATGGATATTTTGCTAAGTATTTTGCTAAGAAATTGACTTGTAACTGGAAATCTAGATAATATCTGATATGTTGAGGAAGTTAATCTAAATCTTGTAAGTGAATTGAGCAAGAACACTATGATAAATAGGGTGGTTACATTTTATAAATGTATTAGTCAATCTTGAGTCTTTGAAAAGGGTTAAGTTTTGGGAAATCTGGATAGTTGAATCTCAGAAAATTAAATGGTTTTTTTTTCTACCATGACATTTGTATACAAGAGATGATAAGCATAGGGAAAATGTATTTATGAGACTGTAATGTTTTCATAATTTAATTTATTCTACGCAAATGTTTTATACCTTATTTTTGAATAAAGGAAAATCTGCATATAGGAGTTGAAGCTATGACCCAAAATAGTTGCATATGTATATAGGTATGCCCATTTAAATATGTTTGGTTCAGAGTTTAGCATACCAGTTATTCTTGTATTTTAACATGAGCTTGAATTTCTCTTCATTAAGACTTTGATCAAAATGCATTTTTAAGACCATATGGGTCATACCAGAACAAAGAGACTGGTTGAACCATGTTTTGGGATACCCATGGTTACAGGAAACCCACTCAAGTTTACATTTCATTTAGTTTAAGCATACTGGCATCAAAGAATCAAGCTTTTGAAATATGATACCTCACTTTAAAATATTCCAGAAAAGAGATTGTACTCTAGGCAGATTTAATAAGAAAAATTAAACATAGATAATGATAGAAACTTATATCATTTTTCAGAGCACAAGCACTACACCATTAATTTATAGATAATCATAGCACAATTATCTGGTTTCTAGGAATTACAATCCATAGAGAATTTAGCAAGGAATCAAGAGATAAAAATCATATTAATACATATATGGTTGGAATTTTATTGTATGAATTAAATTGAACTATGTGTGGATTGATTAAATTTAATCAATCAAATTGCCCTCTTGTTTACCAGAACTCTGATTCAAACAAGAGAGGCACATGCATCATCACATGTATGTGCATATCCTTATGTATACACTGATATATTTATATTGGTTAAGATTTTGATCCTGGATATATGTTGTTTGATAGAAAAAAAGAAAATGACTCTAGGCTTCAAAAATATACATATGTATATATGATAATAAATAAATATATATATATATCTATGTAAAAGAAATCCTTACAAATTAAGGTATGAAAGAGAGGGTCATTTCATTTGGTATAAGAGCCATGTTACTAAAACATAGTTAAAAATTAAAATCAAAATCCTTCTATGAAATTAAAAACTTAAGAAACAAAGTATAAGTAAAATATTTTGTAGGGATTGATCACTGGATGATCAAGTTTGAGTTAAAATTTTTTTTAAAACTAACCAGCTATGTAAATTATTATTAGCGAACTATGGTAGGAAGACCACCAAATCAGGGAGCAGGATCCTCCAATGCACCACCAATGGTCAATCTGCAAGATTTGGTGAGAGCATATAGGGATGGGGCAGGACAAAGGCAAGAAAATCCCCATGAAGAGCTCTCCAAATTACTCAAGACTTATACTCATTTAGGAGGCAAAAGCTTTGAAGGGACAGAAAGTATTATGGAAATTCAAGCATGGTTGAGAACATTGGATAGGATTTTCAGTGACATGCAGCTTGATGATCAAAGGAAGAGGCAAGTGGCTTCAAGACAGCTGAAAGGAGTAGCTTTAAGCTGGTGGGATGTAATCATTACAGGGAGAAATGAGAATGAAATCACTTGGAATCAATTCAAGGAGATGTTAGAGGCAAGATTTGTACCAACATCAGCTAAGACCACTTTACTAGAAGAATTTATTAGACTTAGGCAAGGAACTTTGATTGTCACTGAATACACTCAAAAGTTTGAGGGGCTTTCCACATATGGAGCAATGCTAGTGGCAGATGAAGCATCCAAGAATGATAGATACATTAAAGGTCTGAACCTAGGACTTAGCCGAGCCATGTTACCTTATGCTGACAGGACATTTGATCAAGTAATAGACTTGGCTTTGAGGTTAGAGCAGCATGACAAGGAGAGGGAAAAGTTCAGAAATTTTAAGAATAACAACACTAAGAAGGGTAAGGGGAGATACCACCTTATGATAAGAAGAAAGAAGAAGCCAGTAACAAAGGCACTGGAGATGTCAAAGCTAAGGAAACCAAGAAGAAAATTGTGTGTCATTAATGTGGAAAGGAAGGACATATCAAGCCAAGGTGCCTAGAATTGAAAGGAGGGGCTTTCAAGTGCTATCTATGTGGGAAAGAGGGGCATATGAAGAGAAATTGTCCTGAGTATAAATAGCAAGAAAAATTGGCAAATTTAGAAGGCGAAGGCAAATCCATAGTGGAGATTAATGTTGAAAACCATAGCCAAGTGGAAGGTACATTATTTATTTGTACCATACCCATAGCAGTAGTATATGATACTGAGGCAACTCACTCTTTGATTTCTTATGAACTAGTTAAAATGCTAAAATTGAATTGCATATTGGTTGAAACCCCATTGCATATACAAAGTCCACTGGGGAGTTTTAGTGTTTTAAATATGATTTGTGTGGATGTGGAATTAAACATAGGTGGAAACATCTTCATTTCCAATTTATATGTTTTAAACTACCCAAATATAGGTGTTATATTAGGGGTAGACTGTTTAAGGCAATTTAAAGCCATAATTAACTTAGAATCATCCACCATATCATTGCAAAATCTTAGGGGCTAGAGAATCATAATTTTATGTGAAGTGGCTAAAGAAAGGAAATTATATCATTTAATTGACTTGGAAAAAGATTCTAGTGAACTTACTATTGAAGAAATTCCCATAGACAATAAATATTTGGATGTGTTTGGGGAGGTTAAGGGTGTTCCACACTATAGACCAGTAGAGTTTCAAATCAATCTAGTTCCAGGAGCAAGCCCAGTGATTAAAAAGCCAACTAGAATGGGGCTAAATGAACTAAAAGAATTAAAGAAACAGTTAGAGGAATTGGAAGAAAAGGGTTTTATAAGACCAAGTAATTCTTGCTGGGGAGCACCAGTGGTATTTGTTAAGAAACAAGATGGTTCCGTAAGACTTTGTATAGATTACAGAGAATTGAACAAGGTAACTATTAAAAATAAATACCCATTGCCAAGAATAGATGATCTTTTTGATCAATTAGCTGGGGCAAGAGTGTTCTCTAAACTAGATTTAGCATCTGGTTTTCATCAAATGAAGGTGGAGGAGTCAAGTGTTAAGTACACTGCCTTTAACACTAGGTATGGGTTGTATGAATTTCTGGTTATGCCATTTGGTTTGACTAATGCACCATCATACTTTGTGGATTTAATGAATAGAACTTTTAGAGATTATTTAGACAAGTTTGTGCTGATTTTTATAGATGGCATTTTAATTTATTCCAAAACAGTGGAAGAACATAAAAATCATTTGCACCTGGATTTGTCTAGATTAGGGGAAAAGGATTTAAAGGCAAAATTTTCAAAATGTGCATTTTGGAAAGAGGAAGTACATTTCCTTGGCCATGTCATTTCTGCCAAAGGAATTTCTGTGAACCCCAATAAAGTAGTGGCTATTCAAGCATGGAAGAGGCCTAGCACAGTGAGTGAAGTGAGATCATTTATGGGGATGGCAGGATATTATAGGAGATTTATAAAAGATTTTTCAAAAATTTCTACACCACTTACTAACCTAACCAAGAAGAACCAAGCTTTTGTTTGGTCAGAGAAGTGTGAGAAGTCTTTTGAACAATTGAAGGAGGCTTTGGTGAATGCTCCAATCTTGAAAGTACCCCAGGGAAATGAAGAATTAGTTGTATATACTGATGCTAGTGGGTTTGGCTTGGGTGCAGTATTGATGCAACAAGGCCAAGTCATTGCATATGCATCCAGACAACTTAAACCCCATGAAGTAAGGTATGCCACACATGATCTTGAATTAGCAGTTGTGATCTATGCTTTGAAACTTTGGAGACATTATTTGTTAGGAACTAAGTTTGAACTTTACACTGACCACAAGTCTTTAAAGTATTTATTTTCACAAAAAGATTTAAACATGAAGCAACATAGATGGGTGGAGTTCTTAGCTGCTTATGACTTGGACATACTCTATACACCAGGTAAAGCAAACAAAGTTGCTGATGCTCTAAGTAGACAACATGTTAAATTAGCTATGATGATGATAGAAGAATTTAAGGACTTGTCCTTGCTTGCTGAGTTAGAAATTGGGGAGAATGACTGTGTGCACATGGATGTACATGTGCATGGTGCACAGGAAAATAGAGGGAAGTTGAGCTTGATGACACTTCAATCTGAATTAATTCTGAAGGTAAATAAAATGCAAGACCAAGACCCTATTATAGTTTAGAAGAAAATTCTCATATCAAAAGGGGAAGAGGTGACAAATTACCATATTGACAAAAATGGTTATTTAAGAAACCAGAATAGAATATGTGTGCCAGAAAACATGGAGTTGAAGGAGGAAATATTGAATGAATATCATAGAAGTAAATACTCCATACACCCAGGCAGTACAAAGATGTTTCAAAATTTAAAAAGAGATTTCTGGTGGAAGGGAATGAAATCAGATGTAGCCAAATATATTGCAAAATGTATGACTCGCCAACAAGTCAAGGCTGAAACACAAAAGCCATCAGGGTTGTTGCAACCACTTACCATACCCCAATGGAAATGGGAAGATATATCTATGGATTTCATAGATGGACTGCCTAGATCTAAAAGAGGAAACACAAGCATATGGGTGATAGTTGAAAGGCTAACTAAAGTGGCACATTTCATCCCAGTCAAATCAGAAAGGAATGCACCAAAGTTAGCACAAGTATTTGTGAAAGAAGTGGTAAGATTGCATGGCATTCCCAAAACTATTGTGAGTGATAGGGATACCATCTTCACCTCAAGATTCTGGAGGAGTTTTCAAGAAGCCATGGGAAGTGAATTGTGCTTAAGCACTACCTACCATCCACAATCAGATGGGCAGACTGAGGTGGTGAACAAGGTTTTAGAGGACTTGTTAAGGGCATGTGCACTGGATTTTGGAGGTAACTGGGAAGACTATCTCCATTTAGCTGAATTTACATACAATAACAGCTATCAAAGCACCATAGGAATGGCTCCATTTGAAGCCTTATATGGCAAGCTATGCTTGTCACCTGCATGTTGGGTAGAAGTAGGGGAAAGAGCTATTTTAGGGCCTGAGTACATACAAGAAACTAAAGAGAAAATTGAGTTGGTAAGGAGAAGAATGGCAGCAGCTCAAGATAGGCAAAAGAAATTTGCAGACATGAAAAGGAAGCAGGTGGAATATGAAGTAGGAAATTTTGTTTTCATCAAAATATCACCTATGAAAAATGTACTAAGGTTTGGGAAACAAGGCAAGTTAACCCCAAGATATATTGGGCCATACAAAATTCTAGAATGAATTGGTTCCTTGGCATACAAGTTGGAATTACCAGAAAACATGCAAGGGATGCATGATGTTTTTCATGTATCACAATTGAGAAGATGGGTCCATGACAAGGCAGAAATTCTTGAGACCCCAACCCAAGTGCAAAAAAAATCCTAATTTGATTTATGAAAAGGATCCAGTGGGAATTTTGCCAATAGATGTGAAGAAGTTGAGGAATAAATCTCTGAAACTTGTGAAGGTACAATGGAGTCTTGATCCTAGTGATTGCACATGGGAATTAGAAGACAAAGTTAGGATGAATTATCCTAAGCTATTTTCAGATTAAAGGTAAATTTTGATTTTTAATTTGTTTTCCTTTTTAGATGCATATATTTTTAGTTATTATAGAACTAAAAATCTATTTGGTTGAGAATGTATTTGTTCTCTGAATTAAGTTTAAAATTTATTTAAGCTTAGGAAAATTGTGGGACACAATTTCTAAAAAGGTGGGGTGTATGTAATGACCCAAGATTTTAGGAATTTATTTTGAAAAATATAAATAAGTTTAAAATAATTTTAAAAAAAACCAATTTTAGAGGGGAATTGATATAGCTTGATATGGTGTATCTGTATGTGTGTACATATGTGCACAGGAAATACACAAGAACTAAAGCTTAATTCCTGAATTGTAAGAATGAACACATGATTGATGTGTATGGAAATATTAGATATATATATATAGATTAAATCCTTAAAAGCTATATGCATAAATAAATATATATATATGGATGCTACTGAGTATTTTTGAGTGTACATGGGCATGTGTGTCGGTACAAAATAATGTATATATATATATATATGGGTGTACTAATTAATTCAGTAAGACTTATATACATACATACATATATATATAGATATGTTACTAAAATACTAGAGTTCAAATCAGCAAAATAAAATATACAAACATATTTTAAATTATAGGCAAAAAGAAAAAGAATGAAGATATAAAAAGAAGTAATCCTCTTATAAATAAATAAAGGAAGTACATACTATTTAAATGAAAGCTAAAAATAGAAAAAAATAAGATAAAACAGAGAAATGTTTTGTATAGGCAGAATTAGGAAGAATATTTGATAAATAATAAAATAAAGTCACACTTTTAGCATGATAGTAGACAAGAGGAAAAGTATTTTCTGGAAAAGAAAATTTCTGAAAATAACCAAAAGAATATAACCACTTTTCTTTCCACAAACTCAAGCCGGGGAGGGTGAGATTTTGGGTTCAAAACTAAATGCAAATGGCATGATTTCTAATGGGCAAAAATGACTTTAGCCAACACCTTAAACCCTAAGAAAAACCCTGCATAAATAGGCAGTGAGATGAGAAACCTTCTTCTTCCCGGATAGCTCTTGAGAAAAATATATAGATATTATATAAATATAATACAAGTGAAGAAAAGGGTTGAAGGCAGAAGCTTACCAATCAACTGGGAAGTGAAAGAGAGCTAGGTGAGAAAACTCACTCAAAATCTAAGGCAATAAGTCCTAATATAGGCAGCCAGTTATAAGTTAATTTTCTTGAAAATGTATTTTCATATGTGATTGTCTATCTGTGATTTTAGAGCTGAAAATGTTCTGATTCTTTTTGGTTGTTCTACTTGTTTTATTATATGAAAGTTTTAAGTATTATTAGTATACATATATGTTTTATAAACCCATATCTCTCTGATATGTTAATGTTTAGGAACATAAACAAATACCCAGAAAATAAAATGTTGAATATAGGCAAGTAGTATTGGTTTTGGCTCAACCCAGAAAAATGTAAACATGTTGAGCTGCAATATACTCATGTATAAGTGCTGAGGCTTGAGACAAAAAGGAATTAGGGGTGCAATAGGGTTGCCTATGTGCTGATGCTCCTGATTAAATGAAAATATATAAATGTTCATATACATAGCAACGAAATTTTGTGATTCAGTGAAACTTGGTCATTCTGAGTTTAACTCAACCACAGATGGTTGCAAAAGGAAAAACTCTCTCAAAAGCCATAAGCCAATGTTAGTTGCCTATACCCCTTTTAAAATACCAGAATATATATATATATATATACATGCAGAATCTTATTTAATTAGACACCAATGGTTGCTTGCATGTTTGTCTCTGTTTGGTTATGAACAATATGAGAGGCCATGACATGGATGTTTATGTTAGTGAAATGAATCACTGAATGGTTTAGTCATGAAAAAAATCAAAAGAGTTATTATTAACTTAAACCTGATTAGGAAATGGGGGTCAAGAGCACTGTAGGAATGACTTGTTTTCTTGAGTAATACAAGTTGACACATGGCTTGTTTAAGTCCTGAGATCTTTGTGTAATGGAGTGAATTAGTCCATTATAGTGTGTCCATTGATTCAATTAATTGCAGATGAGACCAAGATAGATAAATATATCAATGTAGAAGAAGTTTATATAAAGAGGAACTAGAGTCTTCCTGGAATGAAATCTGAATAGTGAATAAATGATTTAATTCATCTTGGTGATTTCCCTGTTTTGTATGGATGCTTATTTGATTTATGATTGAATTGTATGAATGTATGAATGTACCATATCTTCTTGAGGTTTCTGGAAAGGCAGATTTAAGTGTGCACCTACACACTGACACAGAACATGCACACATGAATTACTTGTTTTCTAAAGGCAGAGTTATATACATATATTCGTGTTTTTAACTTTAACTTGATTTACAAACTGTTTTAGTGGAATTTCTCATACCAGACATGTGTCTGACCCTAGTGTGCTAATGGCATATGGGGTGTCTCATTTAATATGGGGCAGCTTCAAATGCATTTTCTGGGACTGCAGCAACTAAGTAGGAGTAGGAGCAAGGCTTTGAGAAGAAGATTATAGCATGCTAAACTTAGATAGATAAGAGCCTAAATGATGAAATCTGCATGTATTGATAATTTAAATTGCTACTTGTATGAGTGTTGAATATTGGATGGATATTTTGCTAAGTATTTTGCTAAGAAATTGACTTGTAACTGGAAATCTAGATAATATCTGATATGTTGAGGAAGTTAATCTAAATCTTGTAAGTGAATTGAGCAAGAACACTATGATAAATAGGGTGGTTACATTTTATAAATGTATTAGTCAATCTTGAGTCTTTGAAAAGGGTTAAGTTTTGGGAAATCTGGATAGTTGAATCTCAGAAAATTAAATGGTTTTATTTTTGGGGTTTTTGGGCTCAAGGAAAAAGTTGTAGAAAAATTTAGTTTTAGGGACATGAAGTTTGCTTTTTAGGCTGAAGGACTCTTTCTAGTGTAAATCACAGAATGATAGTTGTAACTATCATTTTCTGTTTACACTAGAAAGTGTCCTTCGGACTAAAAAACAAATTTGTTGTCCCTGTGACTAAATTTTTTTGCAACTTATTCCCTGTGCCTATTTTCCTGTTTATTTTTCTACCATGACATTTGTATACAAGAGATGATAAGCATAGGGAAAATGTATTTATGAGACTGTAATGTTTTCATAATTTAATTTATTCTACGCAAATGTTTTATACCTTATTTTTAAATAAAGGAAAATCTGCATATAGGAGTTGAAGCTATGACCCAAAATAGTTGCATATGTATATAGGTATGCCCATTTAAATATGTTTGGTTCAGAGTTTAGCATACCAGTTATTCTTGTATTTTAACATGAGCTTGAATTTCTCTTCATTAAGACTTTGATCAAAATGCATTTTTAAGACCATATGGGTCATACCAGAACAAAGAGACTGGTTGAACCATGTTTTGGGATACCCATGGTTACAGGAAACCCACTCAAGTTTACATTTCATTTAGTTTAAGCATACTGGCATCAAAGAATCAAGCTTTTGAAATATGATACCTCACTTTAAAATATTCCAGAAAAGAGATTGTACTCTAGGCAGATTTAATAAGAAAAATTAAACATAGATAATGATAGAAACTTATATCATTTTTCAGAGCACAAGCACTACACCATTAATTTATAGATAATCATAGCACAATTATCTGGTTTCTAGGAATTACAATCCATAGAGAATTTAGCAAGGAATCAAGAGATAAAAATCATATTAATACATATATGGTTGGAATTTTATTGTATGAATTAAATTGAACTATGTGTGGATTGATTAAATTTAATCAATCAAATTGCCCTCTTGTTTTCCAGAACTCTGATTCAAACAAGAGAGGCACATGCATCATCACATGTATGTGCATATCCTTATGTATACACTGATATATTTATATTGGTAAAGATTTTGATCCTGGATATATGTTGTTTGATAGAAAAAAAGAAAATGACTCTAGGCTTCAAAAATATACATATGTATATATGATAATAAATATATATATATATATATATCTATGTAAAAAAAATCCTTACAAATTAAGGTATGAAAGAGAGGGTCATTTCATTTGGTATCAGAGCCATGTTACTAAAACATAGTTAAAAATTAAAATCAAAATCCTTCTATGAAATTAAAAACTTAAGAAACAAAGTATAAGTAAAATATTTTGTAGGGATTGATCACTGGATGATCAAGTTTGAGTTAAAAAAAATTTAAAACTAACCAGCTATGTAAATTATTATTAGCGAACTATGGTAGGAAGACCACCAAATCAGGGAGCAGGATCCTCCAATGCACCACCAATGGTCAATCTGCAAGATTTGGTGAGAGCATATAGGGATGGGGCAGGACAAAGGCAAGAAGATCCCCATGAAGAGCTCTCCAAATTACTCAAGACTTATACTCATTTAGGAGGCAAAAGCTTTGAAGGGACAGAAAGTATTATGGAAATTCAAGCATGGTTGAGAACATTGGATAGGATTTTCAATGACATGCAGCTTGATGATCAAAGGAAGAGGCAAGTGGCTTCAAGACAGCTGAAAGGAGTAGCTTTAAGCTGGTGGGATGTAATCATTACAGGGAGAAATGAGAATGAAATCACTTGGAATCAATTCAAGGAGATGTTGGAGGCAAGATTTGTACCAGCATCAGCTAAGACCACTTTACTAGATAAGATTTCCGCAACACTTTTCTATCACCTTTGAAATATAGTTTTAAACTTAATAATTATTTTCCAAGTCTTTTATAAATGTTTTCAAATGGATAAATAAGTGTTTTAATAATGATTTGGAAGTTTTATAGTTTATTTAAAAGAATTTAAATAAATGATTTAAAGGCTATTACAAATTAAATGATTTAATCTTGGCTCTATGACGAGTAGACTTGATTTTCTATTCGTGAGATCTGGATGTGAGGTGCATAAAATAAGGGAAGGTTTAGGAGCAACTAGTTCCCTAGCTCACCTGGCCTCTTCCCTGGGCAAGGAAAAGATAAGATCGAAATGTCGATAACAAGTTAAGTATAAAAGATTTAAATTTTCCAAATTTAAATTAAGTACAACTTTGATTGTATAGAGATGATCTTCTTATACTTAGTATTAAAGCCCGAAGAGGGAACTCGTACTATTCATGGAATTTAGAAGGTGATTTCGCCATTATTCCACCCATAGTATTTGTTGAATACGGAAATTTATATTGAGTAGAATTAGATGATTTCTATAGATTCTGCTCATTTAATATTTACCGATTTTGGATAAACATCCTAGATAACACAGTTTTAACTAAATAAAATTTCGAATTTCGAATTAAGAAATCTTTGTTTAGATTTAAATGAAATGATTTGGAACTGTTTGTAACGCCCCACTCTGAGACCCACTGTAACAAAGAGTATTACGGGAGTAATACTGTCTGTTAAAGCGGAGAATAGAGTATAGTGGAAGCGACCATCTATAATCAAGCTATAACTATCTACCGAATACGTTGAAAGGTGGAATCTATTTAAATTTTTCTCAATCAGGTGGTTCGACATATTCGGTAAATACTTATAACGAAATTACAAATGGCTAAAGATCTATCAGGACAAAGCATAATAATAAATGATAAAAACATCACAGAACAGAATCACATAATAGATATAAAATCCCAGAACAATACATCGTCAATACAGATCCAAATATCATAAGTGGGTACAAAGCCACTGCTCACACATGTGGGTCAAAAATATGTACATATCAAAGTCTGAATAATAAGAGAGTAGCGGAATAGTGGACAAATAAAAGCGCTATCTATCAACATAGCAGATAATGTCCAAGCGGAAGCACAGAAGCTAAGTCCAGAGACCTAACCTGAAACAACTCGGTCTGACCCGAGCAAAAACACTCGGGTCAGGCTAGCTAAACAATCAGTAATAACCGAGATATATAATAATGCGGTACATAAGTAAAATAGTACTTATCCAAAGAGAAGTATATTATGAACCACATGAATATAATGACGATCCCTAGTCATCAATAAACAATAAAAATCTCCAAAGAGAAATCAACACCAAAGTGTAGAATAAATAAAATCGCCTCATATCATCGGCGTAGCCAAAGCTATAAAAAGATGCCCATAGGCAATAATCCCAAGAGTGACCAGAGTCTGTAATCAATGCCCAAGCAAAGATCGATGCTCCAAAGAGCAATGGGGATATACTGAAAAATCAATGAAATCAAACACTGAAAAGCAGTGTCCAGAGACACTGTGAATCCACAAGGTAATCGCACTTACATCGTATGGTTCCATAGAACCAACGCCGAATGGCGGTACTCGAATGGATATAAAAATCATCAGATAATACAAGTTTTGCACGTGCACCGACCAGAGTCGTTGTTGCCAAGTACTGTAAAGTTGTGATCGATCACTCGCACAGATGCGGAACGCGCGAAACGGCGAAATCCTTCCCAGAAGGATAAAGGCCCAGAGGCACACGCCGAAAAGTAAACTGCTCCATAGAGCAGGTGTCCAGAGACGGTTGCCCAGAGGCATGGTGACCCAGAGGTCCAGTACTGGCCGCCCAGAGGCAAATGTGTCACTAACTTCTTGGAGAGGAACCCGTAAAGTGTTAACAATGAGTCCCATACCCCACGGTCGCACTAAACGGTTTCCTAAACAATAGCAAGCTCACACTCCAAACAATAAAAAGTCTACCTCATATCATCGGTAAACTAGACCCAAAGGTCAAAACGATCAATCGAATAGGTCGGGGATTAACCGGAAAGAAAATACACACGGTTTCCATAGGCCGGAGATTTCCTAACCGTTTAAGCACCTTTCCACTTCGCTCTACGTGCTAAAAGTGAGTGTGAGATTTTTTATTATAGAAAATAATGGTGTAAAACAGATTTATAATTGATTTTCGAAATCACTTTTAAAACGGTCTTTTGAAAGGTCTCCTATTATGGAGTAGTTAATTTAATAATTAAAATAATATTATATAATAATTTTCAAAAGCCATTTTGGAGTGAAAAATCCTTTTAAAACCTTTTTATAAAGCCCATGTACGAAATCCAGAGACAAATCTCAAAGAAATCGACGAAAACCAGAAAATCATCAAAACTATTCTAAGTGTTTGTAACCATTCAAAAACAGCTGTGAACTCAAGTTCGATAATTTATTTGGACCAGCAAACTGTGTCCAAATGTCATGAAAATTTGCAGGCATGTAGATCAACATCCCTACTTTAAGATGCAAAATGAATTTCTGGATTCCGAGTTGAGACGAAGTGGCAGCGACGTCTCAAAGTTGGACCCAGAACAAGATTTACACTGTTTACAAACAGCGACTAGAGTTCAACTTCGACACGAAATTCGAAGTACCAAACGAACTCCAATGTTGTCCAAATTTTCCTGAGATGGAGTTCGGAACTCCACCTTTCTAACGAGACCAAAAACGTCGAATTCCGACTTCCGATGCGAACGTGGCGGCATCGCGGAGTGGCGCTCAAAAGCTGGAAACAGAAGGGATATTTGATTTTCATTCTAAGTGTTTGACCATTCAAAAACTGCTGCGAACCCAAGTTCGGAAATTTATTTGGACCAGAAAACTGAATCCAAATGACATGAAAACTGATAGGCATATATTCCAACATCCCTACTATAAGATGCAAAAAGAATTTCTGGAATCCGAGTTGAGACGAAGTAGCAGCGACGTCTCAAAGTTGGACCCAGAACAAGATTCACACTGTTTACAAACAGCGACAAGAGTTCAACTTCGACACGAAATTCGAAGTACCAAAAGAATGCCGATGATGCCTAAATTTTACAGAGATGGAGTTCGAAACTCCACCTTTCCAACGAGACCAAAAATGTCGAATTCCGACTTCGGATGCGATCGTGGCGGCATCGCGGAGTGGAGATAAAAAATCTGGAACAGGGTTTAAAACAAAAATATATTTATTTATTTTTTCTTTTTTTTTGTCGGGCTGCACCCATGGTGCAGCCCAGGTCCAGCCCCAGCCCACCTGGGCTGGGGAACAGACCCAGCCCGGGCGGGCTGGGTGCTTCAAGGCCCCCCAGACCCAGCCCGGGCGGGCTGGGTACTACCAGGCCCCAGCCCGGGCGGGCTGGGTACTACCAGGCCCCAGCCCGCCTAGGCTGGGGACCTGACCCAGCCCGGGCGGGATGGGTCCTTACCCAGCCCGGGCGGGCTGGGTGGGGGGGGGGGTGTGTGCCAGCCCACTAGGGGCTGGCCTGTTCCTGGCTAGCCCAACTGGGCTAGCCTGCTGTGTCTGGGTTCAACCCAGGCCTGTTTTGGGCATTCAGGTCAGTTTTCAGTCTAATTTTAGCCTGCACATTTCCAGCCAACTTAATATGCAGTTTTTAGTGATTTAAGGGTGTTTTTTTCAAGTTTTGGCATCAAATTTTCACCAAAATTAACTAGCAATTATCACTAATAGGTATAACTAACAATAATTACTAATAAATAGTAATTACCAATATTACAACTAGCATTAATTACTAATCAATAGTAATTACCTTAATGAAGCAAATGATCAAATAGTTAGAGTGCAACAATCAAAGTAAGCCAAACTCTTCCAAAGCAAAAGATCAAGCCACTTCAAGGACCCAAAATCAACAAAAAACAATAATTACAACAAGATGAAAGAGATAAAAAAAAGAGGATTAAGGAGGATTAGATAATAAGAGAGAGATTGCCTTACCCTTTTTTTTCTTTAAAATTAAGCTAATCAAATTATGAAGAGAAGGAGAAGGAGCTTCTAAATGGAGGCCATTATTTTGTTTAGATCTAGGTTTTAGGAATTTATGAAGAGGAGGAGGGTTAGGGTTATGAGTTTAAGATATTATATAGGAGGGGGTTAGGCTAATGGGTCATGATAAGGGGTTTTAAAACCCATTAGGACTTAGTTTATTTTCTAATGTTATCATGTAAACAAAAATCCTAACAAGCATCCTAGTTTTTAATTAAAACCATGTAATTGTCTCATTTGGCCAATTAAACCCATTATCACAATAAAAATTCCCTTTTTAAATATTAAATTCCAAAAATATTAATTTTCCCATTTTAAACCCAAAATACTTTAATTTGCAAACCAATTGCAAATTTAAATTCCCAAAATTTTTGTTGAGCTTCCTTTTCAACTTAAAATCATAATTTTAATTTATTATTCGGTAATTGCAATCTCAGGGTTGTTACAGACTCCCCCCCTTAAGGAAATTGCGTCCTCGCAATTCCTTAAATATAGGAGTCGTCTATAACATCTAATCCACAAAAGGAATTCAGAAGATAAAATATAGATGCTCACCCATGCCAGAAGATGAAAGAAAACCAGGATAAGTACGCTCGATAAATTCTCTGGTCTCCCAAGTGCAGTCCTTAGGATTAGACGACCATTGAATCTTCACAAGCGGAACCTCTTTGTTTCGAAGACGTCTGATCTCCGAATCAAGCACACGAAGAGGTTGCTGCTCTATAGATAGATTGGGTGAGATCTCCAAATCAGGCACAATATGAGGCTCGATAATAGAATCAGGATCGCGCACACACTTGCGAAGCTGAGAGACATGGAACACATCATGTATTCCAGAGAAATGAGCAGGTAGAGCCACACGATAAGCAACGGGGCCGATGCATTCCGTAATAGGAAATGGTCCGACATAACGAGGAGCCAACTTCCCTATAGAGCTGAAACGCACAACCCCCTTCATGGGAGATATCCGAATAAAGGCATGATCACCAATGGAGAACTCAAGAGGCTTCCTACGGCTGTCCGCGTAAGATTTCTGGCGGTCCTGTGCCTCTTTCATTCTCTGACGGATAAGAATAATCTTCTCAGAAGATTCCCGAACTGAATCTGGACCAAGAAGGTGCTTCTCACCAGATTCTAACCAACAGACAGGAGAACGACATGGCCTTCCGTAAAGAGCCTCGAAAGGAGCCATGCCAATATTTTTGGAATTTAATATTTAAAAAGGGAATTTTTATTGTGATAATGGGTTTAATTGGCCAAATGAGACAATTACATGGTTTTAATTAAAAACTAGGATGCTTGTTAGGATTTTTGTTTACATGATAACATTAGAAAACAAACTAAGTCCTAATGGGTTTTAAAACCCCTTATCATGACCCATTAGCCTAACCCCCTCCTATATAATATCTTAAACTCATAACCCTAACCCTCCTCCTCTTCATAAATTCCTAAAATTTTTGTTGAGCTTCCTTTTCAACTTAAAATCATAATTTTAATTTATTATTCGGTAATTGCAATCTCAGGGTTGTTACACTGTTCCTAAGTGAAAAATGAAATGATTTAGAATTATTCTAAGTTTAAAAAGGTTTTAAGAAATCAAAGGATTTAATAAGGGATGCTCAATGATTCTGTATATACCGGAAAGAAGCGTTTCAAATTTATATCTCTAAAATATATTTTTGATAAAAGGAATGAAATTATCAAATATTATTCACCTATTTACTTGACCTATTTTATCGATGGTTGGTTTGAAGGAACCGGTGTCGGATTTGGGTAATTCCTATCTGAAGACCACTTCGAACCAATTTACGAATTCAAAGTGAAGACATGGATATGATATTTGGGATTTTTGTAATGAATGACTACTTGTTGATCATTTGGAGATAAACTCCCAATATACATAGAGTAGCAGTAGTCACTTCGTTATGAAATATCCAATGGAATGGCTAATCGCCTTAGGGGTAACTCCCGACAGGATGTGGTACGAGAGTGCCTTCGGTTTGTCCTATTCCAGGACAACTTGTATGGGCGAATGTCTGATTGCATTTCTAGTTACATAAATTGATCTCTATGAACGTTTATCTATTTGGTGGCGAAGAAGGCAACTTCTATTAGCTTAACACTCTTTCCTGAGACATATGGGCTCAGGAGTTATGCGTTTGCAGAAATCAGTTGTGTGATTATGGAATGGCAACGTGGCATTTAAAGTGGAAAGATGATGTACTATGTGAAAGGTAGTCGTTACCTCAAGCTTCCCACCCGGAAATGACCAAAACAGGGTAGATGTGACATGGCTACGTGGTTCACAACCATTAAGGTATGATCATCCCCTTTTAGATATATTTATTCCCACTATGACATCGGGTATTCAATTAATGTGGTGTGTGCGAAAAGAGCTCTCGAATGGGTCGGTAATGACCAGGCTGATGACATATTCGGTACTATCTAGTTAGAGGTAGGCCTATCTTGTGTTGGTAAAGGACCATCAGTTGGGCCTTGGTACATTCCTCTAGAGATGTACTGCCGGAAGGTAGTCCCTTCACCTGGTCATTTGTATGGAAATCCATTCTCCAATAAGTGCCTGCCATTTTGTTTGTAGAACCCGCGTTTATGGCTAGTATGCTGAAATTTAATCAATGTAACAATTTCGGCTAAGATTAATAAGTTTAGTTGCAAATATTTTCAAAGAAATGTCATTAAAAATAATATCCCTTATTTTTACGTAATAATGATTTGGTTATCATAAGGTAAAAACCCGTTTCGTGTTTATGTGCGGCTTGGTCTTATGAGATACTTTTTTGTTTTCAAAATGCGTATTTTTGAGTTCTCACACCAATCCTATGACTGATCCGGAGTTTATTTTCTTGTCCCTTAAACTATGGGTGCCCTAATTTTTCTGGGCAGCCTAGTAGTTAGGTTTAGTTTAGAAGAAATTGGATGGAGCTCGAAGCATGGAGTTAGAAGATTCTTCTAAAGATTGTTCTATTTCCACCACACTCTTGTGCTATAGTATTCCACATTTGTAAGGACAAAAATTTATAACTGTCCATGTTTAACTCTGATAAATGTATTTTAGTTTCCGCTGTAAAGATTATGTTGAAATAATATATATGTTTTTCCATTCGTGTGAGATTCTGTTCTATCTTTATTTTCTTTCTTACCGTTAATCATCCGCCTTTTCGTTCAGTTCGAGTTAGGCATGTGGTTTATTGTCAACTCAAAGGATACGGAAAAACGGTACATTACAACTATTTTAAATGGGTAGGTTGTAATTTGTTAGCTCTAACATTGCTAATTTAGACTGCATAGGCTACTGGGCTTTGGTACCATTAAAAGAACCGGGTTGGGTCGCAGGGGGATAAATAGGTGAATTTTAAAAAAAAAAATCCATTTTTGATCTTTATTGGACCTATGAAGTCTAACTATTTTAGATCCAATCTTGATTTTTTTAAATAAAATCTTATTTGATTAAATTTGTTAAAAAGGAAACTTTAATTCAATTTTAGTTAAATATATGGTAATGGGTGTATTAGATACACTTATGAGTGTATACTGCAAGTGTAACATATAACTAGTATATGTGATCAATGTGTACGCGTATAAGTGCTGAAGATTATACCGCAACGGTCAAATTCTCCCTTTACATATGCCTTTGTTGTCCATAGTTTCATTTTAAAATATATATAATAGAAATTACATGCACATACACACACATGCACGCACACATGTATGTGTATATTAGAATTAAATTTGACTGTTGTAAATATTTTAAAATTTGGAATTAACAATTATAAATCTAGTTTTAACTTAGGAAGGATTTAAGATTAGATTTATGAATTTCATAAAAGTCCCATATAACACACACACACACAAGAATAAATAATTGCAAACTAAGTTTTAAGTTTATGTATGTATGCATGTGTGTGTATATTTGTGCATGTATTATGGATGTATGTATGTATATGTATATATACATATATGTATATGTAAAATTTGTTATTTTATATGTTTTAAAATTTAAAGTTAACAACTTGAAATCTAGCTTTAACTTAGGTAGATATCAAAATAGGTTTATGATTTTGCCCCAAAGTCCACTTACGAAATTTAAATTGAAAACAACTTTTAACATATGTAAACAATAACCAAATGTATTTACAAACAAAACCAACAAATATACTATTTAATTTTTAAAATAATTTCAAGCAATCAACATATGTAGCTTGCTTATGTTTGTGTTTATAATAAATTACAAAATTATATCAATTAATTAAAATTAGTTACCAAATCAAAAAAAAATTAAACGTTGATATCTAAAGTTAAAATTAGATCCCAAATCAAAAGGTGTTTTAAAACATTAATATCTAAATCAATAACAAAATAAGGTCGGATAACTTAGGCATATATAAATTCGTTGTGTAATATTTAAGATCTAAACTATACATACAAGATGAACATATAATCAAAATGTATCATATATGGGATCTAAACTGTATTAACATCATGTATTACATAATCAAATAAGACCATAAAATTACCTTAAGATGTAGCCAAAAATCACACCTCGAATGAAGAATCAAACTCCTAGATTTGATTGTATCGGCCTTCGGATTTTGCAAGGATCTAAGGACAGACACCACCTTGAATATATTTAGTTTTATTTGGATTTTATTTTGGGAATTTTATGCCATGGAGGCCATGGAATTTTCGGTAGAGATCTGATAAAGAGGGAGAGCAAAAATAATGAACCGAATTTGTTTTAAGAAGGTAAAAAGGAGAATAAAGACTAGAGACCTTTTCCCTTCCTTTAATGACTCCTTTGCATTTTCAAACCAAATTTGAATCCCTTCCTCTTCCCCCATTTGGCCAACCATAAAGGATGTAATATAGCCGTCAAAAAACTCCCAAATCCATTTAGTAGTTAGTCTATTTAAATTAAATTTAAATGTTCTATCGATATCGTATATCGGTACTTGCATATAAGACTTTAATATATGCATTTCATTAAATACCAATGGCTTTCAAAAAAATCAAATAAATATTAATAGTTAATATTTCAAATGTAATAATTAATTATTTAAATTACCAAGATTATAAATAAATTACATGTGGTTTATTCGACTATTCACCATTATGATTGTGCGACTCAGAAATTTGAATTTATTTAGCGACTGGTATCGAATAATTCAAATATTAACTGTTCACATTAATAGAATTAAGGGTATGCCCTAAGGGAAATTCTGCAATTTACTATAAATTATTGACTTTATAATGAAATCTCGTTCAAACTAAAAGGTGTTTTTATTTCTATTATATACTTGATATAACGTGTTATATTAATTAATTAATTTAATGGAAGTATATTTAATAGAAAATCCATAAATGGCATGTTTTGTGATAGTAATTACAATGTGCTATGATCATGGGCAATTTATCACAATATAATAAACATATTGTTTCAAATATTCCTAGTAAAGATGTATCAAGACTGGATATCGATACGTCTGTTTTGACTAGATTACGTAACGCTCTCCAAATATTGGATAGTGAATTACTCTTGGTTGCTGGAGGCACCAAAGGGTTACGTACTGATAGTTATTAGATAAATATGGAATAACTCTGTCGATAGTATTCAGTTGGTTAATATAACTAAGGTCAAACAAAGAATATTGATGTGGCAATATTACACAATTCTCTCGACTTGAGAATACCATTGAGCATAAATATGGAAATTCCGCTTTGACTATAGTTAAATCATGGCATGGCGTCCATCGAATGACTATAATTGGGTTGAGTTGAAGCATTAGAAGTGAGATACAATTTAATAGTGAATTCGTCTCCTCAGTTATATGAGGTTAGTATCACAGTCAACTTAAGTCAACTCAAAGTCAAAGTCTCTGCTCAAAGCATTTCGACTAATAATAATTGTTATTATTGAACTAAGGACTTTTTTTGGACTATACAGTTGATTATGGATGATATTGGAATTTTGACCATTACTAAATTTCATAAGCCCTAATGTGATCTAGTTTTTAACGAAGAAAATTGGTGTAAATAATTTTCACTATCGGGTACCGCTTAAAATAATTTAACTTGGATTTTATCGAAGCTATGTAAATGATAAATGTGACCATAATGTCTGAAACAACCCGCAAACCTGTACCCCTTGAATTGACATTTATCTCCATCAAATCAACTCAAGAAGAACGGAAATACGAACCATTTGGGATAAAGAAGAAAGAGGTATAAGAAGAAAATAGAAACAACATCAGAATCTCACAATCGCAGCGGAATAATATATAATAGTTAATAACTGATCTTTACACAAAAGCAAACCTGTTTATACATTACATCATCAGAGTACACATAACACACAACTGGAAAGTAATCACAACATGTCCTCACAAAGCTAAATACACAGCTAGTCAACACAGCGGAATATTTAAAACAAGTACGGAAGTACGTATCGCCATCCAGCTCGTCTCCTGAGCTCCACAGCATCCTTTCCTGTAATCTATAATACTCGGTCTGAACCGAGCATTATAATAAAATAACACCTGAGTCAGTCTGGAAAAACAGAGTGAGAAAACACACTCAATTGGATTATTAAAGTTTCAAAATCCTTTGAAATCAAAAGCATCTCATAAGACCACGCCACAAATAAACATGTTGGGTTTTTACCTTACGATAGCCAAAACACTTTTTATCAAAATCCTCTGATATTATAATAGTGTCTATACACAAATACTTATTCAAATAGCTGAAATTGTTACATCTATTAAATTCCAGCTAATAGGTATACAAACAAAACCGTAAAGGCACGTAGGGAGAATGGATTTCCAACTAATGACTACGCACTGGGGTACCACCTGTCACAGTACCTCGTCTAGATCAGCGTACCGAGGACCACGCCCGATCACTTGCAACACAAGACCGGAACTACCCCTTACTGGATAATTTCGAGTAAGATCACCCCGTGGTTTGGATCAGCAACCGCACCACACAGCCGAAATAAAAAGGAACATCTAGACAGGGATGAACCTCACCCTAATGGGCGCTACCCACTTAGCCTTGCTCCATAACCCCTGATTTTCAATCATTCCCGGTTGATGAGGCTTGAGGCTAACCATTACCTTGTTAGAACATATCACTTAGAATGCTCACCGTCCTCCTGACGATGTTTTGAAAGCATTCATCCATACAAGTCCGTCCTGGATTCAACGGAACCGAAGGCACTATTCCTACTACATCCATTTTGGAATCATCCTCGGGATTAGTAGCGACTAGCCCTTGCACTTCACTGCTCCATCTTCGATCCAAACTCGTTTTCCCCACGAAAACGTACAAACCGGATCGAAGTGGTTTTCGAGAAATTAATCTCGATCCCGGTCTCTTCGAAATGATCAGCGCATTGGCCAATATTGATAGTCGGTTATTTAACTATCAAATAACATTCACAAACATCCATCAAACATAAATAATTTCTCAAATTTATGTTTTCCTCAAAATATCTTCGCAAGATATATTTCCACTTTCAAACCTTTTTGAAACAGTTTTCAAACCACACTCTTCTCATGGAATAAATTCCCAAATATTTATTTCCATTGAAAACACCAAGTACAATTACTTTAGATTTTTAAAATAATTTAAAAACACTTTATTATAAAATACACTTTAAACATTTAAATTAAAACTACTTTAATACTTTATTTAAAAATATATATTTTAAGAATATTTAAAATAAACTACTTTATAAAATATTAAAACTACATTTTTATCCTTTTAAAACACACTACCAAGTTACCTTTAAATAATTACTACTAAATTAAATTTGAGAAATACTTACTTTTAAACTTTACACATTTAAAAATAATAAATTTTCTAAACATACTTTAAAAACAACTTTAAAACCTTTAACTCATACTTAAAAGTTTGCTTTGGAAACGTACTTGGCTATCCAGGGAAATACACTTCTCTTTCACATCTTTAAAAATAAATCACTATTTATTTTTAAACAAATTTACCCATTTCTTTATAAATTCCCACCTTGAATTTATATTTTCAAATATCCACTGATATCTTGTTTCACCTTATAAACCCAGTTTATAAATCCTATAGTCGCATCTTCCTTTAAATCATAGTTTCAAACACTAAATCAATTTTCAAATTGATTTCCAATTTACTTCACCTTGAAATAAATTCCTTTACTTACTCCATTTATCTCAAAATCCATTAACTTCGGCTTTTCTTTCTTTATTATGATTTAAAATCTTTAAACTGAAAATATCAATTTCAGGTTTTCCAAAATCTTTATTTATCCCACTAAATGAATTCCAACCTTGAATTTTTTTTAAATAAATTCTTTTATTCCCTTAAATAATATCACTTAGGTTTAAAAATTTAATATTTCCCCTTTTATTCAAAATCTCCTTTCCCATACTCGGAATTTATTTAACAGAATTTAAAAATCACTTTTATCCTTTCCCAATTCATTCTTTAATTTATTTAAATTCTCTATAATTATTTACTTAAAAATTTACACTTTTATTTCTTTCCAAAAATCCAATCTATATATTTGGTAACACAGTATACCCAAATATATTCAATTAAACACAGCATCCAATATTTCCAATTACAAATGGAATTTATCACAGATTATCAAATAAATCATATCACAGAATATTAAACAATCTAAATATTTTGGGGAATCCAGTTGGATCCCTCCAACCTGTTTCCCTGCATCCACAGATGTTAGCACAATACCAATTCCACTTCGAGGTGGAATATCGCGGTATATGGGATTATATAAAATATCATCTGCTATTATGCGGCGCATAGGGTCTCATCCGCTATATAATGCGGGAAATCAATCACTACAATATATATATATATACTACTATATATAATATACCACAACCAATCAATCCAATCATTCAACCAAATATTTAAATTTAACTATTTAAATTTAAATAGCAATCCAGAAGAGTGAGATTAACTCTCCTTTGACCTTTAATTTGCAATCCGATCCAACCGGCTTGTTTCTCCATGATTTTAGACCTTGTATAACATCGTACGGTTTATTAATATTTGAATTAATTAAACAATTTATTTTCCATTTAATAAATTTTAACTCAATATAATACCTTAACTTAAACTAATTCTTCTATAATAAATAAATTTCTAGTTACCAAAATGATTAGATAAGTTTACTAATAGGTTAATCACTATAATACATATTGTTTATTTCTATTTTTCAAATAAGCTAATAGGTTTTATATATAAATCCCTTTTTTTCTTCCCTCATTTATAAAACTACACACATTAAAATAACAAGTACAAATTTAAAAATCCGTTTTCCTTTTCTGTAAAACACAGCAGTAATTTACTTTACTGTGTAAATATATACATACAAATATATATATATATAAATTTATAAATTGCAGAAAATAGATTGTTTAATAAAATCTACTGTTAAACTAATATTATTCTGATTCTGAGCATATCCATACGGTATTACCAAATTTAAATCGAAAAGAACAACATGCATACCTTACTGCCAAACCTTGCTCGAACAAAAAAACATCATCACGAACGCCCCTTTCACGATGCTCGAAATCGAGTCTAGTCGCACAACCTCGGTTCGATACCCACCTTGCCAGACTTCGCCATTTCCTGTCACGATCGCGAACACAACCCTCCTACGCGACATCGACAACTCCAAGATTCGAGCCTCACCATGAGAAGAAAACCCAAAATCGACCGCGACTTCCCAGTTGTTGCCCACACGTGCGCTCGAGCCACCACTCTAGAGTCGCTCCACCTTCACACGTGGTCAACCTCCTCATCTCGCGACTCTGCCTCACATCGCAGCTCAAATTTCTCGTCGCGAAGGTCACGACTCGATTCTGCCTCACTCTCTACGGTATCACGTGCCCTCCTTCGAGCGCGAGTCTCCCTCCTTGCCGCATCTAAGTCGACATCCCCCTAACGTGCCTCGAGACTCAACCGAACGAGTCGCACTCGACTTTGATTCGAAATCGAGTCGAATTCGATTGCGTACCCTCATATTTTGATTCCACCATTATGTTTTTCTTGACTTGAGCGAATTTGATTTTGGGAATAAAAACTGGAGAGAGTCAGAGAAGAATATTGTTCGATTTTTATTTGTTTCGTTCCTCCATTTTTTTTCGCTCTGGTTTGATTGAATGAATAAAAAGGAGATGTCATGCTCTGATTTTTAAAAAGAAGAGATGGGATGTTGGCGTGTTGAAGAAGGGATAGCTACAGTGATTTCAAAAAAGTTCTGATGGGAAAGAATTTCAGTTGAAGGAAATTTGACTGGTCAAACAATATTTGAATTTAAATTTAAATCATCTCGATATCGTAGCTCAAAATCTCGACCTCCTATCGAGGTGTGCCGCTAGGTGTTCATAATGTTATACCCCTATTCCGAACGCAATGGAAAAGGTTTCGAGTCCTAATTCGATCGTATGGAGAAGATATCTTTTTTGGACCCAGTTATTATTAAAATTTCGATATAGATTTCAGCGCGTTGATCTACCGTACGGCCAAACGATCACTCCAAACACTACGAAAATTGAAATCCGATAATAATACAATATTACGGATCTAATGGAACTGGTTTCGTCGGATTCCGAGACTGTGGCCCGGAAGGCTATTTTTAAATATCAATTTAAACGATATATTTTCAAAACTGAACAAATCACTGTTAAACTCAATTTTAAAAGCCCTATCACCTTCAGTATTATTAATATGAATTTAATAAGCCTTCAAATTATTTCTAACAGGCTTAAAACTCCAGATTCAACATTTTACCCAATTTCAAATCATTTAATTTAATGATTAAATTACCCAATAAATAGTGATATTTGAAATTCAAGTCAAAAATTAACTTTTAAATATTTAAAATCAATTAAATATTCCAATTTCAAATATCCAAAATTCCGGGTCGTCACATTCCTCCCCCCTTAAAAGAATTTCCTCCCCGAAATTTACTGGTTAGAAAGAATGATCCATAATTCATTAACTATTTCCTCAACCCAAATAGTTTTTAACAACTTGCCAAAACAAATCTTTTTATCAAAGACACACTAACCCTCTTTCTAACTTTCCAGCTTATCCATTAGTTCCAAACAATATTACTTACTTATCAATTCAAATTTAAATTTGAAACCAAATTTTGAATTATCAAAATTTTCTCAAAATTTTGCTAACTCCTTAAATTTTCGAAATATTTTTGCCAGCGCCTCCGTTGCGCGGCTAGCTCGGTACAACTACAAAATGCCTCTACGGGCCCCTAAATTTCCAAAAGAAAACAAAAGCCAAGTGGCTAGACAAGGAAGTCATCAATTTTCATACAGAAATTTAAACACATACATTTTCCAAGCAAATTTCAATTTATCTTCTGAAATCAAAAATCAATTTTCCTTTTGCCTTTAATTACCTGTATCCTACTAAGCAATAATATCCAATCACAGAATCCAAAATCATTTTATTCACTTCCTTTCAAAATTTTCAATATCTACTTTACTTAAGCTCGTATGATGCACATATATTATCCGTACGCAATACCAAATCTGATCGCTCACTCGATCACACAATTTCATTTCTAAACTAGTATCGTCCACCCGACATCCTAGTGCGGACTCAGATCTGGTTTCTTGATCAAAAACCGTCATTCTCCTTGCATAGCCACAAACTATGATAGAGAATATCCAGAATCAATCAAAATCCATATCCAGGGTTCGCCGTCGAAAATCGAGTGAAAAATCCCAACTCGGATCGATATAACTAACTCGAAATTCTGTGCTCGAATCTGGATCAAACCATTATGCGAAAAATATAATATATGTACATCCTACGTATTAATTCCAATTGATTATCAACTATATCAATTTTCTCTTTTATTCACATTTATTTTGATTTCCATTCACTTATTTACAACCATCCCATTTCCCCATTTCCAGTTTTAAATCTTCATTCAATTATTCACTTAGTATATTTTTTTATCCCAAAATTACTTAGTATATTCCCAATACCAATTTACTTAAGAACTTCATTCTTCATTTCTTAGGTTCAATATAAATATATTTTTTTAATTTATTTTACTACTTCACTACCGAAGTTTATATTCAAATTGAATTCCAATTCCCTATAAATTTCAATTTGCCTCAATTCATTAATTATTTTCAAATCTCAATACTTTTTCCCAATTTCCATTCAGATTTCCATCTTCAATTCTACTTGAATTCAATTTGTCTTAAAACTTTGAATATTGGATTTTATTCACCTTATCTCAACCCATATTTAATTAACCATTTCCTTTTATTAGTTTCACTTACTAATTTATTTAAAATCTCAAATAAAAGTTTATTTGCAAACTTTTCTTCCTTCAGTTTCTTCGAACAATCTCTTCGATTTCACCTTACTTTACATACACAATTTAAATTAGATTTCAATATTCAGTTTCAATTCTATTTGCTTACCAATTTTAAATCATTTGTCGTTAGTGAAAATTTAAAAAATTTCTAACTCCCAAAATTTCGGAAAATTTTGGCAGAGTCTCCTTTGTACAAAGGAGCTTTTGCAATTTGACAAGATATATAAATATATATACATTGACCCACACGGTCGGAAAACAAACAACAGTTCATATTTCCTATCTTTTTATTGCGTAGGCGTACCTTTATTTAGCATTTTTAAGCAAGCGGCTTATTTATTTATCATTTTGCACGACCAAATCCAGCCAAACGGCTTTCCTGTACCTGTACTTACTCAATTTAAATATGTAAGTGACAAATATATGCAATTTACAATATTCCACTTGCGTTTACAAAGCTAATACATGAATTCCATAAACAATGCATGTTATATAGTTTTTCATAAGCACATATAAGGTTTCGACACCTATTCCATTGCATATTTGCATAATTTTCATTCAGCACCATTTTATTTAGGCTCGACAACCTTCCTTGCTTGTATATTAATAACCATTTCCAAATTAATTCAACTCAAACTTTATTTAATGGACTTTCATTTCACCGAAGCCAAGCTTCCATAAATTTAGACTTAAGTTAATTTACTTCAAATCATTCCAATTTCATAACTTAACTTCATTCTCATTTTATTTGATTCTCCTCAAATTCCATCTAATTCAAATTGCACATTCTCAATTTATTTTTTAAACTTATTTAATTAATAGCAAGACCAATTAAATTTTATTTAAGTAACCATTTTACTCACTCGACTAACAATTTTTCAAATTCACTTTCATTTAACTTGATTCAATTTCATTCCAATTCAATTTAAATTTTAAACGTTTTATAAGTTTTTCACTTATTTAAATTCCATTTGCTAACTTCTTTTAATTTACTACAATTAATTAGCTTACATTCCAACTTATTTTATTGTCACGTTTACTTTAATTTAACTATTCTCCAAGTTAAATTTTACTCTAAACAAATTTCAAGTTTTTTTTAAGTTCTTCAAACCCATTTATTATTCCATAAACATTTTTAATTAACTTCAGTTTTAACCAATTTCTCGACACTTCAAAGTCACCCTTGAAATCAATTATATCCAAAATCCTTTGGTATAACCAACTATTTCTTTGAATTTCAAAACCAAATCCCAGTCCTTGCAAACATCTCCAATTTAAAACATCCTGGTAGCAATTTCTCTCTTGGAAACTCAAAAATGAACATCGATGATGCTGCAGTCATCACCGAAGTTATTTTCCCGCGACCAAAAGAGTTCAATGGTTTTATCTCTTTGAAACTCCTCAAATATTTTTCCAAATCTTTCAGATTTCAAATCCAATTCAAAAATATTTCCCAAATAATACCACCATTGTTTCTTCAAAACCTTTTGAAAATCATTCTTAAATCAAAGGAAATTAAATTTCCCAATTCAAAACCTCAAAACCCTCTAATCTTTATTCAAATATTTCTCTGGAAGTTTATTTCAATTCATAAATTACATTTATAATCTATATTTTCAAAATCCATTTTGTTATATAAATTTATTCCTTAACTTTGGTTATAAATTTTCAATTTTTTTTATTCAATTTCTACACAATAATGATAACAATTTATTATTATCATAACCAAGCAACCATATAATACTATAATAATTTACGAAAGATTATTTCTTTTATATACAAAAATAATTTGGGTAAAATTATTTCATTTACCCTATTTTTAAAACCATACTGTGTCGGTTTATCTTGTGTAAGAGTTTAGAAATCCCTATCGATGTTGTGGCGTCCCACACATTGACCAGAATCCATAAACACTCAACCGATAAGTCAACACAATATAAACCATTTTTATATTCACTAACAAATACGCGCTCATATCTATTAATACACTCAAACTCATTCTAGAGTTCTATGGACTCTACTTCAATGAGTAATCTCCACCAGAGTCAAAGTTCTCGCTTAACCTTCAGCTCTGATACCAAGTGAAACAACCCGCAAACCTGTACCCCTTGAATTGACATTTATCTCCATCAAATCAACTCAAGAAGAACGGAAATACAAACCATTTGGGTTAAAGAAGAAAGAGGTAGAAGAAGAAAATAGAAACAACATCAGAATCTCACAATCGCAGCGGAATAATACATAATAGTTAATAATTGATCTTTACACAAAAGCAAACCTATTTATACATTACATCATTAGAGTACACATAACACACAACTGGACAGTAATCACAACATGTCCTCACAAAACTGAATACACAGCTAGTCAACACAGCGGAATATTTAAAACAAGTACGGAAGTACGAATCGCCATCCAGCTCGTCTCCTGAGCTCCACAGCATCCTTTCCTATAATCTATAATACTCGGTCTGACCCGAGCATTATAATAAAATAACACCCGAGTCAGTCTGGAAAACCAGCGTGAGAAAACACACTCAATTGGATTATTAAAGTTTCAAAATTCTTTGAAATCAAAAGCATCTCTTAAGACCACGCCACAAATAAACATGTCGGGTTTTTACCTTACGATAGCCAAAACACTTTTTATCAAAAATC
Organism: Allium fistulosum; assembly: GCA_030737815.1. Classification (NCBI taxonomy): domain Eukaryota; kingdom Viridiplantae; phylum Streptophyta; class Magnoliopsida; order Asparagales; family Amaryllidaceae; genus Allium; species Allium fistulosum. Next base: position 716,048,021 of record CM060906.1, on the reverse strand, counting down.
CTCTGATATTATAATAGTGTCTATATACAAATACTTATTCAAATAGCCGAAATTGTTACATCTATTAAATTCCAGCTAATAGGTATACAAACAAAACCGTAAAGGCACGTAGGGAGAATGGATTTCCAACTAATGACTAGGCACTGGGGTACCACCTATCACAGTACCTGGTCTAGATCAGCGTACCGAGGACCACGCCCGATCCCCTGCAACACAAGACCGGAACTACCCCTTACTGGATAATTCCGAGTAAGATCACCCCACGATTGGGATCACCAACCGCACCACACAGCCGAAATAAAAAGGAACATCTAGACAGGGATGACCTCACCCTAATGGGCGCTACCCACTTAGCCTTGTTGCATAACCCCTATTTTCAGTCATTCCTGGTTGATGAGGCTTGAGGCTAAGCGTTAACTTTTTAGAACATATCACTTAGAATGCTCACCGTCCTCCTGACGATGTTCTGAAAGCATTCATCCATACAAGTCCGTCCCAGGTTCGAACGGAACCGAAGGCACTATTCCTACTACATCCATTTTGGAATCATCCTCAGGATTAGTAGCGACTAGCCCTTGCACTTCACTGCTCCATCTTCGATTCCAAACTCGTTTTCCCCACGAAAACGTACAAACCGGATCGAAGTGGTTTTCGAGAAATTAATCTCGATCCCGGTCTCTTCGAAACGATCAACGCATTGGCCAATATTGATAGTCGGTTATTTAACTATCAAATAACATTCACAAACATCCATCAAACATAAATAATTTCTCAAATTTATGTTTTCCTCAAAATATCTTCGCAAGATATATTTCCACTTTCAAACCTTTTTGAAACAGTTTTCAAACCACACTCTTCTCATGGAATAAATTCCCAAATATTTATTTCCACTGAAAACACCAAGTACAATTACTTTAGATTTTTAAAATAATTTAAAAACACTTTATTATAAAATACACTTTAAACATTTAAATTAAAACTACTTTAATACTTTATTTAAAAATATATATTTTAAGAATATATAAAATAGACTACTTTATAAAATATTAAAACTACATTTTTATCCTTTTAAAACACAATACCAAGTTACCTTTAAATAATTACTACTAAATTAAATTTGAGAAATACTTACTTTTAAACTTTACACATTTAAAAATAATAAATTTTCTAAACATACTTTAAAAACAACTTTAAAACCTTTAACTCATACTTAAAAGTTTGCTATGGAAACATACTTGGCTATCCAGGGAAATACACTTCTCTTTCACATCTTTAAAAATAAATCACTATTTATTTTTAAACAAATTTACCCATTTCTTTATAAATTCCCACCTTGAATTTATATTTTCAAATATCCACTGATATCTTGTTTCACCTTATAAACCCAGTTTATAAATCCCATAGTCTCATCTTCCTTTAAATCACAGTTTCAAACACTAAATCAATTTTCAAATTGATTTCCAATTTACTTCACCTTGAAATAAATTCCTTTACTTACTCCATTTATCTCAAAATCCATTAACTTCAGCTTTTCTTTCTTTATTATGATATAAAATCTTTAAACTGAAAATATCAATTTCAGATTTTCCAAAATCCTTCTTTATCCCTTTAAATGAATTCCAACCTTGAATTTTTTTAAAATAAATTTTTTTATTCCCTTAAATAATATCGCTTAGGTTTAAAAAATTAATATTTCCCCTTTTATTCAAAATCTCCTTTCCCATACTCGGAATTTATTTAACAGAATTTAAAAATCACTTTTATCCTTTCCCAATTCATTCTTTAACTTATTTAAATTCTCTATGATTATTTACTTAAAAAATTACTTTTTTATTTCTTTCCAAAAATCCAATCTATATATTTGGTAACACAGTATACCCAAATATATTCAATCAAACACAACATCCAATATTTCCAATTACAAATGGAATTTATCACAGATTATCAAATAAATCATATCATAGAATATTAAACAATCTAAATATTTTGGGGAATCCAGTTGGATCCCTCCAACCTGTTTCCCTGCATCCACAGATGTTAGCACAATACCAATTCCACTTCGAGGTGGAATATCGCGGTATGTGGGATTATATAAAATATCATCCGCTATTATGCGGCGCATAGGGTCTCATCCGCTATATAATGCGGGAAAACAATCACTCCAATATATATATATACTACTATATATAATATACCACAACCAATCAATTCAATCATTCAACCAAATATTTAAATTTAACCATTTAAATTTAAATAGCAATCTAGAAGAGTGAGATTAACTCACCTTTGACCTTTAATTTGCAATCAGATCCAACCGGCTTGTTTCTCCATGATTTTAGACCTTGTATAACATCGTACGGTTTATTAATATTTGAATTAATTAAACAATTTATTTTCCATTTAATAAATTTTAACTCAATCTAATACCTTAACTTAAACTAATTCTTCTATAATAAATAAATTTCTAGTTACCAAAATGATTAGATAAGTTTACTAAAAGGTTAATCACTATAATACATATTGTTATATTTATTTCTATTTTTCAAATAAGCTATTAGGTTTTATATATAAATCCCTTTTTTTTCTTCCCTCATTTATAAAACTACACACATTAAAATAACAAGTACAGATTTAAAAATCCATTTTCCTTTTCTGTAAAACACAGCAGTAATTTACTTTACTGTGTAAATATATATATTTATATATATATATATATAAATTGCAGAAAATAGATTGTTTAATAAAATCTACTGTTAAACTACTATTATTCTGATTCTGAGCATATCCATATGGTATTACCAAATTTAAATCGAAAAGAACAACATGCATACCTTACTGCAAAACCTTGCTCGAACAAGAAAACATCATCACGAACGCCCTTTCACGATGCTCGAAATCGAGTCTAGTCCCACAACCTCGGTTCGATACCCACCTTGCCAGACTTCGCCATTTCCTATCACGATCGCGAACACAACCCTTCTACGCGACATCGACAACTCCTGGATTCGAGCCTCACCATGAAAAGAAAACCCAAAATCAACCGCGACTTCCCAGTTGTTGCCCACACGTGCGCTCGAGCCACCACTCTTGAGTCGCTCCACCTTCACACGTGGTCAACCTCCTCATCTCGCGACTCTGCCTCACATCGCAGCTCGAGTTTCTCGTCGCGAAGGTCACGACTCGATTCTGCCTCACTCTCTACGGTCTCGCGTGCCCTCCTTTGAGCGCGAGTCTCCCTCCTTGCCACATCTAAGTCGACATCCCCCTTACGTGTGTAACGACCCAGAAATTTGAACGAATTAAATTGAAAATATTTAATTAATTTTAGATATTTGAACGATAATTTAATTTGAACCCCCGATTTAAATTTGAATTTGGCGATTAAATTATAAGATTTAATCGATTGGAGTTGAGTAAAAATTTGTATCTTCAATTTATTGTTGAAGAAAAATATTTCAAAAGCTTTTAAAATTCGTAATGATAATACTGAAGATGATTGAAGCTTCAGAATCGAAATTGAAATCGATTTGATCAGTTTTGAATAAATCGTTCGAACCGATATTTATAGAATAGTCATTTTTCAAACAATCTCGGAATTCGACGAAACCAGTTCCATTGGGTCCGTAATATCGAATTATTTTAGGATTTCAAATTTCGTATTATTCGGAGTTGTTATGTGAACACACGATGAGAAAACGCATTGAGATTTTTAAAACGAATTCAATTTAAATTTAAATTTTAAATTGGTCAACTGCAACATGTTCTCTTCCTTGAACCACGCAGAAGATTACGGAAGAAAATCGTGCTTCCCCTGTTAAAATCACGATGCCAAATCGTGATGGCCATACTTCGTTCGATTTCAAGTATCTCATTCCCCTCTTCCTTCGTCTATTCTAAATAAATTCACAGAAGAAAATTTTAAATGGCAACATCTCATTCGAAGCTAATAAAGGCCGAAGCCTTCCTCCTCAAATCGAATTCGAATTGCGAGCGCGTGCAAAGAAATGGAGGGCGACGACATTAGGGTTCGTGTACGCGAGGTGATTCGCGGCAAGCAAAGGTGGCTCGAGCGAGCATGAGTGGCGATAGAGGCGTACATAGGCGAACACGGTGGCGTTCGTGAGTTCGAGTGGCGAGCAGTTGGGGTCCATAGTCGTGAAGTCTGGCGATGTTCGAGATCTGGGTCGAGCTCGGCGGCGTGCCGTTCGATGGCGAACGATTTGGGATACTCGCGTTGATTTGAAGAGGACGAGGCGAGTGGGTTCGTACTCAGGTCGATGGAGGCTCGCGATCACGTGAACTAGGGCAGTAGGCGATTGCCTGGGATTCGATTCCGGTGACTGAGAGGTAGTTCGGCGCTTTGGGTTTTGGGTCGCTGCGATGATGATTCGAGTTCGATCGATGGCACTGTTCGACTTGGATTGGAGGTGCTCGTCGATTTAGGGTTGTCGTGGTCGTAATATCGCCTGGAATCAGCTTGATCGAATCGTGATACTGGCAGTAAGGTAATAACCTTAATTTTATTTTAAATTACATATGCTGTATAAATTAACAGGACAAAGAAAATAATGTCTTAATTTACAGTCAGGTTAGAAAACAATATGAACAGGATTTATGTAAAATAAGATAAATAAGTATACTTATATATTGCTGTTTTATTTCGAAGTTGTTATAGAAATTTATATAAGTAGATTACAGAAAAGGAGTAGAAAGTTTTACAAGAAAGGAATTTTTTGTTTTGTTATTTACAGTAAATATAAACATGTATATATGATATTTTAGGAAAATAAAAATATATGTGTTCAGTTATTCTGATTACCAAAGATTATTTAGGAAAAGGAAATTTAATTATTTAATTTAAATTTTAGTTAAGCGAATTTGTTTAAAATAAACTGGGTTAGAATAAAATCATTGGTTAATGAAAATTATCAAAATGAAAATTTGTTATTCGATTTGTTCAAATATTAATGAGTTGTATAATTATTTATATAAGGTTAAAAAAATCAAGATAATCGAGAAATCGAGTCAAGTTTGGGAATGGATGGCAAATTTAAAAAGCTAAGGTGAGATTTTCTCACTCGATTTAAAAGTGGAATTTTTGCAGTTATTGATTGATTTGTTTGAATGTGCTATTAGATATGATAGGATATATCTATATATATAGCAGTATATACATATTGGCATATGTATATATTGGATTGATGATTTCCCGCCTCGTATAGCGGATGAGACCCTATTGCGCCGTTAGTAAGCGGATTTATAAAAAACCTATATACCGCGATAATTCCGTACTGGAGCGGAATTGGTATTGTGCTGACGTCTTTGGATGCAGGGAAACAGGTTGGAGGGATCCAACTGGACCCCTCACATTGATTGATTTTATTTATACTGTGGTATAAATCTGTGAATGATTATATTGATGTTATTGATCATATCGATGTCTGAAAATTGATTGAAAGCTAAAAAAATTTGGCCGAATGGATGTTTGATATCATTGGATTCCAAATTATACGAAATTGGATTTTTGAAATAAAAATAGAAATTTTTAAATGAATCAATTTTAGAAATTTAATAATTTTGAAGAAAGAAATTTTTAAAGTATAAAAAGTTAATTTTTATAATCTTATGGAATAAATTCCAGAATGAAGTGAAATTGCTAAATAAATGAATTTCATAAAACAGTGATTATAAATTGAAGAATTTAATTTAAATTTGGATTTTTTTTTTTGATTGAAAGAGACAAAGAAATTTATTCTCTTCAAAAGGAATTTATTTAAAATGGAATAAGTTGGAAGTCCAATTAGAAATTAAATTTATGAATTGAAATAACTTGGGAAATCAATGTAAAAATGATTTCAAATTGAAGAATTCTTTTAAAGATAGAATATTGAATAAATTGGAAAGAATAAGGCAATTATTTAGAAATGATAAAATTTTGGAAATCAATCTGTAATTGATGTAGTATTTGGAAATGATGTTAAAATGGGTCTATAAAAGGGTAAACTTTACAGTTGTAAAGTTTTAAAAGAATGATCTTTGTAAATAAATGAAATTATAAGTATTTAACTTATAATATGGATTGTGGTATATAAATTGAATTGTGAATTGAATTGGTAAATAAAGAAGATTTATAAATTGAAGTTTTTATAAATAGAAATAGAATTTATAACCGTGTTTATAAATTCGAAATCGATTGAATTTGATAAATTAAATATAGAAGATTATCAAAGAAGATATATTCGCGATTTTGGATAGCGAATTTTTATTGAAATAAAAATGTGTGGAAAAGATTGAAATTGGGTTAAGTAAATTATATTCACGATTTTGGACAGTGAATATATTGTTAAATAAAATAGATATGGTTTTGGGAAAGTGATATTTGAAATGAAGTAATTGTTTTAAAAGATGTTTTAAAACGTGTATGAACCGAAAGCATAGATTTCAACATTTCTTGTTGTAATAGACGTTTTCGAGGAATTTAAGGAAATGATGGACTATAACACTGTTGTTATAGTAAATGATTTTCGAAAGGAAATGTTTTGATGTAGTATTGGGATTTATATATCTATTTTAATTTCGAATCCCTATACTAGTGATTTTGAGTCGTCGTAACGATGTTTTACGTAACATTCGTTTTGACTCAAATAAAATGTGTTTAAAGAATGATTTCCTTAAAGAATGAAATGTATACTTAATATTGATTTAAGTATATCGAATATTTTCTAAGTGTTGAAAATAAATGATTTGGGAATTACTTATTTTTAAATAAGTATGGAAATGCTTTTCCAATGTGAAATGAACTGTTTGAGTTTTTATCTTTTAAAGATAAATTGAAAAGTGAATAATTTGAAATTGTTTTCAAATGATTAAGTGTGGAAATTTTATATCTAGTAAAAGATATTTTGGGAGATGAAATAATTTGGAAAATTATTTGGAATCTGATGATGTTGCGCATCTTTATTGATAGTTAAATAACCGACTATCAATAATTACCCTGAATGGTATTTGTTGTGAATTGGATGAATTTGAATGCCACACTTATTTTTGAATAAACGCTCACTATTCGGGTTAGCCGGGAAAGGACCATGGGGTCGTATAACCCATTCCGAATATGTGATACGTCGTTATGAATCGCATTTGAAGACCGGTGTTGAAGACCGGATATTTTTGAAAACGGAAGGATTACCGTCGAGTTACTCTACATCGACTGATCTTCGATTTAGAGGTTTTATCACCCTTAGTGACGGGAAGTCCGGACGTGATTAGAAAATTATCCGGAAATGCAAGGGCTTCGTGAGAAGTGCCTTCGGTTCTGTTCGATCCCGGAACAGACTTGTATGGATTGTGTGTCTGACGTTACAATTTGAGATATAAAGCTGATTTCTTTCAAATACATTTATGTTGGTGGCGGAGAATTTATTCTCTTAGCTTAACACCCTTCTCTGAGACGTACGAGCTCAGAGGTTATGTAGTTGAAATTTATCAGCGATATATCCCAATTTGGTAACGTGGCATACTGAGTGTTGCTGTGAAATGATCAGTGTTTGATCATTTGTGATATGATCATTTGTTTGATCTTATATCTTTGTGATCATAGGTTGATCATTTTGTTTGACCCAAAGCAGGGCTTTTTGTAGAAAGCGTAGCTTTGTGGACGAGACTTCGTCGAGCCTCACACCCCGGAAATGGTCGAAACAGGACGAATGCAGCAAGGTTCTAGGGAGTAGCGCCCCTTAGTGTATGTCATTCCTTCTGGATAAAGGTGGTATCATGGTATGGAGCCCAGATACTTAACCTCTGTGGTTACTGCATTATTTTTTTCTATGTGGTTTGTTGCGAATCGGGGATCCTCGGGAAGATCGGTGACGATCGGGGGATGGCATACGCGTGTCAGTAGTTACCTATTTTTGCAGAGGTAACCCGGCCTTGTGTTGGCAGAGATCTAACCATAACGTTAGGTTCTCGGGTCGTCTATTCCAGGGACGTACCCATCGTGGATAGGAAGTTCCTTAGCCTGACCATTTGTTGGAAATCCAAAGAAACAATACGCGACTTGTACGGTTTTAGTTGTAGAACCTGCCATCTAATATGGCAGCTATAGCAAGCATACTATAATGGTACCTATGCTGGCTAAGATTTATATTCTACTTTCGAAATGTTTTCTACACTATGCACTAATAATAATATCAAAAAGAATTTGATTTTTTGCGTAGTAAGCATCTTTGACTATCATAAGAAGAAATCTCCTCCAAGTCTGCGTTTGCATTGTGTGTGTGGCGGGAGGTCTTATGGTAGTTTCATTTTCCAAAAGCATTTCGAATTGACTTTAAAATTATCCTGTTGTTTATTTTAAAGAATAACTGTTTTACGATCTCACACCAGTCACCATGACTGACTCGGAGTTTATTGTTTCCCTTCTAAACTCTGGGTGCCCACCAATTTCCACACGGGCAGTCTAGAGTTAGATTATCAGGATATTCTGGATATTCTGGAGCTTTGGAGATAAGCTGGAGGACGAGACGTAGTATTTGTATCTGATATATTTTTTCCGCTGTGTATTCTGTATGAGGACAAGTTTATATAACTGTCCATTGTTGTATTGAGTTGTATAGTGACTCTGATGATTGATGTATGTTATAAAATGATATAGTTCTTTGTTTAAAGATTATTCATTTATCTATTATATATTGTTCCGCTGCGATGTGTAAGATTCTGATGATTGTTTTCTGTTCTGTGTTTCTATTGATGTCGTTCAGATGTCTTCTGTTGTTCTTCTTCTTTCTTTCTTCTCTTTTTCTTCTTTCTAAAAACCCTCACTATTGGAGTTTCCGGCACTCGATTTCTCGGCAGTCGATAAAGTGAGTATCGATGTCGAATTTTCGAAAGTCGAAAATTTCGGGATGTGACAAAGTGGTATCAGAGCATATGGTTAAGCGACAACCCTGCTCTGTTGGGTGTTACTCATTAGAGATAGAGTCAGCAGTACTCTAGAATGAGTTGAGTGTAATAATAGATATGAGCGCGTATTTGTTATTTGAATATAAAATTGTTTTGTATTGTGTTGACTTATCGGTTGATTGTTTATGGATTCTGGTCGGTGCAGTCTAGCTAACTGTAATCGATAGGGGTTTCTAAACTCTAAACAAGATAAACCGACACAGTATTGATTTTAAAATGGGGTAAATGAGATAATTTTGCCCAAAACTATTTTTGTATAGAAAAGAAATGTTTTTCTATGAATTATTATAGTATATGGTTGCATGGATGTTAGAAGTGATAATATTAATCTATTATCATTAAAATTAAAGGAGAAATTGAAATCGTAACTCCAAAGTTAAGAAATAAAATTCACATATAAATGAAATTTAAGGATGTAAATTATAAATGTGATTTGTAATTTGAAACGGAATTCCAGGGAAGTTTTTGGAAATGTTTTGAAAAGAATTTGTAAATTTTGGAGGTTTGAAAAGTTTAAATTCTTTTTGGCTTGGAAAGGAATTTCAAAGGTTTGAAAAATGTTTTGAAGAGATGAAAAGCTCTAAACTCTTTTCGGTCGCTGGAAAATAACTTCGATGATGACCGCGGCATCATGGTTGTTCATTTTCGGGTTTCCAAAGGAGGAATTGCTGCCAAATTGTTTTGAATAGAAGTTGTTTGAAAATTTTGGATTTTGTTTTGAAATTCAAAGGATAATTTGAACAGTTTTCAAAAATGGTTTTTGAAATGTTGGTAAACTCTGGAATACTATGTGGAAATACTTATGAAATATGAAATAAGTTGATAACTTATACAGTTTAAATTTTGATAGAATAAATTTAACTTAAAGAATGAAGTTAAAATTAAAGCAAGTATAGGTGAATCAATTAAATGAAAATGGAATTCCAGATAGATATTGGAAAATTTAAAATTCATTAATGAAATGATACTGTAAATTTGAATGTACAAATGATTGTATAAATCAGAATGTAAATAAGTTGATAACTTATAAAACATGTGAAATTTGATTGGAATGAGAGATTCAATTTAAAATGAAAGTTGAGATTTATTTTGAATTTATAAGTGAATATAACTGGAATTGAATTTGATTTGTGAAGTTAAATTAAAATTTGTAAGTGAAGCTTATTGAATGAAGTAAATAAGATTAAAACTGAATGTTAAACTTCTTTTGAATTTGGTAGTAAATGAAGTTGAAACCGAATTCAAATTAGATTGGAACAGAGAATTGAATTCAAATGAAAATGTGAAATGTAAAATTAAATGATAATGAATATGTATAACTTCAACAGTGAAGTAAAAATGTATAAGCAGTTTATATTGAAAATTTTGTAATAGAATTTGCAAATTGGATTGAATGCTGTAACTAGATATAATGGCTAGTAGATATACAGGTGTTATAAATTGGATTTGATTTCAAAGATAATTTGAATTGCTCGACAAAAGGTACGTATTTGAGTTTTGATATGAGTTTTTGATGATTTCTCTCTAGCCGCTTGGCGTTTTCTTTTTCTTTTTGAAATCTGAGAGTCCGTAGGGACGTTTTGTAGTAGTGCCGTATTAGCCGCGCAAAAGAGACGCTGGCGAAATTTTTCGGGAATTTAGGGCGTTAGAAAATTTTTGAGAAAATTTTGAAAGTTTAAATTTGAATTTTGAATTCGAATTTGAATTTAGTAGTAAAACAATGATTGTTTGAAACTTAGAGTTGAAGTTGAAATGTTAGTTGAAATAATAAACGAATCTTTAGTAGAAAGATTTATTTTGATGAATTGATAAAACTATTGAATTGTGAAAGATAGTAGACGAGTTAAGGACATTTTTCCTAACTTGTAATTTCGAGGACGAAATTCTTTTAAGGAGGGAAGTCTGTAACGACCCAGAAATTTGAACGAATTAAATTGAAAATATTTAATTAATTTTAGATATTTGAACGATAATTTAATTTGAACCCCCGATTTAAATTTGAATTTGGCGATTAAATTATAAGATTTAATCGATTGGAGTTGAGTAAAAATTTGTATCTTCAATTTATTGTTGAAGAAAAATATTTCAAAAGCTTTTAAAATTCGTAATGATAATACTGAAGATGATTGAAGCTTCAGAATCGAAATTGAAATCGATTTGATCAGTTTTGAATAAATCGTTCGAACCGATATTTATAGAATAGTCATTTTTCAAACAATCTCGGAATTCGACGAAACCAGTTCCATTGGGTCCGTAATATCGAATTATTTTAGGATTTCAAATTTCGTATTATTCGGAGTTGTTATGTGAACACACGATGAGAAAACGCATTGAGATTTTTAAAACGAATTCAATTTAAATTTAAATTTTAAATTGGTCAACTGCAACATGTTCTCTTCCTTGAACCACGCAGAAGATTACGGAAGAAAATCGTGCTTCCCCTGTTAAAATCACGATGCCAAATCGTGATGGCCATACTTCGTTCGATTTCAAGTATCTCATTCCCCTCTTCCTTCGTCTATTCTAAATAAATTCACAGAAGAAAATTTTAAATGGCAACATCTCATTCGAAGCTAATAAAGGCCGAAGCCTTCCTCCTCAAATCGAATTCGAATTGCGAGCGCGTGCAAAGAAATGGAGGGCGACGACATTAGGGTTCGTGTACGCGAGGTGATTCGCGGCAAGCAAAGGTGGCTCGAGCGAGCATGAGTGGCGATAGAGGCGTACATAGGCGAACACGGTGGCGTTCGTGAGCTCGAGTGGCGAGCAGTTGGGGTCCATAGTCGTGAAGTCTGGCGATGTTCGAGATCTGGGTCGAGCTCGGCGGCGTGCCGTTCGATGGCGAACGATTTGGGATACTCGCGTTGATTTGAAGAGGACGAGGCGAGTGGGTTCGTACTCAGGTCGATGGAGGCTCGCGATCACGTGAACTAGGGCAGTAGGCGATTGCCTGGGATTCGATTCCGGTGACTGAGAGGTAGTTCGGCGCTTTGGGTTTTGGGTCGCTGCGATGATGATTCGAGTTCGATCGAGGGCACTGTTCGACTTGGATTGGAGGTGCTCGTCGATTTAGGGTTGTCGTGGTCGTAATATCGCCTGGAATCAGCTTGATCGAATCGTGATACTGGCAGTAAGGTAATAACCTTAATTTTATTTTAAATTACATATGCTGTATAAATTAACAGGACAAAGAAAATAATGTCTTAATTTACAGTCAGGTTAGAAAACAATATGAATAGGATTTATGTAAAATAAGATAAATAAGTATACTTATATATTGCTGTTTTATTTCGAAGTTGTTATAGAAATTTATATAAGTAGATTACAGAAAAGGAGTAGAAAGTTTTACAAGAAAGGAATTTTTTGTTTTGTTATTTACAGTAAATATAAACATGTATATATGATATTTTAGGAAAATAAAAATATATGTGTTCAGTTATTCTGATTACCAAAGATTATTTAGGAAAAGGAAATTTAATTATTTAATTTAAATTTTAGTTAAGCGAATTTGTTTAAAATAAACTGGGTTAGAATAAAATCATTGGTTAATGAAAATTATCAAAATGAAAATTTGTTATTCGATTTGTTCAAATATTAATGAGTTGTATAATTATTTATATAAGGTTAAAAAAATCAAGATAATCGAGAAATCGAGTCAAGTTTGGGAATGGATGGCAAATTTAAAAAGCTAAGGTGAGATTTTCTCACTCGATTTAAAAGTGGAATTTTTGCAGTTATTGATTGATTTGTTTGAATGTGCTATTAGATATGATAGGATATATCTATATATATAGCAGTATATACATATTGGCATATGTATATATTGGATTGATGATTTCCCGCCTCGTATAGCGGATGAGACCCTATTGCGCCGTTAGTAAGCGGATTTATAAAAAACCTATATACCGCGATAATTCCGTACTGGAGCGGAATTGGTATTGTGCTGACGTCTTTGGATGCAGGGAAACAGGTTGGAGGGATCCAACTGGACCCCTCACATTGATTGATTTTATTTATACTGTGGTATAAATCTGTGAATGATTATATTGATGTTATTGATCATATCGATGTCTGAAAATTGATTGAAAGCTAAAAAAATTTGGCCGAATGGATGTTTGATATCATTGGATTCCAAATTATACGAAATTGGATTTTTGAAATAAAAATAGAAATTTTTAAATGAATCAATTTTAGAAATTTAATAATTTTGAAGAAAGAAATTTTTAAAGTATAAAAAGTTAATTTTTATAATCTTATGGAATAAATTCCAGAATGAAGTGAAATTGCTAAATAAATGAATTTCATAAAACAGTGATTATAAATTGAAGAATTTAATTTAAATTTGGATTTTTTTTTTGATTGAAAGAGACAAAGAAATTTATTCTCTTCAAAAGGAATTTATTTAAAATGGAATAAGTTGGAAGTCCAATTAGAAATTAAATTTATGAATTGAAATAACTTGGGAAATCAATGTAAAAATGATTTCAAATTGAAGAATTCTTTTAAAGATAGAATATTGAATAAATTGGAAAGAATAAGGCAATTATTTAGAAATGATAAAATTTTGGAAATCAATCTGTAATTGATGTAGTATTTGGAAATGATGTTAAAATGGGTCTATAAAAGGGTAAACTTTACAGTTGTAAAGTTTTAAAAGAATGATCTTTGTAAATAAATGAAATTATAAGTATTTAACTTATAATATGGATTGTGGTATATAAATTGAATTGTGAATTGAATTGGTAAATAAAGAAGATTTATAAATTGAAGTTTTTATAAATAGAAATAGAATTTATAACCGTGTTTATAAATTCGAAATCGATTGAATTTGATAAATTAAATATAGAAGATTATCAAAGAAGATATATTCGCGATTTTGGATAGCGAATTTTTATTGAAATAAAAATGTGTGGAAAAGATTGAAATTGGGTTAAGTAAATTATATTCACGATTTTGGACAGTGAATATATTGTTAAATAAAATAGATATGGTTTTGGGAAAGTGATATTTGAAATGAAGTAATTGTTTTAAAAGATGTTTTAAAACGTGTATGAACCGAAAGCATAGATTTCAACATTTCTTGTTGTAATAGACGTTTTCGAGGAATTTAAGGAAATGATGGACTATAACACTGTTGTTATAGTAAATGATTTTCGAAAGGAAATGTTTTGATGTAGTATTGGGATTTATATATCTATTTTAATTTCGAATCCCTATACTAGTGATTTTGAGTCGTCGTAACGATGTTTTACGTAACATTCGTTTTGACTCAAATAAAATGTGTTTAAAGAATGATTTCCTTAAAGAATGAAATGTATACTTAATATTGATTTAAGTATATCGAATATTTTCTAAGTGTTGAAAATAAATGATTTGGGAATTACTTATTTTTAAATAAGTATGGAAATGCTTTTCCAATGTGAAATGAACTGTTTGAGTTTTTATCTTTTAAAGATAAATTGAAAAGTGAATAATTTGAAATTGTTTTCAAATGATTAAGTGTGGAAATTTTATATCTAGTAAAAGATATTTTGGGAGATGAAATAATTTGGAAAATTATTTGGAATCTGATGATGTTGCGCATCTTTATTGATAGTTAAATAACCGACTATCAATAATTACCCTGAATGGTATTTGTTGTGAATTGGATGAATTTGAATGCCACACTTATTTTTGAATAAACGCTCACTATTCGGGTTAGCCGGGAAAGGACCATGGGGTCGTATAACCCATTCCGAATATGTGATACGTCGTTATGAATCGCATTTGAAGACCGGTGTTGAAGACCGGATATTTTTGAAAACGGAAGGATTACCGTCGAGTTACTCTACATCGACTGATCTTCGATTTAGAGGTTTTATCACCCTTAGTGACGGGAAGTCCGGACGTGATTAGAAAATTATCCGGAAATGCAAGGGCTTCGTGAGAAGTGCCTTCGGTTCTGTTCGATCCCGGAACAGACTTGTATGGATTGTGTGTCTGACGTTACAATTTGAGATATAAAGCTGATTTCTTTCAAATACATTTCTGTTGGTGGCGGAGAATTTATTCTCTTAGCTTAACACCCTTCTCTGAGACGTACGAGCTCAGAGGTTATGTAGTTGAAATTTATCAGCGATATATCCCAATTTGGTAACGTGGCATACTGAGTGTTGCTGTGAAATGATCAGTGTTTGATCATTTGTGATATGATCATTTGTTTGATCTTATATCTTTGTGATCATAGGTTGATCATTTTGTTTGACCCAAAGCAGGGCTTTTTGTAGAAAGCGTAGCTTTGTGGACGAGACTTCGTCGAGCCTCACACCCCGGAAATGGTCGAAACAGGACGAATGCAGCAAGGTTCTAGGGAGTAGCGCCCCTTAGTGTATGTCATTCCTTCTGGATAAAGGTGGTATCATGGTATGGAGCCCAGATACTTAACCTCTGTGGTTACTGCATTATTTTTTTCTATGTGGTTTGTTGCGAATCGGGGATCCTCGGGAAGATCGGTGACGATCGGGGGATGGCATACGCGTGTCAGTAGTTACCTATTTTTGCAGAGGTAACCCGGCCTTGTGTTGGCAGAGATCTAACCGTAACGTTAGGTTCTCGGGTCGTCTATTCCAGGGACGTACCCATCGTGGATAGGAAGTTCCTTAGCCTGACCATTTGTTGGAAATCCAAAGAAACAATACGCGACTTGTACGGTTTTAGTTGTAGAACCTGCCATCTAATATGGCAGCTATAGCAAGCATACTATAATGGTACCTATGCTGGCTAAGATTTATATTCTACTTTCGAAATGTTTTCTACACTATGCACTAATAATAATATCAAAAAGAATTTGATTTTTTGCGTAGTAAGCATCTTTGACTATCATAAGAAGAAATCTCCTCCAAGTCTGCGTTTGCATTGTGTGTGTGGCGGGAGGTCTTATGGTAGTTTCATTTTCCAAAAGCATTTCGAATTGACTTTAAAATTATCCTGTTGTTTATTTTAAAGAATAACTGTTTTACGATCTCACACCAGTCACCATGACTGACTCGGAGTTTATTGTTTCCCTTCTAAACTCTGGGTGCCCACCAATTTCCACACGGGCAGTCTAGAGTTAGATTATCAGGATATTCTGGATATTCTGGAGCTTTGGAGATAAGCTGGAGGACGAGACGTAGTATTTGTATCTGATATATTTTTTCCGCTGTGTATTCTGTATGAGGACAAGTTTATATAACTGTCCATTGTTGTATTGAGTTGTATAGTGACTCTGATGATTGATGTATGTTATAAAATGATATAGTTCTTTGTTTAAAGATTATTCATTTATCTATTATATATTGTTCCGCTGCGATGTGTAAGATTCTGATGATTGTTTTCTGTTCTGTGTTTCTATTGATGTCGTTCAGATGTCTTCTGTTGTTCTTCTTCTTTCTTTCTTCTCTTTTTCTTCTTTCTAAAAACCCTCACTATTGGAGTTTCCGGCACTCGATTTCTCGGCAGTCGATAAAGTGAGTATCGATGTCGAATTTTCGAAAGTCGAAAATTTCGGGATGTGACAACGTGCCTCAAGACTCGGCCGAACGAGTCGCACTCGACTTTGATTCAAAATCGAGTCGAATTCGATTGCGTACCCTCATATTTTGATTCTGCCATTATGTTTTGTTTGACTTGAGCGAATTTGATTTTGGGAATAAAAACTAGAGAGAGTCAGAGAAGAATATTGTTCGATTTTTATTTGTTTCGTTCCTCCATTTTTTTTCGCTCTGGTTTGATTGAATGAATAAAAAGGAGATGACGTGCTCTGCTTTTTAAAAAGAAGAGATGGGATGTTGGCATGTTGAAGAAGGGATAGCTACAGTGATTTCGAAAAAGTTCTGATGGGAAAGAATTTTAGCTGAAGGAAATTTGACTGGTCAAACAATATTTGAATTTAAATTTAAATCATCTCGATATCGTAGTTTGAAATCTCGACCTCCTATCGAGGTGTGCCGCTAGGCGTTCATAATGTTATACCCCTATTCCGAACGCAATGGAAAAGGTTTCGAGTCCTAATTCGATCGAATGGAGAAGATAGCTTTTTTGGACCTAGTTATTATTAAAATTTCGATATAGATTTCAACACGTTGATCTACCGTACGGCCAAACGATCACTCCAAACACTACGAAAATTGAAATCCGATAATAATACAATATTACGGATCTAATGGAACTGGTTTCGTCAGATCCCGAGATTGTGGCCCGGAAAGCTATTTTTAAATATCAATTTAAACGATATATTTTCAAAACTGAACAAATCACTGTTAAACTCAATTTTAAAAGTTCTTTCACCTTCAGTATTATTAATATGAATTTCATAAGCCTTCAAATTATTTCTAACAGGCTTAAAACTCCAGATTCAACATTTTACCCAATTTCTAATCATTTAATTTAATGATTAAATTACCCAATAAATAGTGATATTTGAAATTCAAGTCAAAAATTAACTTTTAAATATTTAAAATCAATTAAATATTCCAATTTCAAATATCCAAAATTCCGAGTCGTCACAATGTCACACCACTAGCTAAGGTGACGTGTGAATGTTAATATTCATATTGTTCGATTTTAATCACTGATCGAATTTACACCTAAGAGCCACACAACAGAATATCGAATACTCTGACTAAGCCTAATTTAATTAAATTATAATTGTTATAAATTAATTAAATTTTGTGAAATATTAACAATAAAATTTTATTTTATTTGTGTTGATTGGTATTGAAAATAGTGTGTATATAAAATTTATATACACATGCATCGATATATGATATCGATGCAAGTTTAAATTACATTTAAATGTATATCTAAGCAAGCTTTAAGCGGCATGGAGGCTCAAATTTAGGCAAGGTATGGCCAATTATGAAAGAAGGGGATGAAATGTTTGATTTGGTTTGAGTGGAGTTGAATTATTAGAGAGAATAGTGGATCTGGATCGTCAATTTGCTCCTACCATTCTCTCCAATTTAAACACTTCTAATCCCTCACATTTGCTCTCTAGTTTTTACCTCTCTTCTTCTCTTTGCTGGACAAATATACCTAATACCCTTCCTTTGTCAATTCATGGCTCAAAATAGAAATTCAAATAAAATTTGTGCAACAGTGTGTAGCTCTTGCAATCGGGTAGCTCGTTCTGGAAGAATTTGAATTTAGAATCAAACGGAGTCAATCGATTGAGCATTCAAGGCATCATTCAAGGCTATAGTATAGGTAATATCCTTATTTACATATTTATATAAATTTATTTTATTATATTATTATATGTGGTTAGATTAGCTATTTGTCATGAATCCATATATCAATATGATATTTTCCTAGTATATGTATTTCTGCAAATATGTTATAATTAATTATTTTACACACACATATATGTATATCATTCATGGTTTGAAATAAAAATTATTATTATTTTCGAATTTAAAATAATTATAAATTAATTTGCATAAAAGAATAATTTTAAATCTATATAATTATAAAGAAAATATTTATAAATGATTTTATTATATTTCAACATATCATTTTCTAAAATCTAAAAACAATTACATACATACATACATACATATATATATTTATTTATTCAATAAATATGTAAGTATATACATATATATTTTAATACTAAAGCAATATACTACATAGTTCTTAAATATTTTAGAAATGGATATATATGTATAATTTAATAAATGTTTGTAAACTTAAACATTATAAAATAATTTACTAAAATAAAATAAATAGAAGGAGTTCTGTACGGAATTTAAAAAACCATGTTTTTGATATATACATTGATATATTAAAATCTGAATGTTTAAAAAAAAATAGATTTTGTCATATTATAAAGTTAGCTGAGATGAATATACATATTTATTTTTTTATTTACTTAATTATACAATATTTTAATTACGAATATTTTTAGACATTTATAAATACATACATGCTTACGTATAATATATATACACATACACATGTTTTGAAAAAATATACATTTCCGTACATATTATGTTATATATAAATCATTTAAAAAGATTAGTTTTGAATTTGAGTTCAATAAATATTTTCAAATTCAGATTTTGATTTAAATTTTGAAATTCAAAATTTAAATTTGAATTTTTAATCACCTATAGTCATGTGTATATATATATATAATTATTGTATGTAAACATATATGTACTTTTGTAAATATATAAATATATATGTGTATATATTTTTAATCAAATATCAATTTTATTATTTAGGTGTGCATGGGCATATACATACACACACACACACACACATATATATATATATATATATATATATATATATGTATATATATATATAGAGAGGGGCTAACATGTTCGTTGCGGTGTAAATTCTAGCATTTGAATATGGGCATTTTAAATTATGCATGCTACACATTGCACGTGCACGTACATGTACATGTGTATATAATACACATGTATACACTATATATATAGTGTACAACATTAAATAAATTCCTTTTATTAATGGAATAAATGAAATAATGAATTTATTTAAAATTACTTTATATTAGACCTAAATCTATTTAGACTTCATGGTCCCAATAAAATACAAAATGTTAGAATTTTTTAAAATTTACCCATTTAACCCGCTGCGTGTTAGCTAATTTTAATAATAGTATCAGAGCCAAATATCATATGCAGTCTAAATTAGTAGTATTATGGCTAACTTTTTAAAGTCTACTCATATAGTAGGGTGTCTATAAAAGTAATATGTAAGATTGGATTTGGGTAATCAAGTACTCTGCTCTACATGGCTATTGGTCAGACCCGAAAGAATGAGGTAAGCCCAAAGGTTATCCCCAATATAAAACCCTAAATTGATTTAATCCTTGGATTAATTTTCAAAATTTGTTTTGAAATTAAAATAAAATTTAAAAATTCAAATTTAAAATAAATAATTTAAATTTAATAGGTTAAATTTAAAATAAGCAATGATTTTACAAATGTTACAAATTTCAAAATTGTTTTGAAAATAAAATAATTATTTTCAAAAATTACCAATAACTAATTAGATTAATTAAATAATTAATTAAAATTTAATTAAAATAAATAATATATATATTGATTATGTAGTATAATCTTAAAATGTTAAGCTTTAATATATATATATAATTTTCGAAATTCATTATAATTAATTAAAATTGCTTTAATTAAATGTTAATTAATAAATAATGTAATACATACATACATATATATATTAAGATATATGATGTGTAACTATAAATGTTATATTATACATATTAGATTTAAAATGTTTACATGAATAAATAAAATTACTTAAGTTGTTAACTAATTAACTAAATAAGATTTAATTAATAAAATTAGTATAAGATTATACATAAGATTATTATATAAGTTAATTAAATTACAAAATGATATACAAGAATTAAACTTATATAATATAAATGTATATGTATGGTTAGAAACCCATTCAGATTTAAGGAATAAATACATAGGTATTTAGAAACCCATCTAGATAAATACATAGGTGTAGTATGTATACCATGATATTTGATGTGTTTGACACTCGAATCATGAGGATATTTCATAAGAAATACATTATTTCATAAGTCGGTATCACTCAGTTAAATATATAAAGATTATAAATCTTTAATACAAAGTTCTCTTCTACTATTTATATATTGATAGGTAACTTGCATACTCCTTAGTTGTTGATATTCCTTAAGCTAAAGATGTTATGTGTAGTATTATTGATATATTGAATAGGTGAGGTAAAATATATATATGTATATGTATATGTTTATGTTTATGTATATGTATATGTATATGTATATGTATATGTATATGTTTATGTATGTATGTATTTTGCGATATTCCCCAAGGTACGTATTTATACTTAGTTCGTCGTGAAATGGTAGGTACGAGTGAATAATCTCTTTTGATTTGTTGATATTCCTCAAGGTCGAAATGAGATTAGGGTAAGGAATCACAGGTTAGGAGTTGTATATGAAATAATCGGTAATTTGTTATCCATCATTTGTGGGAGTATAATTTTTTGATATTCTTCAAGGTCAGAATCCCATGAAAAACAATTCCTAACACCCAATGAAGTTGAAACACTCTATGTTTCTAGGGTTTTAAGAAATATAAAAAACTAGCGGGAGCTTATCGGTAAAATGAAATGTAAAGTTTAACCTTACTACTACGCTATGAACATCTCTTGTATATAATTAATATAATATACTTTGATAAATTATTTCTATTAATATAATTGACAAAGTGTTTATTAATTAAAGTATACTAATAAGCTAAATTAAGATTGACAAATAAAAATATAAAGTATACTTATCAATAAATAGTTTTACTTATTGTTGTTTAAAAGGCCCAAGCAAGTGCCTAATTATACAACTACTTTAAACATTCATAACTTGGTTGCTTATTTGTTTATTTGTCGGAGACTATGTATTATCCTTTATGAGTTTCAAACTCTAAAAGCAATACAAGAATATAAATATTTGATCCATGTCCAATGACATATAAATGTTATCTGGTGAATGGTCGCACCTCATAAGTAACAACCCGAAATTTAACCCATAATAATTAATTTGTTAATTAATTAGATAATAAAATAACTTTGTGAAATTATCAGAATTAAGCCACGGAATTTGCACCACTGTGTCCGTGTTAATTTTCTGGTCAATTTCTATATATAGAACGTCAGAAACCGAGCTAATATGACCAAGTTATAAAATAAACAAAATAAGTAGAAATAAAAATAAAAAATATATAAATACAGGTCGATCGTCTGGTCGACCTGGGTAAGGGGGAGGTCGACCGCCCGGTCGACTTGCCTTGCCTATTGGAAAGCGAACGAATGTTCGTTCATTCGAACGATTCGGTGATGAGTGAACACATATTTTTCATCGGTTAAACCGATCTGGTCCCTCCGTTTCTGCATCCGATGGCCCCTATTCATTCTATGACGTGGTTGCATCCTATTCAATCTCCAAATACAACGGTCCGAGATCTGCTTCCACACCTATAAATAGACCCCCTAGACCTAACACTTTTTCTCATTCTAGGTTTTCTCTAATTGGGTTTACCTTTCTAGGAAGGACCCTAAACGGAATAATTTTTCCAAAGGAGAAAATCATTATAAATTAAATTATTTTACAACTCCAAGTGGATCCGGGAAGACCAAAGGAATGGCTTAGGACCGAAAGTGAGTGATTGTAATTATTTTAAGATTTATTTAAGTAATTTAAAATAATAGGGTTGCTAATAGTTGTAGTTTTACTACGATTTTTGGAATAGCCTTTTCAGTAGTTTATTTACAGTTTTTAGAATTATTTTCAGTCTATTTTCTTTCAGCTATTCTTTTCAGTAATTTTGGTTTATTTCTGTTAATTATAATTTATTACTATTAAGCATAGCTTTTTATTGATTATAGTTTATTTAAAGTATTTAAGTTTATTTACTATTATTTATTTCTTATTTACATCTTTTTCGACGTTTTGGATTTTATGCAAGCGTCTATTCTCTTCATCCTCATTTTCTTCGCGTATAGATTAGAATAAATTAAACGTGAATATGGATTATATAAGTAAGAATATTGAATGAAGAAAATAAGATGTAAATTATAAATACTGTAATAAATAATGGAATTGGACTGAAATTATGTCTAATTAGAATTGGACTAATTAAAGATAATTGGCATAGTTATAACTTAGAATTATAAAAAATAGAGTAAAAGATGAAAGAAGCTTATTTTCACACTTAGACCTTGGGTTAAGTAATAAGCATGATTATAACGTAGGTTATAATAAGAAATGGAACAGAATGAGGCTTATTTTAAGACTTAGGATAAATTAATAAGCAAAGATTGTAGGGATAAATTGTAAAGGCTTACTTAAAATAATTTATCTAAGTTAATAAGCAAAGATGAAAGTAGGACCTGTACCAAATAACATTCCCTATTAGACAAAACGGTGAGCCTAGGGCACGCTTATGCTAAGAATGGTAGTAATTGGTCAAATAGAAGTCCAAATCATGGGGGATTTGGATAAGGGGTGCAACTAGATATTGTTTGGATGAAGGGCCGGTACCAACAGCATTTCCCATATAGATTCTATAGACACATGGTGATCTCACTTTAGCCTGAAGTGGGATGAGGTGCACGTTTATGCTGGATGTTGAGGTATTAAGAAGACCCAATAAGTGGAGCAAAAGGTAGCATGGGCATGGTGGCAGTTACGCGTGCAACTTCCATTCGGGTGCTCAGTAATAGCTATGAATTCCAAGCGCTTAGTATGAGTGTCTTTCATAGACACCATTGCCTTCTGTGTAGGGAGCTATGTATGTCATCCGGATCCACAGTGGTTGCTCTGTTCATCTTCCATAGATACCATTGGCTGTTGTGTAGGGAGTTATATAGCGGCTGGTCTACAGTAAGGTCTATGGAGTAGCAGGCCAATCAAAAAAGGGTAGAATTCGGGTCACATCCTAATTACAGGATTAGGAATTCAGCTTAATTAAAGCAGAAATCAAGGACAAGTGCAACAATCAAAGTTAACTAATCTTATAAATTGAGCAATATTTAATCGTATTTATTTCCATTTTATCTCTTTTCTATTTCCTTTGTTATCCTTATTTACGCTAGAATTGTTGCAGTCTATTACTTTTATCTTGCTTAAAGACTCTAGCAATTACTATCATTCACCAGACTTTTAGTCTGACCCACTCCTCTATTTTCCCCTTTCCCTCTCTTAGGCAATCAAGGGAGAAGTCAGTAGATTGCTGCTGCTGAGAGTTTTTCTTAGAGGAGATTTATTTTATGTACTTCTTTTATTTTCAACTTTTGTTCTTTCTAAGTACTGGTTCATTATAAGGGATATTATGTACTCTGACTTTGAGACTATGAATTTTATTTCATAAGACATGATGGGTTTTGAGATATGGATGTTGTATTTGGTATTTGAGTTATTTATAAAGTAATTATGAAGCCTAGTTTTAAATTAAGATATTATTTTAGTTTCCATTGTTTTTACCTACTTTTGTCTTGTGAATCTTAGTCTCTGTAAGTTTCAGTTATACCTACAACGCACCATGCCTTTTAATGTGTCCTTTTGGGTATATGAAGGGGTGTGGGGTGTTTCACTTGGTATCAGAGCCAGGTTCCAGGATTCCAAAATTTTTTAAAAGTAAACTATTTTTCAAAATAACTTGTTTTAAAGGTATTTTCAGAAAGGAACTTTTAGGTATGATTTTTAAGTATAAAAAATTTTTAAAAAAATCCCCTCATAAGTCTAGTTCAATTTCCATTTGACTCTTTCCTAAACTATCATTTTCTTTTCATAGAATGGCTGATGCCTCGAACCTTCCCGAGGGCATTCCAGTCCCAGCCTGGTTTCGTAGGTACTTACAAGCCACGACTTCAGAGGTGCACGAGCCTACGCCGAATCCTGCACCAACGGGTGCGAATCCCATCAACCCACCTGCCGCCATCAATTTCTCTAAGCTTTGTAATGATTTTGCGAGTTTGGGCGGGAAGACTTTTCCGGAAAGGAGACTTTTGTGGAGGCGAGAGCATGGCTTAGGGACATAGAGAGCATTTTTGGTCTTTTGGGATTGGATGATCAGCAGCAAGTTCAGTTAGCCGCTTGGCAGCTAAAGGAGGAGGCATCTTATTGGTCGGAGGTTATCGAGTTGGAGGGTAGAAATGTTACTTGGGATGGGTTCCGGGAGCGATTCGATAGGAAGTTTCTATCTCAGGCAGAAGAGAGTGTTCAGCTAGAGAGGTTTATCAATTTGAAGAAAAGGAGTTTATCTGTTAAGGAATACATCAATCAATTCAACGAGTTATCGCGGTTTGGTATGGATTTTGTGAACACACAGCATATGAAGGCTATGAAGTTTACGAAGGGATTGAATCAACCCCTTCAAGGATTACTGCCAACTCATGTACCGATGGGAGCTACTTATGAGTTTTTGGTCGAGATGGCGCTTACGTCGGATACGGTCAAGGAGGGAGAGTCTAAAGAGGAGGTTAAGTCAGAAGGTCCAAAGGAGAAGTGGTGGGAAAAGAATAAGAAGAAGAAGAAAGGTGATGGTCCTCAGAAGCAGATTAAGAAAGGAATAAAGTGCCATGGTTGTAGGAAGGTTGGACATATGGCCAAGGATAACTGGAAGGAGAAGATGAAGGGTAAGTGCTATACTTGCGGGCAACCCGATCATATGAGCAGGAGTTGTCCCCAGGGAGCGAGAGCACCAGCTGCGTAGATTCAGGCATTAGACACAACACCTTCCAATAGCATTCCAGATAGAGGTAGTAAAGTCATAGTTGAAGGTTTGATTTCTATATCTGATTTTCCCATTCGGACTTTATTTTGATTCTGGAGCATCACACTCTTTAATCTCTAGTATATTATCTGCACTTGGACATATCATTGGTAGTAGACCCCATTATTGTTTCAAACCTCGTAAGAGGATCGGCACACTTATCTATGGTTTGTAGAGGTTTGAAAATCTTTATCCTAGGCGTAGAGTTTGACTACGATGCCTATGTTTTGGGATTCTCGGGGTATGGGATGATCTTAGGGATGGATTGGCTATCCAAATACGGAGCTATCTTATATTGTGAGAGGAGAGTCGTTAGACTTGAGACTTGCAGTGGTAGGACTCTAGAGGTATCTTGCGACCCAAAAGGGTCAGTCATGGTGAGTTTTCTCTATTCCCTCAATCCATTCGGTTTTCATTCGGTTCCTGTCGTCAGATATTTTTTAGACGTCTTTGTGGAGGTTATGGGACTACCCCCTAAGAGAGAGATCAACTTTAGGATTTATTTGCCCGAGAATGCCAAGCCAGCAGCGTTACCTGTGAGACACATGGCACCTAAGGAGAGGAAAGAATTAAGCTGTGACGGCTCGCCCTTCTTACTTCGAAACACAAGTCGTAATATAGAAAGAAATAGGTAGAGAAGAGAATAGGTGGAAGGAAAGAACTAAATAAATCACAACATCTCATAGCGAAACGGATAATATATATTACAAACATATATCACATAGTCACTAATACAATTCACAGAGTCATAATTATACATACATCATACCAGACAGTCGTAATTGCATGTCTATTCATTACAAGCCAAAATACAGACATAGATACCAATACAGCGGAATATAGATATAGCTAGATACATTGAAGCCACCTGCTCCAACTCATCCTCCAAAATACGTCGAAAGCAAACCTGGAATCACTTGGTTACTCATAAAAATTTGAGTACCCAAGAGTTTAGGGAAACAAAAAAATAAACTCTGGGTCAGACAAGGGTCTGGTGTGAGTAAAATGGTTAAATTGTAAATTGAAAACCATTTGAAATCAAGGGTATCTCGTAAGAATCGCCACACATAAACACGGATGGGTTTTTCCCTTGCGATAACCAAAACACTTTCATAGGAAATCCAGTGATATTACAATAATGCCTAGGGTTTTCCAAATAAATAGAAGATAGCTGGAATGCTTGCATCTCCCGTTCCAACATATTTGGGCACAATCAAAAACATACGACACTTATTGGAGATTGGGTTCCATACAATGACGCGGCCACTGGGGTACCGCCCATCACGGTGCATCTCTAGAAAAATAACACTGAGGACCACGCCGAAATCCCCTGCTACACAAGACCGGACTACCCCTAACCTGGATAGTCCGAATAAGATTACCCTATGGTTGGGATCAGCAAACGCACCAAACATACCGAGTAAAAAGGGACTCTAGATAGGGGTAACCTTACCCTACTTGGATGCGACCCACTTAGCCTTGCTGCATCTCCCATGTTTTAGTAATTCCCGGTTGATGAGGCTTGAGGCTACGATTACCTATTTAAGAACACATTCACTTGGAATGCTCATCATCCTCCAATGAAGATGTTCTGATAGCATTCGTCCATACAAGTATGTTCTGGGTCCGAACGGAACCGAAGGCACTATCTCCACTACATCCATATTGGAATCACCCTTAGAGTTAGTGACACATAGCCCTTGCATTCTGAATCTTCATTCCGAATCTTCCCTAGAATCTTCCCAACCTAATCGTTTATTTTGGATCGATGTGGTTTTCGGATAATACTGATATCCGATCCCGGTCTCATCGAATCCAAACGACAGATTTTTTTAAGGCCAAGTTGTTTTTAACAACAATTTAAATTCGGAATACCACAATTTCAAATGGAAATTAATCACATATGTCTATCTATAAACAATGTCTCAACGTTTTCATTTAAAACGTTCAATTCATTAGGGTACGTTATGTTATAGGCAAAGAAAAATTGAAATGAATACACAAGAGAAATCAAGTCAAACCACATATCATGAACTGTTTAACGATTTATAGCCAATATTAACCAATCACAAATCGTCATCTATTTAATTTAAATAACCCAAAATTAATTATATCTCTAACTCTGCTTACTTATAATTAAAATTAATTCAAAACTATTTATCCTTAATTTAATTAAATTTTAGAAATCCATTATTAATTATCCTATATAAATTAACTTAGGATTTATCAATTTAAAAGCTAAATTCTTTCAATAACTTTAATCATTAAAATTAATTTAATTCTATATTACCAAACTTAACAAAGTAATATTTAGGCATAATGGTTTGGTGAATGGTAAAAATACAAGTTTCCATATTGTTTTTGAATTTAGATGAAGAAAATAATTAATTTAAAAGGGTTAATAAGTTTTAAAAAAATCAGTTGAAAATCTTTTATTTTATATATTTTTTTAAAACAAAGGCCCGGCCTGGTACGGCCCAAAACAAGAAAAACAACACCCCCTTCTCTTAATATCTCACTGCCTTTTTCTTCTTCTTCCTCTTTAACGTGCACACAGCTAAAATTTGAACCACGCGTGCATATGCACACACCCTCCGGCAACCATCTCTCGTCGTCGGCCATCTTCCCAGGTCACATCCGAGCTTCGTGAACCACTGGCCCACACAAAAACCCCAAAACCCTAATTCAAAATTTCGAACTCAGACTCACGTCCAGGAATGAGCCCGTTCCCTTACCCCACCTCGTCCGACCACCTCCGATCACCTGCCATCACCAAAACCCACCAGTAGCATCGCCACACTGTCCTCATCCTTTCATCCCTATACCGCACGCTTGAAAACCCTCCACGTCGCCACCATTCATCGACAACCAACCACGACAGAAAACTACCCTCTAACCCAATATCGCCTCCGTCCGACCACCACACCCATCAATAAAATACAATGCCATTTTTCTCGCTCTTCCCATCCTCCGAACTTCCTTTTGACCCAAAGCTCGACCTTCAACATCGACTGGTTCGCCGTAATTTGGTCAAAGACCAAAAACGTTCATCTCCCTCTCTCTCTAACCACTTAACTAAAAATCTCCAGACCTCTTCCAAAATTTATCATTTTAAAAGACGATCACGATCATGCAATCGGATAAATGAATTGTAATGCTTGAATTTCTTCCATTTTGGGTTTACTTACTATAAATAAAACTTTTTATCCTCTATACTTAATAATAAAAGATATTCAATGAAACAAATTTTAAAACAAAGTATAATAAAAACGAACAGCTTTTCTTTTAATTCCATAACCTAATATTAACCAGGGTGAGAGGTAGAGGTTTTAGAAGTTGAGCATACAGTTTCTTCAATATATAGTAGAATAAAAATGATGTATAGGGCCAAGGGTTTCTCTAGTTATACCCCTTAACATACATTCATATATAAGTATATGTATATATATTCATGTACAAGCATACTTGTCAAACAACACTTCTATTTCCATGACCAAGCATATAACATAGATTACAGTATATGAAAAGTTAAGTTTTACTACTTTTTGTTGAAACAGAGACTGTACAGGTCTTTCTGAGTTTTACAGGGTATATCCCATAACTAACACATATATAAAAGCATAGAAACTGATCAAAACATTCATACTTAATAAATAAGGAGTTTATCCAAGTTCTACAAACATATAATTGTTTACTGTAAAAGTTTAAAGGGTTTTACTCACCGTTTTCCTTTAACAATGAAAGCCTGCTTCTTCTTTTTTGTTTGATTTTCTGTTGGAGCTTGAGTGTTTTTGGTTTTAAGTTGTATGCTGGAGTGTTTTCATGTGAAGCGTATAGGGTTATTTATAGAGGAAAGGAAGGAATGAGTTTGAACAGGGCTGAAGCTTATCATGTACAGTGTATTATTTTCTTTTTCCTTTTTTTTCTTTGATTTGAGATTTATGACTTGATTTAAAAATTAGATTGACTTGATTTGAAAATTGAGAGGGGGATTTGATTAATTGTATGCTTGAATTGATGTGAATTTATTGCTATGTTCCCTTATGTATAAACATATACATATATACTTCATATATATAAACATAGCTTTGTTTTTACCATATGGACACATTTTTACCTTATATAAACATATATATTTCACATGCCTAAGCCTTGTGTTATTAATATAGATTTTACCTATACCATATAACTAACATACAAATATAATTAGCCACTTATATGTATTTATTCCTATTTTTATATATTTTATTTTAAATTTTATATCAAAGTTATGCATATACCCACTCACACACACACACACATATATATATATATGATCATATCCAATAATAGAAAGGTGGAATTTTATGTAAATATTTTTGAGAGATTAAGATTTTAGATTTTTAATTCATAGCTTCCCGAATATATATATATATATGTATCTATAGATATCTATAAAGATCAGAATTTTATTATTTGACTGATAAAAATAATATTTCAATATTTAAAATCAGTAAAATATTCAAATAACACGTGGCAAAAACCCGGGTCGTTACATCACTCCCCCCTTAAAAGAATTTCGTCCCCAAAATTTAAAACAAGAATAATTCAACCTTTAGCAAAAAGTTTTTATATTCATATAGCAAAGCACATACATCATTCATATTCTAACAACCATAACAGACAGTTATTCACAGAACAAAACAACCCTAACTACCCTGACAACAATTCCGGATAGGCTCCCTTCACACTATCCAGAGTTTCCCAGGTACAACCTCTGGGATCCTCGCTCCATTGGATCTTAACCAAATTCAACACCTTATTCCTGAGCTTCTTCTTATCCTGATCAATAATTTGAACTGGATGCCTGACTACGGTCAAGTTCGGTTCAACCTCCAAATCTTTCTAGACTGATGGTTCTACAACCAATGATGGATTATGCACGTATTTCCTAAGATGAGATACGTGAAATACATTATGAATTCCCGCCATCTTTTCTGGTAATTCAATTCTATATGCCAGAGTACCGATCCTTTTGAGTATACGAAAAGGTCCGATATATCTTGGAGCCAATTTTCCAGCCTTGCAAAATCTAATTGCTCCTCTTATCGGAGAAATCTTAACGAATGCCTAGTCTCCAACTGCAAATTCTAGATTCCTCCGCCTTTTATCGGCGTAGCTCTTTTGATGATCTTGGGTTGCCTTCTTTCTCTTCTTGATCAGCTCGACATTCTCAGATGCTTCCCGTATCATATCCGGACTAAGGATTAAACAATCTCCTGACTCCACCCAACAAGCTGGTGATCTGCATGGCCTTCCGTAGAGATCTTCATAGGGTTCCATTTCAATGCTTGTCTGGAAACTGTTATTGTAAGAAAATTCTACCAGATGTAGATGATCTTCCCAAGGTCCACAAAAATCCAAAATGCAGGCCCTCAACATATCTTCCAAAACACGGTTTAGCCTCTCAGTTTGCCCGTCTGTTTGAGGATGATAAGCAGTGCTTAAACTTAACTTCGTCTCTAGGGAAAATTGCAAAGCTTTCCAAAATTTACTGGTAAAAATTGGGTCATGATCACTTACTATGCTTATGGAAATCCCGTGCAATCTCACGATTTCTCTCATGAAAATCTCTGCCAAGGAAGCTGTAGTTCTAGTTGATTTAGCCGGAATAAAGTGAGCGCTCTTGGTTGGCCTGTCTACAATAACCCACACTCCCTCATTTCCCTTCCTAGTTCTGGGCAACCCATCGATATCATCTCCCACTTCCATTTCGGAATCTCCAAAGGATGTAACAGTCCCGCTGTCTTCTACTGATCGCCTTTTATCTATTGACAGCTTGCGCACATTAACAAAGGTAGAGATATCTTTCTTCATCCCTGGCCACCAGAAAACTCTTTTCATATCTTTGTACATCTTATTCACCCTTGGATGGATACTTAACCTAGATTTGTGGCCCTCCAACAAAACTTCTTGCCTCAGTCAATTCACATCCGGAACGCACAATCGCTTATTAATCTTTAAGGCACCTCGACTATCTATCTCAAAATCTGAATACCAACCATCCTCAACTCCTTGAATTAATTCTTCTAGAGTTTCATCCTTCCTTTGATTGCTCAGAATTCTTTCCTGAAGAATCGAGGTAACCTCCAAAAGAGCCATGACTGCATTCCTACTCAGAGCGTCTGCCACCACATTCGCCCTTCCCGGTGTATAGAGAATATCTAAATCATAGGATGCTAGAAATTTCAACCACCTTTGCTGTGTCAGGTTCAGATCCTTTTGGGTGAAAAGATACTTCAAGGGTTTATGATCCGTGAAGAGCTCAAACTTTTCACCTAAGATTAAAAAAATTCACTCCTAAATCTCTAATGGATAACAAGAAACTAACAAGAAATAGAAGAATCCTTACCCAATAGGTAGTGCCTCCACATTTTTAGTGCAAAGACAACATCCAGCAACTCCAGATCATGCGTAGCATAGTTTTTCTTGTGAGGCTTCAACTGCCTGCTCGCATACGCAATCACTCTACCGCGCTGCATCAAAACAGCTCCTAGCCCCACTCCACAAGCATCTATGTACACTGTGAATTCACTGTTTCCATCTAGAACAGCCAAAACGGTTGCACTGGTTAATCTCACCTTCAATTCTTGAAATGCTTCTTCACACTTTGGAGTCCATTCAAATTTCACTCCCTTCTTAATCAGCTTGGTCAAATAGGAGGAAATCTTAGAATAATCTCGGATAAATCTTCTGTATTATCCTGCCAAACCAAGGAAACTATGAACCTCCGTAGGAGTTTGTGGTTGCTTCCACTCTTGAACAGCCGTCACCTTCTTTGGGTCCACTGAAATACCATCTCCCGATATAATGTGCCCTAAAAACTTTACTTATGATTGCCAAAATTGGCACTTTGAAAACCTCGCCTTTAGGACATGCCTTCTCAAGGTTTCCAATACCACCTTAGATGATGTCTATGCTCCTCCTCTAATTTAGAGTAGATAAGAATGTCGTCGATGAATACTAGCACGAACTTGTTCAGAACATCACGGAAGACATGGTTAATTAGGTCAACAAAATAAGGCGGTGCGTTGGTTAGCCCAAAAGGCATAACCAGCCATTCAAAGAAACAGTCAGGCCCTCTAAATGCAGTTAAGGGTATACTGTCCTCAACAACCCTTAGTTGGTGAAAACCTAAAGCTAAATCCATTTGCGAGAATACAGTAGCCTCATGAAGCTGGTCAAAAAGATCGTCGATGCGAGGTAAGGGATACTTATTCCTAATGGTCAGCTTATTCAACTCTCTATAGTCTACACATAATCTTAACGATCCATCTGACTTGGCTGCAAATACTATAACAGACCCCAGCTCGAACGATTAGGTCTAATCAATCATCTCCTTAACAAATCCTGTGTTTGATTCACCAACTCTTCCCTCTCTCTCGGAGCCATTCTCCTTTTTGGTTGGACTACAGGTATTGCCCCTAGAACTAAATCGATACGAAATTCGATCTCTCGATGCAGGGGTAAACCCTTAACATCTTCAAAAACGTCCAGGAAGTTTTTAACAACTTCAATGGATCCTATTCCTTCTTGGGTTGCTTTGAGCACATGCAAAAGACTACATATATGAATTTCAGGGCTATCACATTTTACCCTTGCAATCCTTCCCAACTCGGTTTCCAAAGATACGGTTCTCTCCTCACAGTCGAGAACAACTTTATATTTTGTTAACCAATCCATTCTAAGTATAAGGTCAAATCCTTTAAAATCTAATACATAGGGATCACACGAAAAGCTATGGGAAAGATAAGTAATTTGCAAGCCTTCACAAATCATATTCAGTTGGGTCACTCCCCCTATAGGATTTGTTTGTACCAAAATTGGGCACAACACTCTTCGGAAGTCTTTGAAGAGATAAAGTGAAGAAATTAAATGGAAAAAGAGGAATTATCTAACAAAAACTCCAAATTTCATAAATGAGAATAATTAAAATGCAAGGAGACACAAGAATTTAGAGTGGTTCGGTGTATTGCCTACGTCCACTATGAAGTAGTTTGCTTTATTGATCTTTCTTTGATGTTTACAATTGATTTCAGCAAATTACAGTGAATAACAATGATTTGCAGCAGTGAAATTCATTGGTAGCAGCAGCAATGGAGTTCAGATCTGGATCTGGCGGAGTCTGGGCGTTGGAGATCTCAAAGAGGAAGAAGAACCCCTTTTCTGTTGGCTTTAGGGGTCTATTTATAGGTGTAGGAGGCTGGTATTTCGCTCAGATTTCGGGAGACCCTCTCTGGCACGTGACCAGGCCCGCGCGCCCAAGCCCGTGAAGTTTCGGTCTGATCCGTGATCGATACGAACAGATTTCATATCGATCAAGATTTCTTCCAATGGAGTCAAAATTTGGCGTGGACATTCTTTAGCACGCACGTAGTCTTCTGTGAAAATATCATAGCATTTGGACTTGTAGATTAGGAGATATGATCGATACGAAATGAGGTTCTTGGTTGGCTGTTTCGTTTGACTTGCTCTGTTCGACTCGCTTTCGTTCGACTCGGTGACGTGGCGCTTGAGTCTTTGGATCATTCTGCCTTTGATGTTGTTTTGATCGAGCCGAACTATGCATTGATTGAGCGAGTCGAAGTGTGCACTGATTGAGCGAGTCGAAATGGAGCGTCCTGAGGGATTCGAACAGTGGCTTCGCCAATGGAGTCGAACTCGGGGGAGTCGAACAGTGGTTCGAGCAAAGCGAGTTGAAGTAGGCTTCCCAGATGGATTCGAACGGAGCGAGTCGAAGAAGGCATCTGAGGGATGCGAGCTGAGCGAGTCGAAGAAGGCATCTGATGGAGGCGAAGCGGAGCGAGTTGAAGTAGTCACTTCCGATAGTTGCGAAGCGAGTCGAAGTTGTCACTTCTAATGGTTGCGAAGCGAGTCGAGGTTGTCACTTCTGATGGTTGCGAAGCGAGTCGAACTGAGCGATTCGACCGGTGGTTGGTTTTCAGTCAATTTTATATCGTTCATAACTTGAGCATACGAACTCGGATTGACTTGAGATTTGGAACGTTGACTCTCATAGCTTAGCTTGTCATGTCATATCAATTTTAGCTCGATCCGGACTCGAACAAAATTCGTCGATATCCATAGTGAGCCTGTGTATAATCGATCTCTGGGATGGATCGTCATTGGTTTACTAGTCAATTCCTTGGTGTCGCGGCCTTGCCAAAAGGCGGGATAACATTTGCCCCCCAAAGTACGTCTTGTGGAAACATGATGTGCTTTGAAGTGCTGCAGTCTTCATTTTGAATAGTTATCGTCTTTCCGATGAAAGTTGTAACCTTTGACTGTTTTTCTTGATAATGTAAACCGTTGACTGTCAACTGTTGTACCCTGTGCTATTGAAACTGATTGTTGTATGCTAGTGATTAGCCGTCTGTTGTTGTAATCGTAATTAAATGAGTTTTTGATTCTTGTAAATCTGGAATATTGAATATTAGTCCGACATACATGCATATATGTTAACCTGACTCTCGTTGACGTTTGTACATTCACGAGTCGTTGTCAGTTTATTTTATTTTGAATTCCATATCGATCCTCTCCTGAACCTATGTGAAATTCGTTGTAACAATGCTCGATGGTTGTCTTTTGAATGTTCCTTCGTAACGATCCTCTCCTAAATCGATGTGAAGGGTTGAAACATCGAAGATGATTTTTCATTAAATTTAGGGATGCGAATTGAATATTTCGAATCGATGGAGTTGGCCTCTGGAAGCCGTGATTTGATGGGTTCGAACTGACTGTTCGTATCGATGGACGCAGGGTTCGAAGGATATGAAACGTTCGTTCGACTCGATGATGGATTCAAACTACTTGTTCGACTCGGTCTTGGATTCGAACTGCATAGGAGTCGGAGTCGAAGTGCGCAGGACATGGAGTCGAAGGGGAGACAGAATCGAAATGCGTAGGAGACGGAGTCGAAGGTGATCGATACGAAGTGTGGTTTCGTATCGATGGAGTCGAAATGATTGCTTGTATTGCTGCATCGGAGATGGAGTCGAAGATAAGCGATACGAAGAGGAGCTTCACATCAATGCACTAGAGACGGAGTCGAAAAGCGTGTTCGAATCCACCGGGATGCGAATCGTTTATTCCTTTTGCCTTCGAGTCCATTTAAATACTCCGTACTTAGCCATTTTTCCACTTTTCACTTTTTATTTTCCTGCCTCGCTTTCACATCGCTCTAAGACTCGAGACAACAAAGAAGAAAAAAATCTTGCCTTCGAACCGATTCATACCTTCAATTACTCGAACTAGCTGCCAGTCTTAGGTAATCCCCCAAGCAAATGCAACATGTAGACGACGAGACTCAATTTTTAACACCAGATCAACCAGAGTCGTGATCGATCGAGATTCCTTTGCGATCGATAGAGATTCTTCTGCCTTAGCTTCGCGTCGATCTGGAGTAGGGGCTTCGAGATGGTGAGACGGAGGCCTTCGTATCGATCGATGGTTAAGCCTTTCATCGAATCGAGTGCTGTGAATACGTAGATTGATACGGAGGGGTTGCGTCTGATCGATTCGAAAAGATGGCCTTCGATCGAGTCGAAGTTAACGTTTGGGATCGAGTCGAACTGGATGTTTGGGATCGAGTCAAGCTGGAGGCGTTGGGATCGAGTCGAACTGAAAGTTTGGGAGCGAGTCGAACTGGAGGTTTGGGAGCGAGTCGAACTGAAAGTTTGGGAGCGAGTCGAACTACGTAGTCTTGGGATCGAGTCGAATTGCGCTCTGATCGATCCGGAATTCCCAGCCTCTTGATCCAGTCGAACTTGCATGCCATCCTTCTGACCGAGTCTAACTCATACGTAGATGACCATAACTTATCGATGCAAACACGGCTCTCATGAGCCATACGAATTGATCATTAAAAAAAATTAAAACTCCTTGCACACTTGAACAATTGACTCCGACGAGCTTCAAACTTGCATAATTGGACTTAATCGTTTCACCGCATATCTGATTTCCTATCGAAGCTCGTCGATGAAACTGGAACTTATCAAAATGATAACAAACTTTAACTTGGAATGATAGCTAATAACTGGATGGCACGGTTGTGACGGTCAGCGATGACGGTCCTTCCAACTGAATTCCGAAGTTTCGTCGTTTACATGCTTTCTTCAATCCTGTAGATCTTCTCAATTGATATATAGTACTGTACTACACAACACACTCACACACTTTACACTGGGGGATGCATGAGCGTTATTGTCAGTTTAACAATGATTTTTTATAAGCTTGCTAGTCATGGAACCTTCAAGTTCTCAGCAGCCGAAACTCCCGAGCTCTATTCCTCCAACCATAGAGATACCGGTTATTGAAGCCGAAGTTATAGAGCCAGCTTCGGACGATCGTCTAGGGGCTTGGTTTATTTGTAATCCACAAGATTCTATGCCGTCGGGTATCTCCGAAGATATGCTAGGATGGATTTGTTTAAGGCACGGTCTGTCGCTTGACGACGTGTTACTACCTGGGCCAAATGATAGGCTACATAATCCCCCGGAGGGGTTTACTGCTTTCAACCATCACGCTTGCACAGCGGGGACACTCCCTCCCTTCAATCAATATATAAGGGAGATGTTATCATTCCTTGGAATAGCTCCATCCCAGCTACATCCCAACGGGTATGCTTTATTGAACAGCACCTTCATTCTATTTATGGAGATCCTCTTTCGACCGCCGAAGCCGATCGAAATCAGATATTTATTTAACGTCAAGAGCCGTGGAGATAGCCCTTCTTTCACCTTTTTGGAAGCGGTCAGGAACTACCACATTGTACTGGGCTCCTAGGGAAGGCTAAGTTATTATAAAACTGAATGGTTCTACGTTCGGTGCCCCCCTGGATTTGCTAGGCGATGGTTGGATAGACGTAAGTGTTGTCATTCTTCTCTTGAATCATCGAGATATTATCAACTGACTTCAAAACTAACATGCTTCTCCTATTTTATAGCCGCAATCTCTCGACCTGATGGTGCATACTTCAGAGAGCTAGTTCGGATTCTTCAAGTGTTTCCGGGAGAAGAGAGGCATATCGACTTGGTTCTGACCGACAGGAATTTAAGGACTGTCGGACTGATAGAACGGAGGCAGAGCATACGGCTGGAAGGGACACTTAAAGTGGTCTCGAAGAAATGGGAGAAGCGCAAAGTGCCCGCAGTTGTGATAACTGAAGAAGTCGATCCGGAGAGGACGCCTACCGATACCGAGCTTCAAGCTGGGCCTTCCTCCGATGTCTAGGATTCAAGAGGAAAGAGAAAAGGCAAGGCCGTTGCTCACAAGCGCTCTAAATTTGAGAGGTTTAAATCCGTGGTCGTGTCCTTGCCCGTCCCGGGGATTAGAATTTCGAACGCTCCTCCTCCGTCGATAGAGAATCTTTTTGAAGGGCTTGCCGATGTTCCGATTCCGGATTTTGTGTCGTCCCAACACGACACCGGGATGGAGGAGCTTGATAGTGCTCCTGAACCGAGCGGGTCGCTTGCTATGAGTGCGGCCGACATTTCCGGTTGGTCGGGGGGTTGCACATGCATACACTCCACTACACTGCATGATTCATGACTGTAAATTGACCAACTTAAGAAGTCACTAACTCTCCCTTCGCTTCTCATTTTCAGGTACTATGTCAGGGAAAGGATCGATGCTCGGGAATCTTCGCTCGGCCCGAAAGGCTTCTTCTTATTATGACTCCCGCAGGAGGGACTCCGATAGAGATCGTGATCGCGAGTACTCTAATCAAGATAGGTATGGGTGTGACATGGACAGGGAATATATACATCGGTCTAGATCACGCTCTCCTCCTCCTAGACTTCCATCTCCACCTCCTGTTCAAACTTCAAATCCACCAGAGCCTCCACGTCACAGGCCGTCTTCTCATGCTTCTAGGTCTGAGACTCATCTTCAGAGAATTGAGACTAC
This sequence comes from Allium fistulosum, assembly GCA_030737815.1. Classification (NCBI taxonomy): domain Eukaryota; kingdom Viridiplantae; phylum Streptophyta; class Magnoliopsida; order Asparagales; family Amaryllidaceae; genus Allium; species Allium fistulosum. Next base: position 716,009,787 of record CM060906.1, on the reverse strand, counting down.
GGCCTCCATGATTACAGAGCAGGTCCCAGCTGAGCCCATAGGAGAAGGGGCCCTTAAATTAGCTCAGATGAGGAAGGATTTTCCGAATATCTACTTCGATGGCTATGTCTTTCCACCACACTTAAAAAGAATTCCGTCAGGGGTGGAAGGCACGATGCATGATTACGTTCATGACATCTACACCCAGTATAGGGAGTGGGTAAAGGCCATGGAGAAAGCTTCTAAGGTTGCCTTTGAGCGAGCTAAAGCGCTTGAGAAACTGGAGACCGAACTTGCTCAAAGGGACCGGATCATACAAGTGCTTACCGCTAAGGCCGAGTCTTCTCAGAAATCAGAGATTGAGGCCACCAAAAAGGCTGACGAAGCGAAGGCGGAAATGGAGAGGTTGGGGCAGACACATGTTGCCCTGGTGGAGGAGATGGGCCACCGGAACACTAAAGTCACCGCCGAGCGGGATGCGGCGGTCAAGGAACTCAATGAGCTTAAGGCCAAATTCGCTGACATGGCCAAGGAAAAAGATGACGCGAACAACGCAGCCCAAGAGGCATGCGAACAAGCTGTTCTGCTCAGGGGTGAACGGGATGCGGCTGTGGCTAAAGTCCACAAGGTGGAGACTGAGGTCGAGGAGAAAGTGAAGTTGGCCAAGTCCAGGCTAGAGGCTGACATCGAAGACCTTCTCGTTGTTTACAACGCTAATGTGCTGAGGCACATGGGTCTAGCCTGGCTCGATGATTTTTCGACGCATCTTTACAACACCTGGGGCCGACTGGTTGAGGAAAAGAAGGAGGCGCATCAGGGCGAGTCTGTGGACAAATTTGAACTCGAGAATCGTATTCTGACTGAAGATGAAAAGAAGGTTCTTCACGAGTCAATGATTCTGCACAAGAAGGAAAGACTTGGCGCCCAGCACTTTGAAGTAGGAGAGGGTTCTTGAGTTGACCACTATGAAGCAAGTCTTGAAGTTCCAGCGTCAACCCAGCCCGAATCCTCATCTGCGGTCGATCCCCAGGCTGTTCCTGTTTATAATCCAGATCAGCCGCAGATGTCACCGGCTGTAGCGCAAGTTATTGATGCCGCTCTTCCGCCTACGAGTCAAACTGAGGAAGGTACTCTGAACATTCTACATATCTTTCTTAAGTCGAAATCTTTGATCGAGTTAAGTTCTAACAGTTCTCTTATTCTTTGTCCAGTGATCGATGCTGCACATGTCGGGCCTCCTGTTACTCAAGAATAACATCAGACACAGGAGGCTATCGTCACTGAAGCGATCACCATGACTACTGCAGCGCCCCTTGACGATATTCAGGGAGGCACACTTGTTTTTGACGAGCAACTGATGGAGGAGCTCTTTCGCCGTCATGGCGACCATTTGGTTGATCTACCATTCGTCATGGGCGGAGGCGTTTCTGCCATAAGTTCTTCAATGCCGATGGCCGATGCCCCCAGCGGGGCTCGAGCAGTAACTGAAGAGGAAATCTTGGAACAAATTGTTGCTGAAATGGATGCCGCAACACATGGTGGCGGTTTTGGAGGTGGGACGGCGGCGCTTGGTCCAGCTCCGCTTATAACGATATCGCCCGGTGGTACATTTTCCGACACTGGTGCGACTATTCCATCTTCCACGTTCTATCCTATCCCTCCGACTCCTCCAGCAGGAAGCATCCCTGTTCATTCGAGTTCGGAGGAGGACGTTGAAATTATGCCCCCGCCCGGAGACCGTCCACTGACAGGCAAAGGCTCGAAGAGGAAGGATAGTGGTGGCTCCAGTGGGCCTGCACCGAAAAGGAAGCCGCGGAAGAAGAAAGATTAGACATGCTTTGTTGATGTAATTTTGACTTTCATTTTGTTAGCCGTGTATAGATGCGGGTTCGGCCCTTGCTAGTGGGAATTTTTGGAACAAACTTGTACACGAACTTCTTTTATAAACAATAGAAATGAAACTTCCCTTTTTTGACTTCTTTTCTGTCATTGTGTATTTGCCTAAGTGTTTCAATATCTGAAATGCACTTGTGAAGTTTCAGCTTCCGAATGAAGTTTGTTTTTGTTTTCCGAGTTCGGGTACTGTAGACATGGTTTGCGACCGGGGAGCGAGTTGAATTTTCACACCGCATCGCTTCAGTCAATGGTCGATGCTTAAGTCCTGCCCCCCAGTCTTGGGGGTGAGTTGTAGATCATCAGTCGGCGATCGTTTCTCACTCATAACATGTTGAGTCTAGCACCACCGAATGGATGTCTGAGGCAAGCGGAGACTGAGTAATGCATCCATGCTTGCTTGATTGTCGATGATCGCATTCACACTCCGGGGAGTCCCATTTGTTTAGCGGCGGTTGGTCACGCCGGCTTAAGTTTCAATCGTGTGTCCGCGATCTAGGGACTTGGAACTGATGTTTATACTCCGACTCGCGCTCCGGGAGTTTAGAGTTGATATTTATACTTCGATTCATGCTTTGGGAACTTGAAGTTGGTGTTTACGCTCCGTTTCATGCTCTAGGAACCCGGAGTCGATGTCTATGCTCCGACTTGCACTCTGGGAGTTCGGAGTTGTCGTTTATACTCCAATTCGTGCTCTGGGAATTTGGAGTCGATGCTTATACTCCGGTTCACACTCTGGGAACTCGGAGTTGATGTTTATACTCCGACTCGCGCTCTAGGAGTTAGGAGTTGATCTTTATACTCTGCTTCGCACTCTGGGAATACGGAGTTGATGTTTATGCTCCGACTTGCACTCTGGGAGTTCGGAGTTGTCGTTTATACTCCAATTCGCGCTCTGGGAATTTGGAGTCGATGCTTATACTCCGGTTCGCACTTTGGGAACTCGGAGTTGATGTTTATACTCCGACTCGCGCTCTGGGAGTTTGGAGTTGATGTTTATACTCTGCTTCGCACTCTAGGAATACGAAGTTGATGTTTATACTCCGACTCGCGCTCTGGGAGTTCGGAGTTGATGTTTATACTCCGTTGCGCACTCTGGGAATACGGAGTTGATGTTTATACTCCGGTTCACACTCTGGGAACTCGGAGTTGATGTTTATACTCCGCTTTGCACTCTGGGAATACAGAGTTGATGTTTATACTCCGGTTCGCACTCTGGGAACTCGGAGTTGATGTTTATACTCCGCTTCGCACTCTGGGAATGCGGAGTTGATGTTTATACTCCGCTGCGCACTCTGGGAATACAAAGTTGATGTTTATACTCCGGTTCGCACTCTGGGAACTCGGAGTTGATGTTTATACTCCGCTTCGCGCTCTGGGAATAAGGAGTTGATGTTTATACTCCGGTTCGCACTCTGGGAACTCGGAGTTGATGTTTATACTCCGCTTCACACTCTGGGAATACGGAGTTGATGTTTATACTCCGACTCGTGCTCTGGGAGTTCGGAGTTGATGTTTATACTCCGCTTCGCACTCTGGGAATACGGAGTTTATGTTTATACTCCGGTTCACACTCTGGGAACTCGAAGTTGATGTTTATACTCCGCTTCGCACTCTGGGAATACGGAGTTGATGTTTATACTCCACTTCGCACTCTGGGAATACAGAGTTGATGTTTATACTTCGGTTCGCACTCTGGGAACTCGGAGTTGATGAAGGATTGTCGTGTATCAATCCTTTTTTGACTTTGATGTGATGGCTTGTCCCCGAGCTCGGGTTTCACTTAGCGAGTGATTGGTTGCATCGCAGACACTCTCTATTTGAATAAATTCCACCGTATGGTGAAACTTTTCTCTCCGTGCATAGTGATGGTCATATGAAGCATTTCAAGTAAATCACAGCTCTGGCTCGAAGAGATTGCATTTTATTGCTGAAATAAGAAAGTATGGCAAAGTCAGTTGCCTTGTTACAAGTTCTAATTTCGAAATGCAGAAACAAATTGCAAAAAAGGAAAGTAAACTAAATGGATAAAGATAGTCTGTCATGTGTAACAGCGGCGAAGGCTCTCGCTATTCCAAGCCCTTGGCAGAGTAAGACCGTCGACGGTCGATAACTTGAATGTGCCATCTCCGAGCCTTCGTTCAATAACATACGGTCCTTCCCATTTCGGCTTCATGTGCGAAGGAAACGGATAGACTCTTTTTAAGATGATATCGCCTAGTTCGAAGGTTCGCGGACGGACCTTGGCGTTGTACAATCGGGCGACTCGACTTCGATGCGCAGCTGCCCTCAAATCAGCTTCTTCACGCTTCTCATCTAGTAGATCGAGAGATTCAACAAGTAATATAGCATTTGTCTTCGGATCATAGTATGTCACACGATGAGATGGTACTTCTAGTTCAACTGGAATAACAGCTTCTGAACCATAAGAGAGAGAGAATGGAGTGTGGCCGATCGCGGTCTTGTGGGTTGTTCGGTAAGCCCATAGAGCCATAGGAAGTTCATCGACTCATTTGCCACCGACCTTTTCGAGTCGTTTTTTCAGAATGGATTTTATAACTTTATTAACGGCTTCGACCTGTCCGTTTTCCTGAGGGTGTGCAACTGCAGAGAATTTCTTTTGGATGTGAAATCATTTGCAGAAATCTTTAAATTTAGCACTGTCGAATTGGGTTCCGTTGTCCGTAATAATGGTGTGTGGGAGACCGAATCGACAGATGATGTTACGAACCACAAAGTTTATTACTTTCTTCGTTGTAATGGTAGCGAGAGCTTCGGCTTCGGCCCACTTTGTAAAGTAATCAACTGCGACGATGGCGTACTTCGCACCACCTTTTGCCAGAGGTAGAGCACCGATGATGTCGATGCCCCACATTGCGAACGGCTATGGGCTGACCATTTGCGTTATCTCGGTAGGAGGAGCTCTAGGAATTCGGGCATATTTCTGGCACCTATCACATTTCTTTGCATAGTCCGGCGCATCGCGATTCACGGTTGGCCAGTAGTATCCGTAGCGAAGTATTTTCTTGGCAAGTGCTTGCCCCCCGGTGTGATCGCCACATTCCCCCTCGTGCACATCGTGCAATACTTGTTTAATTTCATCATGAGCGATACACCGGAGTAGAGGGACTGAGTACCCCCTTCTGTACATGAGTCCATTCTGGATGGTAAATCGTGAGGCCATCCGAAGGACCTGGATCTTTTCACTCCTGCGCTCTGGCAGGGTCCCGTGCTCAATGTAATTTCTGAGTGGGGTCATCCATGAATCCTTTTCGGGAACGGTTTCGCATACCCATTTTATTTTTGTCCGATCGATGCTTGGCGAAGATAGCGTTTCTACGGGAACGAGTCCCATTTGCTGAGCTTCACCTGTGCTGGCTAGCTTTGCCAATGAATCGGCCTTTTGGTTGCGCTCCCGAGGTATACAATAGATGGCGTAATAATCGAACTGATTTAGTACATCCTGAACTCGAGCTAAGTAAGCGGCCAGCCTTCGATCCCTTACTTGATACTCTCCCCGTACTTGACACACAACTAGTTGTGAATCACAATAAATTTCCACTGCGATAATTCTCAAATCTCTAGCAAGTTTCAAGCCGGCTAAGAGGGCTTCATATTCAGCTTCGTTATTAGTCGCACGAAAATCAAACTTCAAAGCATAGCATATGGATCGGCCTTCGGGAGTTTCAAGTACAACACCAGCGTGGGAACACCGATCGTTTGATGCACCGTCGATATAAAGCTTCCAAACGTATTCAGGGGATTTACTGGTTTCAGGCAAGTCCTCCGGAACGGTAAACTCAGCTATAAAATCGGCTAGGACTTGTCCTTGAATGGATCATCTTGGAGTGTAAGCAATATCAAACTAACTCAGTTCGATGTTCCACTTGAGTAACCTACCAGACGTCTCAGGCCGCGAAAGGACCTGTCGTAACGGCTGGTCGGTGTAAACAACAATGGGATGTGCCTGGAAATACGGTCGGAGTTTTCTTGATGCAATTACAAGGCAGTAAGTCAACTTTTCTAGCTTTGGATAGTTCCTTTCAGCCCCAGTCAATCGTTTGCTGACGTAGTACACTGGCTTCTGTATCCCGTCTTCTTCTCGAACCAAGGCAGTGCTGATAGCGTTTTCTGATATCGCCAAGTATGTATACAACTTCTCATGATCAATAGGCTTTGACAGTATTGGCGGTGTGGATAGGTGTTGAACTAGTGCTTGGAAAGCGCCCTCGCACTCTGTGGTCCATTCAAAGTTGCGTCTTCCTTTTCGGATCAGATCGAAGAAGGGAATGCATTTGTCAGTGGACTTTGAAATGAACCTTCTCAAAGCTGCTACTTTTCCATTGAGACTTTAGACTTGCTTTATAGTCTTTGGAGTTTCAAGATTTCTGATATCCCATATTTTTTCAGGATTAGCTTCAATCCCTCGAGCGTTGACGATGAACCCAAGGAATTTTCCAGATGCAACTCCGAAGTGACATTTCAGTGGATTTAGCTTCATCTTGTATTCCCGAAGTATGTTGAACATAGTTTCTAGGTCTTTGACATGGTTGGTGGAGAGTCGCAACTTCACAAGCATGTCGTCTACATATACTTCCATTGTTTTCCCGATTTGATTGGCAAACATCCGATTGACCAATCGTTGATAAGTAGCCCCGGCGTTCTTGAGTCCGAATGGCATAACCTTGTAACAGTAAAGTCCCAGATTAGTTCCGAAGCTGGTATGTTCTTGATCGGGTAAATGCATTGGTATCTGATTGTCACCAGAATACGCGTCCATGAAGGATAAGAGTTCATGCCCAGCTGTCGAGTCTACTAGCTGATCAATTCTGGGAAGCGGGAAACTGTCTTTAGGACATGCTTTATTCAGATCGGAATAATCAACACACGTTCTCCACTTTCCGTTCGGCTTTCGGACGAGCATGGGATTCGACACCCATTCAGGATATAGGGCATCCCGAATGAACCCGTTCGCTTCAAGCTTTTCCACTTCTTCTTTAAGGGCGGCAGATCTCTTTGGATCCATACCACGCCTTTTCTGTTTTACCGGGACATGCCACGGGTCAATGTTCAGGGTGTGGCTCGCGATGTCCGGTGAGATCCCATACATATCGAAATGTGTCCAAGCAAATACGTCAAGATTTGCCCGTAGAAATTCAACCAATTCATCTTGAGTTTGCTGGCTTAGCTGAGATCCAATCTTTATCATTTTCGAATCATCGTTATTGTCAACTGGGACATCAATCGTCAGTTCGGCCGGGGATGCTTGACTTTCTTTAGATTCTCCTTCGTCTTCAGTTTCTCTCGGGTCAAGATCCTTGAGGAATTGGCTGGGGTGCCCGGGCCGGGGCCCGGGCGTTAATTGTCAATTATCGGCAAAACGGACGCAGAGAGATTCCTCCACGCCCTTTCCTTTCTCCTTTCGCTGCGCCTCCCGTAGCTCAACAACATAGCAGGCTCTGGCAGCAGCCTGATCTCCCTGAATAATTCCTATTCCATGATCAGTGGGAAACTTTAAGGTCAAACACCACGGGGTGATGGCTGCCCTAAATTCAGCGAGGGCCGATCGGCCCAAGAAAGCATTGTAAGGGGAGTCTATGTCCAAAACAATGAACTGCAACATCCGTACTCTCCGACGTTCTCCAACTCCCAACTCTACTGGCAATTCCACCATTCCAGTGGGTATAGTAGCACTTCCGTTGAAACCATGGACTCGGGATTGACAAGGCTTCAAGTCCGTGGCCTCCATTTTCATTTGATCATAAGCCCGCTTGAATAAAATATTCACAGAGCTTCCACTGTCAACTAAGATCCTCTTCATCCAAGCAGGACCTACTTGTGCTGAGATGACCAGTGGATCGATAGTGGGGGCTTCGACTTTATCAGCGTCTCTGTTCCTGAACACGATGTCATCTGCCATCGTTTTCTGTTGCTTGGTCGGAACCCCTTCATCAAAACTACTACAACACTCGAAGTCCGCATGCCTGATAGAACTGGCATACGACTCCATTTCCTTCCAGCTTCGATCTGCTGGGTGAGGACCACCACTTATCGTATTGATAACCAACCTCCCGCCTGTATGAGCGAGTTCCTCCTGTCTTTCCTGATTCGGCGCACGATTCTGATTTGATGGGCCCGCATCACCAGACTGCGGAGCCCGCACATACTGATCCAACTTCCGTTCACGTATCAAATTTTCAATGAGGTCTTATAAGTGACGACACTCATTGGTGTTGTGGCCATAACTCTCATGGAATCTACAAAATTTCCCTGTTTGGATTTGTCTTTCAGTTGGTGGTTTCGGGGCAGGTTTCTTGTATTGCATGGTATTGCAGGTCTGTAGATACACATTTTCCAATGACGTGTTTAATGGAGTGTAATTATCGTACATGGAAGCTCTACGCCGTGGACCATGATTCTGATCGCGTTTTTTGTTCTGATTTCCATTGTCCCTCTGCTGATTCTGTTTATTTTGGACGTTCAAATGAATTTTTCCAAAACTATCTCCGGATTGTTTAATAGCGATGTTACTTTGTATTCCTTCGATGTTGGGCCCTGCGTCATCCTGCTTCCTAGACTGTTTTGCATCCTCCCTTCTCAGGAATTGGGCTGCCTCTTAGAATAGAAACGGTCCAATGACGCAGGTGGAATCGCTCCAAGTAACGTCTAAGTGTTTCTCCGGGAGCTTGTGTAACACTAGACAGAGTGTTGACATCTTTAGGCCTCACCACGTGCATGCGGAATTGTTCAACAAACTTGGTGGCCATTTGATCAAAACTAGAAATGGATCGTGGTGGCAAATGAGTAAACCACATGGTTGCGATGCCCCTAGGGAAATGGGGAAACTACGACATTTTACTGCATCATTAGCTCTTGCGGCATTCATCAGCCATTCGTACTTCAGGATGTGTTGATTGGGGTCATAACTCCCTTCGTAAACTGGCAAAGTTGGCATCTTGAAGCGCCGAGGTGGTACAGCATACAATATGTCATCGGTGAAAGGGGTATGACTCCGGGAGATTCCCCAGTCGTCATTAGAGAGACCCTGACTTTCACGGATCATTTGGCGGATCATCGTTGGTATATCTAGCATTCGAATACTTGGAGCTTGTTGTGCCAAGGTGTGGTAGGGTTCCACAACGCGTGTCTGGACCGGACACGGTCGATGGTCCATGCATCGCCTCCTTGGTTCAACATCCTCAGGGACATAAGGCTCGGGAGTCTGTTCCCGTTGGTTACGTCGAGGATCATCTTGGTTTCCAGCATCACCTCCTCGTTTGGTTGTGGTGGTAGTAGCAATGTTGCATGTGACATGATAAGGAGCAGCACCTCCTCAGGATGAAGGTCCTGTATGATGACTGGTGGATGGTCCAGTTCTGGGTTGTCCAAGATTCGAAGCAGGTTGGTGTCCCGTGGCTTGGGTGTAGCTTACACCTAGCCGTGGGCGTGTGGATCTGGTTTGGACATCAGAGGAGGCTGAACTCTCTGTGGAGGAATAAGAACCTTGGTCTCTTCTGGATCTTCTGTGCCTTTGGCGATTTAGCTAATTGGTCAACTCTGCGTTGGCGCGCAGTTGTTCAGTTAGCTGTTGTCGACTCTAGGTCAACTCTTGGAATAGCGTCTGGAACTCTTGTCTGGTAGCCGGACTTGTTGGATCTGAAGGTCCGGTGGCATCTTCGTTTAATGGAGGCAATTGCGCGAGATTCTACCTGTCCCGTCCTCCTTGATCAGCAGCTGTAGAGGTAGTCTGTGTACTTACCATGGTGAGGTAATGAAAGTCCTTTCCTAGATCTGATGCAAATCTGAATAGAATGGAAGGGCTTCAAAGTTCTAGATCTGGATCTTCTTCTTGGATTTATGCAATCCGATATAGATAGGAGATCCAAAGAGCAGGAGAAAAATTGGATTTTTTCTCAGTGAAAGCACCAAAGTGTTTGTACCAAAATTGGGCACAACACCCTTCGGAAGTCTTTGAAGAGATAAAGTGAAGAAATTAAATGGAAAAAGAGGAATTATCTAACAAAAACTCCAAATTTCAGAAATGAGAATAATTAAAATGCAAGGAGACACAAGAATTTAGAGTGGTTCGGCGTATTGCCTACGTCCACTATGAAGTAGTTTGCTTTATTGATCTTTCTTTGATGTTTACAATTGATTTCAGCAAATTACAGCGAATAACAATGATTTGCAGCAGTGAAATTCGTTGGTAGCAGCAACAATAGAGTTCAGATCTGGATCTGGCGGAGTCTGGGCGTTGGAGATCTCAAAGAGGAAGAAGAACCCCTTTTCTGTTGGCTTTGGGGGTCTATTTATAGTTGTAGGAGGCCGGTATTTCGCTCAGATTTCGGGAGACCCTCTCTGGCACGTGACCAGGCCCGCGCACCCAAGCCTGTGAAGTTTCGGTCCGATCCGTGATCGATACGAACAGATTTCATATCGATCAAGATTTCATCCAATGGAGTCAAAATTTGGCGTGGACATTCTTTAGCATGCACATAGTCTTCTGTGAAAATTTCATAGCATTTGGACATGTAGATTAGGAGATATGATCGATACAAAATGAGGTTCTCGGTTGGCTGTTTCGTTCGACTTGCTCTGTTCGACTCGCTTTCGTTCGACTCGGTGACGTGGCGCTTGAGTCTTTGGATCATTCTGCCTTTGATGTTGTTTTGATCGAGTCGAACTGTGCATTGATTGAGCGAGTCGAAGTGTGCACTCATTGAGCGAGTCGAAATGGAGCATCCTAAGGGATTCGAACAGTGGCTTCGCCAATGGAGTCGAACTCGGGGGAGTCAAACAGTTGTTCGAGCGGAGCGAGTCGAAGTAGGCTTCCCAGATGGGTTCGAACGGAGTGAGTCGAAGAAGGCATCTGAGGGATGCGAGCTGAGCGAGTCGAAGAAGGCATCTGATGGAGGCGAAGCGGAGCGAGTCGAAGTAGCCACTTCCGATGGTTGCGAAGCAAGTCGAAATTGTCACTTCTGATGGTTGCAAAGCGAGTCGAGGTTGTCACTTCTGATGGTTGCGAAGCGAGTCGAACTGAGCGATTCGACCGGTGGTTAGTTTTTAGTCAATTTTATATCGTTCATAACTTGAGCATACGAACTCGGATTGACTTGAGATTTGGAACGTTGACTCTCATAGCTTAGCTTGTCATGTCATACCAATGTTAGCTCGATCCGGACTCGGACAAAATTCGTCGATATTCATAGTGAGCCTGTGTATAATCGATCTCTGGGATGGATCGTCATTGGTTTACTAGTCAATTCCTTGGTGTCGCGGCCTTGCCAAAAGGCGGGATAACAGGATTAGAGACGCAAATAGAATTGTCTATGATGCTGGGGATAAGGTGTAATTTCACTACCGTTTCCAAAGAAATAAAGCTAAGAGAAGTACCAAAATCAAATAATACTTTTACATAAACACCATTTATAAGCAAAGTACCTTCGAGGACGTGTTTACCCTTCGTATCTGTTGAAGCTGATGGTTCATTCTGGATGGCAAACACCTTGTTTAACTGCGCCTTCTGTAGGAGTGGGCAGTCCTTCACTATGTGCCCGAGTTGATGGCAATTGAAACACAGAGTCTTCTGAACCATTTGGGAAATAGGTCCGTTTTGCTGCTTCGGGACTACACATCTCGGACAAAATCTGGCAAAATGACCCATCTGTTTGCAATTATAACATTCCATGTTCATATGCTTGCCTCCTTGTTTTCCTTTCCCTTGTTTCTTCCAGTTCGGGTTAAATTTTCTCTTATTCAGATTTGTAGCACCGCCACTTTGTGTTGCAACTGCTGCTGAGGGTTTCTTCTCCGAAAGTTCTTCATACCTCAAAACCATATCCACAAGCTCCATAAACGATCCCTTAAGATGAGTGGTCATCTTCTCGTGGAATTCTGCCCTCATACCTAGCACAAACATTTCATTTTTCTTAAGAGGGGTGTCTATGAGTCCAGGGCCATAACGGGATAACTCATTGAACTTCAATTCATACTCAGTCACAGACATGTCTTCTTGCTTGAGATCAAGGAAACTCCTATAAAATAGGGTCCTACCTACAGTCGGCATGAACTGCTCCTCGAACACCTCTTTGAATTTACTCCATGAAAATTAATCCTCGAGGACATCCGCCGTGACTGAGTCCCACCACACGGCCGCCCCTTCCTGTAACTGCCATGATGCTAGGACTCGCTTCTGTTCATCAAAAAGACCCAAACCCTTGAAAATTATCTCACAAGAGCGTAACCATGCTTGCACCTCGATAATAGATTTAGTACCCTTAAAGGGTCTCCCTCTAATACTCGCAAAGTCCTTGCACAGAGTTACGAAGTTCACTCGAGGCAGTACTGGAGCTACGGCCTCAACAGCTACTCTGCCACCTCCAACATTAAGGGTTCTACAATTAGTGGTTGTTGTGCTATTGGCTCCCCTGCCTCGACTTCCCCTTGTGCTCATTGTTGACTACCTGGACATAGCAAGAGGATACTTAGCACTGGAATGAAATACATTCCGAAGATGACACTAATAATATTTTATCAAAGCTGATCTAACTATCGGGGAGGTATATATATATATATATATATTTATTTATTTACAAATACGCTCTCTCAAGATTGATATTAACCCAAAAGCCTAGGTTTTCACTCAACCTAGCGCTCTGATACCAAATGTAACGGCCCGCCCTTCTTACTTCGAAAGACGAGTCGTAATATAGAAAGAAATAGGTAGAAAAGAGAATAGATGGAAGGAAAGAACTAAACAAATCACAACATCTCACAGTGGAACGGACAATATATATTACAAACATATATCACATAGTCACTAATACAATTCACAGAGTCATAATTATACATACATCATACCAGACAGTCATAGTGACCTGTCTATTCATTACAAGCCAAAATAAAGACATATATACCAATACAACAGAATATAGATATAGCTAGATACGTTGAAGCCACCTACTCCAACTCCTCCTCCAAAATACGTCGAGAGCAAACCTAGAATAACTTGGCTACTCATAAAAATTTGAGTACCCAAGGGTTTAGGGAAACAGAAAAATAAACTCTGGATCATACATGGGTCTGGTGTGAGTTTAAATTGTTTTAAATTGAAAACCATTTGAAATCAAGGGTATCTAGTAAGACTCGCCACACATAAACACGGACGGGTTTTTCCCTTACGATAACCAAAACACTTTCATAGGAAATCCAGTGATATTACAATAATGCCTAGGGTTTTCCAAATAAATAGAAGATAGCTGGAATGCTTGCATCTCACGTTCCAACATATTTGGGCACAATAAAAAACGTACGCCACTTATTGGAGATTGGGTTCCATACAATGACGGGGCCACTGGGGTACCGCCTGTCACGGTGCATATCTAGACAAATAACACCAAGGACCACGCCGAGGTCCCCTACTACACAAGACCGGACTACCCCTAACCTGGATAGTCCAAATAAGATTACCCTACGACTAGGATCATCAACTACACCAAACATACCGAGTAAAAAGGGACTCTAGATAGGGGTAACCTTACCCTACTTGGGTGCAACCCACTAAGACTTGCTGCATCTCCCCTGTTTTAGTCATTCCAGATTGATGATGCTTGAAGCTACGATTACCTTTTTAAGAACACATTGACTTGGAATGCTTTTCGTCCTCCAATGAAGATGTTCTGATAGCATTCGTCCATACAAGTTCGTTCCGGGTCCGAACGAAACCGAAGACACTATCTCCACTACACCCATATTGGAATCACCCTCAGAGTTAATTACACATAGCCCTTCCATTCTAAATCTTCATTCCGAAACTTCCCTGGAATCTTCCCAACCTAATCGTTTATTTTGAATCGATATGGTTTTCGGATAATACTGATATCCAATCCCGATCACATTGAATCCAAACGACGGATTTTTTAAGGCCAAGTTGTTTTTAACAACAATTTAAATTTGGAATACCACAATTTCAAATGGAAATTTAATCACACATGTCTATCTCTAATAAAACGTCTCAATGTTTTCATTTAAAACGTTCAATTCATTAGGGTACGTTATGTCACAGGCTCAGAACAACTGAAATGAATACACAAGAGAAATCAAGTCAAACCACATATCATGAACTATTTAACAATTTATAGCCAATATTAGTCAATCACAAACCGTCATCTATTTATTTTAATTAACCCAAAATTAATTATATCTCTAACCTTTCTTACTTATAATTAAAATTAATTCCAAAACTATTTATCCTTAATTTAATTTAATTTTTGAAATCCATTATTAATTATCTTATATAAATTAACTTAGGCTTTATCAATTTAAAGGTTAAATTCATTTAATAACTTTAATCATTAAAATTAATTTAATTCTATATTACCAAACTTAACAAAGTAATTTAGGCATAATGGTTTGGTGATAGGTAAAAATACAAGTTTCCATATTGATTTTGAATTTAGATGAATAAAATAATTGTTTTAAAAGGGTTAAAAGTTTTAAAAAAATTCACTTGAAAATCTTTAATAAAAAACAAATGCCCGGCCTGGTACGGCCCAAAACAAGAAAAACAACACCCCGTTCCTCCTTCTCTTAATCTCTCACTGCCTTTTTCTTCTTCTTTCTCCTTAACGTGCACACAGCCAAAATTTAAACCATGCATGCATATGCACACACCCTCCGGCCACCATTTCTCGCCGTCGGCCATCTTCCCAGGTCACCTCCGACCTTCGTGAACCACTGGCCCACAAAAAAAACCCAGCAAAACCCTAGTTTGAAATTTCGAACTCAGACTCGTGTCCAAGAATGAACCTGTTCCCTTACCCTACCTCGTCCAACCACCTACCATCGCCAAAAACCACCAGGAGTGTCGCCACAATGTCCTCTTCCATTCCCCTCTATACCGCACGTCTGAAAACCCTCCACGTCGCCACCATTCATCGACAACCAACCACGACAAAAAACTACCCTCTAACCCTATATCGCCTCCGTCCGACCACCACACCCATCAATAAAATACAACGCCATTTTTCTTGCTCTTCCCATCCTCCGAGCTTCCTTCTGACCCAAAGCTCGACCTTCAACATCGACTGTTTCATCGTAATTTGGTCAAAGACCAAAAACATTCATCTCCCTCTCAGTCTCTAACCACTTAATTAAAAATCTCCAGACCTCTTCCAAAATTTATCATTTTAAAAGACAATCACGATCATGTAATCGGATAAATGAATTGTAATGCTTGAATTTCTTCCATTTTGGGTTTGCTTACTGTAAATAAAACTTTTTATCCTCTATACTTAATAATATTCAATGAAACAAATTTTAAAACAAAGTATAATAGAAAATGAACAGTTTTTCTTTTAATTCCATAACCAAATATTAACCAGGGTGAGAGGTAGAGGTTTTAGAAGTTGAGCATATAGTTTCTTCAATATACAGCAGAACAGAAATGATGTACAAGGCCAAGGGTTTCTCTTGTTATACGCCTTAACATACATTCATATATAAGTATATGTATATTTCTTGTACAAGCATACTTGTCAAACAACACTTCTATTTCCATGACCAAGCATATAACATGGATTACAGTATATGAAAAGTTAAGTTTTACTCACTTTTTCCTGAAACAGAGACTGTACAGGTCTTTTGAGTTTTACAGGGTATATCTCATAACTAACACATATATAAAAGCATGGAAACTGATCAAAACATTTATAATTGATAAATAAAGAGTTTATCCAAGTTCTACAAACATATATTTGTTTACTGTAGAAGTTTAAAGGGTTTTACTTACTGTTTTTCTTTAACAATGAAAGCCTGCTTCTTTTTTTTGTTTGATCTTCTGTTGGAGCTTGAGTGTTTTTGAGTTTAAGTTGTATGCTGGAGTGTTTTCATGTGAAGCGTATATGGTTATTTATAGAGGAAAGGAAGGAATGAGTTTGAACAGGGCTGAAGCTTATCATGTACAATGTATTATTTTCTTTTTCTTTTTTTCCTTTGATTTGAGATTTATGACTTGATTTAAAAATTAGATTGACTTGATTTGAAAATTGAGAGGGGGATTGGATTATTTGTATGCTTGAATTGATGTGAATTTATTTATGTATAAACAATACATATATACTTCATATATATAAACATAGCTTTATTTTTACCATATTGACACATTTTTACCTTATACAAACATATATGTTTCACATGCCTAAGCCTTGTGTTATTAATATAGATTTTAGGGACAGTTTGACACAGGTCCCTAATAAGTTTCAAAATACACAAAAACCCCAGTAAAATAAAGTTTGTAAATTAGGTCCCTAGAATTAAGTTACTGAATAATGACATACACTTATGCAATTATTCAGTGAATAATTGCAGACATTTATGCAATTATATCAAAAAATTGCGGAAAATTCCGCAATTATTCATCCAAAAAATTGCGGAAATTTATGCAATTTTTTCAAAAAATTGCGGAAAATTCCGCAATTATTCACCCAAAAAATTGCGGAAATTTACGCAATTTTTTCAAAAAGTTGCGAAAAATTCCGCAATTATTCACCAAAAAAATTGCATAACTATATGCAATTACTTAGTAACTTAATTCTAGGGACCTAATTCACACACTTTTTTTACTGGGGTTTTTGTGTATTTTGAAACTTACTAGGGACCTGAGCCTAATATTCACTAGATTTTACCTATACCCTATAACTAACATACAAATATAATTAGCCACTTATATGTATTTATTCCTATTTTTATATATTCTATTTTAAATTTTATATCAAAGTTATGCATATACCCACTCATATATATATATATATATGTGTGTGTGTTCATATTCAATAATAGAAAGGTGGAATTTTTATTTAACTATTTTTGAGAGATTAAGATTTTAGATTTTTAATTCATAGCTTCCCGAATATATATATATATATATATATATATAAAGATCATAATTTTATTATTTGACCGATAAAAATAATATTCCAATATTTAAAATCAGTAAAATAATCAAATAACACGTCTCAAAAACTCGGTTCGTTACATGAGCAAGCAGATTCGTGAGCTTTTGGAGAAGGGGTTCATAAGAAGGAGCATTTCAGAGTGGGGAGCGCCAGTCGTCTTCGCCACTTAGGAAGATGGTTATATCCGACTTTGCATGGACTATAGGGAATTAAATAAGCTCACCAAGAAGAACCGACATCCACTCCCTAGGATTGATGATCTCTTTGACCGGTTGGTAAGTTCTTCGGTTTTCTCTCAGCTTGATTTTGCCACGGTATTCCATCAGCTTTGAGTCGCTGATGACAGTATAGATAAGACTGCCTTTAGGACACCGGACGGATTCTTCGAGTGGTTGGTTATGCCTTTTGGGCTAACCAATGCCCCAGCCTATTTCGTTGATTTGATGAGCTGCGTCTTTAGGGATGTCCTAAACAAGTTTGTGGTGGTATTTGTGGATGATATCTTGGTATTTTCCAAGAATATTGAGGAGCATGTTGTTCATTTGGAAGAAGTTCTTCGCACACTTTGTAGTCATCATTTGAGAGCTAAGTTTTTGAAGTGTCATTTTTGGAGAGAGGAAGTTCATTTTTTGGGGCATGTAGCTTTGAAGGAAGGTTTAGCTGTTGGCCCTGCCAAGGTTATTGCAGTGCAAGATTGGAAGGCCCCTAAGAACGTTACCAAGGTTAGGAGCGTCCTAGAATATTGAGGAGCATGTTGTTCATTTGGAAGAAGTTCTTCGTCCAAGGTTAGAAGTTCATTAGAGACTTTGCCAAGATTTCGGCACCACTCACGTGCCTTACTAAGAAGAATAAAGCTTAATGTGGGACGTGGATAGTGAGGATTCCTTCACAAAGCTTAAGAGAGCCCTTACTAGTGCACAAGTGTTAGTTTTAACCGACGGAGCTAAGCCTTTCACTATATACACTGATGCATGTGGAACGGGTCTAGGAGCGGTGTTGATGCAAGAAAGGAGGGTAGTGTGTTATGGTAGTAAGCAGTTGAGGACGCATGAGTAGAACTACCCTACCCACGATTTGGAGTTGGCTGCCACAGTTTTTACACTCAAGTCTTGGAGGCACTATTTGCTTGGAGAGAGGTTTGAGCTTTTTATCGACCATAAGTCTTTGAAGTACTTATTCTCGCAGAAGGACTTGAACTTGAGGCAACAGAGGTGGATGGAGTTTTTAGCCTCATATGATTTTGAGATAGCTTATACCCCTGGCAAGGGTAATGTGGTTGCGGATGCATTGAGTAGAAAGAAAGCAACCTTTAGTCCTTTGTTCATAGAGTGGAGGAGCTTGGAGTTTATTTCTACCTTTGATTTTAAGCCCTCTACGGACATTAATCCCGGATTGTTGGCAACGTTAGAGGTGATGCCTACCCTTATGGATCAGATTGGCTCAAGGCAGCGGAAGGATTCGGAGCTCATAGACATTATGGATAGGATTAGCCTAGGAGAGGTATCGAGACATCTCCAACGCTATTCCATTGATAGCAGAGGGTGGCTTAGAAGAGATGGAAGGTTTTGTATTCCACATGCCAGTGACCAGTTGAGAGCAGATTTGAAGGAGGCGCACCATTCCTGTATGACTAT
Source organism: Allium fistulosum (assembly GCA_030737815.1). Classification (NCBI taxonomy): domain Eukaryota; kingdom Viridiplantae; phylum Streptophyta; class Magnoliopsida; order Asparagales; family Amaryllidaceae; genus Allium; species Allium fistulosum. The sequence goes on along the minus strand of CM060906.1, from coordinate 715,991,327 downwards.
TCATCCGAGTGGTGACAAAATGTATCGGGATATGAAGAGGATGTTCTAGTGGGGTGGTATGAAGAAGGACGTGGTAGAATTTGTAGCTAAGTGTCTCATATACCAAAGGGTAAAAGTAGAGCAGCAGAAGCCCAGTTGATTACTTCATCCCTTAGATGTGCCGGAGTGGAAGTGGGACAGTATTTCTATGGATTTCATTGATGGTTTACCCCATTTTAGAAAAGGGAACACTAGCATTTGGGTGATTGTTGATAGATTGACCAAGAGTGCTCACTTCATTCCAGTTAAGAGTTAGCGTACGGTTTCATATTTGGCATCCTTGTATGTAAGAGAGATAGTCTGCCTACACGGAGTTCCTTCTAGCATTGTTAGTGATAGAGATCCCATTTTCACTAGTGAGTTTTGGAGAAGCTTATAAGAGGTGCTAGGGATGCAACTTAGGTTGATTACGGCCTATCACCCCCAGACAGATAGCCAAACGGAGAGGGTAAATAGGGTGCTTGAGGATTTGCTGCGGATGTGCATTTTGGACTTTGAAGAAACTTAGGAGGAGCATCTTCCGTTGGTTGAGTTTGCACATAATAATAGTTACCAAACAAGTATAGGAATGGCACCATTTGAGGCTTTATATGGGAGACCTTGCAAGTTCCCATCATGTTGGGTAGAGTCTACGGAGAAGTTATTACTTGGACCCGATATGGTTAGGGAGACCTCTGAGAGGGTGGATTTGATTCGGTGAAGGATGAAGATGGCTTAAGATAGACAGAAGTCATATGAAAACAAGCAGAGGAAAGGCTTAGAGTTTGAGGTTGGAGACTTAGTTTTTATCAAAGTATCCCCACTTAGGAAGGTGGTAAGATTCGGATCAAATGGAAAGTTAGCCCCTAGATTTGTTGGACCATTTCCTATCATAGAGAGAGTTGGAAAGATGGCTTATCGAGTAAGGCTATCTGATAGGCTCGTAGGAGTGCACGATGTTTTCCATGTTTCGCACTTGCAAAAGTGCTTACAAGACTCGGCGGAGGTTGTGGAGCCTAGTCAGTTAGAGGAGGTGGAGGTAGAAAGGGAAGCTTCTGTTCGACGTATCCCCATGAAGATAGTTGGAAGAGACATCAGGCGACAAGGAATAAGGAGGTTCCACTAGTGAAGGTGCAATGAAGAGAGGATGTTGTAGACACCACTTGGGAAGCAGAAGAGAAGATTCGTACTTCCTATCCTCATCTTTTTTATAGTAAGTTTTAGAATTCTTTTTTCCATCTTTAGATTTGAATAGGTTCTTTCCTTCATTATCCTTTGAGAGGGTAGAACTTGGGATTTAACCTATGGATGATAGGATTTGATGTAAACATGTTAATAGGACATGTTATGAATGATGTATGCTAGCGGTTGCAAGTGTTCGCTAGTGGATGCTATGGATGCATATAGGTACACTAGGCACTATTATTCCCTAGGGATCGGCCTAACTAGGACACTAGAGCATATGCATATAGATGTGTGTGCATTTTTATTTTATTTCCATGGTTGCTATAAATGGATGTTTATCACTTGATTGTTGCATTTGGATGATGTTTGTAGCATGCATATAGAACTATCGGTTATCATTAGGAAATTTTTGCATTCATTTGGATACATGGCACGGACATGATTACATAAAAGGAGGTCAACTGAATCAGTGGACCGCCTAATCTTTTGCATTAGTTAGGGACATTTACACTACACTAATTGCATAAGTATCATAAATTGCATTAGAAAAACTTAAGGACAATGGATGAATGGTTTAAGACTGAGTAGTTGATTGTAGAGTTGGATGAAAACATTTAGTACATTCTTTTATCCTTAGAGATTTCGAGGACGAAATCCCATAAGGAGGGGAGAATGTAACAATCCAAAATTTAACCCGCAATAATTTATTTTTTAATTAATTAGATAATAAAATAACTTTGTGAAATTATCAGAACTAAGCCACGGAAGTTGCACCATTGTGTCTGTTGTAATTTTCTAGTCAATTTCCATATATAGAACGTCAGAAACCGAGCTAATATGACCAAGTTATAAAATAATAAAAATAAGTAGAAATAAAAAAATAAAAAAAAATAAAAAAATACAGGTCGATCGGCCGGTCGACCTGGGCAAGGGGGCGGTCGACCGCCCGGTCGACCTGCCTTGCCTATTGGAAAGCGAACGAACGTTCGTTCGTTCAAACGATTCGGTGACGAGTGAACACGTATTTTTCATCGTTTAAACCGATCTGGTCCCTCCTTTTCTACATCCGATGGCCCCTATTCAGCCTATGACGTGGTTGCATCCTATTCAATCTCCAAATCCAATGGTCCGAGATCCACTTCCACACCTATAAATAGACCTCTAGACCTAACACTTTTTCTCATTCTAGGTTTTCTCCAATTGGGTTCACCTTTCTAGGAAAGACCCTAAACGGAATAATTTTTCCAAATGAGAAAATCATTATGAATTAAATTATTTTACAACTCCAAGTGGATCCGGAAAGACCAAAGGAAAAGCTTAGGACCGGAGGTGAGTGATAGTAATTATTTTAAGATTTCTTTAAGTAATTTAAAATATTATGGTTTCCAATAGTTGTAGTTTTACTACGATTTTTGGAATAGACTTTTCAGTAGTTTATTTACAATTTTTAGAGTTATTTTCACTCTATTTCCTTTTAGCTATTCTTTTCAGTAATTTTGGTTTATTTCTATTAGTTATAATTTATTACTATTAAGCATAGCTTTTTATTGATTTACAGTTTATTTACAGTATTTAAGTTTATTTACTGTTATTTATTTCTTATTTACATCTTTTTCGAAGTTTTGGATTTTATGCAAGCGTCTATTCTCTTCAGCCCCCTTTTCTTCGCGTATGAATTAGAATAAATTAAACGCGAATATGAATTATATAAGTAAGAATATTGAATGAAGAAAATAAGATGAAAATTATAAAGACTGTATTGGACTGAAATTACGCCTAATTAGAATTGGACTAATTAAAGATAATTGGCATAGTTATAACTTAGAATTATAACTAAATAGAGTAAAAGATTGAAGAAGCTTATTTTCACACTTAGACCTTGGGTTAAGTAATAAGCATGACTATAACGTAGGTTATAATAAGAAATGGAACAGAATGAGGCTTATTTTAAGACTTAGGATAAATTAATAAGCAAAGATAGTAGGGATAAATTGTATAGGCTTATTTAAAATAATTTATCTAAGTTAATAAGCTAAGATGAAAGTAGGACATGTGCCAAATAGCATTCCCTATTAGACAAAACAGGGAGCCTAGGGCACGCTTATGCTAAGAATGGTAGTAATTGGTCAAATAGAAGTCCAAAACACGGGGGATTTGGATAAGGGGTGCAACTAGATATTGTTTGGATGAAGGGCCAGTGCCAACAGCATTTCTTCTATAGATTATGGAGACACGGTGATCTCACGTTAGCTTAATGTGGGATGAGGGACACGCTTATGCTGGATGTTGAGGTATTAAGAAGACCCAATAGGTGAAGCAAAAGGTAGCATGGGCATGGTGGCAGTTACGCGTGCGACATCCATTCGGGTGCTCAGTAATAACTATGAGTTCCAAGCACTTAGTATGAGTGTCTTTCGTAGACAACATTGCCTTCTGTGTAGGGAGCTATATATGTCGTCTGGATCCATAGTGGTTGCTCTATACATCATCTGTAGATATCATTGGCTGTTGTGTAGGGATTTATATAGCGGCCGGTCCACAATAAGGTCTATGGAGTAGCAGGCCGATCAAAAAGGGTAGAATTAGGGTCACATCCTAATTACAAGATTAGGAATTCAACATAATTAAAGCAGAAATCAAGACAAGTGCAAGCAATCAAAGTTAACCTATCTTATAAATTGATCAATATTTAATCGTATTTATTTCCAGTTTATCTCTTTCCTATTTTCTTTGTTATCCTTATTTATGCTAGAACTGTTGTAGAGTCTATTACTTTTATCTTGCTTAAAGACTCTAGCAATTACTATCATTCACCAGACTTTTAGTCTGACCCACTCCTCTATTTCCCCCTTTTTTCCCTTAGGCAATCAAGGGAGATGTCAGTAGATTGCTGTAGCTTGGAGTTTTTCTTGGAGGAGATTTCTTCTATGTACTTCTTTTATTTTCAACTTTTTTTCTTTCTATGTACTGGCTCATTATGAGGGATATTATATACTCTGATTTTGAGACTATGAATTTTTATTTCATTAGACATGATGGGTTTTGAGATATGGATGTTGTATTTGGTATTTGACTTATTTATGAAGTAATTATGAAGCCTTGTTTTAAATTAAGATATTATTTTAGTTTTCGCTGTTTTTACCTACTTTTGTCTTGTGAATCTTAATCTCTGTTAGTTTCAGTTATACCTACAACGCACCACACCTTTTAATATGTCCTTTTGGGTATATTAAGGGATGTGTGGTGTTTCACATAATGTACGAAACCTCAATGAAAATAATTCATTCGAGATAAGCAAGTAAACCATAGTGAGAGACTGTGTATTCAATATGATTGATTACGATTGAGACCTTGTTGTGTTAGATGTAACACTAGGCTAGGAGCTACAAGACAGATCTAAGAATTTGATCATTGAAATATCAGTTTGATCAGTTTATGTATAATGCAACATATTTGATATACATAAACGTTGACCAAACACTTTTTTTACGGAGTTAATTATGACATTGTAGTAATGATTTCCCTTTAATGGTTCGATTGTGTAGAAAGGAAATCGAATGTATGAGAGTGGATGTAACCTATGGTATAGTTGGGATGAAGAGAGTGAATGATCACTTTTACTTCATAAAGAAACACTGAAAATGAGAATTGTAAAATAAAAAAAAGATACTTAAAAAGGAATAGGAAAAATGATATCTATTCCATGTTTTTCCACATAGAAATTTTTTCTCTATAAGATTTATTTCTTTGAATTTAAGATATTTAATTTGAAAATTCTCGACTGTAACTAGTTTAGTAAATGAAATAAATAGCCTATATTAAGTGGTTGAATGGAGCTTTGTATTTTATATGCTATTATAGTAATGGCAGAAATAGTAGGAGCATGCCATATAATACTTATTGGTCGCATCAAATTATGAAATTGTTTTGGTAAAACATACTATACATTATTTTTGAAATAATAATTGCTTATCAATGTTGAATAAAAAATAGGCATAGTTTTATTTCAATATGAATATTTGTTATAAAATAAAACTATAATAGTGGTAATTGTGATGCATTGGAAAATACATAAGTATCTAAATTTATTTGCAATTATTTTGGAATTATAAATTAAACCATAATTTTAAGAAATAATTCTTTGGTTATATGATTATTACTAGTGAATTATATCTCAAACAACTATGGTCAAGGTATTCATTCAGTGGGAGCGACATGAGAGTTGATGAACTCTTTAGATTGATACATATAGATGTGTGTAATCGCAAGTTTAATAATACCATAATGATCCCAAAGACTTTGTCGAATCCACCAATCATAAACATTAACATATGTATCTGATACACATGTAGCATTTCTATGATAAGTTCATAGAATATAAAATGGAAGTAAATGAAATTACATGCAATAGAAAATAAAATGATTCGATTTGATTGAATTGGTGAGTATTTTAGAAAGAGTTCCAAACATACCTAAAATAAATAATGGTTCGATCTAAAAAGTCACTCCTCCCTATGATAAATAATGATGTATCAATGAGGAGTAATTGAAATTTATTGAATAAAGTAAAATTGATGATGATTGAAGTTGAGTTTACTTCTTTCTGTAAGATCATGTACTTAAGAGTAGTGTAGTACACAAGGTTAAAATTAATTTCATCTAAAGAATAGTTTACAAAATCATATAAGATAAGAGTTTGTTAGAAACCTCAACATATCCCTAGCCAAGGAGTTGATAGGTTGTGCGAGTGAAAAGACTACACATAATGTTTTTATGTGATGACTCGCCTTTTCGACCCTCCAAAGTCAACACTCATACATCCATGGTATTCACGTGCTGAGCATCCAAGTGCTGGAAAAATAGACTGTTGGGATGAAAGAAAAGAAAAGATAGAATAGAATCTCACATCGTGACGAATATATATAATATCCAAATGATCTTTACAAAAGAAAACTTTAGTATACATACGTCAACCTGGACAGTTATAACAACCTATTCTTACAAATACTTATAAATACAAAAGAAGAAATACAGCAGAAAATAAAATTCATCATGGTCTTGGAGCCGTCCAACTTGTCTTCTATAGCTCCAGAGCGTCTAAAGCTAACTTCGGAAAATACTCAGGTCTGATCTGAGTATATAAGAAAATAACACTCGGATCAGTCTGGTAAACCAGCATGAGAAACTCAAATGATATGGACTGCTATATTTATAAACCCTTTATAAATAAAAGTATCTTGTAAGACCATGCTTCACATAAACACCGACTAGTTTTTACCTTACGATAACCAAACCATCTTTATAAAAAAATCCAGTGATATCATAATAATTCTAGGGTTTAAAATAAATTATAACATATTTGGAATGGTTACCCATAATTACATTTAAGAGTACTAGGTTCTACAACTAAAACTAATAGATGTGTATTGGAAGTTGGATTCCATACAATGACAAGGCATTGGGGTACCACCAACCACGGTACTTCTCTAGATAAAATATACCGAGGGCCAACATATGGACCCCCTACCAACTCAAGATCGACCTACCCCTTCCTGGATTGTACCAAATATATCATTAGCCCGATTGCTTTACAACCTGTTCCTCATGAGCTCGCATGCGCATACAAAATCCATAATTATCTAGAAAGGTGATGACCATACCCTAATAGGTGCGACCCACATAGCCCTGCAGTATGTAGCGCCTCACCTCAATACTTATATTACCCAAGAATATTACAAAGTAATATTATCAAGTAATACATAGAGTAAATGTAATGAACGGGCCTTTCGACCCTCGAAAATCGACACTAATACGTCCACTGTATTTCGTGCTGAGCAATCGAATGCTGGAAGACCTGATCGTTAGGGGAATAGAAGAAGAAAGAAAGAAGAAAACTAAACAACATAGAATCCTAGAGCGGAATGAATAATCTATAATATACAAAAAATCTTTACACAAAGAAAAAATGTAATATACATACACTAACCAGGGTACACTAACCTATTTCAGCCCGGATAGTTATAATAACCTATCCTTACAATTGCTGACAAATACAACCAATAGTCAACACAGCGAAACACAAAGAAATACGTAGATATGTCTTGGACCTCTAGCTCGTTCCTTGAGTTCCAATGCATCCAAAGCAATCGTAAATATGCTTGGTCTGATCCGATCATTAAAAGGGAAGAACACTTGGATTAGTCTGGTAAAACCAGCGTGAGAAAAACACACCCAAATGTAATTTAATGTTTATCAAAAAACTTTCAAATAAAGGTATCTCGTAAGACCACGCCGCACATAAATACGGACGGGTTTTTACCTTATGATAACCAAAACATTTTCTATAGAAAATCCATTGGTATTATAATACTGTCTAGGGGTCAAAGTGAAATATGAATATAGCTAAAATACTTGCATCTTACATACTAACATAGTTGGGCACAACTAAGTCCGTAAAGCTCGTATTAGAGAATGAATTCCATACTATAACAATTTAAGGAACTACCTTTCGATGGTACATCTCTAGATAAAATGCATCAGGGTCTGACAAGAACAATTTATACCCCTTCCACACAAAACTGGCCTATCACTTGACTAATAGTACCGAATATGATCACCCCACATTGGGCCCTGAAGCATACATGATTAGATGGTAATCCATCTAGATTTGGAATGACCATACCCTAATAGGAGCGATCCACATGGCCCTATTGCATGCCCAATTTTTGTCATTTCCCGGTTGATGAGGCTTGAGGCTACGTTTACCATCTATATAGCACTTTCCACTTTGAATGCTAACACTGCCCTCTAAGCAGTAATGCAATGCCAACATTCATCCATACAAGTTGTTCAGGACATGAACAAACCGAAGGCACTACTTCTACTACATCAATTTTGGAATCATCCTCAGGATCAATAGCAAGCAGCCCTTGCACTTCAAAGAGCTTCGCCTTCAAATTCCATCATTTTCAAGATATTTTCACTTCGAAGCGCTTGAGTTGGATCAAAGTGGTTTTCGGATAACATATCTGATCTAGTCACTTCGAAACAACATTTGATAGTTTAAATCTTCGGGTCAGACATGGGTAGTGTAATTAAACTCAAGACAGCTTAAATCTTACTTTTAGTAAACGCTTTGAAAATCAAAGGTATCTCGTAAGACCATGCCGCACATAAACACGGACGGGTTTTTACCTTAAGATAACCAAAACACTTTATATAGAAATGCAATGATATTATGATAATGTATAGGGTTTTCAAGTACAATAGAACATAGTTGAAATGCTTGCATCTAACATTCCAACATATTTGGGTACAACTAAATCTGTACCGCACGTATTGGAGAATTGATTCCATACATGATCAGGTAAGAAACTACCTTCCAAAAGGTGCACATCTAGATAAAATACACCTAGGGTCTGACAAGAACATCTTGTACCCCTGCTACACTGAATCGGCCTACCACTTGACTAGTAGTACCAGGTACATCACCACCACGGTTGGGATCAGCAACCATACAGGAGCATATAAATGGGTCAAATATCGATTCTAAATATGGTAATGACATACCCAGATGGGGGCGACCCGCATAACCCTACTGCACACCCTGTTTTGGTCATTTCCGGTTAATGAGGCCTGAGGCTATGTTTACCTTTACTATAGCGCTGCCACTTGGAATGCTACATCGCCTTCCAAATGTTGACATAATGTTAGCATTCATCTATACAAGTCGTTCAGGAGATGAATGAACCGAAGGCATCACCTCCACCACACCCATTTTGGAATCACCCTCAGGGTAGTAGCAAATAGCCCTTGCACTTCAAAGTCTTCATCTTGGACCTTGCCTTCACTATTTCCAATTTGAAGGCTTACATAGGTTCGAAGTGGATTTTGGATAACAACTGTTATTCGATCCCGGTCTCCCCAAACCACCACTCGATAATTTAAAAGGTCAAGTTGTTTATAGTGGACCATTCCACTATCATGGCGGAAGATTTACATATGAACATACATTCCATATGCTTAGATTATCATGGCCCGCTTATAGAAATTAACTCCCTTGTATTCATCACGTTCCCAAAGTGCAGTATTTGTGATAAGTACAAGTCGACTTACTTTCAATAAACATGTTAACTTTTTATTAAAATTACTTTAATTCATCTGGCTACTTAATAGCATGGATAAGAGATCCTTTGGTTTTAAAACAATTTTCTTAAACAAGAAAGTCGATTAAAAATAAATAATCGATAGAGTTTTTAAAGGAAAACTTTAAAATAAATAAACTTTAATTAAATCATAAGTTTAAAATTTAATTCAACTTTAATTAATCAAAATTATTTCATAAATAACCTTAATTTTTCTAAGTTAGGTCTTAATTTATCTAACTAATAATTAAACCTTGATTAAGCTTGGTTAAGTCAAAATTAAACCTTAATTAAATAAAATTAATCAAAAGATTTTTTAATTAACCTTAATTAAATAAATTTCATTTATAATTGAACTCTAATTAAGTAATAATTAAGTATATAATTACCCCTTTTATTTAATAATAATTAAATAAATAATTAACTCTAATTAATAACAATAAATAATTAATTTACTTTAAATTAATTGATTAAAGTAATTAAACTTGATAAAGTAAAAATTATTTACTTTTTTTCATAATTAAACATATATTAAAACTTCCTTAGTTAAAAATTATTAACTTAGTACATAAATTCTTAAACTCTAATTACTTAATGAATTTAATAATAATTACCCTAATTAATAAATAAAATAAATAAATCATTAATAATAAAAGCTTAAACTTTTTACCTACTTCAGTAGTTTTAAATGAGTTTTCAAAATCAATCCAAAAGAAATCACTTTAAAACTTGAAATCGTGAAATTTTCCGAACTGCATCCATAGCGACTATCGTTATAAGCGCGATTCGCTGGAACTGATTTCAAGGTGAAAACCTCACTTTAACTTTAGCTACTCCAGGTTTGAAAACACAAATGGAAGAATTTTGAAAACTTAAACAAAAGGGTTTTCAAAACTTAAACAAAAGGTGAAAACTTGGAAAACATTTACTAAATCCAAAACTAGAAAACAAACTTTTGTTTCCAATCGGATCTCAAGTCCTTTGCAACTTTTCAAATTTATAACTTTACAACATTTTTCATCACATCTACTCGGTTAGTTTCACAAACACACTACCATCATATTATAATGAACCATTCACATATCCATATCCAAACATATCGTTTAACAACTAAATAACAAATCCAAGCTCAACCACAAACTTATAATCGTATGCCATCAAAACAACACGATATTTCAACACAACAACCACTATATTTTCACAACATATAGTTCATCAAAATAAAGTTATTTTCTTTTCCAAAAACAAGAGTTTTACTCACTAAAACTTTATTAATTCAAGGCGAACTTTTGCTAAAACTTGAAAACAACTTAGGAACTTGCAAAAATTGAAACTTTGGATGGTCAAACACCTTAAATGGGCTCGGCCATGTGGGCTTTGGGCTCGGCCGTATGGAGTTTTGGCTCAACTATGTAGGCTAAGGGAATTTAAGTGCTTGTATTTTGGAAGAGGAGGGTTGTAGAGCTTGTAGAAGTGTTGTAACATCCCCTATCTGGAGGCTCGAAGCTAAGCGCTACAGATGTTGCAGTCATCCATAGTATTAACTTCCGGTGATCAAATACAATAATGTTAATGGTATCCATAATATCAAAAGCACTTGAATATGAAATAAAAACATCACAAATTAAAACTTTTTTTGATTACATTTCAAAACAACATTTCATATTCAAATTACATAATCCCAAACATTTCCTAGGTTTTGATCAAATATAATTATTACAAAATACGCCAAGAGCGACATATAAAGATGCCTCCTTAGTTGACCAGAATACTATAAAGTAATAATTGGCATAATACAACACAACGGAAATAAAACAAACAGAAAAACTCCTAAATAGCTAACTTCAGCCTCCTGCTCATCTTCGGAAGCTTTATTCGTCAACCTACTAAACCTGTAAATCCTTAACCCCCAGCATACTCAAACCAATTTTGAGCACCCAAGAGTTTAAGGGGAAAAACATAAACTTCGAGTCAGACATAAAGCCAAGTGTGAATAATACTATACATCTCGGTTATTTGATATTAAGTCAGACCACCCCACTTAGCGGAACGGGGTTCCCCTCAATAATATCCTTTTAAAACATATCTTTTGCAAATCATAATCCTGCAACCAAAACTGGTTAAAACTCTAAAGCATTATCATGTAAACATACATATCAGGTAACAAATGGACCATCTGTCCGAACATTATAGCTTTGTTTGGCTAATTACTAACCTTTGGCTGACTCGGGCCTACCAGACAATATAAACAAATAATCTAACACCTGTTAGACACTCCTTTTCTGGACGGTCTATCCCTAACTTATCTTCTCCTAGGGTCACCCGATCCTAATGATTTTGCGGGCTCGCCAATAACCTACCTCTGTACAAGTATATTCCCTTTTGTGTGTAACATCATTTTAGTCTTACCTGTGACAAAGCCCTACACACCGAAATTTTAGACTAAATTAGCTAGAGGCTAATAGCTAATGTATAAGGTGCGACCCTATACCAGTCTCATCTGGTATATAAATATCTGAGTTGTTTTACTTAGGGTTAACTACCCATATTTTTCCTTGAACACCTTTCCTCTCAAATTGATTCAAACCATTCTTTAAACAAGGAAAAATATACTCTATGCTTTACTCAAATCACCTTGCCATGTTATACATACTTTACTTAAGACTTTGTTGATGAAAACATTTAAACCTCTGAAAGTACCCCTTCCGATCCATTGAAAGTACACCTTTCGAAACCATTGAAAGTACCCCTTTCGAAAACAAGTAAGCCCCTTTCTTTCACCTAGGCCGAAAGGCCAAAACATTCCTTTCAAAACCATTCATATAAACCTTTCGAAGCCATTGAAACACCTTTCCTTCGAAAGCTATAAAACCCTAGACATCCTTTCTTTAAAACACTTAAACATTGCCTTTCGAAAACATTAAAAAACCTTTCCTTTCAAACCTTTCGAAATCTTCCTTTTAAACCTTTCAAAACTATTAGGGAACCACCCCTTCAAAACCTTCTTTAAAACCTTTCGAAAGCATTAAAACATCAAACCTTTCGAAAGCCTTTGGGTTTAAGTAAAACTTGTGGAACATTCTTTCAAAACCATTCAAAACTATCTCTTTGGAAACCTTTTAGGTTCTACCTTCAACAAAGCAAAAGGGTCATAAAACATTTAATTCGAAAGCAATCCTTTCGAAAGAATTTCCTAAGTAAAGAAGTGATGGTGTCAAAACCAACCCTTTCGAAAGCGTTGGAGAAGCGGCTAAGTTTTAAAACAAAACAATCCCCTGGAAAGCATTACTTCGAAAGGAAAAAGGCAGCAGCAAAGGGATTTCGACCTAACAAAAGCTTATACTTAAAACAAAAGGCACAACCTCTTCGAAACCTTTCTTTAAATAAATTTGACCTAGTCGAAAGCCAACTTAGTCGAAAGCTACTCAGTCGAAAGCAAGGCAGGCGCATTTTCATTTAAAAGCAAAGTAGCGCTTCAATCCCTTCGGAACCCCTGGTTTCGACCCAATACTTTCCACCTATATCCAATTCGCTGCGCACCAAGTCTTTGATGTCATGCGCATTGGTTTCAATGGTGATGGTGGCGGAACTATTAAGTCGGAACCCCTGGTGCCGAAAGTGGCGAAACAGGTAAAAAGCTTGTTTAAACTGAATTTTATCCTTTTAAAGTAATCTTTTCAACTAACCTGCCTTGTTTGTTAAAATATGATTGGTTGCTACTTTCTTTTCTAAAATTGCTGCCAATATTTCAGAAATAAATAATTTAATTAATTTACAAAATAACCCTTCTCCTTTTATAAATATATAAAACATTTAAGTCCCATGCCTTAAATAATTTTATATATCTATTAACACGCTTGGGAAAAATTCTACAAAAATTCCAAAAAAATCAATTTTAATATGTTTTCTAACTTATAATAATTTCAGACCCAAAACATATATTATTTAACCATAAATAATTTTAAACCCAAACAATCAATTTCCTCACTAGAAAATTAATAATAAATCCACATTAATTCAGTAAATTATGAAAATTAAAACCCATCTCTGAAATATCATTTTCGATCTAAATCTAAAACCACAATGCATTTGGATGTCATTAAATAGGGTTTTCACATTAAAACATATCACAAAACCTATATGAATGAGCATTAATCATTAACAAGCATATATATATTGAATATGCTAGTATATGATTTTTGTTTGAAGATAATAAACATATATATATATATATTCATTTAAATGTATTTGTTAATGTACTATTTTATTTTTCACATATTTAAATAAGTATTTGCTGAATAAAATAAATAACTTAGAATTTAAATTCAAACAGATATTTTATTTAAACAAATATTATATTACAATTTTGAATAGTACAAATTTGAGCTCTCACTATATATATACAAATTCAATTTTAATCACATCACATTTTTCACTATACATACATTTGCACCTCACTACATTTCACTCATTCACTCGTATTTGATCTTCAACTCTATTCCAGATTGAATCCAGCATCTAAGCAATCTGCAAACTAAACACTAACGCGGAAAAATTGAAAAGAAAATATTATTTGCCTCAATTATTTGGGTTGTTCGTCATCATTTATTTTTGAATTCATCTACAAGAACCACTTGTGACATGCACAGTGTATCACTGTACATGCCACAAGGCCGTGCACACCGATATACACTTGATAAAATTACAGGGACAGGTGAGCACAAGGTCAAACCCAATCAAAAGTCGGGTTCAACTCAAGTGTAATACAAATAAAGTCACGACACGAGCACAAGGTCAAACCCAAGCTATAAGCTGGATTCAACACAGGTGCAATCAAAATGTACAAGTTCAATAAAATGGTCAAGACAACTAAAACAACTCGACCAGTCCAAAATCAAAAATGAACAAGTACAAAAGGTAGTGGACAACACACAAATTCCAAAATCACTTGAACCAGAGAACTTGAAGTTCAGTGGCAACCAAACAGAATGAAAACTGCAAATACCAAAGTGAAGCCACCAGACTACATGAAGTCTAACAATGACCAATGGAACCTGACTCGAAGCAATGCAACAGTGAATCAAAGCCTCAGCAGTCAATGGTGTAGCCTCAACAGTCAATGGTTCAAATGTCATACAACAAAAACTAGAGCATAACAGCAGACCACATGAACACAGTATGCAAGCATTTTGAAATAAATCCAGGCACCAAGTATACACAACAAATGATCACAATGAGACAGCAGCTATTTTGACAAAGGAAGACAGTTTCACAAGAACAAGCAAAGCTACTACATGGTGCAGCAGATATCAAGTGAAGGCCAGAAAATCAAGGAGCAACATCATGAACCAGTTCATATACAAGCTCAGACTCAAGTGAAACCAAGGCCACAAATTTCAACCAGATCAATGAGCATGCACATCACAAACAATGACATCAGCTTCAATTGGAAACAGTTCAAGAATGAACCAGTGAAGACACACATGATCACAGTGATCAAGTGAAGACATATCAATGAAATGAACAACATCAAAATGTAGTCACACGGTAATACAACAAATATGCAAGCAATCAAACTACAGCATGGCACAAAGGCATAAACCAAAATGTACAAGTTCAATAAAATGTTCAAGAAAACTGAAACAACTCGACCAGTCCAAAATCAAAAATGAACAAGTACAAAAGGTAGTGGACAACACACAAATTCCAAAATCACTTGAACCAGAGAACTTGAAGTTCAGTGGCAACCAAACAGAAATGAAAACTGCAAATACCAAAGTGAAGCCACCAGACTACATGAAGTCTAACAATGACCAATGGAACCTGACTCGAAGCAATGCAACAATGAATCAAAGCCTCAGCAGTTAATGGTGTAGCCTCAACAGTCAAAGGTTCATTTGTTTTTAGTTTTTTTTATTTTGTAATTATTTTTTAACTTGTGTGATTGTCTAGTCGTGTGACTAGGGACGAACTACGGTGGTGTAGTTCGAGAATTCGCAACTCAGTGGCTGAGTTGTGGCAGGGTTTTGAGCGTAGAGTTAGATTAGTCGATAGCGGGTGTCGCGAGTTTACGTGTTTAAGCGTCTGACTACTTAATTTCTAGTATAAACCTTGGGGCAGCACGTAGGCAGGGTTTTGCTGAAGCTGGGTAAATCTATGTGTTCTATTTTCTGCTTTTATTATTCTGCTATTATTTGTGCTGCTATTATTCTGCTATATCTGTGTTGCAATTATTTTATATACTTCTGCATTAAATTTTTATAATTATTAGTATCACCCTATTCACCCCCTCTCTAGGGTGAAATCGATCCTACAAGTGGTATCGGAGCTAGGAATAGAAGTCAATTTTTGTTTTAAAAATTTGACTTTTCAAAAACCAATTTTTGTTTTAAAATTTGAATTTTTAAAATGGCTTCTTTTAATAATGCTTTTGCTGAGGGTCAGTCCATAGTTAGACCACCAATGTTCAATGGTGAATATGCTTACTGGAAAAATAGAATGAAATTTTTTCTGAAAACCATTGATGCTTGGAATATTGTTGAGATAGGTTATAGAGTGCCAACTATAGTTGTAGATAATCAAGAAATAGATAAACCGATGGATCAATGGACAGATCTTGAAAATAGACTACAGAATGATAATGCTAAAGCTATGAATTCTATTATTTGTTCATTGGATCAAATCGAATTTAATCGTGTCTCACATTGTCTAACTGTGCAGGAAATATGGCACACACTTGAAGTGACTCACGAAGGAACATCTCAAGTCAAAGAATCTCGCATTGCCATGCTTAGTAGCGAATACGAGAACTTCACAATGGCCAAGGATGAAAATGTCAAAGAGATGTATGGACGACTTTCCAATATCGTATACAAATCAAAAGCTTTCGGGAAATCATACACAGAATTGGAAATAGTCCGAAAAATCCTCAAAGTCCTTCCATGAAGCTTTGAAGCGAAAGTTACAGCCATTCAAGAATCAAAAGATTTGAAACAAATCAAAGTTGAAGAACTCATCGAAAATCTCACAACTTATGAGCTAGAAATGAAATTCAAAGAAGAGCGTGAAGGAGGTGATACTCGAAAGAAATCAATAGCTCTTAAAGGAACAACAGAAAGAGATGATGATGATGATGGTGATGATGATGGAGCAGCTGAGCTGGCACTATTAATAAAGAAATTCAAAAGGTGGAATCGCAGATACGGAAATCCAGTTCTAAATCAACAATTGAAAAGAAGAATAGTTAAAGTTTTAGACAACCCAGAAGAGCTGGAGATCATCTGTCATAAGTGCAATAAACTTGGTCACATCAAGCCCAATTGTCCTCAAAATCGACTCGGCCAAGAAAAGAAATCGAAAAGAAGAAGTTTTGCAGCCATGTGGAATAAAAGTGATGAAGATAATAAAAGCACTATCAGTGAGAGTGAAAAAGCAGATTTGTGTCTTCGAGGTGATAT
This sequence comes from Allium fistulosum, assembly GCA_030737815.1. Taxonomy (NCBI): domain Eukaryota; kingdom Viridiplantae; phylum Streptophyta; class Magnoliopsida; order Asparagales; family Amaryllidaceae; genus Allium; species Allium fistulosum. The sequence goes on along the minus strand of CM060906.1, from coordinate 715,974,523 downwards.
AACTGATAGCGATGATGACAAGCCAAGCGAGGTATCAAAACTCAATCACTCAGAATTACTTATGTATTTCCACGAAGTAAATGGCTGTTTTGAACGACTTAGGGAGAAATACACTAAAATTGAATCACAAAGAGATACTTTGATAGAATTAAATAAACTGCTCGATCAATTGGTTAAAAACTATCAAAGCAAAAGCCCTAAGTGTGAAAAGTGTCCAACATTCGAAGAAGAAATTAAAAAATCAGAAATTAAAATTAAAATGCTTGAAAATGAAATTCTGATTTTGAAAGAAAGTGAAAACACAAGGAGAGAAAATTCTATTAAAAAGTGCACACAATTATTAAATGAAAATGAATCTCTCAAAACACAAGTTCAACAACTATCAACGATTTTAAGAAAATTTTCAAAAGGAGAAAAATCATTAAATATGCTGTTAGGGAAACAGACTGTTAATACTGATAGACAAGGACTTGGATATAATCAATCTTAACGTGTTAGAAATGAAATTAATCAAGTTAATTCAAATTGCACGATTTGTAGAAAAATTGGACACAATCAAAACAATTGCTGGTATATACCCAAACACGTGAAAACCATTCCAATTTGGGTTCCAAAAGGCACGAAAATATAAAATCCCTCAAAGTCAAACAAATCTGGGTGCCGAAAGGAACATATATAAATAGTTTTGGGTCTACTCAAACATATTTTTCAAAATCTTTTGCCAATAACAACCATGGATCTATAAAAACAAATAGGTCACAAAAATCTTCTCTCGTGTAGGTATGGTGGCAGGCTAAGGAACAATAACAGTGCTACCTGGATTCTGGCTGTTCCAGGCACACAACGGGCGACAAATCGAAGTTCCTTAGCCTAGTATAAAGGTGGTAGAATCACAATGGGGCAACAACGAAAAATTATCGTAAAGGTAAAATAGGTAATGGTATATTTATTTTGAACAATTTATTAAATGTGAAAATCTTCACCATAATCTGAGATTAAATCAGCCAGTTATGTGATAATGAAATAAATGTTGATTTTGAAAATGTTGACCAATCATCTTTGAACTATTTCATATAGATTTGCTTGGACTAATGATGGTGTTTTATTGTTTAATGATTACTCATGATACATGTTGATATATTTGAATATTCTGGATCTAACACCATGCTCACTAGTTGCTTGTTTGCACGGCTTCAATTCAAATCCAAAAGAATTTCATTTAAAAGCTTTTAAAAATGATTTTAAGATATTTTGTTGCAATCCAACTAATGATAATCTTGAGCCAAAGGGAAATTCGGATGCAGATTACACTGGTAATCTAGTTGATAGAAAAATTACTAGTTGAAAGTGATTTATGTTGAGACATTCATTAGTTGCATCGCAGTTTTCAAAGAAAAAATCTGCATATTTTTCATTTCAAATAATTTTCAATTAGCGGACATTTTTTCTTTTATAAAACCTCTTCCAGAAAATAGTTTTTGTTGACCTTGTTTCAGATTAGTCATTTTAGAAAATTTGTCTTTATAATTATTTTTGGATTTGATTTTAAATGACTACATTAACCAATCTGACTCCCTACTGATTATTAAAAAGATAAATAGTGATTGAAAAAGTGATGAGTGTTGATATTGATCATATATTATAACTTGAGACGGTATAATTAGTAAATTTCTTTAGAAATTTAAACAAGAGTTATAAAAACTTTTGTTGGTAAAAATTCCATGACCATTTCTATTTCTATCATATTTCTAACGACCATCACTCATCAAAATCCATTATAGAATGTCAATATGTGGTATTTTAAATGGGAAATTATTCGGTTTTCATTTTATTATATTTTTTTGCAATAAAAACATCCAAACTCAGGATAAGTTAAAAGAGGTTCTTAGAATAAAAGCCATAGAGCTTAAGCAAAAAGCTAAAGAAAAATGGATTGCTGAAGGGGATGAGTGCACTAAATATTTTTATACTAAAATGGCAATACGGAATAATACTAACAATAATTATCATCTTATTGATCAAGATGGCAATGCCCTTAATAACATTGCAGATATAGAGGGACAAGCAATAAAATACTATAGTGACATGTTCAATGGAGAAGTTAACAATAACTTACTAGATATTCAATGTAGAAGGTTGATAAACTCCAAAGGGCGACGTATCTTGTCCAGGCACATTTCCGAAAAAGAGGTCTGGGAGGCCTTGAGCTCCATTCATGTTGATTCCAACCCAGGGCCAGATGGCTTCGGTTCGAAATTCTTCCTCGTACACTGGGATGACCTGAAAGATGATATCATGTCAGCAATGCAAGACATCTTCCAAAGTGGTAAATTTGTAAAAGAAATCGATCACACCTTCATATGCCTTATTCCTAAAAGGACAACCCAACAAAAATTAAAGACTACCGACCTGTAGCTTGTTGTAATGTGATATAAAAAATTCTAAGAAAGATCTTATGCAATAGAATGAAGCTCATCTTAGCTGACCTTGTCTCAGAATGTCAAAGTGTGTTCATCAAAGGCAGAAGCATTTCTGGAAACTCTCTTATGGCACACGAATTGATTAGAAACTTCAATAAACCAGGTGCTGACAAATTCTGTCTTAAGGTGGATCTCCACATAGCATATGATAAAATAAACAGACAATTTATCATTCATATGCTCATAGCTATGAGGTTTCCATCAAAGTTTGTGAACATAGTAAAAGAATGTATTTCTACACCAACCTTTTCTATCATGATCAATGGTATACCAAAAGGATTTATAGGGTCCAATAGAGGCATCAGGCAGGGTGATCCTCTTTCCCCTTACTTGTTTGCAATTTCCATGGAATATTTTTCACTACAGATGGAGTTGGAAACATACAACAAACTAATTCAGCCTATTTATAACTTCCAGCCTATTGTGACCCACTTACTCTATGCAGATGACCTGCTCATCTGTATAAAATCCAGCTACACATCGGCTAGAGCTGTAAAAGACATTTTTCGTAACCTAGAGAGATTTACAGGTCTTAAAATGAATGAGCTAAAAACCAAATGTTATTTCAATAAAACATACAATATGAGGAATGAAATTTTGGACAACTTAAATGTGAAAGAAGGCATACTCCCTGTTAAATACCTAGGTGTTCCTCTTTCCTCCAATAAGATTACTGACAGAGAATGTGCAGTTTTGATTTCCTCTATAAGGGACATATTACAGGGATGGTGTTCCAGACTCCTATCGCTGGCTGGCAGAATTGAACTGGTGCATACGGTTATTCATTCCAAAGTCAACTTCTGGTTATAAACATTCCAATTACCTGATGCTTCATACAGAAAATAGAAAAAGTATGTGCTTATTTTATATGGAAAGGTGGTCTTCACAAGATTAAATTTGAGAACCTATGCAGACCTAAAGAGGAAGGAGGTGAGGGTCTTAGAAGGCTTAAAGATATGAGGATGGTTTACACCTTGAAGCAAGCTTGGAGAATTATCAAAGGAAGGGGTCTATGGGGGAACTGGATGAGGAAAAGGTACATCAGAGGCAATTTCTGGCATATGCCAATTGACAATAATGCATCTGCAAATTGGAAAGCAATTATGAGAATAAGAAGCTCACTAGCCTCATGTTGTACACGAGAAATTGCCACAGGTAGGGAGACTGATTGTGGAGGGATCCTTGGATTCAAGGTGAATCCCTGATTGATATCTTAGGGCTTAACATATTTTCTGATTATGGGTGCCCAGATAAAAAAGTGATAGAAACAATAAACAATAATGGATGGAATTGTTCCTTGTTACCAGTGATTCAAGTAATTAAGCAAAAAATTCAATTTATGCCAATTTTTAGTGGAAGAGAGAATAACATCTAGGTGTGGAAGCCTACTGGTAGTGAATTTACCACTAAATCGGCATGGAATGAGGTAAGACATAGAGACAATAAAGTTTTATGGAGCAAAATCATTTGGAATCACGTTAATAATCCAAAGATGGCCTTCATAGCTTATAAAGCTGTTCTCAGAAGACTTCCCACAAGGGATAGGTTATCAAAATGGGGGATTACGATAGATAAAATTTGTGTATTATGCAATCAAGAAGCGGAAACTCATGAACACCTTTTCTTTTCCTGCAATTTCTCGACAGAGGTGTAGAAATCGTGTAAAACCTTAATACACTCATCATCTCAATCAACTCTTTTAGAAGACGAAATTAATTACCTGATTCAGAGGGGTCATGGTGAAGACCTGGAAGCCAAACTGAGTAGTATAGCTATCACTATAACTGTATGGAGTGTGTGGAAAGAGAGGAATCACCGTGTGTTTCAGTACAAACAAAGAAATCATCTTGAGGTCAGCAAACTAGCCGTAAGTGACATGCGCCTGGTGCAAAGAAGAATCAAAAATTGGACACTTACCTCACTGGAACGAGATGCAGCTCAAACTGGAGAAGCGGATCGGAGCTGTTCATCGGCAGATATCCCAAGTACCAGTTATTTGGCCCAGTTGCTCCAGCCGCCATGAATTCATCTCAAATGAGGAAGGAGTAGATGCTTCGGTGTATTTCTGGAAAGTGTGAGTGAAATGTAGTTCGGTTGTCAGTTTTACTTTGTATGACTGTTTTGGGCCAAAATTTGGGTCTAACGCTCTGGGCTGAAAATGCCTTAATAAAGCTCTTACCCATTTCCAAAAAAAACATTCAAAGTATTCACTCTCATTTAAAAGTCCTTACGGTTATGCATGGGTGAATTACTTGGAATTTTTGATTATGTGCTTTCATACTCATTTAAAAGTCCTCATGGTTATGCATGTATGGAACACATATCAAAATTGATTAATTAAATAGACAAGTTGATTCTAATCCTATTTAAAAGTCCTCATGGTTATGCGTGGTTAGAAGATGCTTGAAATTCATTTTTTTATAAAAATTGGGAATACTACTAATCTCATTTAAAAGTCCTAACGGTTATGCATGGTTAGTAGATATTCAAATTCCTGATATAAATATACCACAAATCGACACAACTTTATGGTATTGTATACCGACATCATCCATATCATTCTAAAGTGGAACATGCGTCAAACAGAATATTTATGATTTTTGTTTGGTTTTTTATTGAAATTTAATATTTATACCCGATTGAGTATTAATGTTGTATTAATGTCTATCACTTTATCTCTATTTTTCTAACACTATTACTCTTTTACTGATAACAAAAGGAGGAGAGAAAAGTTAAGATTTTGGCAAATAAAGGTCAAATATTTTATTTTGTATTTTCTATTTGCATATAGGTTCATTTGCATATTTTTATTTATTTTCATGCATATATGAAGGGGGAGTTTTGTGTAGAGAGGGAGCATTCAAATAGGGGAAGCAAATTGAAAAATCAAATACATTTAATAAATTCAAAATCTTAAATATATGTTTGTTATCATCAAAAGGGGGAGATTGTTGAATATGCTAGTATATGATTTTTTTTATGATAATAAACATATATATATTCATTAAATGTATTTGTTAATGTACTATTTTATTTCTCACATATTTAAATAAATATTTGCTGAATAAAATAAATAACTCAGAATTTAAATTCAAAAAGATATTTTATTCAAACAAATATTTTATTACAATTTTGAATAGTACAAATTTGAGCTCTCACTATATATATACAAATTCAATCACATTACAATTTCAATCACATCACATTTTTCAGTATACATACATTTGCACCTCACTACATTTCACTCATTCACTCGTATTTGATCTTCAACTCTATTCCAGATTGAATCCAACATCTAAGCAATCTGCAAACTAAACACTAACGCGGCAAAATTGAAAAGAAAATATTTTGCAGTGAAAAATAAAGTGTATATTTTGAAAATTTTATTTGCCTCAATTATTTGGGTTGTTCGTCATCATTTATTTTTGAATTCATCTACACGAACAACTTGTGACATGCACGGTGTATCACTGTACATGCCACAAGGCCGTGCACACCGATATACACTTGATAAAATTACATGGACAGGTGACCACAAGGTCAAACCCAATCAAAAGTCGGGTTCAACTCAAGTGCAATACAAATAAAGTCACGACACGAGCACAAGGTCAAACCCGAGCTATAAGCTGGATTCAACACAGGTGCAATCAAAATGTACAAGTTCAATAAAATGGTCAAGACAACTAAAACAACTCGACCAGTCCAAAATCAAAAATGAACAAGTACAAAAGGTAGTGGACAACACACAAATTCCAAAATCACTTGAACCAGAGAACTTGAAGTTCAGTGGCAACCAAACAGAAATGAAAACTACAAATACCAAAGTGAAGCCACCAGACTACATGAAGTCTAACAATGACCAATGGAACCTGACTCGAAGCAATGCAACAGTGAATCAAAGCCTCAGCAGTCAATGGTGTAGCCTCAACAGTCAAAGGTTCAAATGTCATACAATAAAAACTAGAGCATAACAGCAGACCACATGAACACAGTATGCAAGCATTTTGAAATAAATCCAGGCACCAAGTATACACAACAAATGATCACAATGAGACAGCAGCTATTTTGACAAAGGAAGACAGTTTCAAAAGAACAAGCAAAGCTACTACATGGTGCAGCAGATATCAAGTGAAGGCCAGAAAATCAAGGAGCAACATCATGAACCAGATCATATACAAGCTCAGACTCAAGTGAAACCAAGGCCACAAATTTCAACCAGATCAATGAGCATGCACATCACAAACAATGACATCAGCTTCAATTGGAAACAGTTCAAGAATGAACCAGTGAAGACACACATGATCACAGTGATCAAGTGAAGACATATCAATGAAATGAACAACAACAAACTGTAGTCACACAGTATACAACAAATATGCAAGCAATCAAGCTACAGCATGGCACAAAGGCATAGACCACATTCAAATATACATAAAGATCTTCAGGGATGAAACTCAACTCAAACCAGACTACAATTACATAGTGCAGACTAATGAACACGCTTCAACAGAAGACACAATGCTACAGAGACCAGAGAACTAAGCACATATGCACTGACAACACTACATGTAGACTCTACATAATTCAAAGTCAAACCAAAACAATACATGAAACTACACAAGATTTAAGACTGAGACATATAATATGAATATGTACATGAATTTCAAAATCAGTACAGGCATGAATGTAGACAGCAGATGAGCAAATGTAGGCCAGAGCTACAAAATCTATATGTATGCATATTATACACATATTAGCACAAGTTCAGACATGTACAAATATGCAAGACCAAATGCAGTCAGACACAAAGTGAACCCAGACCAATATCACATTCGAACAAAGCCTCAACAGTAAAATTCACATGAAGCCGTGAGTAATTGACCGAAGTCAAAGGGAATAAAGAATGGAACTAAAGTCAAGTGCCAGAGAATCAAAGACGCGGTGACCAAGAAAAAATCAAACAAGTCAGAAACGAGCAATGATAATCAAGCAACGAAAAATACGAATTGAACTAGTCTAAAGAAATCACAATCTTTCAAGCATAATCGAATGGCTGAGCTTAAAATTATCAGACGAATTCAAATATTATATTCGAACGAAAATTTTGGGTTTTCAACCCTATAAAATCCCAAGTCATCATCGGCATTCAAATCAATCGAGTTCAAGCATATCAACGAGAATAACATAAGAAATTACATACCAGATTTTTCCAATCGAACTCGACGAAATTGAAGCAGCCAAGTGTAGAGAAAAGCAAAACGAACGATCGACAAAGCAAATGCGAGAACATCAATTCAATAGAACAACCTTAAATCGGGGCGCTTCATTTCAGAAGCCCTAATTTACTTGAAGAGGAACAAACGAAAATTGAAGCAGCCATTATCGCAAATGAAAAAGAAAGCAGGCCGACGTAATATAAAAAAGGAGAAAAGGATAATCTTTACTTATTTGGGCCGACACTTTTTGGACTTTAAATTTTAAAAATTAGGGTTTCATTTGTTTTTAGTTTTTTTATTTTGTAATTATTTTTTAACTTGTGTGATTGTCTAGTCGTGTGACTAGGGACGAACTACGGTGGTGTAGTACGAGAATTCGCAACTCAGTGGCTGAGTTATGGCAGGGTTTTGAGCGTAGAGTTAGGTTAGTCGATAGCGGGTGTCGCGAGTTTACGTATGTAAGCATCTGACTACTTAATTTCTAGTAGAAACCTTGGGGGCAGCATGTAGGCAGGGTATTGCCAAAGCTGGGTAAATCTGTGTGTTCTATTTTCTGCTTTTATTATTCTGCTATTATCTGCGCTGCTATTATTCTGCTATATCTGTGTTGCAATTATTTTATATATTTCTGCATTAAATTTTTATAATTATTAGTATCACTCTATTCACCCCTCTTCTAGGGTGAAATCGATCCTACAATATAAGCATTTTAGCCTTGAAAATCATGGCATAACATTGCAAATAAATTCGGATTATCCTTAAAACCGAAAACAATTAAGAAAACAAGAGATGTAGTCATTATTCACCTTAGCTTTAAGAATAAGGAGTTTGAGATTTGAATGAATTTTATTTTTATTACTCTTCTTCCTTTGATTGCTTTCTCTTTCTCTAGCTTGTCTAATGGTGGTCGGCCTCTACTTTGTCTTTGATTTTGAAATAAACATGTAAATGAATTTCTAAGGGTTTAGGGTATAAGATTACTCTTTTTCCTATTTTACCCCTTCTCTATTTCATTTTAACTCATCTTTAGTTCATTGTTTACATGGCATGGCTACCCCTTAGTTTAATCACAACTCTCAATTCCCTAAGGATCACATTATTTATTTAATTTAGCTAATTAAATATCCTAAATAATGTTACTAAAAATTAGGGTCATTACAGACTCCCCTCTTATTTCATTCTCGAAATTACAATAAGGTACACAATAAATCAAGTATAAAGGTAAAACATACCATCAAACAAATCAGGATAAGCATCTCTAATCCTGCTCTCAGTCTCCCAAGTACAGTCTCTCTCATCGTCGCTCCACTGGACTTTCACTAATCTGATTGTCTTGTTCCTTAGCCTCTTCTCATCACTCGCAGCTATACAAATCGGTTTTCTAACTATAGTCAAGTCTGGTTCTACTACTAAGTCATCTAACACAGTCGGTGCTATAGTAGACTTCAGATCTCTAACACACTTCCTTAGATGAGAAACATGAAAAACATTGTGAACTCCTACCAAACTATTTGGTAACTCTACTCTATATGCGAGTTTCCCGACCCTCTCTATAATAGGATATGGTTCTATGAATCTCAGTGCCAACTTCCTTGATTTTCCAAATTGAATTACACCTTACATCGGTGATACCTTAATAAAAACATGATCTCCAACAAAGAACTCTAGGACTTTTTGTCTTCTATCAGCATAACTTTTCTACCTAGACTGAGATTCCTTCATTCTTGCCTGAATCAACTCAATCTTTTATGCAGCTTCTCTAACTAAATCTGGACCAAGAACCAACCTATCCCTGGTCTCTAACCAGCAAACTGGAGATTTGCATGGCCTTCCATACAAGGATTCAAACAGTGCCATCCCCATACTAGTCTAATAACTATTGTTATATGAAAACTCGACTAAGTGTAGATGGTCTTCCCATGATCCCCTACAATTTAACACACAAGCTCTTAAGAAATCCTCCAAAACTTTGTTAACTCTTTTCGTTTGCACATCGGTTTGTGGATGGTAAGTGGTACTCATCTTGAGCTTGGTTCCTAAAATCTCCTATAGACTCTTCCAGAACTCACTAGTGAACAAGGAATCTTTATCACTTAATATATTACTAGGAATTCCATGCAGTCTAACTACATTCTTTATAAATAACTTAGCTAAAACAGGTGTCGTCCTAGTTGACTTAACTGGAATGAAATGGCACTCTTGGTCAATCTATCCACTATGACCCATATGCTTTCATTTCCTCTATTAGACCTTGGCAACCCGTCTATGAAATCCATAGAAATAGAATCCCACTTCCATACTGGAATATCTAATGGCTGAAGCAACCCACTTGGCCTTTGATGCTCGGCTTTTACCTGTTGGCAGTTCAGGCACTACTTTACCCATAAGTCTATAGCCTTCTTCATTCCTTCCTAGAAGAAACTCCGCTTCATGTCCTGATACATCTTATTTCCTCCCAGATGAATAGTGAACTTCAAACAATGGCATTCCTCCAGAACATATTTCCTAATGCTTTCCACATTCGGAACACACAATCTTCCCTCTTTCTCAACCACCCATTCTGGTCAAGACTAAAATCCTTCAAGTCATCGCTCTCCATTCCATCCCTTAACTTCTTGATCCATTCAACCAATACTGGATCCTCCTCCTGTTTAGAGGCGATCCTTTCAATCATAACTGGTCGAACTTCTAAATATGACAACACAGCAGTTTCTTTACTAGATTTAGTTTTAAATCTCCACTGCACTCTGCAAGTCGACAATGCTTCCAAATCTTTCCACTCAACTACCATCGCCAACACTGCATTCTGATGTTTCCTACTAAGCGCATATGCAACCTTATTACCTTTCCCTGGTGTGTACTCAATTCCAAAATCATAAGCAACAATAAACTCTAACCACCTCTGTTGTCTCATGTTCAGCTCCTTCTGAGAGAACAAATACTTCAACACTGTATGATTCATATATAGCTCAAACCTCTCTTCCAAAAGGTAATGTCTCCACACCTTCAACGCAAAAATCACCGCAGCCAATTCCAAATCATGAGTAGGATATCTAACTTCATGCAGTCTAAGCTATCAAGAAGCATATGTGATCACTTTACCTCTCTACATTAACACAGCTCCTAACCCAGTTCCATACGCATCTGTATAAACTACCAAATCCCGATTCCCCTTCGGAACAACTAATACACGTGCATGGGCCAATAAGTGTTTCAAGCTCCGGAATGCTTCCTCGCACTAATCGGTTCAAATAAACTTAACATCCTTTCGTGTTAGCTTAGTCATTGGTGCTGCTATTCGTGAAAAATCCTCAATGAACCTCCGATAATATCCAGCCAATCCAAGAAAACTCTTTATCTCGGTCACTGTCTCGGGTCTCTTCCAATTATTCACCGCTTCAATCTTAGTCGGATCTACAGACAACCCTTTCTCTAAGACTACATAATGAAGAAACTTCACTTCCTTCTTCCAGAAATGACACTTCGAAAACTTTGCCTTCAACTGATGTTGCCTCAGCAACTCAAGCACAACTCTAAGATGAACTTCATGCTCCCTTTTATCCCTAGAGTATATTAAGATATCATCTATGAAAACCAATACGAACCTATCCAAGTGCTCTCGGAATATTTGGTTCATCAAATCCACAAAGAATGCTGGCACAATAGTTAGTCCGAATGGCATAACTAACCATTCGTACGATCCATATCTGGTTCTAAACGTTGTCAAAGGTATATTATCCTCTGCTACTCTAAGCTGATGAAAACCTATTACAAAATCTAACTGAGAAAATACCTTGGCCCTACTCAACTGATCGAACAAATTATCAATTCTCGGCAATGGATATCGATTCTTTATCATCTTCTCATTCAACTTATGATAATCGATACATAATCTCAATGATCTGCCCAGCTTCATGGCAAACACTGGGGTTGCTCCGTAAGGTGAACTACTAGGTCTAATAAAATTCTTACCTTTTAAATCTACCAACTGCACCTTTAGCTCCCTCATCTCGTTAGGCGTCATCCTGCTTGGCGGCATGCTCACTGGTTCTGCTCCCGGCACCAAATCTATCTGAAACTCAATGGCTCGTTTCAGTGGAAATCCTACTACAGGCTCAAAAACATCTGTGAATTTTCTAACCATGAAAAATCAATTCAAGTCTCATCTTCCAACTCCACAACACCCAACAAAGCATTCACCTTACAATTAGGGCTTTCTATAGTATATACAATCTGATCACTACAGTCGGGGTGTCTAAGCGAGATTTTCCTATCATGGCAAAATATCCTAGCATCATACTTACTTAACATATCCATTCTCAAAATAATTCCAAACCATACAAAGTCAAACACATGAAAACTGCAAATAAAGGTATGACCTAACAAATCGAACTCTAAGTGGTCATACTTCATCCCAAGTGTCGCATACCCTCCTATCGGATTTGCAACTGTTGGGCGTGTTCTCACCCAGAAGACCTCGAGACCAGGAAGCGTGATCCATTCGGCAAACCACATTCGGCAGACTTCCTTCGAAGCCATTCGGCAGACTCCATTCGGCAGACCTCCTTCGAAGCCATTCGGCAGACTCCATTCGGCAGACCTCCTTCGAAGCCATTCGGCAGACCTCATTCGGCAAAACTTTCCTAACACCACGACCGGACCAACTGCCACCGGACCAACCACACCTTCCCACCACCGGTCCAAGCAACTACCGGTCCACTCTACGCTCCAACCACTTCTGAACCAAGCGATGCCGAACCAAGTCATACCAGGCCAGATCACATCAGCCCAGGCCCATCAGCAACTATACATATCCTGGACCCCTACCCCCAGCCTCACTCTATAAATAGAGGGGCAGGGGTACAGCAATGGGGACAAAAAAATTTTGAGAGCTCAAGCATGGAGAGAACTTTCAAACAACTTTCTTTTACTTATATCAAAGCTTTGTACTTGTAATCAAAACAAGAGAAGAGAAATAACATATAAAGTGCACGTAGGCATATTCTGGCTGAACCACTATAAATCTGCGTGTCTTTTTACAGTTTAGCCCCTGCTTTTCATATATTTGCATAAATCTCCCAAATCACTAAGAACAACATAAGATCTACTAAATCATACAACTTTGAGGTGTTTGTCCATTTTTTGTGCAAACATTTTTGGTGCTTTCACTGAGAAATAGAAGCTCGAAGCTTCAGCTTCATCTACTTAACAAGTTTTCCTAACAGCATCGTCCGCTACTTGGAAAACATGCCTCCCAAACAGAGAAAAGATGTTAACAAAGGAAAAAACATCGCATCCAGCAGTCTTCCAGATCCAGCTGTCACGAATCATGTGAATCGTCCTCCTCCAACAATGGTAACAAATGAAGGACAGGCTAACCCAACCACTCCTGCCACAGAATAGCCTGCAGCAATTACTAGGGCAGATTTGGACAGAGTTGTTGTTGAAGTAACTAACCGCTTCACGTCCCAGCAGGAAGCCTTGGTGGACCATCTCATGTCACGCTTGAGGGACGCTGAAGAATCCAACCGCAACACTGAATCATGGGGCGAGTCTCAGTCTGGAGGATCTCAGAGACAGCAAAGATCATCCTTCTTCGAAGGAGCTAACGGCAGAAGTAGCCGTGGTAGGAGCCGAGACCGAGCACAGCCCGAAGTTAGGCTTGAGGAAACGTTTGGTACCGAACCCAACGGGGAAGGTACCGGGCGAAGGTCAACTGTAGCTGAGCCTGTCATGCTGCCTAACCACAGAAACACCAGTGAACGGGGCCGAGCTAGAGTTCAGCCCGAAGTTGGACCCGAGGAAGTGCTTAGATCAGAACCCAACAGGGGAAGATCAAGGCAAGGGCCAACTATAGCTGACCCAAGCATGCTCCCAGAAGATCAAAGGCAGCCACTGGAAAATATGAGGAATGATAGACGATACCATCCCTACAGGTCGTCTGGACGGAATCAATCCCACGGAACAGAACCAAACTCATTTTTATCCGCTCCAAGTTCTGATGAAAGGATGGCACGCTTATTCAGAGAGTGTGTCCAGCGGGAGCAAAGAGATCGAAGGATAGGCGCTAGGGTAACCAGCCCTTTCGCCCGCAATATCGAAATTGCTATCGCCCCCCGAGAATGGAAGATGCCAACAATGGAACCCTACAAAGGAACCTCCGATCCCGTTGTACACTTACAGAGGTACACGCAGCATATGCTCATGAGTGGAGCAACAGAGGGAGTACTGTGCAAATGCTTTCCGCTCTTCTTAGCAGATCTTGCTACCTCCTGGTTCTGTCATCTACCCCAAGGATCCATCAGCTCATGGGAAATGTTGAAAGAAAAATTTATCAGTCAGTTCCGCATTCATGTGGAGCAACCTAAGGACGCTTATTCCTTATCCAGCGTCAAACAGAAACCCGGAGAAAAGCTGCAGCAATACCTAACCAGATTCAATGCCGCAGCAGCCGCAGTTCAAGATGCCGATGAGAAGCTTATCCTAATGGCCCTCTGCAGTGGGGTGCATCCGGACACTAAATTTGCTAGAAGATTGACAAAAGAAAAACCAGCTACTTTACCCGATTTCTTCCATGAAGCCGGGAAATACATGAGGCTTGAGGATGCCGCCATTGAGGGGCAGTCAGGACAGCAAAGTAAGACGACCCAGGGCAATGCCCCTGCCGTGGCAAGAGACGTTCGAAGAAATGATTCCAGAGACAATGCTGGGGGCAAGAAGGTAGAAAAGCGCCTATATCGGCCAGGACCAAGATTCGACACTTACACCCCTTTGAACGAGACCGTCGAAAATATCTTCCTTGCCACCCAAGGCGAAGTTAGGTACAAACGCCCACCATACAAGAAAGAATCAGATAACGCACAGAAGTCTGGAAAATTCTGCCGCTTCCACGAATCTCACGGACATGATACCAACGAATGCCATCATCTCCGAGATCTGATTGAGGAACACATCAGAAGGAAGAAACTGGAACGTTATGTAAAAAGTCAAGACAGGACTCCAGCTCCTGCCAATGAAAACCCAAGGCTACCCTCACCAGGGACCGACAGAGGAAACCGCAACGCTAGCAGCTCTAGTCAAGAGAAGATAGTGGTCCATACCATCTCAGGAGGTCCGCACATCGCAGACAGAAGTTGGAGAGAGATGGAAAGATATGGGAAGTCGCTTAGAGACAATAAAGACTGTGTCAATACGGTTATAGAAGAGCGCCACCCAAAGCGGAAAGAAAGCGATGACATCATATTCAGTAAACGCGACCTAGAAGGAAGACAGTACCCTCACATGGATCCCATGGTTATCTCTGCCCGACTCGGTCCCGCCGAAGTTTACCAAATCCTGGTAGACACTGGAAGCTCTGTAAATATCCTTTTCAAACACGCATTCGACAAAATGAAGCTATCAATGAAGGATGTATCTCCCTGCGATAAACCACTACACGGTTTCACTGGAGATGCGAAGATGCCCCTCGGGCAGCTGGACCTCTTTGTTGAGATTGGAAGCCATCCCCGCTCCGTTGTAAGGAAACAGACATTTGTGCTAATAGAAAACCATTCGGCCTACAACGCCTTCTTAGGAAGACCAGCCTTATCTGACTTTCAGATTGTCCTAGCCCCATGGTGCCTGAAAATGAAATTTCCAACAGACAATGGGGTAGGGGAAGTGGAAGGAGACCAGGATATTGCACGAGACTGCTATGTAACCGAACTTCGCAACAACCACAGGAAAGATAAAGGGAAAAGTGTAGAGATCGCCCTCTGCACGAAAAGCCTTGAAGCATAGCAACTAAAGAAAGCCCCTCCTCTTCGATACACCAACGACCCTTTCAATGAATTAGACCCTAGGGACAAAGAGGAGGAGGCCACCGCCGAGCCAGCAGAAGCTATGGAGTTTATATCTGTAGACAAGCACGACTCAAGTAGGCTACTGAAAATTGGGTCCCAGCTGAAAGCTGAATTGAAGGAACAACTCATTGATTTCCTCCGCCACAACTTGGATGTATTCGCTTGGTCACACGCTGACATGACCGGAATCTCCCCCGACGTAGCATGCCACGTATTAAACATTGATCCTACCAAGGCGCCTGTAAAACAAAAAAAGAGAAGTATGGGGGCAGAGCGATCAGCAGCCCTCGATGAAGAAGTAAAGAATCTACTCGCCAATGACTTCATACGAGAAGCTGTTTACCCAGAATGGATCGCCAACCCAGTACTAGTAAAGAAGGCTAATGGGAAGTGGCGGACCTGCATTGACTTCTCCAACCTAAACGACGCCTGCCCAAAGGATTGCTTCCCGCTTCCCAGAATCGACCAACTTGTAGACAGCACAGCCGGGCACGAACTCCTATCTTTTATGGATGCATACTCAGGATATAACCAAATTCCTATGCATGCTCCCGACCAAGACCACACTAGTTTCATCACTGACCGGGGTTTATACTGCTACAAAGTGATGCCCTTCGGACTTAAAAATGCAGGAGCCACCTACCAGCGCCTCGTCAACAAGATGTTTGCAGGGCTAATAGGACAAACTATGGAAGTATATGTGGATGACATGCTGGTAAAGTCAAGGAAGGCCAAAGATCACGTAAGCCACCTAGGCGAGATGTTTCAAGTACTCCGGCAATATGGAATGAAGTTGAATCCACTAAAATGCTCCTTCGGTGTGTCGTCAGGGAAGTTCTTAGGATTCATCGTTCATGCCAGAGGGATAGAAGCAAACCCTGAACAAGTCCGAGCGCTAAGGGATATCAAGATACCTTCCACCCGAAAGGAAATGCAAAGCCTAAATGGAAAAGTGGCCGCCCTAAGCCGATTCATCTCCAAGGCAACGGACAAGTGCGTCCCCTTTTTCGAAGCCCTAAAGAAAGATAAAGGAAAGTTCGAGTGGACTGACGAATGCCTGACCGCTTTCCTTCACTTAATCGAACACCTCCAGAAACCACCGGTGCTCTCAACTCCAAGCGAAGGAGAAGAATTATACCTATACCTCGCTGTGTCATCCCACGCCCTGAGCGCTGCCTTGGTAAGGGAAGACAACCGCACGCAACGACCAGTTTACTTCGTCAGCAAAAGGTTTACTGGGGCAGAAGTTAGATATCCTAGGCTCGAGAAGTTAGCATACTGTTTACTAATCACCTCACGAAAACTGCATCACTACTTCCAATCCCATTCCATCAAAGTTCTGACCGATCAACCACTGAGGCAGGTACTCCATCGTCCCGACACTTCCGGGCGACTACTTAAATGGTGTATTGAGCTGAGTCAATATGATATCACCTATCACCCTCGCACCGCCATCAAGGGACAAGCCATGGCTGATTTCATTGCAGAGTTCACTACTAACGAGGATAAGGAGCAACTGGAAATAACAGAAGATATCAAGTGGAATCTCTTTGTGGACGGTGCATCTAACGAACAGGGCTCGGGGACAGGTGTGGTAATAATCACTCCCAGGGGAAATAAACTGCACTATGCTATAAGGTTGGAGTTCGCCGCCACCAACAACGATGCAGAATATGAAGCAGTGATAGCTGGACTAGAAATTGCCATAGAAATCGGAGCCAATTCTTTGTGTCTTCACAGCGATTCTCAACTTATTGTTAATCAAATACTAGGAGAATTCCAAGCTCGAGAGGAATGACTCATAGCGTATCTAAAGAAGACCAAGTTGCTTCTCAGCCGATTGGATCAGTACTTAGTCAAACACATCCCTCGGGGAGAGAACCAAGAGGCCGACGAATTGGCAAAGCAAGCGAGTATGAGAGACATCGCCATCTTCGGGGCAGTAACCATCTCAAAGCAAACGGTCCCAAGTTTTGAGCAAGTGAATCTGATAGCCGCAGCCGAAGAAGCAACTTGGATGACTCCCATCCGAAACTACCTACAAAGTGGCACACTACCCGACGGGCGTAATGAAGTCAAGAAAATTTTGAGGAAAGCGTCCCGTTATACAATACAAGAAGACATCCTCTATCGGCGCGGTTTCTCCAACCCATTATTAAGGTGTGTCGCCGGAAGGGAAGCCAAGGAAATCTTATCCAACATCCATCAGGGGAGCTGTGGAGATCACACCGGGGGGCAAACATTAGCAAAAAAGATACTCCGATACGGATATTTCTGGCCCACCCTAAGCAAGGACGCCTCAGATTTCGTCAAGAGATGTGACAGATGCCAAAAATTTGCTAAGATTCCACGGCTACCAACAACTGAGATTACTCAAATGACCAGCCCTTGGCCCTTCGCAATATGGGGAATTGACTTAATCGGCGAACTACCGATGGGCCGAGGCGGGGCCAAATATGCTATAGTGGCAGTTGATTATTTCACCAAATGGGTGGAAGCAGAACCTCTGAATAAAGTATCTTCAGCAAAAGTTATTAACTTCTTAATCAAAAATGTTCTGTGCAGGTATGGAGTCCCACTCAAAATCATATCAGACAATGGACTTCAATTTGACAGCGAGGAATTCGCCAACTGGTGCCAAGAACACCGAATTCATAAGAGCTTCTCATCCGTAGCATATCCCCAGGCAAACGGAAAAGTCGAAGCAGTCAACAAAATTTTGAAAACTCTAATAAAAAAGAAGCTCGAAAAATCAAAGGGCGCTTGGGTGGATGAACTTCCTACGGCACTATGGGCCTATCGCACATCTTTCAGAACATCGACAGGGCACACTCCTTTCTCTTTGGCCTACGGATCGGAGGCTATGCTCCCAGTTGAAACTATTGTGCCTTCCCACCGTCGGATCCACTATAACCCAGAAGAGAACGAAGAACTCCTTCACATGTCTTTGGATCTAATCGAGGAGAGAAGAAACGATGCAGTCCTCAAAACAGCAGCCCACAAGCAAAAAGTGGCAGCGCGATACAACTCCAAAGTCAAGCATCGTACCTTGCAGGAAGGGGATCTTGTCCTCAAACGAATCTTCCCTCGCCCTGGAGCACTAGACCCAGTCTGGGATGGACCATATGTAATTCATAAAGATCTCCACAACGGAGCCTACATTTTGTCAACAGTGGACGGAGAGGTGTTCCAGAGGGCATGGAACATCCAACACCTCCGTCGATACTTTTCTTAACTTGTATTGCCCATATGAAGTGAATTAACAAAGAGAATCAGTGGACGTAGGCCTTTTCGTGCCGAACCACTTTAAAAAGCCTTGTCTCTTTTTTAACTTGTTCCTTTGTATCTTGGCTGCTTGTTAACTTTATCCTTTTCTGTTGAACAAAATCCTGAGTATACAGCATTTCTATTCAAAGCACTCCACAACACAACTCCACCTGGACAAGACCCAACAGGTACTATGCGAATCTATGCCCTCGCCAATGAGACACTTTTGCTCCAGCATCCCTCTGCTGCGGGTTAACTCATTGCTCGCGACGGCCCTGAAAGCCAACTGTAATGAGCCGATTATAAGCCACCGAGAAGGCCGACTATAGCCGAGGCAGCTCATTACGGCGTTAGGCTCGCCGGCAACTGTGAACCGACTATAAGCCCCAACATAAGGTGTGGCTAGCCAGGGGCAGTTCACAGTTGACGATCGGCACCCACGCTAGCCGGCCACAGTAAATCGAATAATACCCACGATTACGGGCCATAATGGCCCGGGTAGTTACTGTGCGCGATCTCGGCTCCGATGTGTCTTAAGTGCGGCTGTGGTAAAAAAGAATTAACTCCCCGCGGAGGCGTAAGATGGGTGACAAATGTCTCCAAGACCCACAGCTAGGGAAAGTGACTACAAAACCCGTTTGCCACGAACTTAAGCACATCGAAGGCCTTCCGTGATTGGAAGTTTTACTATTTCACGTATTTCAATTTTACTTAAAAAGCTTTTTTCCTATCCCCTATAACAATCCCTAAAGTACATGATACAGAGTAGGAGATACTCGCCAATGGGTGTAGGGACTCACAGTGGCAGGACATTCGACTACATTCCATGCTCGGTCCTACAAGATATTCAAGACTGCCATCTACGATTAAAACATGAAAGGCGGTATTTCCTTCTTTTATGTACAAATACATGACTATAATTTGTTCACACCACACGCTAATATTGCAAGTCATAAAATTATGGTTTAGAACCAGAGTCTAACATCAAACACAATTTAATTACAAGAATATACATAGCTACATTTCTCATACGATATGTCGAAATAGCAACAAATATTCAAGAAACGACAAAATCAGCTTAAGTTAAAAAATTACACGTCAAGAATAATGTTGATTGTTACAAGTAGCAAGAATTACAACTTAGAAGTTACTCTACTGTCTTAAGACTAACATATACAACCATACCAAGCCTACAAAAAGAATTTTCCAGGTCTAATCAGGGAGCCGATTGCGTCGGAGTCTTGTCCTTGCTCTGTTGCCCACCTGTCCGGTCATAAAAAGGATTCATTAGTAATAAGCAACCAAGTTAATCGGGAAGCTGAAAAGGAAAACTTACCAGCATAAGCTTACTGGCCACTCTGGTCGTCATCATCCACTTGCACCCCTGCCTCCTCAGCAGCGAGCAACCGCATACCCTCCTTCACTGCCACCTTCTCCCCCTTGGCAAACTGGGCAGTGACCACATCCATGCTGAAGGCCACGCCACCATCTTTATCCACATCGGCCTTGGCCTCTTCCAAAGCCCGAAGATAGATCTTAGCCATGACCCTGGGATAATCATCCATCCAAGAGAGATTGCCCTGCTTCCAAGTTCGGAAATACATGTCCTGGAGCATGTCATCCATCATTCCCTCATTCTCCTCAAACTCCCTCATCCGGGCCTCGGAAGCCGACAACCTTTCGACGGCAGCATCTCTCTCCAATCTGTATCTCGAGCAATCAGCCTGAAGGGACCTCCGCATCACCTCCATCTCTTCCCTCAACTTAGCTTGAGCAAGCTCTGCAGCCTCAAGTTTCTCGGACAATTCCTCCACCTGCTCGAGATCCGCTTTCCGAACCTCGTCCACCGTGGCAATAGCCATGTCAATCCGCTCTTTGCAAGTAGCTTCCATTTTCCGCAATTCGGCCCGACTGGCCTCTTCCATGTTTTTCCTTAATCGTCCAGTAGCAGCCTCATGCTGAGAAATCTGAATAGCCTGATCCGCAAGCTGTTTGGCCTGATCCGAAACCACCAATCGAAGTCGGATATTGGCGCTCCCAATCTCCTCACCGGCCTTAACCAGCCGGGCATGATGCCCCATCAGCTTCTTGGTCTCCTCCGCCACCCGATCAATATTAGCCTTGGCCTCATCTCCCATAGTGACTATACGAGTAGTGAGCAAATCGAGATCTAAGGACTTAGCTTCATCAAGTACTCGTACCATGGGGTTACGGGGGAGAAGGTGTTCACCAGTGACTTCGTCAAAAATAATATCATGAGAGCTTGGATCCAGATCAGGATGACCCACAAATGGATTACGAGCCAAGTCGGGACGGTCGATGTGAATAACAGAAGGGTTTCCAGATGGGTGCGGAGAAGGTGGAAACTCGCTACCCTCCTTAGTGATATCATGAAGAGGCTGAGCCGGAAGCTGAGGACCAGGCAAAGGTTCGGATAAAGGATGACTCCTCTTCCTCTGCTGAATACCTTCTTCGATGACCCCAAGAAGAGGACGGTAGCCGACTACATCCCCGGAGCGTTGGGTCGAGGGCTTCGGCTTAGCAGAAGTTTTGGAAAGCTTATATTGCTCAAGCCTGTGTCGAAGGTCTGAGGCTTTGGACGTCTTGCCTGCTCCTGATATAAAGAACAAGTGTCACAAACTTACATCACTATATGATTCGAGAAACGCGGTAAATTACAAGTTAAAAAAAAAAGGAAAAGAAACACAGCTGTGGTTGTACAAACCCTAGGGAGGAGTGGGATACTGCAATAAGTCCTGGATTTCGTTCCAGGACGGGAGCGGGTCATAAAATATTCCTAAGTCCCTATCGTTAATGAAGCATGCAGGAGTCAAGAGTTCACCTTGAGTCGTCGGAGCCACCTTGGCTGGAATGGTCGGAGAAGACTCACTTGCACCAGTCCCGGCTTTGTCCGCCTTCCCGGTCTTCTCTACCAAAGCCGGATCTTCATCCAACCCCTCAAAAGCCTGGTGGAACGCATCATCCGTCCACTCCTGAATCTCGCCCGCTTGCCCAGGAAGTAGGGCCCCGATGCCATCGCCACCTTTGTCACCATCCCGACCATCTCCACCCTCGCCTCTTTCCTCCTCTATGTCTTCCTCCTCCCGGGTAAGTGGACAATTGCTGGGGGAGGGACCGTCCGACTTCTTGAGTTTCTTACCTCCGACAGCTGGAGGTTTTGTGAAAGGTTTCCTCTTACTACTCTCCACCGAAACACCTTCTTTGGTCTGAGCAGCCGCCCTCTCCTCCGCCGTCTCCCTCAGCTTAACTACTGACTACTGCGGGAGGATTAAGTTATATTCCAGAAGAATCGCATTTCTGATTAAGAAGGCAGATGATCTATATTTCCCAAGAATAGCTTCTACCTCAGCCGCCGTCTGAACCAGGCGGTCAGTCTCCACAACCGGAAAGCCACCTGTCGCTAGCAAAAATGAGAAAGTATGAGAAGAAGCATCGCAATCGGAATAGAAATTATAAGTAAAAGCATCAACTTACGTCCAGAAGTAAAACGCCGGATTGAAACGGAGTCGTCCCTAACAAAGAACCACTCTTTCTTGAACATGCTGAATTTAGAGTACAGATCCAAGACCGGTTTGAAGGTCACGGCTGACTCCAAGCTAATGTATGGGGACCCCTTCTTATAGCCCCTCAAATTATACAAGTACCGGATCTCCCGGTTGGAAGGAGCACGACCATACTTCCTTTGGAAAATGACGAAGAGGCTCACCAGGATAGCATAGGAGTTGGGTTGAAGCTGGAATGGGGCCACCTTGAGATATGTAAGGAAGCTGACTACCCAAGCATTAAGAGGCGGAATGGCACCACACATGCAGTGGTATCTGCTGTACGCAAAGTACCCCTCAGGGGGGTCGTATGGCATAACATCTCTCCCTGGCAACAGCATTCGCGCCCTATCAATTCCAAAAGAACGAGAGATGGCATCTAGCTGCTCCTCCTTGAGGGAACTAGGAAAACAGTCGGGCGGGGAGTTCAGAATTTCCTGAGGGCCGTACCCGTCCACTAATGATCTCGGGGTTGGTCCGTGACGTTCGGGATTCGGCTGAGCTGGGGGCACGGCAGAGGAACCTCCTTCACCCCCGGATTTCTTCTTGTCTGATCGAGTTTCTACTTTGCGAGACATTATCTACAACACCGGAAAAACATGCTGTTAGAGCGAAGGATGTAAAAAAAAAGAAGTAAGTATATAACATGGAATTCCACTCATGAAATCAGAAGGCTCAAACTCCCGTTGTCATTCGATAAAGTAAATGCAAGATTCTCAAGGACATTCGGTAGTTCTCATATCCATTCGGCATTCCCAGTTCCACCCGTTGATACAGATATACAACTACCAACATGGTAAGGATCTCACCTGATTCAGTGAAAATAGGGAAGTTGATTCGGCTGCCCCTCTGGTTCGGCTACCAAGTTGGTTCGGATACCACTCTGATTCGGCAACCAAGTTGGTTCGGCTACCCCTCTGGTTCGGCTACCAAGTTGGTTCGGATACCACTCTGATTCGGCAACCAAGTTGGTTCGGCTACCCCTCTGATTCGGCTACCAAGTTGGTTCGGCTACCACGTTCAATTCAGCTACAAGGTTTGATCCGGGAAGAGCAGATGTTAATTCGGTAGGTAGGAATAGCAAAGGCGTACGGCCCCTACTTATAGACAAAAGGACGCGACCGGATCATCTGGTTCGGCATCCAAGAGCCCAATGGAAATGTCAAACAAAGCACGCCATATTCGAGAATATGCCCCACTTTGGGTGGCAAATGTTGGGCGTGTTCTCACCCAGAAGACCTCGAGACCAGGAAGCGTGATCCATTCGGCAGACCACATTCGGCAGACTTCCTTCGAAGCCATTCGGCAGACTCCATTCGGCAGACCTCCTTCGAAGCTATTCGGCAGACTCCATTCGGCAGACCTCCTTCGAAGCCATTCGGCAGACCTCCTTCGAAGCCATTCGGCAGACCTCATTCGGCAAAACTTTCCTAACACCACGACCGGACCAACTGCCACTGGACCAACCACACCTTCCCACCACCGGTCCAAGCAACTACCGGTCCACTCTACGCTCTAACCACTTCCGAACCAAGCGATGCCGAACCAAGTCATACCAGGCCAGATCACATCAGCCCAGGCCCATCAGCAACTATACATATCCTAGACCCCTACCCCCAGCCTCACTCTATAAATAGAGGGGCAGGGGTACAGCAATGGGGACAAAAAAATTTTAAGAGCTCAAGCACGGAGAGTACTTTCAAACAACTTTCTTTTACTTATATCAAAGCTTTGTACTTGTAATCAAAACAAGAGAAGAGAAATAACATATAAAGTGGACGTAGGCATATTCTGGCTGAACCACTATAAATCTGCATGTCTTTTTACAGTTTAGCCCCTGCTTTTCATATATTTGCATAAATCTCCCAAATCACTAAGAACAACATAAGATCTACTAAATCATACAACTTTGAGGTGTTTGTCCATTTTTTGTGCAAACAGCAACCCTTAAGGAAGTAACTAAGTATGAGGGTTCTAGGTTAAACTTATCTACCAAACAACGAGATACATAAGAATGCGATGCACTGGTATCAAACAGAACGCTAACAGACATACCATGGATCTGAAGCATACCTCCAACACTGCCTTTCCTTTTTTGCGTTGTCGGTCCCGATGTAGCTGGTTCCAATGCAAATGTTTTGCCCCTTCCATCCTTAGTAGGCTCTTTGCACTGATTCTTATAATGACCAATCTGATCGTAGTTGAAGCATCTGATATTCTTCTTCCCGATCACTTCCTTCGCCTTTTCAGTACGACACTCATTTGTGAAATGTCCTTTCTTATCGCACTTAAAGAAAACAACCTCTGAATTCCCTTTCTTCATGGCTCAACTTTTCTGAGCACCCTTCTTATGGGAGAACTTCCTTTTCTAACTCTGCCCCCACCTGGACCTCCTTTGCCTTATTCTTCTCCAAAGAAGCAAGTATTTCCTCATGTCTCAACGCTATCTCTACTACAACATCAAAAGGATCCCTAAGATGAGGTAATGTAGTCCTTGCCAACTCAGGCTTCAACCTTCTTATGAATTTCCCATTTCTCTTCATCACAGTATTCACAGTGGCATATCCATACCTAGCCAACTCCTCAAACCTTCTAGCATACTCCAACACCGTCATCTCCCCCTGTTCCAACTCAGCAAACTTTCTGATCAAGGTATACTTTACCGTCATAGACATGAATTTCTCCTCGAATCTCCTCCTAAACTCAGCCCATGTCATTGTCCCTTCATTCACTCCAACTGTCACACTATTCCACCAGAATAAAGCTGCTCCTTGAAGCTGTCTCGAAGCAAGCCTTCTCTTCTGCTCATCATTGAGCCCCAAGTCTGCAAAGATTCTCTCACAATGCAGTAACCCGTTCTCCACCTCAATAACATCTTCAGTTCTGATAAATGGCTTTCCTCCAACTAATTTAGTAGCAACACCCTCCTGCATCATGTTGAAAAAGAACCGATACATTGCTCCCATGTCAACTTGCGGGACTCCAGCACCCACATTTCCTACTTGTTCCTGACCTGGGTTTCTCCTTGTATTTGGTCTGGCATTTCCATTTGTTGTGTTGCTTCCCCCTCCAAGGTTAACCCTTCCACTTCTAGCATCCATATCGGTATTCAAGCTTCATGAGATACAAAAGAATAGCCTAAGAGAAATAGGAGAATAGAGATATAGCGTATACTTATATATAGCAAATACAAGTACATTAATATAGCGTTTTCCCATACCCCGATCTTACCTCAAATTCCTTAGGATGATGTTTTCAAAATCATTTTAAGTTAAAGTTTTTCATAAACCTATGCTCTGATACCAAGTTGTAACATCCCCTATATGGTGGCCCAAAGCTAAACGATGCAGATGCTACAGTCATCCATAGTATTAACTTCCAATGACCAAATTCGGTAATATTAATGGTATCGATAATATCAGAAGCACTTGAGTATGAAATAAAAGCATCACAAATTAAAACATTTTTTTGATTACATTTCAAAACAACATTACATGTTTAAATTACATAATCCCAAACGTTCCCAGGTTCTGATCAAATATAATTATTACAAAATACGCCAAGAACGACATATGAAGATGTCCCCTTAGTTGACCAGAATACTATATAGCCATAACTGACATAATACAACACAGCGGAAATATAACAAATAGAACAACTCCTGAATAACTAACTTCAGCCTCCTCCTCGTCTTGGAAGCTTTAATCGTCAACCTACTAAACCTGTAAATCCTTAACCCCCAGCCTACTCAAATCAATTTTGAGCACTCAAGAGTTTAAGGGGAAAAACATAAACTACGAGTCATACGTAAAGCCTGGTGTGAATAATACTATATATCTCGGTTATTTGATATAAAGTGAGACCAGGCCGGAACGGGTTTCCCCTCACAAATATCCTTTTAAAACATATTTTTGCAAATCATAATCCTGCAACCAAAACTTGTTAAAACTGTAAAGCATTATCATGTAAACATACATATCAGGTAACAAATGGACCATCTTTCCAAACATTATAGTTTTGTTTGGCAACTACTAACCTTTGGTTGACTCGGGCCTACCAGACAATATAAACAAATAATCTAACATCTGTTAGACACTCCTCTTCTGCACGGTTTGTCCCTAACTTATCTTCTCCCAAGGTCACCTAATCCTAATCGTTTTGCAGGCTTACCAATAACCTACCTCTGTATAAGTATTCTCCCTTCTGTGTATAACATCATTTTAATCTTACCCGTGACAAAGCCCTACACACTGGAATTTTGGACTAATTTAGCTAGGGGCTAATACCTAATGTATGGTGCGCGACCCTATACTAGTCCCATCTGGTATACAAATATTCGAGTCATTTTATTTAAGGTTAACTGCCCATAATTTTACTTGAAAACCTTTCCTCTCAAATTGATTTAAACCTTTAAACCATTCTTTAAACAAGGAAATATATACTCTATGCTTTACTCAAATCACCTTGCCATGTTATACATACTTTACTCAAGACTTTATTGATGAAAACATTTAAACCTCTGAAAGTACCCCTTTCGATCCATTGAAAGTACCCCTTTCGAAACTAAGTAAACCCCTTTCTTTCACCTAGGCCGAAAGGCCAAAACATTCCTTTCGAAACCATTCATATAAACCTTTCGAAGCCATTGAAAAACCTTTCCTTCGAAATCTATAAAACCTTAGACATCCTATTTTTAAAACACTTAAACATTGCCTTTCGAAAACATTGGAAAACCTTACTTTCAAACTTTTTGAAATCTTCGTTTTAAGCCTTTCGAAACCATTGGGAAACCAGACCTTCGAAACCTTCAATAAAACCATTCGAAAGCATTAAAACATCAAACCTTTCGAAAGCCTTTGGATTCAAGTCAAACATGTGGAACATCCTTACGAAGCCATTCAAAACTTCTCTTTCGAAACCTTTTGGGCTCTACGTTCAACAGAGCAAAAGGGTAATAAAACATTTAAGTCAAAATCACTCCTTTCGAAAGAATTTCCTAAGAAAAGAAGTGATGGTGTCAAAACCAACCCTTCCGAAAGCATTGGAGAAGCGGCTAAGTTTTAAAACAATACAACCCCTTCAAAAGCATTACTTCGAAAGGAAAAAGGCGACAACAAAGAGGTTTCAACCCTGATGAAATCTTATACTTTAAACAAAAGGCACAACCTCTTCGAAAACTTTCTTTAAATCAGTTTGACCCAGTCGAAAACCAACTAAGTCGAAAGCTACT
The DNA here is from genome assembly GCA_030737815.1 of Allium fistulosum. Lineage (NCBI taxonomy): Eukaryota > Viridiplantae > Streptophyta > Magnoliopsida > Asparagales > Amaryllidaceae > Allium > Allium fistulosum. The sequence goes on along the minus strand of CM060906.1, from coordinate 715,946,926 downwards.
TAGTCGAAAGCAAGGCAGGTGCATTTTTTTTGGCAAGATCAGCCTGTTTTTTGAGTGGACAGTCCACTTTTATTAAAAATAAAAGAAAATAGGTACAAAGCTTAGAGAAGCCTAAACAGAAGGACAAAGGGTTGATACATAGGCATTAACGCAAGCATATTGCGTAAATAAATATGTAGCAAATCAGCTTATAATTTTGCACAAAACAGCAGATATGGATGAGTGATTATTGGCGAATCTACGTTTATTTCTCTCTTCCCATATGGCAGCCACCGTTAACTTGAGAAACTTGAGAAGGCGGAATGAAGATTGCGATTTCCATCGAGTTGCTTTGAAAATACGTATCCATTCGATTTTGTAGTTACGAGCAGGAGGATGTTCATGAATATGGAGGAGAGTACGACGCCAGAGTTGGAACGAGAAGAGGAAGTTGAAAAGAAGATGGCCGACGTTTTCAGGAGCAAGGTTACAAAGAATGAATTTTGAGTGTTCAATGAAATTCCTCCTCACTAAGTTGTCTTGAGTATGCAGAGCATTACTAAGGCATTTCTAGAGAAGTAAATTATGCTTTGGTTTTGATCCGGTATGCCAAATTCTAGAGTGCCAGGCAAAGTTTGTATTGGTCGTGCTGCAAATGATCGAATTATAAACATTAGAGATGTTGTGGGGTTTATCACACCATGTCAGACCTTCTATATTAGGTTTAGTGTATTTTCTTCTGATAAGGCTCCAAACAGAAATCAGAGAGGTCGAGGAAACATGGGGCAGTTGAATACCAACTTCAGATATACAGTCATTAGCAGTCGCTTGAAGAGGGATACCTGAGTTGGAGATAAGAGTGTAGTCGACAAGAGAAGATAGAATCATACCTGGAGAGCACCACGGAGAGAACCAAAAGGTATTGAATTTATCACATTGAACCATAGGTAAATAATGCTGCCTATGCTGTAAATTTTTTTTCCAATGGTAACTAGCATTGGTATCGGAATTCATAGTCCAAAAGTTATTATTTTTGAGGTTATAGTGCCTGTTCCAGGCAGCCCATAGACCAAGCTTATCAGTGAGAAGTTTATTGAAATGATTAGAGTTAGCAGCAATATTCCATATTTTGAGATTGATAATACCAAGACCACCCATTTTAAAAGGTGTGATAATTTTTTTATATGCAATAGGAATGAGTTTGTTTGAATAGATATTTCTATGCCAAATAAAGTGATTAAAAGCGCGATTAAGCATGTTTATAAGCTTAGCAGGTATGATAAATAAACGAAAATAATAAGTGCACATGGCAATGGCAATGCTTTTAATGATTATAAGTCTACCAGCTTGAGATATGTTAGAAGTGTTCATAGAATTAAGCTTTTGTGTTATTTTTTCGAACATAGGGAGACATTGAGAAGTGTTTATTCTAGCTTTACATAAAGGAACACCTAAGTAGGAAGCATTTATATCCATGATTTGAAGACTAGAAAGATGAAGAATGTTAATGATCAAGGAATCAGTCACGCCCGCGATACTTATGTGAGATTTGTTTTTGTTAATTTGCAAGCCAGTCATGGTTTTGAAAATATCTAAGGTAGCAAAAATATTAGAAATAGATTTGATATTTGGTTTGGAGAATAGGAGCAGGTCATCAGCAAACATTAAGGAGGAGATTTTATGTATTTTGCATTTAGGATGGTAATCAATATTTTTATTAATGTTTTCCCTGCAAAGTAATTGAGTTAGTACTTCCATTACGATGACAAAAATAGAGGAGGAGATGGGATCCCCTTGTCTAATATCTTTTTCAGTTTTGAAATATCCAAAGCATTCACCGTTAATAGATAATGATACTTTGACAGTGGATATGCAAGAATGTATCCAAGCTAGAAAGGGGAGAGGGAAGTTCATTCTAGACATAATGGATATAACAGCTTCCCATCTAATAGTGTCAAAATCCTTTTGTATATCAAGTTTGAGAAAGCATCTAGGAGAAATATTTTTCCTATTGTAGCCTCTTATCAATTCTTGGGATAGCAAAATGTTGTCAGTTATAGATCGACCAAGAATAAAACCATTTTGATTTGAAGAAATTAAATCATTCAAGCATATTTTCATACGTTTAGATATGATTTTAGCAATGCATTTATAAATGACATTGCAACATGCAATGGGTCTAAACTCAGTGACATTTTGAGGTAAGTCGGTTTTTGGGATTAAAGCAAGCTTAGTATGGTTAATGCCATTAAGGAGAATATTGGTTTTAAAAAAATGAAGAATGGCATTACAAAAATCTATATTAATAATGCTCCTACATTTTTGAAAGAAATGTGCTGTAAAACTATCCGGGCCAGGTGAGCTATCTTTTTTCATTTTAAAAATTGCATCTGTTATCTCTTCAATGGTGATCTGTTTTATAAGGCAATCGGACTGATCTACAGAGATGGTCTTAAAATTTAGATCAGTAAGAAGGTATAGATCAGGTTTGAGATCTGTGTTGGAAAAGAGATATTTGTAGTAAGTGAGAAAAGCATTTTTGATACCAATCTGAGTAGTAGCTTCATAACCATTATGATCTTTTATCTTATGAATGATGCTAGCAGCTTTTTTTATCTTCAAAGAGTTGTGAAAGATTTTAGAGTTTTTGTCACCTCCTATCTCCCAATTATTCCTATTTTTAGCTTTCAGCATATTGAGTTCAGTGGTGATAGCTGATTTTAACTAAGTAGATAAAGCTTGCTCCTTTCGCATTTTCATTTAAAAGCAAAGTATCGCTTCGATCCCTTCGGGAACCCCTGGTTTCGACCCAATACTTTCCACCTATATCCAATTCGCTGCACACCAAGTCTTTGATGCCATGCACATTGGTTTTGATGGTGATGGTGGTGGAACTACTAAGTCGGAACCCCAAGTGCCGAAAGTGACGAAACGGGTAAAAAGCCTGTTTAAACTGATTTTTATCTTTTTAAAGTAATCTTTTCAACTAACCTGCCTTGTTTGTTAAAATATGATTGGTTGCTACTTTCTTTTCTAAAATTGCTGCCAATATTTCAGAAATAAATAATTTAATTAATTTACAAAATACCCCTTCTCCTTTTATAAATATATAAAACATTTAAGTCCCATACCTTAAATAATTTTATATATCTATTAAAATACTTAGGAAAAATTCTACAAAAATTCCAAAAAAATCATTTTTAATATGTTTTCAAACATATAATAATTTCAGACTCAAAACATATATTATTTAAACGTAAATAATTTTGAACCTAAATAATCAATTTCCTCACTAGAAAATTAATATTAAATCCACATTAATTCTGTAAATTATAAAAATTGAAATCCATCTCTAAAATATCATTTCTGATCTAAATTTAAAATCACAAGGCATTTAGATCTCATTAAATAGGGTTTTCACATTAAAACATATCATAAAACCTATATGAATGAGAATAAATCATCAACAAGCATATATATAAGCATTTTACCCTTCAAAATCATGGCATAACATTGCAAATAAATTTTTATTATCCTTAAAATCGAAAACAATTAGGAAAACAAGAGGTGTAGTCATTATTCACCTTAGATTTGATGTTAAGGAGTTTGAGATTTGAATGAATTTGATTTTGATTACTCTTCTTCCTTTGATTGCTTTCTCTTTCTCTAGCTTGTCTAATGGTGGCCGCCCTTTACTTTGTCTTTGATTTTGAAATGAACGTGTAAATGAATTCCTAAGGATTTAGGGTATAAGAATACTATTTTTCCTATTTTACCCATTCTCTATTTCATTTTAACTCACCTTTAGTTCATTGTTTATATGGCATGGCTACCCCTTAGTTTAATCACAAATACCAATCCCCTAATCATCACATTATTTTATTTAATTTAGCTAATTAAATATTCTAAATAATGTTACTAAAAATTAGGGTCATTACAAGTGTTTTTGTGAACTAAAGAGGAGATTTTAGCAAAAAGAGTGATTTTTTTCTTACTTTAAATTTATGAAAGGAAGCTATGGATGTTTATTCAAGCTCTTAGGAAATTTTAAAATGAATATGGATGTATAATGGGAAACTGAAATGGATGGGGTATATATAGGCTTAGGAAAATAATTATTAATTATAATAGTGCTTATATTTAAATATATATAGTATGCATGCACCTCCACTCCTCCCCCCTCTTTTCTGCCCTCATCTTGTACCCTCCCTCCATCTTGCACTATTCATGCCATATCTCATGTACTTTGAGTTGAAAAAGGATATTTTTATATATGTTATGTATATATATTTTATTAAATAAAATCTTCTTTTATCTTATATGTTTATATATTTAAGGAGAAAATATGTACATGTAGATACACATGTACACACCATGTTAAAATAGTTTGTAATGTGTGAATGTGTATTTACAATAGTGCTATGACATTTTAGATGACTTTTAACCAATGAAAAATCGATATTTCGGAAAATAATTTCCGGTCACATTTTATATTTCTCTATGAACTATATATATTAATTAACAAATTTTAAAAACGATTGTATCATCATTAGTTTTTATTTAAAATTGTTTTACTTGTTAAAAAATTCATTTATTAATTATTTAAAATATAATTAAATATCCATTTAAATAAGGATTTAATTCTGGGTCGTTACACTCTCCCCCCTAAAAGAATTTCGTCTCGAAATTAGCAAACAAGGAGATAATTCAAACTATGTAGAAAGCTATATATTCATATCATAAAACACATACAAAGACATGCACTAAGCATCCATAGCAAACAAACATACACTATACATACAACCTACAACTAGTTATTCTAACATTAACTCAAGATAGGCTTCTTTCATACGATCCACAGTCTCCTAAGTGCAATCTCTTGGATCCTCACTCCACTGAATCTTAACTAGTCGCACCACCTTGTTGTGCAATCTCTTTTCATCCTGATCCACAACATAAACTGGATGTCTAATCACTGTCGAATTTTGTTTTTTCTCCAATTCCTCTTGAGCCGATGGGTCCACAATCAAAGATGGGTCATGAACATATTTTCTCCAATGAGACACGTGGAATACATTATAAACACATGCAAACCTCTCTGGCAATTCGACCCTATAAGCAAGTGATCCAATTCTCCAAAAAATACAGAAAGGTCCAACATACCTAGGAGCTAACTTTCTAACTTTTCCAAATCTAATAGCTCCTCTTATTGGCAAAATCTTTACGAACAAAAAGTCTCCAACCACAAATTCCAAATCCCTTTGCCTCTTATCAGTATAACTCTTTTGGCGATCTTGGGCTTCTTTCATTTTTTTCTTAATCACTTCATCTTTTTTGGTAGCTTCTCGGATTAGGTCTAGTCCAAGCACTATTCTATCTCCCGTCTCAACCCAACATGCTGGTGACTTGCACGGTCTTCCATATAGGGATTTATAAGGTGCCATTCTGATGCTCGCCTGGAAACTATTGTTATAGGAGAACTCAACTAAATGCAAATGATCCTTCCATGATCCACCAAAATCCAGAATACACGCTCTTAAGAGATCCTCTAGAATCCAATTCACTCGCTCCGTCTGTCCGTCCATTTAGAGGTGTTATGCTGTACTTAGGCTCAACTTTATTCGTATATTTGTTTGCAATGCTTCCTAAAATTGACTAGTAAATATGGGGTCTCGATCACTTACTATACCCACAGGAACTCCATGCAACTTGACAAACTCCCTCATAAAAATTTAAGCTAAAGAAGCAGCGGTCCTTGTTGGTTAAACCGGAATAAAATATGTGATGTTCGTTAACCGATCCACGATAACCCATTCTCCTTCATTTCCTTTTTTGGTTCTGCGTAAACCATCGATAAAATCCATTGATATTATTTTCCATTCTAGTTAGGTATTTCCAAGGGTTGTAATAACCCGGCTGTCTTGTGATGATCACCTTTGATTTATTGGCAGCACAAACATCTGTTAACATGGACTAAAATGTCTTTCTTAATTCCCAGCCACCAAAATACTCTTTTCATGTCTTTATACATCTTATGAACTCCTGGATAAATACTTAACTTAGATTTGTGGCATTCAAACAAAACTTCCAGCCTAAGTGCATCCATATCTGGAATACATAACCATTCTTTCATCCTTAAAGCACTTCAACTATCCATCTCAAAATCTAAACATCTACCTCCTTTGACTCCTTGAATTAATCCTTCCAGTATTTCATCCTTCTTTGATTTCTCATAATCCTTTCCTGAAGTGTCGAGGTAACTTCCAAAAGAGTCAAAACAACAATCCTGCTTAAGGTATTCGCCACCACATTAGCCTTTCTTATGTATAAAGAATATCCAAGTCATAAGCCGCTAGAAACTCCAACCATCTCTATTGCCTTAGGTTCAGATCCTTCTGAGTAAAAAGATATTTCAGGGATTTATGACCGGTGAAGAGCTCGAATTTTTTACCTAATTAAAGAAAGAAATTTACTCCTAGATTCCCTAAAGATTAGAAAGAAACTTAGAGGATTAGAAGGATCCTTACCGAACAAGTAGCGTCTCCACATTTTCAATGCAAAGACAATAGCCAGCAACTCCAGGTCATGCGTAGCATAGTTCTTCTCGTGAGGCTTCAACTGCTTGCTTGCATATGCAATCACTCTACCATGCTGCATCAAAACATGAGCAGTCATTCTCTCATGGTATTCTTCCCTCATACCCAACACAAACATCTCATTTTTCTTTAATGGGGTGTTGATCAATTCCGGTCCAAAACAAGATAACTCATTGAACTTTGTCTCATATTTGGTTACAGATAGATCCTCCTGCTTCAAGTCCTTGTAGTTCTTGTACATCCTGGTCCTTCATGCTATTGGCAAGAATTGGTCCTCAAAAACTTCTTTAAATCAGGCCCATGAAAACTCTTTCTCATGAAAATTTGTCAATAAGGGAGTCCCACCAAGCTGCTGCTCCCTATTGTAGTTGCCATGCTACTAAGAATCTTTTCTATTCATCAGATAAACTAAGACCTTTAAGTTTTTTTCACAAGATCGCAAACAAGCTTGCATTTCCATGATAGACTCGGTTTGTTTAAACGGTTTCCCTCCTAGGTTGGTGCAATCTTTGCATAAGGTTGTGAAATTCACTCTTGGCTGCTCTGGCGCTACCTCTTCAACAATCTGACCTCCTCCAAGATTTGGGTTTCGACCTTTTGTAGTCATAGTGCTACATGCTCCCCTACCTCGTCTGCCCCTATTACTCATGTCTTGTTCCTTGGACACAATAAGATAATTATTAGAATACTTGGATGAGATAAATCTTGAAAAAAGGATACTAATCAAAATTATCAAGCTGATCTATCTATCAAAGATATATATACACGAATAAAAATTACAAATACGCACTCTCGAAGTTGACTGCAACCCAAAGCCTATGTGTTTGCTTAACCTCACTCCGATACAAAATGTAATGAACCGCCTTTCTTACTTCGAAAGATGAGTCATTAAGGGTAGAAGAAAATGAAAGATAAGAAGACACTACACAATCATAGAATCTCAACACGAATTAGAACAAAGTATAATAGATAACATAGGATATTACATAGTTATTCCCATAATAATGATACATCAGAGATATTACATTACAACCTTCAACTGGAGAATTATAGCTACCCGACCATACAAAAATACATAGATCATACATAACATAGTGGATTAAGATAATAACTAGCTAACGGTGAGAGCCATCTACTCCAGCTCCTTTGAAATGCTTCTGTAAGAAACCTGGATCACTTGGCTCTCATACAAATTTGAATACCCAAGAGTTTTAGAAAAATAAAATAAGACTCCAGGTCAGACATGGGTCCGGTGTGAGTAAAATCAAGACAACTTAATTTTACTTTTAATAAATGCTTTGAAAATCAAAGGTTTCTCGTAAGACCACACCGCACATAAACACAGATGAGTTTTTACCTTACGATAACCAAAACACTTTATGTAGAAATCCAGTAATGTTATGATAAGTATCTAAGGTTTTCAAGTACAATAGAACATAGCAAAAATGTGTGCATCTCACATTCCAACATATATAGGTACAACTAAATCTAACAGCACTTATTGGAGAATGGATTCCATACATGACCAGGTAAGAAACTATCCTCTCAAAGGTGCACCTCTAGATAAAATACACCTATGGTTTGATAAGAACATCTTGTACCCCAGCTATATAGAACCGGCCTACCACTTAACTGGTAGTACCGAGTACATCACCACCACAGTTGGGATTAGCAACCATAGCAGTGCATACAAATGGGTCAAATATCGATTCTAGATATAGTGATGACATACCCTAATGAAGGCGACCCATACAACCCTGCTGCATACCCTATTTTGGTCTTCTGGTTGAAGAGGCCCAAGGCTACGTTTACCTTTACTATAGCACTGCCACTTGGATGCTTTATCGCCTTCCAGATGTTGATACAATGTTAGCATTCATCCAGATGTTTATCTCCACTACACCCATTTTGGGATCACCCTCAGGATTAGTAGCAAATAGCCCTTGCACTTCAAATTCTTCATCTTAGACCTAGCCTTCACTATTTCTAATTTGAACGCTTACGTCGGTTCGAAGTTATTTTTGGATAACAACTGCTATCCAATCCCAGTTTCCCCAAACCAACGTTCGATAATGTAAAAAATCAAGTTGTTTATAGTGGACCATTCCACTATCAGGGTGTAAGGTTTACTTATGAACATACGTTCCATAGCTTAGATATCGTGGCCCACTTATCAAAATTAACTCCCTTGTATTCATCACGTTCCCAAAGTGCGGTATTTGTGATAAGTACAAGTCAACTTAGTTTTAATAAAATGTGTTAATATTTTATTACAATTATTTTAATTCATTGGGCTACTTAATAGCACGGATAAGAGATCCTTAGGTTTTAAAATAATTTTCCCAAACAAGAAAGTTGGTTAAAATAAATAACCGATAGATTTTTTAAAGGAAAACTTTAAAATAAATAAACTTTAATTAAATCATAAGTTTAAAATTTAATTAAACTTTAATTAATTTTAATTAATCAAGATTAAATCATAAATAACCCTAATTTTTCTTAGTTAGGTCTTAATTTATCTAACTAATAATTAAACCTTGATTAAGCTTGGTTAAGTCAAAATTAAACTTTAATTAATTAAAATAATTTTTTAATTAATCTTAATTAAATTACATTCATCTATAATTGAACTCTAATTAAGTACTAATTAAGTAGATAAAATTTGAACTATATATATTGGTAAACAAATTTTAAAAACGATGTTATCAACATTAGTTATTAATTAAAATAGTTTTATTTGTTAAAAAATTTCATTTATTAATTATTTAAAAAATAATTAAATACCCATTTAAATAGCGATTTAATTCTGGGTCATTACAATTTTAAAATGCTACTTTAAGGCTAATAGCAACCAAACGCTTAACCGATATCGATATTGATTTCCTATTACTGTGTAACGACCCGCTATTTTGAACCATTCAAATTAAGAATAAAACCACACATATTAGACATGAATCATTCAAAACAACAGATTGTTAATTATTTTTTGGGTAAATAGAATCAATCACAGAATCACAGACATAGAATATGCAACGGAATAAATAAAACATAGTAGTTCATGAAGCTACTACATAAACAACAGAGTCAGAAGCAAATACAACAGAAATCCAAATACATAGAAGTTCTCTAATACGTAAGCAAATGACAAATATTTGAATAGAAATAACTGAAATAGCTAAACAGACAGATAGATAGATCTCCAGCAAAGTTTCCAGCTCAAAAAGGTGAGTCCTGAATGCTGTGAAACTCACACTGACCCAAGCATAGAGTAAAAACAAAACACTTGAGTCGGGACTTAACATTCTCATGTGTAAATCAACTCAGGTGAAATGTAACAAATGAAATGCAACAATAACTCAATGGATGTTTGGGATTGCCATCCTTTAAGGATCCGTTAAACTATTTACATATGTAGTAATATACGCTCTATATGTAATGTCTAGCAGTAAAGTATAATATATTGAAAATAGCATTAAGGCGTTACCCATATCCCCATTAACACATTTTTATAAATGTCGTAGTCTATACAGTACTGTAAACTCCACCACCCGGTGGGCTATCAGGGAGCACATCATAGGTACGACACAAACCAAAACCATAGAAGTTTCGATAAGGCATATGACAAGGCACGCAAGGTTATGCCCAGAGTAGGATTCTACCGGTTTGCACTCCAGGACTGGTGGTAACACGTAGCAGCTACTACCGCCCATCTCGAGACACACTACCATAATCAAAGGTGCACACCAAATCAAATCACAAAGTAATAGAGATGGTTTCGAAGAAGCATGCTCGATCGAAGGAGCGACATCACTTGATTCGGTATAGCTCATGTTTTAGTCATATCAAGCTGACCAGAGGGTCAGGGCTGCGTTTCTTACCTCATACCAATAGCATCCACCAAACTATCCTACTTCATTTTGGATTCACCACCGCATGCACAGTTGTTATAGTGGTTTTGGAATTGGCAGAGAGTATGACAATATCCGACTTCAGTCTCTTTAACAACCAAACGCTTACATTTTTCACACCGTGGTCATTTTTATGAAACATTTAAATAATAAATCTTAAATTATAATTTAAATCAATACTAAAATACTTAACTTCAATTATATTTTATATTTAAAACATTTATCTTACAAGTCATATTAAATCAAATTATTGCATTCCAAAAATCATATCTTTAAAACTTAAATAAAATGTTATTAGATTTTAAATCCTTTAGATAAAAATTTAATTACAAACTATCTCCACTTAACTTCTTTAATTTTATTTATTAAAATTATTATATAAAATTCTATATTTATTATTAAATTAAAAGTATATTAATTATATTAAATCAAAACTATATTTAACATTTTATTAAATTAAATTTTAAATTTATTTAAATTATATAAAACCAAATAAAATTATAAGTTAAAATCTTAAAATTACATTTAAACTATATTTAGCTTATAATTTAAAACTTTAAAACATATAAAAATATTATTATTTTCCAAATATAAATTTTAAATAAAATCATTAAATTAAATTAAATTTTAAAAAATCAAATTTATTAAATCAAAACATACTTTATAATTTAGGGAAAAAATTCAAAATAATTTAAAAACGACAATTGGTGTCTGTATATAATTTTCTACCTATGGTCAAGTGATTGGGTATATAACATTCCAACCCAAATTATAATTAAATTTCCAGGTATATATCATTTCAACCCATATCCCAAATTAATAGTTTCAAATCAATAAAATTGCTTGGGTTTATCATTTCAACCCATAACGATTTTTCCTAATCTAAAAGATCGTTTGGGTATGTATCATTTCAACCCATAGTTAGGAACTTGCAGTGTGATATAAAATAATAAATAAATAACATAATATATCCATACATATTATATAACATATCATATCGTGTCACAGGTGAGCATCATATCATATTATATAATATTAAGTAAGAAAATCTAATTATAACAACATTTCAATTTACATTTCAATTGGTGTCCATTCATTTAATCATAAGAAATTAGTCATGAGTGATTTCTCACCTTCGTGGCTAACGACAGTGAGAACTACATGAACGGACACGAAGTAGATACGGAGATGGAGACCACGAGCCAAGCAACAATGATCCAAAAGACACGAACATAATCCAAGATCTTTGGAATTTTTTTCTCTTTTTTTCCTTTTTTTAAATAAAAGAGGAGAGAAGTAGGCAAGGGTCCAGCCCTAGGCTAGGTGGCTCGGCCAAGTGGTGCGCCTATGGGTGTGGGTGTGGCCGAAGTGTGTGTGTGGCCATGGGTAGGGTGTACGGGTGTGTGTGCGCTTGGCAAGAGTGTGGAGGAGGGTGGCCTAGGGGTACGGCCAAGTGTGGGTATGTGAGTGTGGGGTGGAGGCCAAGAGGGTAGGAGGGGGTGTGGCCATGGGGTAGACTCGGGTGTGGAGGCCGAAGGTGGGTAGGGCGTGTAGTGTGTGTGCGTGCTCGGATGGAGGGTGTGTAGGCCGTAGGTAGGTGGGTTGTGTTCGGCCGAAGGTGGGTGCGTGTACAGCCGAAGAGGAGGGTGGCGGCGGCAAAGGTAGAGGAGAGAGAGAGGGAGAGGCTATAGAGAAGGAGCTAGGGTTACAGGAATTGGATTGGGGGAATGGAGGAGGAAGGAGATGAAGAAGTTTATTATAAGTTTTCTTCAGGCTCAAAGAATGAGGAAGAAGAAGGAAAGCCAGATAAAAGTTTGTGCATGTCTTTCTCAATAGACGTGTCTATTCAGGAATAGGTACGTATCCATTCAAGTGGCCCCTAGTATCCCAGCCCAACAACCAAGCCCAATAAATCAAGCCCAAAACCCAAAACCCAAATATATGAAAATATGCAAAATACACACAAATAAACGCGGGTTTTTATGCAGAAAATTGCAGATTTGAAGATGTAGGAATCGAATTTTAATGAAACAAAAAGTGGAGTGGAGATTAGAATTTAGTCTAGTATCGTAAAAAAGACTATATTTTAAAATTTCAAATTTTAAAATTTTCAACCGAAAGTCAAACTTTGACCAAATTTGGCCAAAATTTGAATTTTCAGAAAATTTTCTAGTTTATTGAATTTGGAAAAATATATCACTCAATGTCCCAAAAATCGATATTTAAATTCAAATTTATTTAAATTTTAAAATATCTAACTCAAAAATTCAAATAAAATTTCCTTCAAAATTTGACTGAATTTACGAGTCGTTACACTCCTCCCACTCAAAACTTTTCATCCCGGAAATGGAAAGAAAAAGGAGAATAGAAACAAACAGATAAGATAAGATAGATTCAAAATGAATAGTACCTGATACAAATAGTTCGGGATTTGAAGCACGCATGCTTTCCTCCGTTTCCCAGGTACAATCCTGATCATTTGTACTCCATTGTACCTTGACCAGGTTGACAGATTTCCTCCTCAACTGCTTCGTACCTATATCAACAATACGAAGTGGATTCCCCTCGACGGTGAGGTTTGGCACAACATCCAAACTCTCAAGTAAAGCAGGCTGGACAATCAAAGATGGATCATGAAGATACTTGTGAAGATGCGAGACATGGAACACATTATGCACTCCAGATACCTTCTCTGGAAAATCCACTCGATAAGCTAAAGGACCAACTCTCTCTAAGATGTGGAAAGGACCAATAAATCTAGGAGCAAGTGTTCCTTTCCTACCAAAGTGAATCACATTCTTCAGCAGCGAGATCTTAAGAAAAACCTGATCACCCACTAAAAATTTCAAACTCCTCCTTCGTCTATCAGCATACTTCTTCTGCCTATCCCGATCAATCCTCATCTTCCTCATGATCTCCTCAACCTTCTTGGATGCTTCTAGAATCATATCGGGCCCAAGAACCAAACGATCACCGGATTCAATCCAGCAAGATGGAGATTTGCAAGGTCGTCCGTAAAGAGCGACAAACGGAGACATTGCGATACTAGCATGAATCAAAGGATAAGATTAAATAGATTGATGCTTACAGTAACCTTAATTTAAAAATTAAGATTATACCTGATTGCTGTTATTATAAGTGAATTCAACGAGATGGAGATGATCTTCGCAAGATCCTTCATAATCAAGAACACGGGCACAAAGAAAATCTTCCAAAATCTGATTAACTCTTTCCGTCTGACCATCGGTCTGCGGATGATAAGTTGTGCTCAGATTCAGACGAGTACCCAAAGCTTCCTTAAATGCTTTCCAAAACTGGCTGGTAAAGATAGGATCTCGATCACAAACAATGCTGGATGGAACACCATGAAGCTTGACAATCTCTCTCAAATAAATCCCAACAAAACTCAAAGCAGTGCGATTCGACTTGACCGGAATGAAATGAGCTGACTTGATCAGTCTATCAACAACCACCCATATACTCTCATTACCCCTTCTAGTCCTCGGTAATCCATTAATAAAATCCATAGAAACCTGTAACCACTTCCAATTGGGAATCTCAAGGGGTTGCAACAATCCAGCAGTCTTCTGATGATCAGCCTTAATCTGTTGACAAGTGGCACATCTACTGACATAGAGGGAGATATCACACTTCATACCACTCCACCAATACAGCTTCTTCATATTCTGGTACATATTCGTCACACCGGGATGAATAGAAAGTCTAGACCGATGATTTTCCTTAAGCACTTCTTGCCTTAACCATCGACATTTGGAACACAAATCCGATTATTAATCCTTAGAATCCCTTTATTATCAATCTGTGCTCCCATTCCATCTTGGTTACCACCTTCCCTGTTATGAACATTCTCCTTAATAAGCCTTAGCATCTTGTCTTCATCCTGCTTAGCAGCAATACGATCCATAAGGGATGAAGAAATAACAAGCTGACATAACATTGCCTTCTTCTGGCTTAAGGCATCGGCTACCACATTAGCCTTCCTTAGAGTATAGTTGATGTCGAGATCATAAGAAGCTAGAAACTCGAGCCATCTAACTTGCCTCTGGTTCAAATCCTTCTGGGTGAAAATATACTTCAATAACTGGTGATCCGTAAAGAGCTCAAACTTAGTTCCCAAAAGATGATGCCTCCATAACTTCAAAGCAAACACTGCAAGAAATTCCAAATGATGAGTTGCATAATTGGCTTCATGAGTCTTCAACTGATGACTAGCATAAGCAATAACCTTCCCGTTCTGCATCATGACAGCTCCCAAACCTTCTCGACAAGCATCAGTGTATACCGTTAATCCTTCACTTCCATTCAGGATGGTAAGAACTGGTGCGGAAGTAAGCTTTTGCTTCAACTCATTGAATGCAGCTTCACACTTATCATTCCATATAAACTTGGCATTTTTACAAGTCAAAGTAGTGAGTGGTGCAGCTACCTCAAAAACAGTATACCACATCTGCTCAAGCCACAAAAAATCACCAAAACAACAAACACCTAAAAACTCCCCAATAAAATCATCATCCCTCAAGCGTAAGACTTAGAAGCTTTGAGTTTTAAACGAAGACTTCCCCTAATATTAGCTGTCGAATATCTCTTACAATTTCTTCTACCATATTTGGATGCATTAATGGAATCACAAGCATGGAAAGAAGAAAGTGGAAATCTTCCAATAGCTGCAAGGCAGCAATATAATATGAATTTAAAACCTCCAGTATGATAATAAACAGACTTCTCAGTACCGAATTCTCTAATCGAAAAAGAACCATCATCTATCAATAACAAGCCACTATCCTTTTTCTAAACATTTTGCATTAGAACTTGCACATAAGGCTTTTTCATACTCCAGTTCACTCCAAGAATGACAAAAATACAAGCTGCAACTGAAATTGGGTTGTACAACTTCACTGAACTGTGAACATACAAAGCCTTGCACATACCAACCTCAGCCCCTATAACTACCATATGCACACAATCAACAACTAAACAAGAAACAACCAAACATTTTGAACCAGCTACTAACTCAACATCATTAACTTTCCCCATGAACGAACTAACCATCTCAGAATGAACATTTGATAACAAAAGTGTTGTAACAACTGCAGGAAAAAACACTACACAATTTTCATACACATAATTGAACAAATAGCCATCGACCCCTTTATCACTGTTCACATACACAGTAGTGAATTTACTAACCTCATC
Organism: Allium fistulosum; assembly: GCA_030737815.1. Taxonomy (NCBI): domain Eukaryota; kingdom Viridiplantae; phylum Streptophyta; class Magnoliopsida; order Asparagales; family Amaryllidaceae; genus Allium; species Allium fistulosum. Next base: position 715,931,229 of record CM060906.1, on the reverse strand, counting down.
CCCTGTGTCATCCAATGTGTTAACAGTTAATATCAGAACATTAAGCATCTAAACACTTAGAACCTACCACTAATTCAACATCATTCCCTCTCTCAATGTCCAAATAATCCAACATTGAATTTGTATCTGCAACTTCCAATTCATTAAATGAGCAAAACAGTGAGAAACTAGATCACTCCAAACTGAGAACATATTATCCTTCGTCGAAACAAAATCCCTAGTGCTATCACCAATCACACTGCCAACATCCATACACCTCTCTGAATTCATACCCAATTCATCCAAAACAATTAAACTATCAAGACTGTTAGAGGAAGAAATCAGAAAATTTGAATTACTGTCTCCTTTTGTTTTATGATTTTTGCCGAAGATGTAATCAATACTGTCCAAATTTTGATCAAACACTTGTTCTTGAAGATCACATCCTGAAGCTGCCACTCGACCTATTGATATATGATTCGTAACAAAAGGATCCAATAACACAGAGTCAAAATACGAATGAACAACAGAATTCATTCCCAATACATTAGCATTGATATCCAGCAACCCATCCAAACTTACATCAAACGATCTATTCTTTGAGAACACTCTATCTTTGCATCTGTCAACCCCCAAATAAACTCTTGGATCCCCAAATATTTCTATATAATTCATACCAATATTAACAGATTAACAGCATCAAAGTGTTTAAAAAGATCCTCCAAAAGCTCAATACCCTCAAATCTTTGAACCCATAATTGATCCAGTAATATACGTTTGAGTTTCATGTATTTTAAAACAAAATGGAATCCATGATCAGAAATACATAACTGATTAATGTTACAAGCATCCGAATTCATCAATTTCTTCGAACATCGATTCCTCTTGTGCCCCAAATGACCGCATCTGAAGTAGTGAATACGAACCTGGCAATTCCTAACATAGTGCGAATCATATCCGCATTTAAAACAAGAACTCGGTTTCCTCTCAAAACCACTCCACTTATTGAAATTTCTAATGACAGTATGGGGACGAGATCTATAGTTAAGCGCTTACGCGTATGAACGATTACGAAAATAGACTTTAGGGTAGAAACCCTAGAGAAAGGATGACAATCAAAAGAAGGAAAGAAATTAAAATCTTGTGAGGAGGAAGAACATTGGGATAGCAGGTCGCTATTTTTGTTGACAAGAGTTATATAATATTAATTTATATTTAAAAATCAATGACATACATTTACCTAAGCCTATTGAATACACGTTAAAACGAAGATACGAGCTCCTTCGAACCTATTCCAATCCAGCAAGGTGCTACCTCCTGAACTGATGACCACTGGCCATCGAATATCTTTTGTTTTATTTGATTGTAGCTTGAAAATGGAGATGGTAGAGGATAATTTCGACTAGCAAGAAGAAGGTTGGCTCCTAAAAAATAGTGAAAAGGTGAGGGTTATGATCCATTTATAAGGGAGAGGATAGAGAGATAATATAGGATCAAGATCCCCTTTCTTCTCTACTTATTCCCTTCCCTTTAAAATATCAATGCTAAACCCAATAGCCATCTAATGGCCGCACCCTCTTGGTCATACCATAATTGAAATACATATGCCTCCATATGGATTTCAAACCCATTTTAAGCTCGAACAAATTATATCGCATTTAAATCCAATTTAAATGCATATCAATATCGTATATCGATTAATATATTTATAACTATTATAAACATATTTATTAACATTGTTTAATAAATTAAAATAAAATTTTATAACTAATATTTCATAAATATTAATTTATTTAATTAATTTATAACAATTACTATTAAATCATGTGGTCTAAGGAGTATACAACGTTTCGATTGTGTGATTCTGTGTAAATTTGGTCAGCGATTAATGGCGAACTATTTGTATATTAACTTTCACACGTAACTTAGTAGGTGGTGTGACATATTGGCCAAATTTATCGCTTACTTAGTTTTAGTATAATCCAATTTTATTTTGTTAAGTGTAACCCGGTAGTGACGATTGTTTAATCCAATTCTCTTTGTCAAAATTATATCACTTTGGACTTATGGAATTTGGCAATTCTCAAAATTCCAATATCGTCCATATTCAACTCGATGGTCCAAACACAAAGTTCATTGTTCAATAATAACAAATATTACTAACCAAACTACTTTGGCCAGAGATTTTGTGTTTGAGTTGACTTGAGTTGACCACGATACTAACCCTGTATAACTGAGGAGACAAATCAACTCTTAAATAGTGTTTCACTTCCGATCCAACTATAGTCGCCCAATGGATGTCATGCACTAATTTAACTATAATCAAAGTGGAGCTTTTATATTGAAGATTAACAGTATTCTCAAATCAGGAGAACTATGTAAATTAGTCGCTTCGATATTTTCTGTTTGACCTTAGCTATATTAACACTATGAATTGAGTCATTCCATAGTTATCCAATAACTATCATCATGTAGCCTCTTGGTGCCCCAGAAGTAATGAGTAATATACTACCCAATGTTTGGATAACGTTATATACTCTAGTCTCAATGGATGCATCCATATCCAGTCTCGATGCATCTTAACTAGGAATATTTAAAATGATGTGTTTCTTATATTATGATACAATACTCATGATTACGGCTATTTGTAATTCATATCACAAACACACCATTTTTGGACTTTCTGTTAAATATATTTAGTTAAATAATTAGTTATTTATAATACATTATAACAAACATATAATAGAAAGAAAAATTCCTTTATTACGAACGAGAATTGATTATAAAGTTAATTAATTTAAAATAAATTACAGAATTGCCCCTAGGGCATACCTTAACTCTACCACCAACAACCAACAATATCTAAATGACAAACATTAAAAATTAACTTAAACACACAAACACACACACATACATAATTTGAGATGACCCACCTCCTCAATTCACGGAAATCGACACTAATACATCCTCGGTATTCACATGCCCCAAATCCAAGTGCCGGAGAGACATATTATCATGGGTAAGAAAGAAAATAAAGACAGAACATAATCTCACATGGATGGAATAACATATATTATTTCAACACATAACCTTTACAATGTAAATTTTAAATACATTTATCAGAGTTAAACATGGATAGTTATAAATATATGTACTTACAAATATGGAACTACAATGATACATAAGTGTGGTGGAAACGAATAACAATCTTCAGAATAATCTTTTAACTCCATGCTTCGAGCTCCATCTAGATTTCTTCTAACTAAACCTAAACTACTAGGCTTCCCGGGAAAATTAGGGCACCCAGAGTTTAAGGGAAAAGGAAAATAAACTCCGGGTCTGTCATGAGACTAGTGTGAGAAACTCAAAATACGTGTTTTGAAAAGCAAAGGTATCTCATAAGACCACGCCGCACATAAATACGGAACAAGTTTTTACCTTATGATAACCAAAACATTTACTACGCAAAATCTAGAAATATTAATGACATTGTTTGAAAACACTTTTCAAGTAAATATATTCAAATAGCCGAAATTGTTACATTGGTTAAATTTGACGGCATAATAGGTTTACAATCAAGTTTGTAGGCACTTATTGAAGAATGGATTTCCATACAATGGTAAGTAAGGGACTACCTTCTGTATAGTACATCTCTAGAGGAATGTACCGAGGATACACAAACAATCTTTCACATTTGGCAAGACCGGTCTATCCCTATTTAGTACTCATACATGGCCTGGATAGAAACCGAATATGACATCACCCCGGTCATAACTGACTTATTCGGGTCTCATAGCATACACCACATACTCGACATATAGAGAGTAATCTTGAAAGGTGATGACCATACCCTAATGGGTGCGACCCACTTAGCCTTACAACGTACCCTATTTAAGCCACTACTGGGTGATGAGGCCCGAGGTAGAGACTACCTTTCATATAGCACATTCCACTTTGAATGCCATACTACCATTCCATGGTCACACAACTGATTTCTACAAACTTATAACTCTTGAGCTCGTACGTCTCAGGAAAGGGTGTTAAGCTAAGAGAAGTTGCCTTCTCCGCCACCAAACAGATGATACGTTCATAGAGATCAATTTATGAAATTAGGAATACAACGTCAGACATTTGTCCATATAAGTTGCCCAAGAACAAACAAACTTAAGGCACCCTCCTACCACATCCTATCGGCAATTACCCCTAGGATTAGTAGCGAGAAGTCCTTGCATCGAAGAACTCAAATGAAGAATTACTGCCACATAATATGATATGGGAAATTTCCCCCGAGGGTCAGTGACAAGCGGTCCTACATTTTATCTTCCAAATCATTTCCATATCTTCACTTCGAATACGTAAATTGGTTCGAAGTGGTCTTCGGATAGGAATCACCCAAATTCGACCCTAGTTCCTTCGAACCAATCATTGGTAAAAAGGTGTTAAGTAAATAGGGAATTATTCTTTTGATTTATTACTTCCTTTTTATCAAAAATACCTTCGAGAGATATATATCTTTTGAAACATTCCTTCCCAGCATATACAGAATCATTAAACCTCGCTTATCAAATCGTTTGATTACTTAGAATTTTTTTAAATCTTGGAATAATTCTAAACCATTTCATTTTTCACTTAGGAAAATATTTCCAAATCATTTCATTTAAATCTTAACAAAGATTTCTTAATTCAAAACTCAAAATTTTGATTGAGTTAAACCATGTTATCTAGGATTTTAATCCAAAACCAGTAAATATTAAGTGAGCAGAATCTATAGAAATCTTCTAATTCTACTCAATATCATTTTCCGTATTCAACAAGTACTATGGGCGGAATAACGATAAAATCATCTTTTAAATTCCACGAATAGTACGAATTCCCTCCTTGGGCTTTAACACCAAGTATAAGAATATTATCTCCATAAAATCTAAGTTGTTTAAATTTGGAAAATTTAATCTTTTATACTTAACTCATTTCCGACATTTCGACCATATCTATCCTTCACCCAGGAGAGGCCAGGTGAACCAGGGCACTGGTTGCTCCTGAACATCTCCTTAGTTTAAGCACCTCTCCAAGATCTCATGAATAGAAAAATCTAGTCTACTTGTCGGCTTTTAGAGCCAAGATTAAATCACTTGATTTTTGAAAGCTTTTCTTTAAATCATTTATTTAAACGTTTTTAAATAAATTATAAAACTTCCAAATCATCACTAAAATACTTAATTATTTATTTGAAATTTTTTATAAAAGATTTGGGAAAGAATCATTAAGTTTAAAACCATATTTCAAAAGTTATAGAAAAGTGCTACGAAAAGTGCTTTTTAAGTTATATTGATCAAAACGACTTTTCTATCATTTAGAAATTCAATTTTATAACTCAAATCACTTTTAAAACATTTTAAAAGATTTTAAGAATTTATTTCAAATGTTTAAAAAAAATTAAAATATCATTTTTAAAGAAATCATTTTAATGGACTCTAAACTACAAAACCGCGATTTTTCAAAAAATTTGTTTTATTCATGTTTCAAATCTACTTATCGAAATCTCGATTTTCTTTCTTTATTTGAAAACTATGGATATAATAGTTTGTAAAATTCTTATCTTGAAGAATTCCGAGCTATATTCCATTCTATATGTCCGTTTGACTTTTATAGTGCGAAATCGCGAACTACCGTTACGCGACGCTCCTATTTTTTACTCAATTTTCAATATTCAATTAAACTTTGCCAAAACACTTTTAAATGTTTATAAAACATTTCTAAATCATATTAAACCATTTTAAGAGGTTTAAACATTCCATATACACCATTTTATTCAATAAAGGAAAGTGATTTCCTTTGTGCTTATCGATGTGTATTAACGTGACTTGCATATATATTCAACAACCATATTAAACAACCATTGCTAACAATCTTATCCAAACATATATATATCATCCAACAGCATATATAATTATAGTTTAGGAGTTTCTCACTTTTAGTTATATGTTGCTAATTACTTTTTCAAACATTCATCAACCAAACATCCAAACATCATTAGCATCCAAATAGTTATATTAAACATTTATAACTATTTATAATGGTTTAAAGTTAGAGTTCTCACCATAATTAATACCGATCTTCCTACCATTCATATCGCCACAACACTTCACTTATACGCTTCTACCATCACCTAAACAACTTCATCTCCTTATCCAAGTGCTTGGCCAACCCCTCCTCTATGCTTTTGCTCTCGACCTTAGCTCCTCTTCACCATGCTTGCTTACTTCCAAGACCTTCAGGGCCTTACGGCAAAGCTTTGGGAAGGAGGAAGATAAGTGGTGAAGCTACAACTTTGAGTTCTCCAAATCTAGACCCGAAAATAGGTCATTTTCTCTCAGGTTTTTGACCCTCTTACTCTCAAAATTTGAAGAAGTTATTAATTGGAAAGTTTTTTAAATTTCTTTTCTCTTGAATTTAAATAAAAAGAAACACTTGATTTCGACTAGTTATCAGGAAGATATGATCAAAAGAATAGAGGGTTACTCGGATTCATAAAAATGAAGCCAGAAAATGCACTGTAAAGAAATCGAATTTTGACATAGTTAAGCTCAAAACTGGAAGAAGTGCTAAATATAAAAGTTGTAGCCACTGGAATTCTACATGGCTTGAAAAAAATAATTGCTTCATTTGGATCAATTTTGGAGGAGATATGCTCAAATAAAAAAGAGTTATTCTCGGCCTTTAAAACTGGGCTCGAGAATATACTTGAAAGAATGAAGTTTTGAGTATAGTTAAACTTAGAATGGGAAGAAGTGGTCAGCTAGAAAGTTTTAGGAGATTCTTTTCTCTATTGTTTCAAAAAAGGAATCATCTAATTTGGATTCGTTTTGAGTGAGATATGGTCAAAAGAATAAGGTGCATTCTCGAGTTCCAAAAATCTAGGCTGAGAATGAGTATGAAAGAATCAAAATTTTGACATAGCTACTCTCTGTTTTGGAAGAAGTGATGCAAAGAAAAATTATATCCAATTGAATCGTCTATAATTTGAAAAAAAAATTCTATGATTTGGAGTCTGGAAGAGAAAGTTATGGCTGGTTGAAGTGGATGGAATAAGAGTAGAGAGGTATTTATAGCCTTTAAGTTTATACAAAATATCCCACATCATATCCTTCCTCTTCATCACCCATGTGCCATATTTCCATCCATAATTTCAGCTGCCAACCTCCGCCATCATCACCCCACATGTGTGTGTGCATATGCACGTCCTTGCACATTGACTTATGCATGCTTAAGTGAGAAGGAAAAGAGAAATATCATGAAATATCATGATATTTCTTATTATTTACCATATGTAAATTCAAATGCAAATGGTAACTTTTCTTATATGTATATGACATGTATATGTGCATATATATATATATATATATATATATATATATATATATATATATCTGTGTGTGCTATATATGTGTACATGACATATAAATGAGGTTGCAATAAACTTTGAATGACTTTTGTTCGTTAAACTGTTGAAAATCGGAAAACCGATTACCGGTCACATTTTCACTTATAAATAAATATACATATATTTGTAAACAAAATTTGAAAATAAATTTCTAATCATTATTAATTAACTAAAATTTTCAAATTTGAATTATAAAACCATATAAATTAATATTAACAATTATTTACAATAATTGCTATTATACCGATAAAGCGATATCGAATTTTCTCATATTTTCAAATCAAATTATATCTTCATAAAACTTATTATAAATGATTTATTATTACTTTATAATTATTTAAAATGAATTATAATCATTTTAAAATAATTATTTGAATAATTATAAGAAGTATTAAATTATTAAATCTCAACTAAATTTAATTAATTAAATATTAAATATAAGGGCTTCACTGATGATGTCTTAAATAAATTTTATTGCCAAAAATAAAATGATTAATTTTATTTCATATTCTTGTTCAATTATAAAATAAGTATATGTATCCAGCTCCATGCGCGATGTTTTATGATTATAGAGTTGTTTATCGATAAAACAGTTTTCGATCATTTTATCGATTTAAATCCTGAGGAAAATATTTTTGTAAATATTTATTCGAAATAAGATTACTATTATTTATTATCACTCAAAACAATATTATTTGTATTATCAACCATTTAGTCGAATAATTTTAAAAATAAATATAATTTATCAAGGTGATAAATTTGCGGTCCGTTGCATAATTTTATAAAATGTTTTTGGCCATTGCTTTATATGTAAATGTATATTGAATATATAATTTTTTTGGCCTTTGGTTTAATACATGCACACACATTATAATTATGTAATGTCTGTTATTGTAATAATTAAAGTATATATATTTTAAAATGTTTTAACATAAAAAAACTTAATTTTCATCCTCGACTTTCAAATAAAAAGGCTTAGTTTTTTTAATTTCAACTTTAAAAATCAATTTTTTTATTCAAATAAAGATATATAATTTAATAGTAATATTACGTCAAAAATTTTGATTTTAAATTTCAAAGTATTTGTATATATAAATTGCGCTATATATATGTATGTATGTAGGTAGGTAGGTATGTATGTATGCGTGTATGTATATGTGTGTGTGTATAGGATCAATAGTCTCCTTTATTTAGCACTATTTATAGTCCTCCGATATCAACCATGGGTTTGTATTTGAATATTTGGTTTATGTGATAGGAAAGAGAAAAAATGGATATTTAGATAGAAACTTGTGGCTGATATCAGAGGAAAACAAAATGGTGCTAGACGAAGGAGGCTATTGACCGTAACTCATATATATAATCTAATTTACTTATAGCCTTAAAAATATTATATAAATATGTGTATATAAATTTAATTTATGTAATTTGATATGTGTGTATGTGTGTGTGTATATATGTGTGTGTATATTTATTTATATAAATGTAAACGTGTGTTGGTTAATAAAATAATTAATTTTTCCATTGATCGTGGGCCTTACTGTTTAAAAAAACTAAAGGGACGAAAGAGAGTGTGTGTGTGTGTGTGTTTATGTATGTATATATGTGTATGTATGTATGTATGTATGTATGTATGTATGTATGTATGTATGTATGTATGTATGTATGTATGTATGTATGTATGTATGTATGAATGTATGTATAACAACAAAACAAATTTATATGACATATTATTAAACATACACGTTATAATATAATGTTATCATAATCCTAATAGCCATATATGTACCCTATGTTATTTATTTCATGTATTATTTCGATTCGCATACATATTTATTTGTATTTCCTATGCAAGGTTCATTTTAAATGTGAACCTCCAACGATAAATAAAATATAAATTATTCAAACTTAAATTAAAATCAATTAAATTTAAAGCTTAAATTAAACTAAATTTTGGTAAATATTTCATTACCAACGGATTATCATGGGGGTATACTACTCTTTGTTGGTCATTTCTATCAAAAGTTGCCACTTCATCATCTACTCAACAACTTCCCAAGCCCGGTCTCCATGGTGTTGCATGTTGCTCCTCTCTCTAAAAGTTAGCATAATCCACCGTGGCTCTTTTATCTTCTAATATATATCATAGGAGCCTCCATGGAGAGTGATGAGGCAAAGGACTGAACAAGCTTGCTTTATTTACACATAGCTTTAGAATATTCATCTGCTTTTTTGTGAAGAAAATGAGGTTGGTATTATGGTATGGTGGTTAAATTCCTTCCATGCTACTCCAATCGTAGTTATCAGGACCGAACCTGAGTCAAACCGTCGCGTCTCAAGGTTCAAGGTTCCGATGGTCGAAACAGTTGAACTATTGAACCGTGCATTTTCTTTTCGATTATTCATATATTCGGAAAGTATTTTATCACGATATATCATATTTATTCATATAACAAGAAACCTATCTTATCACAAATCACATGATTATAACATAAATATAATTAAAAATAAAATGGAAAAATATCTAATTTGAAATTAGTTTATACTATAATGATTATATTTAATATGTGAAAATGTAATAAAAAAACAAAATTAAATAAAAATATAACTCAAATTGAAGACAAAATATAATAGTGTACAAAGTTTATTTCATTTCAATTTAGCCAATATAATATTCTCATATTGTTAAAAGATCATCATGTACTAACAAAGAATGTAAATTTATATTAGTTAAAAATTGTAAACCTGTAATTTAAAATGGTTAGGATAGATGCGTAGGTCTATGGTCATTTCAGTGTAAAAAGTGAATATTCAAAATCCTACATCTTGAAACATCATGATGTGTCAAAACTTCACATCTATTTAAACAAAGCTCTTTGAACAATTGTATCCTGCTTATTGTAGTAGCAACTGGGTCTATTACTTAAGCCAAAAATTATTTAATAATTTAAACTGTATTTAGTAAGATTTGGTTTATTTGTTGTAAAACCGAAGGCTTGAACCGGTTTTTACAGTTTAACTATGGTTTTTGATGTGGTCATTTTATCTTGCTCTGGGCTTTGGGGCTGTGCGGTTAATGGTTAACCGTGGTTTGACCAAGTTCCAGTCCAATTATGATAACATGGACTCCAGTTGTCTCTGCTTGATTACCCTTTCAAGTTAATCCCTTAGTTGCCAACAATTACTAGTGTTATGCTATGCACAATTATTAAAGTGCCAGAATTTTCCAAACCCCTTGTCCTTTTCCGTTCGGCCTTAGATAATCTTCGATGGATTCATGAATGTTAATTAGCTAGATGAATGTTTTCCCTTGATTTAGTCAAATCGGTATACATGTTGCATCAAGGCTTAAACCCTTTCCAATTCAAAGGTCTATTATTTTCCCTATTTCCATTATGCCCTTTATTCTTACCATTGCCACTTTCTTTATTATCGGCTATTACTATGATCTTTAAGCATTACGGCCTGAGAAGATTTTGTAATTTAGGATTCCCATGATCCTTCCTCGATCATCATCACTTTTAATCACATGTATCTTTCAAATTTTTTCACAAAAAGTCATCCAAGTTCGCAGTCTTCTTTATAGGAGCTTCTTGAATAACTTCATGCTTTTCTTAACTCCACAGTCAGAGCGTAACGTTTTAAATTAGTTTTAATTATCGTCGACTCTCTTTATTTTACCTTCTACTGCATTGAATCTGTTCACATACTCTTATAGAGATGTCATGTCATTTATCGACCTCAATGATAGTGTTATTTTAACATCTTTTTATGGACCAGAATTGATGCTTGAAAAGATCTAATAACCAAGACTGAGAATCAATGGTTGCAGGCATCAACTCATAATACAATTATGTAGCAAACCCATGAAAATAGTGATAGGGTTAGGGGTTTGCCCTAGGGACAATTATGTAATTGTTATATATTTCTAGCTCGTTGACCAATCTTGTTCGAAACCAAAGACATTTTCTTTCTATTATATACTTGACATAATGTGGTTATATTAATTAATTAATTTAATAAAAAGTATATAGAATATAAAATCCATAAATAATATGTTTTGTGACAGTAGTTACAAAGTGTTGTAACCGTGAGTAATTTATCACAATAAAAATAAATATACCATTTTAAATGGTCCTAGTCAAGATGAATCGAGACTGGTATCGATATATCTATTGAGATTAATGTACGTAACGCTCTCCAAACATTGGGCAGCATATTAAACATAGCTGCTGGAGGCACCTAGAGGTTTCGTACTGATAGTTATTGGATAACTATGGAACGATTCACTCGATAGTTTTCTGTTGGTTAATATAACTAAGGTCAAACAGAAAATATCGATGTGACAAACTTACACAGTTCTCTCGACTTGAGAATATTATAAATCTTCAATATGAAAAATCTGCTTGGATTATAGTCAAATCAAGGCATGACGTTCTATCGAGTGACTATAGTTGGGTCGAGTGGAAGTATTGGAAGTGAAGCCCTATTCAAGAGAGGATTCGTCTCCTCGGGTATATGGGATTAGTATCATGGTCAACTCAAGTCAACTCAAAGTCAAAGTCTTTGGACATAGCATTTCGGTTAATAATAATTGTTATTATTGAATCAATGACTTTATGTTAGGATTATAGAGTTGAATATGGATGATATTAGAATTTTGACCATTGTCAAATTCCGTAAGTCCAAAGTGATATAGTTCTGATGAAGAGAATTGGTGTAAATAAATGTTACAACCAGGTTATGCTTAATAAAGTGAAATTGGATTTTATCGAAACTAAGCAAGTGATAAATTTGGCCAAAATGTCACACCACCTGCTAAGTGATGTGTGAACATTAATATTCGAATAGTTCGATGTTAATCGTTGACCGAATTTACATCCGAGAGTCACACAACCGAAATGATGAATTACCTTTAGACCAAATGATTTAATTAGTTTACAATTGTTATAAATTAATTAATTTAATTATTATTTATGAAACATTAATTATGAAATTCGAATATGATTTGAGGAATAAATATTATTGTATATTTATAATAGTTATAAATATATTGATCGATATGCGATATCGATATGTAGTTAAATTAGATTTAATTAATAATATTTATTTGGGCTTAAAATCGGTTTAAAGCCCATAAAAGGGGCTGCAAATTCCAACCAAAAAGGATGTAAGGAGAGGCTAAAAAATGGGTTAGGGGTATTTTAGATAGATGGCTCAAATTTGGGGAGAAAGGGTAAGAGATATAATCCACCTTTCTCTCTATTCCTTCCACTATAAAAGACTCCTAACCCTAATGCAAAAATAAATTTTTGTTGCCTTCTCTATCATCTTATGGTCGTAATTTATCCCTCTATATACTCCATCAAAACTCAAATCAGATCAATTCAAATCAAAAGCTATTTGATAACAAAGGGTCTGCGGTTCTAGGACTAGCAATCTGGCGAATCGAGAAGTTCTCTAAGGGAGGAGAAATCATCATTGCAAGGTTGACTTAAGGGCATTAGTTTTAGGTAAGTGTTAGTTTATATATATGATGTATTACCTCTGTATGAATGTATATTGTTCATGTATATACATATATTGCTATTACTATATTGTTAGTTAAGTGAGATTCCTATAGGTATTGTTGTTGTCACGTATTGATTGGATATGTGTATATGTTTATACAATAAAATAAAATTATAATTTTTCCATAAGGATCTGATACACACAGTCGAATTACTATTTTTAATTATTTATGTTTTATTAATTTATATATATATATATATATATATATATATATACATAGATTAATATATTAACTAGTTTGTTTATATGACTTGTATTAAACAATATGACTATATCACATAAATAGTTGATCTAATAATTTTAAAATCCCCGTTTGTATTAAACATAATTTTTAGTAACTGAAAATAATTTTTTGATAATTATCTAATATTTTTATTATTATTTAATCATTATACGAATTAATATATTCATATAAAATAAATTATGTTTCAAAAATTCTTTTGTATATTTTTTAAAATTAATACGATATCTAATAACCTATCTATCAAAAAATTAGATTTTTAAAATCATTTTTAATATTTTCAAAAATTATTTTAGTTCGATCGAGAAGCATTTAATTAATAAAAATATATTATTTTGACCTAGAAAATCCGAATATTTTTCTTAGGCTATTTAATAATATTCCTGATTTTTTAAAATTTTAAAATTAGAAATATTTTTTAAATATATTTTCTATCTTTTATTTATTATTGTTTGACTAGTTAATTCTTAAAATATATATTAATATAATAAAATTATATTTAAATTTGGAATTACTGTGTATTTGATCTGGAACAAAAATAAAAAAATTATTTATTTTAAAATTTTATAATTGTATAAAATATTCTAAATCATATTTACATTTAGATATATGTATGTATATATATATAATATAATTTTTATATTATATATATATATATATATGTTTATTTTTTATACTATAATATTTTACATACATATATATATTTATCTATGTATGTATGTATATAATATTTTTGAATAATATATATGTACACACATTATTTGAATATTTACATACACATATAATAATTGTAAACATATACATATATTTGGACAACATACAATACATATAAGATGAGCTAACTTGTCTGTTGCAATATAAATCTCAATATCTATATACGGGCGTGTTATACCTTGCATGGTATATCATGTTGCACATGCACATACATATACATATGTATGTGATACATATGTATACCTGTACATAAATTGAAAATAAATCGAATAAATTTCTATTAATAATATATAAATTTAAATGAATTATATGATTTTATTTAAATTAAATTTAGAAATGTTCTAAATAAATTAGACTTCATGGCCCAATAAAGATCCAATAGGCTAAATAAAATTTAAAAATCACCTATAACTTCTGTTGCGGGCTGGCACGGTTCCAATAATGGTATCAGAGTCCAATGGGCTATGTGGTCTATATTAACCATATTAGGGTTAACTATTAAGCTCACAGCCCAAAAGGTTATCTCTAATAGAAAAGGCCCAATTTGAATTAAGCCTTGGACTAATTTTAAAATTGTTTTGAAATTTAAAATAAAATTTTAAATTTTAAATTTTAAATAAGAAATATATTATAAATGTTATAATATAAATTTTCAAAATTGTTTGAAAATTAAAATATAAAAGTTAAATTTAAAAGAAGATATAAATTTATTGTAATAATTATAATAAAATAAAATTTTCAAAATGTTTGATAAAATATATATTAATTTCAAAAAAAAATTAAAATTTATTAATTGGGTTAATAAAGTAAATTAATTAAATAAGTTAATTAACAAAATAAATATGCATGTATTCTATATTATGATATATGTTATGATATTTTAAAATGTTTTAAAATAACATAAGTATACATGTATATATATGAATTGAATTCCAAAATTAATATAATTTAATTAAAATTGTTTAATTAAATAAATAAATTAAAAGTTAATTAATTAAATTAATTAATTAAAGGTTAATTGATTAAATGAATACTCACATATATAAGATATATGTGTAATATTATAAAAGCTATAATATGTAATAAATATTTAATATAAATGTTATATTAAAATAATATAAAATTAATTAAAATGTTAATTAATTAAATAAGATTTAATTAATATAATATTATACATAAGACTATTATATAAGTAGTATAAAATATAAAAGTTATATAATAATAAAAATTATTTAATATAATGTATAAACTAAATGTGGAACATTGAAAAAACCCTAAATAGACTTACAAAATAAATACATATGTATTGTACATATACGGTGATTTCAAACGTGTCTGACACTTAAATCACGAGGGTATTTCATAAGAAATACATTATTTCATAAGTCGATATCACTCGATATAATATATTGAAGATTATGAATCTTTAATATAATGTTGTCGTCTACCATACATATACTAATAAAATACTTGCATACTCCTTAGTTGTTGAGTAGACTCAAGCTAAGGATGTTATGTGCAGTATTATTAATTTATTGGATAGACGAGGTAAGATAACTATATGTATTTGTTGAGCAGACTCAAGGTACATATACTATACTTATGCTATCGCGATATAGTAGGTACGAGTGAATAATTTTGTTTCGATTTGTTGAGCAGACTCAAGATCGAAGTGGAATTAGGATAAGGTACCAAAGGGTTAGGAGTTGTATGTGATACAACCGATAAGGAGTTATCCATCGTTTGTGGGGCTATGATTTGTTGAGCAAACTCAAGGTCAGAATCCCAAGACAAACGAGTACTAGCATCCACTAGTGAAGTCAAAAGACTTCTATGTTTTGCTTAGGGGTTGGTGAAGCATAAAAGACTAGTGGGAGTCTTATTAGAAAAATGAAATGATAACATTTAACCTTTCTAATACTGTAAACATATGCTATATAATATTATAATAATCTACAATGATAATTTATGCATTTAATACGATTGATAAAATGTTTATCAATTAAGATACATAAATGATTTGAATCAAAGATGGACAAATAGAAATATAACATATACTTAATAATAAATGCTTCTTGCATGTTAATGTTTCAGTACCCATGCAACTGCCTAATTTTACAACTGCTTATGACGTTTGTAATTTGGTCGCTTACGTGTTCATCTGGTCGAGACCGTGTATTACATTTTGTGAGTTTCAAACTCTAAAGCAATACAAGACTATGGATATTTAATCCACATACCATCGCATATAAGTGTTATATGAGGAATGGCAACAGTTTGGAAAGTACGATACTTCAATAAAGTTAGTTCATTTGCAACAAGCCAATAAACAGCACTATCAGATTGAGTATTCAATTTGATTGATTATAAAAGGATCGTGTTGTGTTAAATGTAACACTGGACCAAAACTACAATATAAATCTAAGAACTCGATCATTGAAATGTCATTTTGATCATTTTACGTAAGGTGCAACGAATTTGATGTCCTTAAATGTTAAGGATGATCAAATATATTTTTGTAAAGAGTTCATTATGATATTGCAGTAAGGGTTTTCTTTTGAATGGTTCAACCATTTAGAAAGAAAAACGAATGTACAAGAGTATATGCGATTCAAGGTATAGTTGGGATGAAGAAAGTGAATAGTCACTTCTGCTTCATAAAGAAACATCGAAAACGAAAATTGCAATAATAATAAATTATACTTAACATTGGAATAAGAAATATGATTTCTATTCTGAAATATATTTTCATATAGAAAATTGTTTTCTATGAGATTTATTTCTTTGAGTTTGAGATATTTGATCAAAGAACTCTCCACTATAAACTAGTTGCAGTATATGAAATAAATAATATATATTAAGTGAATGATGGTCCTCCAAATCAAGTACCCTGTTAAAGTAATGGCGGAAACAGTGGGAGCATGTCATATAGCACTTATTAATTGCATCAACTTACGAAAATTGTTTTCGTAAAACGTACCAAGCATTATTTATGAAATAATGACTATTTCTGGGTATCGACTAAAAAATAGACATAGCTATATTTCAATATGAATATTATGAACATTCGTTATAAAATAAAACTATAATGTGGTATTTGTTTTCATGACAAAGTGATGCATGGAAAAATACTGAAGTATCTAAAATTATTTATAATTGTTTTGGAATTATAGACCAAGCCGTAGTTTTGAGAAATAATTTTATTATATGATTATGAATTATATGATATTGGTTAATTATATCTCAAACAGTTAAAGGCTATGCACCCATTTAGTGGGAGCATCGTAAGAGTTGATGAACTCTTCGGATTGATACATATAGATGTATGCAATTATAAGCCTATTAATACAAATAGTTTCATGTACTTCATCGTATTCATTGATGAGTTATCATAGACATGGACATGTGTATTTGATACGCATATATAAGTCTATGGTGAGCCCATAGAATATAAAATGGAATATATAATGTAACATGCGATAGAAATGATTCGATTTGATCAAATGAGTGAGTATATTGGTAAGAGTTCCGAACATACCTAAAAATGAATAAAGATTCAATCTCAAAAGTCACTCCTCCATGTGATACATAATGATGTATCGATAAGGGGTAATCGAACTTTGTTAGACAAAATATGATTAATTGTGAGTGAAGTTGAGTTAATTTCTTTCTATAAGGTCATGTACTTAAGAGTATTACACAGAGTTATTATTATTTCATCTAAATAATAGTTTACAAAAATCATACAACATAAGGGTTTATAAGAATCCTTAACATATCCTAGGCTAAGGAGTTGGCAGGTTATGCAAATCGAAAGTCTGCACATAATAATTGTTCGTGAGGGATCTTGTATAAATCTCCCCAAAAGGATTTTGGGAAAGACTGTCATTAGATGACATATTTATGTTTTGAACATAAGTTTTGTAAACTAAAACCAAATCAATTTTATAAATATGGAAATTCAAAAAGTTTTTATGAATACCTATTCCATTACACCAAGAAACAGTTATTGTTTCAAGAAATACCAACTTCTTTGTGGAGGAATTTCTTTGAAGTAAAATGGAATTGGATACGATCCAAAGATAAAACTGATTATATGAGATGACATGAAATTAACTAACCTAAATAAACACATCGCATTAGAGTGTCTAATAAGTATTCTCATACTTTGAAGAGAAACTATGTGTTTCTTATCAATGTCGAAAATATACAATCCTTGGTTGTTTAGTTAAACCATTAAGAGTGTTGACTCTATAATATGGTATGATGCGAAGATACGAAAATGAATTCCAAATACATTATCAGAATATGATCTTGGTAGTCATAACCAAAGTGATGTGATCCATCGGCCGTAATTGTGTCTTTATGAGCAAGACTAATGCAGTTGGAATTAAATGAGCAATGTTGATAAGAATTATCTCATAAATTTCAAATTTTGAAATTAGCGTAATAGATTTATCATTCAATATGATCAAGTTATCGGATTTACTCGTAAAATTATCACTTAGTATGACTTTATGTTTGGTATGTATGTCTGAAAATGGAAAAATCTAAATAATGATTTAGAGTAAGCGGTTTACATAATACCAATATGTATCGAGAAGTCAATGGGAGTGATATTGAGTTTGTGAGTCTTTGGATATGATCCAAGAAATGATAGAAAGTATCATTTTATAAGCATTGGAATTGAACAAATATGTTGATAGAAATATCAAATAGTTTGATTATCCATCAAAACGTAGAGAAAGCGTGTGTTCATAAGAAAAAACGTTAAAAGGCAACATGCTGTTGATTTTAACTATGTAGTTGCATTAAAACTAGCCTTAATTGTTTTAATACTCAACATTGGATTTGTAGATGATGTCTTTTATAATAAGTATAAAGGATACTGGGAATGTCCCAAAATGATATGCAAGGACACCTTATAAAATTATTTAATACGGAACATATGAGATGTGTTCCTTATGCACTGGCAATATGAATTATCATACATGTTATGTTGTCTGCGATATCGTGATTTATTTATGTATTTGATACATGAAGAAAATATCAAACCCAAATTGATATCACCAATGGTAATTTGGAATGTTCTCATGTATTTGCGAAATACTAGAGAATTGTTTATAGAAACAACGAACTCCTTATGAAGGAGTGTTTGAACTCAAATTTCATAAGTGATATTGAGTATAACATGTCAATAATATATAAAGAATCATTAAGTTGGAAATGTTCCAAATAGAAGAGATCGTGGCTAATTCATTGACTTGAATAGTGCCATAATAAAAGAAATGTATATAAATATAAATGCACAAATTTAAAATGAGCCAAGGGTAGTTCCAAATGTTCAGAATCTCGTAACATTTTTATATGATAACAATGTCACGACATAGTTCATAATAAAACTTAGAGCTCGCTAGAAGTCGAGAGACATACTCTGAATTGTTCCACATGATAAAGATAGTTTATCAGCGTCAAAGAGAGTTAATCGACGGAGTAGATGATTAAACCATAATAACATACTCGTTCACTAAGGGACGGACCTAATTGGTTTAAAGAAAAATGATTGGAGAAGTTGGTATAAGGTTTCAAAATTGAGCCTAAGTGCAAGTGGGAGATTGATAGAGTTAGGGGTATGTCCTATGGGCAATTATGTAATTGTTGCATATATCTAACTAGTTGACCAATCTTGTTCGAAACCAAATGTATTTCTTTCTATAATATACTTATATAATGTGGTCATATTAATTATGTAATTTAATTAAAAGTATATTTAATAGAAAATCAATAAATGGTATGTTTTGTGATAGTAGTTACAAAGTGTTGTAACCGTAAATAATTTATCACAATAGAAATAAATATACCATTTTAAATGTTCCTATTCAAGGTGCATCGAAACTGGATATCGATGTATCCGTTCAGACTAGAGTATGTAATGCTCTTCAAACATTGGGTTGTGTATTACTCATGACTGTTGGGGGCACCTAGAGGTTGCGTACTGATAATTATTGGATAACTATGGAACGATCCACTCGATAGTTTTTTGTTGGTTAATATAACTAAAATCAAACAAAAATATCGATGTGACTGATTTATGTAGTTCTCTTGACTTGAGAATACTGTGGATCTTCAATATGAAAGCTCTGCTTTGATTATAATCAAATCATGGCATAGCGTTCCATCGAGTGGCTATAGTTGGGTCGAGTGGAAGTATTGAAAGTGAAGCACTATTCAAGAGAGGATGCGTCTACTCAGTTATATGGGGTTAGTATCACGGTCAACTCAAATTCAAAGTCTCTGGCCAGAGCATTTCGGTTAATAATAATTGTTATTATTGAACTAAGGACTTTGTGTTTGGAATATAGAGTTGAATATGGATGATATTGGAATTTTGACCATTACCAAATTCCATAAATCCAAAGTAATATGTTTTGACGAAGATAATTTGTGTAAATAAATGTCACAACCGGGTAATGCTTAATAAAGTGAAATTGGATTTTATCGAAACTAAGTAAGGCTAAGTGACATGTGAACGTTAGCATTCTAATAGTACAATGTTAATCGCTGACCGAATTTACACCCTAAAGTCACAAAACCAAAATGATGAATTCTCTTTAGACCAAATGATTTAATTAGTTTATAATTTTTATAAATTAATTAATATTTATGGAATATTAATTATGAAATTTGAATATGATTTGAGTAATAAATATTATTGTATATTACAATAGTTATAAATATATCGATCGATATGCGATATCGATAAGCAGTTAAATTAGATTCAATTAATAATATTTATTTGGGCTTAAATGGGTTTAAAGTCCATGAAAGAGGCTGAAAATTTCAACCAGAAAGGATGTAAGGAGAGGCTAAAAATGGGCTAGGGGTATTTTAGATGGATGGCTTAGATTTTGGGAGAAAGGGTAAGAGGTATGATCCGTCTTTCTCTCTATTCCTTCCACTATAAAAGGACTCCTAATTCTAATGCATACAAAACTTTTTGTTGCCTCATTTATCATCTTATGGACGAAATTAATCCCTCAATATACTCGATAAAAACTCAAATCAAATCAGTTCAAATCAAAAGCTATTTGATAGCCAAGAGTCTGTTATTCTAGGACTAGCAATCTGTGGAATTGAAAAGTTTTCTAAAGGAGGAGAACTCACAAGGTGGACTTAAAGGCATTAGTTTTAGGTAAGTGTTTAGTTTATATATATGATGTATTACCTCTGTATAAATTTATATTATGACGACTGCCCTACACCTCTGGTACCTAATATACCTATGTGATGTGCTGTGGAGGCACCCGACCGATGGAGGGCGCTAGCCAAGAATATAAAGAAGGGAAAATCTAACATAGAACCTGTAAAACATCTCGCAGCGCATGGATAAAATATAATATAACAACATAGATGTAAAACAGGCGAGACAGTGATACAATCGAGTAAACCATAAATAAGAACATTAGAGTGCATCAGGTTTATAGACTGTACAAAAACTGAAATAAAGAGTTTATACATCCTAAATATACAAAATAAACTCTATAACTGTCTCTAATAATACAAGTATTGACATAGCTCCATAGTACTGCACAACGGAGTATAAATGATAGCAAGCTCTAAATATAGATATATGAAAGCATAGCCTCCTGCTCGTACTACGTATAGCTCTATGCGCTATCCAGACCTGTTGTCCATAATCTACTCATTTAAGAGGACCGAAGGTAATAAGAAGCAAAACATAAAACCTCAAGTTAGACAACGGTCTGGTGTGAGCGATACATCATCTCAAAAATACTATAAAAATCATATATGATAAATATGGACATAGGTATGTAGAGCCATACCAGATATGTCCCTGCATCTAAAGAGTTAGCACATAACAGTTGATATATGCTAATCTACCATCAAAGCCATATAAGTGTACTACAATCGACGTACAATGTCCAATGTCTAGGTATACAGTCGAAATACCTACATCGTGTGACACCCTAGAGTGATAAACAACCAAAGCATCCATCAAACAATCATCATCATTCATGCACGTTGGATATATGATAACTCGTATTGCACAATCACAAACCATGGATCCAATCGTAATCCCGGCTTCATTGGTGCTCTAATCCATGCCACTCTGAAAGGCTAGGAATGAGGCCCACAATCGCAAAGCCCAAGGTAATCTACTATCGCAAGATCCGGACACAATCGCAAATCCAAGTGGGCGTCCTCACATACCCATTCCTTACGAGCATACTAGAAGCCTCTGGGTTATCAATGATTCATTTGCATGCGTCTCCATAATGGAACTCAGTTGCTATCCCATCAGGGCTATTTTCACAGTAGGACACAGTCGCAAATCCCACTTGCAAGCCCTTGTCGTTAAACTAGCCCTTGTGGATCATCGTCACAACTCCAATCGTTAAGTCTGTCATCTTTGGAACGTCTCTAGACACCCATCGTAAGTCGTAGAGCCATCGAACAAAGGTTCTGAAGTCGTCGTCGTCGAAGTAATCATGTCGAAGAGCTACACCATTGCCTCGTTAGTCACTACACAAGATCCAAGATCATCTGTGGTCGTTTGGAGTTGGTCACTCCACTCCACATCACCACCAAGATCCCTGGAGCGCGTCACGAAAGAATTCCCGAAGTATCGTTGCACCAGGACGAAAAACTCAAACTTTCATTTTCGGGTCGGTTATATCAGAGTCGAGCTCCAAGCAAACCTTCCCACGACTCCAAGCAGCACTATCCTCAGCCGACTCCAGGGCGACCAATAAAATTCTCATGCTCGACTCCAAGCAAACCACCGACCCATGAAACCTGGTCGGTCATCGACCTAACTCCAAGCCGACCCACAAAATCTCCACGCGCGACTCCAAGCAAACCACCGATCCATGAAACCTGGTCGGCCACCTACCTAACTCTAAGCCGATCCACAAAATCTCTATATGCGACTCCAAGCAACCACCGAATCAAAATACTATGACTTTTCCAAACTCTAATTTTTCTCCAATTTCGTTGCTACGCTCCGTTCTACGACCCATGTGCATTCCGCATGCATCAATACAACTCCTAACAACCTCGAGCGTGTCGACCGAAGTCCTATTTCATGGTTCCTAACACAAAATCACTCCAATGAGTGTTTCAACTATACAAGCATTTATACAAACACAACACGCACACAATCACATCCGATCATCCAAATATCCAAACACACATCAAACTGTAGCAAATCATCATGTAATTACATCCCTAATGTAGCCTATCACATACAAAGGCAACCATACTTCAAAACAACATGATTAAAATGTTTTAAACATTTTAAAATTCGTTTTGCTATAGTTTTGACATTGAAAACGGTTTTAAAACCTTATTTTAACTTCAAAAATGAGTTTGAAACATATCAAGCTTATAGATACATATATAGTAAGGTGAGAGATGATAAATCACCTACCAAAACCCCAAAATCCAAGTTTTGCAAGCAAATCGCTATAAATCCAAAAATGAACCGCAAATTTGAGATTTTTCTTCCCTAAAATGTAGATGTGAGCATCTCTAATGAATCCCCTTGTTAATCTAACCCTAATATATGATTTAGACTTGATTTGGAGGAGAAAAGAGAAGGTTTTGGATAGAGGAAGGGTTAATGGAGGCTTAGATCTAAAAGAGAAGGTGTAAAAGTGATTTGGGGATGATGGTTCTGCTCTATATACTCTCTAAACCCGAAATGGTTTAGTGGGCCTGCCCTCAAACTCACTAATTACCCACTAAGCTGGTTCAAAAACTATCAGTCTTCAAACAACCATATCCCCTAGCCAGAAAGTCCAAATCGCTATTATGATCATTGTATGGAAAGAGAAACCATCGTATCTTTCCAATGGAAGTGGTCTCAAGTGCTAATTCGGCTCCTATCAAATATTATGGATAATTCAAGTTTCTAGAGGTAAAATCGTCCGAAAAAATTCTAAATATAGGAAATGTTTCTAATGGGCATTTCCCAAAATTATAGAGTAATACGACCTCATATGAATTTAAAAATAATATTCTACGATTATTGGCGTCAAAAATGGCCACCAACACCCGATTGAATGTGAAAGCACCAATATCCAATCACAGATCTCGGATAATATAATGTAAAAAATATAAATTTAAACCAAAAAGCAAGTAAAGAGAGACGGAAATTTATAATGGTTCAGCTAACTCCGGCCTAAATCCACTCTAAAGATTTTCCTTTTATTAGTCTATAACGCTGATTACAGTTACAAATCCGTGAAAACCAAGAATAAAAATGGTAGCGTATAACCTAGGTAGAAGATGAAGTGAAGTAGAAAGAAGATCCCCAAAATGAACAATCAAGCCTATATTTATAGGTGAACCTTGCATGAATCGGGCTAAAATTTTGCCAAAAGAACCTCCAGAGCCAAACGACCCAACCCACAAAACTTTGGATCGATTGTACACCATAAGAACAATCGGTGTCGATCGTTTTTGTTTGCATGTAGAGCCCAATGATCAATATGGTAGGTCCCCTATGCCCTCTACTTCCTATTTCTAAAGTGGTTCCATCGATCGCCCATGTGGTTGTCGAGTTATTGATTGATCATCGTTGATTGTATTGCTAATCCGAGCGATCTGTATCCATATCGATTCACAATGATCCACAACAAAGATGTTCCATATCCTATCCATATTTGGGATGGATCATAGTCGATCCATTTTGGAGATGGATCATAGCCGATCCATAATAGAAATGGATCATTCCTGATCCATATTGGAGAAGGATCATAGCCGATCCATTTTAAAGATGGATCATAGCCGATCCATTGTGAAAAATGATCGTACCCGATCGGTTTTTCAGTTGAAGTATGAAATTCATACTTAGCCAATTCCAGAGTGCTATCAGTCTGATCTGTTCGATCATCGTCCATAGTCTTGTCCATAATCGATCTCCAATCCCAGTAACCATCTCTTCGGGATTTCCGCCTTGATGATCATGAAGTCTGTTGGGTTAAATCCGCCTGTGTACCACCTTGCCAAAAGGCGGGTTAACACTTGGCCCCCCGAAACATGCCTTGCAATAGGAAGGTGTGTTTTGAATTGCCATAAATCCAAAACTCAAATTCACCATCGATAGCCATATTATCCAATCCGTTGCCAATCCAAATCCATGATCTCTCCAGATCATTAGTGAAATCCATGACCATTCCGAGTCGATATCTCATTCTGAATCCGTGATCCCTCCGGATTGTTTTATCTAAATCCATATCCATTGCAAATCCCCGATCTCTCTGGATCATTTTATCCAAATTCTTGACCTCATCGGGTTGTTAGCCAAATCCAGGACCACTCCGGATCCATATCCAAATCCATAGCTGTTTGAAGCTGATATATAATCCAGGACCACTCCGGATCCATATCCAAATCCATAGCTGTTCGAAGCTAATATATAATCCATGACCTCTCTAGGTCCTTATCGAGTATAATCCATACTCGATATTCGAGTGAGTTGATACTGTCACTCTCCAGCGAAGCAGCATTACTTCCTGTACTCCAGTTCAGTGTCCCTAAACATTAACTGATGTCTTGGCCTAAGTACTAGGCCGATCGTGGTCTCTCTGGACCCTCGCCGAGCATAATCCATACTCGACGATCTGAGTAGGCCGATCCTGTCG
Source organism: Allium fistulosum (assembly GCA_030737815.1). Lineage (NCBI taxonomy): Eukaryota > Viridiplantae > Streptophyta > Magnoliopsida > Asparagales > Amaryllidaceae > Allium > Allium fistulosum. The sequence goes on along the minus strand of CM060906.1, from coordinate 715,905,614 downwards.
CTCTCCGGCGAAGTGACCTGCTCCTTGCAAGGTATAATCCATACCTGACATCTTATAGGGTTTTATTTTCCGACATTGACTCTCCGGTCGAGGACTTAATCCATGTACGAGTCTATTCTGTCGCTCTCTGGTGAAGGAACTCGCACCTTGCGGTTACCGCATTGTCACTCTGGTCGAGACAATAATCGCGTCTTATTTTATTTATCGCAGCAATTCGGATCATAAGTAATCTAATAAATAAGATTTCATACATCCAGAAATCCAGAAAACTAAAAAAGCCAAAAGGTGTCTCTCTGGGCACGACGGTTCATCATCATCTCAGAGCATGTCTAGGGACCGTCCTCGATCACGCACATGTGTATGTGACTTAGCTGCCTTAATATAGATTTTTTTTTTATTATGGCTGGAGTCCAAGTCCTGAACTCGGCCCATACCATCACGATCAATTAATGATGATCCGTGACCCCGATCCAGGACCTTTTCTATTTCCATTCGATGTGGACAATGGTTGTCCCTAGCAGTCTGTCATTCCTGATGTGCACCTCAATCATTTCCTTTAAATTCCTGCATTCATTCGTGGTATGCCCATTCAATTCATGAAACAGGCAGTACTTTCCAAACATACACTCCCACGCCGTAGGATCCATCCTTGTCGGTTTTCGATAGGAGAGTTACACCCTAGTGTCCGGATAGATCCGTTATAGGATTTCCATCGAATCCGAATAGGAGGAGAACTTAGGCTCCCACTCTTTCCATCACCTTTTCGTCCCATCATATCCATCATCCAGTTTTCGTTTGCCTTTATCATTCTTGTTTGCATCTCCTTATGATCCTCCGCCTTGCACAGCGTTCACCTTGGGTTTGTCGGCTTATACGTCTTCCTGCTGCAGGAATCTTTCTACTTCATCATAAAACTCCCCGAGATTCATAGGTGGATACCACGCCAATGAATCCCTAAAATCTGTGCCATCGGCAATTCCTGATACAACTGCCATCAAAACCATGGATGGATCTGGCCGATCCACCGATGTCGCCGCAATATTAAATCGTATTAGAAAACTCCTTAGAGACTCTCCAGTCTTTTGTTTTAGTGTTGCTAGACTCATCACATGTTTGGGTCCCAAAATGTGATCCCTAAACTGCCTCATAAATCTTTTGACCAATTCCATCCATGTGCCAATAGAACCGCTTTCCAACTACTTGAACCACAGTGTAGCTATATCTGTTAGATACATGGGAAATCATTGTGTCATGACTTCCTTTGATGCCCTCGGTACTTCCATGTACCGTGTATATGATCATATTCATAGTTGGGTCCGACTTTTCGTCATATACTTCCAGTGTTGGTAATTTAAACTCCGGTGGATTCCTGGCATTCCTGGTATTAGGAGTGAATGGACTTCTATTTACATCCTTCAGATCCATGTTCACCAATCCTCCACGCACAGCTTGCCTGATCATCTCTACAAACCGGTCATTGTCATCTAGTGGTAGTCTACCATCATCATTTCCAAACTGCCTCCCAAGTCCACGAAGGAATTCTGGAATGTACTCCTCTGGACGAGCATCCAAATTCCGATTGGCACCAAACTGCACAGCACTGTCCAACACCATGCCAGAGATCGATCCAGCCTAACCCAGGGGCATGCCCTAGAGTCTAGATCGATCAACACCGATCCTTATAGATGGATTGAGCCAATCGTTCCTCGTTGACTAGGAGGTACTCCCGGCTGCTCCACTTCGTTCCTTAGTCTAACAGCTCCATTTCCTTGATCCTGAGTCTGGTTTTTCATAGCTCCTGCTGCTCAAACTTCATGATCCATATTTCCAGCATTTCCTGCTACTCCAATCCCTTGGTTTTGTGCTCCAACTTGTCCAACCTTTCGAAGTAGATTCTGTACCATCTCCTCCTGTCTCTTCAGCATCCTTTCCTGCATAGCATACATCATCGTTTCCATTTCATCCCTGGTGATGTAGATAGATGCTTGATTAGCTCCAGCTCCAAAGGAAGCCTCCTAACTCCCTCCATGATGGCTCCTTTTCGATAGCGCTCTCCTTGTTGATAGTCTAACCATTGCTCCCAATCTATGCTATCTAGTTGATTCCAAATTTGAACTCCAAATCCACGGGGGCTAGCTTTCTCAGTGAAAGCACCAAAATGTTAGCGTTAAAAATGGCCACCAACACCCGACTGAATGTGAAAGCACCAATATTCAATCACAGATCCCAGATAATATAATGTAGAGAATATAAAATTAAAACAAAACGCAAGTAAAGAGAGACATAAATTTATAGTGGTTCGGCTAACTCTGGCCTACGTCCACTCCAAAGATTTTCCTTTTATTAGTTTATACTGCTGATTACAGTTACAAATCCATGAAAACCAAGAATGAAAATGGCAGAGTATAGCATAAGTAGAAGATGAAGTGAAGTAGAAAGAAGATCCCAAAACGAACAATCAAGCCTGTATTTATAGGTGAAGACTTGCATGGATCGGGCTAAAATTTCACCGAAAGAACCTCCAGAGCCAAACGACCCGACCCACAAAATTTGGGGTTGATTACACACTAAAAGAACGATCGGTGCCGATCGTTTTTGTTTGTATGTGTGGCCTATCGATCAATATGGTGGGTCCCTCGTGTCCTCTACTTCCTATTTCTGAAGTTGTTTCGTCGATCGCCCTTGTGATTGTCGAGTTATTGATCGATCATCGTTGATTTGTACTGCTAATCCAAGCGATATGTATCCATATCGATTCACGTCGATCTAAAGTGAAGATGTTCCATACATTTTCAGGATGGATCATAGCTGATCCATTTTGGAGATGGATCATAGCCGATCCATAATAGAGATGAATTATTGCTGATCCATATTAGAGAAGGATCATAGTCGATTCATTTTTGAGGTGGATCATAACCGACCCATTGTGAAAAACGATCATATCCAATTGTTTTTTCAGTTGAAGTGTGAAATCCATACTTAGCAATTCCAAATTGCTACCCATCCAAATCTGTTCGATCATCGTCTATAGTCTTGTCCACAATTGATCTCCACTCCCAGTAACCATATCTCCAGGCTTTTTGCCTTGATGGTCATGAAGTCTGTTGGGTTAAATCCGCTTATGTACTGCCTTACCAAAAGGCGGGTTAACAACAATCCTCCGATACGTAAAGTATAGGTCGTTACACTCTCCCCCTTTAGAAATTTCGCCCCCAATATCCTTGATACAACCAAGGTAAATCAAACATAGCTACCTCGCATGCCTATCATCCACGATCAACATGTCAAACATCAAACATGCACACAAAAGTGATAAATGATATCTATGCCTACTCTAGCATGTAGGATACTAAACTACCATGTATGATATCGATAATGAAAATAAATGTGATAAGCAGAAGTCTTACCAAGTAAAGAGCTCTGGATAAGTGGTCCTCATGATCTCCTCGGTCTCCCAAGTACAATTGTCTTCGCTCTCACTCCACTAAACCTTCACCCGCTCTACCGTCTTCCTCTTAAGCCGCTTCGTATCGTGTCCAACGATACGAATCGACCTATGAGGTCTCGATACTTTTGGTTCAATCTCGAAATCATCAAGCTAATTCGATTCGACTATCACACTTGAGCTGTGCATAAACTTCCATAAGTGAGATACGTGGAACACACTGTGCACGCCAGCCATCTTCTAAGGAAAGTCGACTCTATATGCTAGATTTCTGATCCTCTTAAGTATCAGAAAAGGACCAACAAACCTCGGTGCCAACTTCCCCTTAGTACCGAACCGAACAACATCCTTCAACGGAGAGATCTTGACGAATACCATATCACCAATGGATAATTCTAAATCACGTCTCCTCCTATCGGCGTAGCTCTTCTGTCTATCCTGAGCAGCTTTCATTCATTGCCGAATAATCTCAATCTTCTCCGAAGTCTCTCGAATCATGTCTGGCCAAGTATCAGTTTCTCGCTCGCTTCCCACCAACATGAAGGAGCGTTTCATGGTCGGCCATATAATGCCTCAAAAATGGTGTCATACCAATGCTTAACTGATTACTGTTGTTGTATGCAAACTCTACTAAATGCAAATGATCGTTCCACGACCAAAATCAAGAGTGCAAGCCCGCAAGAGATCTTCCAAGATACGATTCACCCTCTCGGTCGACCCATCAATTTGTCGATGGTAAACTGTATTGAAATGCAGCTCAGTCCCCAATGCCTCTTGTAAGCTCTTCCAAAACCCACTAGTGAACAAAGGGTCTTGGTCGCTCATAATGCTCTTCGGCACACCATGGAATCGCACAACCCACTTCACATACAACTCGGCCAATTTGGATGTCGTTCTACTTCACTTAACGGGTATGAATCAGACACTCTTTGTCAATCTATAAAGTCCATCTAAACTTGTTTCCATTTCCACTCAAGAATCTTGAGTGGTTTCAATAAACCATATGGCTTCTTCTGCTCTGCCTTTACCAATTGACAGTTCATGCACTTTGATATTAATGTCCCAACATCCTTCTTTATCTTCCCAATAAAATGTCTGCCTCGAGCACGATCCTTAAATGCTCCCTGTGTTCTTCCTCCATCCTCGAACAAACAAGAATATCATTCACGAAGACAAGTACAAACTTCTTTAGCCAAACCTGAAAATATGGTCCATAAGGTCAACAAAGTATGTTGGCACGTTGGTTAGCCCGAACGGCATAACCAAGCACTCATAGAATCCAGATGGCATACGGAATGTTGTAATCGGCACACTCTCCTTTGCCACTCTTAGTTGATGAAACCCCATCGCAAGGTCCAACTAAGAGAACACCCTAGCACCGTAGAGCTGATCGAACATGTCATCAATACGCGGGAGTGGGTACTTATTCTTCTTTATCACCTTAGTCAGATCACAGTAATCTACATACAACCTCAGAGAGCCATCCGCCTTAGTGGCGAATACTAAAGGTGCGCCCCACTCAGATATGCTCTTACGAATGAACCCTTGCCTCAACAAGTCATCCACTTGCACACCCAACTCCGTCTGCTCTTTGGGTGCCATATGCCTAAAAGGCGTAACCATTGGTCTAGCGTCCTTTACCAAATCTATATGGAACTCTATCTTCCTATGTGGTGGTAATCTGGTCACCTCCTCAATTATATCCAGATACTCTCTCGCTATAGGCACAGATGACAACTCATCGTACGGGATCTCGAGCGAATACAGAAAGCTAACCATCACCTCATTGTTAGGTAGGCAGCCTATCTCCAACCTATGCCCATCATCCATCCCTATCATCACCAACGGCCCCTTACAATTCACCACTACTCTGTACCTATATAGCCATTCCATTCCCAGTATAATACCGAACCTCACAAAACCCAAAGCAAAGCAATCATAAACAAACAAACATCCATGACTCAATAAGGTTAAGTCTCGACAAACCATGCAAAGGCTAGTAGAGCCTCCAAATGGGTACGTCGCATTTAAGGGTTGGTTAACAATTTCAGGTCTCAATCCTAATCTATCTACCAATTACTAGATATGAAGGAATGTGAAGCCTCGGTATCGAATAAAACACGTAGAGGTGTATCGAAAATAGAAAGCATACCCTATATAATGACACTCTTCCCCTTCTCCTTTGTCAATGGAGCACTCGACGAAGCTGGAACCACGTTCAAAGCGTAAGCAGACACAACTTGCTTATTCCTTGGTGGTTATGGACAATCCTTCTTGATATGCCCCGGCTTGTTGCATTTGTAGCACTTCTTGCCCTCAGTCTCACAGTCTCTGATAAGATGGCCCTTCTCCCCGCAATTATGGCAAATAGGCTCCCACTTGCCTTTCTTTTGACCACCCATTTGAATCTGCCTCTTCTTCTTCTTGTCCCACTTCCTCTTGCCTCCCCCACCAGCTTGCGGGTTTGGCCCATTATTGGGAGCAACAACCGACTTAGGCTTAGGATATAGACTCTCATGTCGAAGAGCCTTCTCCACTAGCCTCTCAAATGTCTCATCAATATGACTCACGAGCATTTCCCCAAGATAATCGTACAAATCCATGATAAACTTCTCATTCTTCTTAAGCGAAGTGTCAATACAAGATAGACTGTACTTCGACAGTGTGTCGAACTCGACCATGTACTCCGACATGGACATATTCCCTTGTCTTAAGTCAAACTTCCAGAAGAGAATCCACTTTTGAATAGCCGGTATATACTTCTCTTTAAATCTTGCCTTGAACTACTCCCAAGTAATCTGGTCCTCAGGAGTAGTGATCTTGTTGGCATTTCACCACCCCATAGCTTTTCCCTAAAGCTGTCTAGAGGTCAACTTCCTCTTCATCGCATCGTCTAACTCCATATCCTCAAAGATGCATTCACAAGTGTCCAACCAATCCTCCACTTCGACGATTGATTCTGTTCCAAGAAATGGTCTGCCACCCAGAGTAGAGAAATCTTTGCTCAATTTTGCGAAGTCAGCCATCGGCGCTTGCACTGGAGCATCACCACCAACAGCTGTAGCAGGAGTAACTTGGGTATTCTGAACCATGTTTCGCACCATCTCAGCGAACATGTTCTACAAGTCGGGGTTAGCAGCCCCCGATCCCAACCCCTCCTCAACTCCAAAGATGGAGTTCCTAGAAGTGTTCCTTATTAGCCAGCTCATTCTTATAAGCTGTAATAAGAATGATCGGTCTTTCTAAAAGGAACAAGTGGTGTCATGAATGCAATGCGACTTATACACTACATATGTACCATTATATAGTTTTGAAAACCAAAATATAACAAGTACTCTCTCTCATATATCGCTGGATCCATTCTAAGGCGATATCTCCTTCCTTATCTCTAATGGATCCAAGTACCAACTTAGGTCGTCTACGCAACCTAAGCTCTGATACTAAATGTGATGACCGCCCTACGCTTTCGATACCCAATATGCTTATGTGATACGCTGTGGTGGTACCCGATCGATGGAGGGCGCTAGCCAATAATATAAAGAAGGGAAAATCTAGCACTGAATCTGTAGAACATCTTACAGCACACAGATAAAATATAATATAACAACATAGATGTAAAACAGACGAGACACTGATTAATCAAATGAACCATAAATAAAAACATCAGAGTACATCAGGTTCACAGACAATGCAAAAACTGAAATAAAGAGTTTATACATTCCATATTCTCTAAAATAAACTCTATAACTATCTTTAATAATAGAAGTACCGCATAGCTCCATAGTACAGCACAACGGAATATAAACAATAGCAAGCTCCAAATATAGATATATGAAAGCGTAGCCACCTGCTCATACTCTGTACAGCTCCATGCGCTATCCAGACCTGTTATCCATAATCTATTTATTCAAAAGTACTCAAGGTAATAAGAAGCAAAACATAAAACCTCAAGCCAGACAACCGTATGGTGTAAGCGATACATCATCTCAAAAATACTATAAAAATCATATATAGTAAACATGGACATAGGGTGCGTAGAGCCAAACCTGACATGTCCCTGCATCCAAAGGGTTAGCACATAACAGTCGACATAAGCTAATCTACCATCAAAGCCATCTAAGTTACCACAATCGAAGTACAATATCAGGTGTCTAAGTATACAGTCGAAATACCTACATCATGTGACAACCTAGAGTGATAAACAACAATGGCCACCATAGCATCCATCTAACAATCTACACCATCACTCCTGTGCATTGGATATATGATAATTCGTATGGCACAATCACAAACCAGGGACCTAGTTGTAATCCCGGTTCCATTGGTGCTCAAATCCATGCCACTCCAAAAGGCGGGAAACTAGGTCCACAGTCGCAAAGCCCAGGGTAATCTAATATCGCAAGAACCGGACACAATCGCAAATCCAGGTGGCCATCCTCACATACCCCTTCTTTACGAGCACACTAGAGGCCTCTGAGTTATCAGTGATCCCTTTGCACACGTTTCCATAATGAAACTCTATCGTTATCCCATCATAGATATGTCTACAGTAGGACACAGTTGCAAATCCCACATGCAAGCCCCCGTCATTAAACTTTCCGTTGTGGATCACCATCACGACTCCTATCATTAAGTCGTCATCTTCAAAACGCCTCTAGACACCCATCGTAATTCCTAGAGTCATCGTATCAAGGTTCCGAAGTCGTTGTCATCGATCTCATCATGTCGAAGCGCTACGTTATCGCCTCGCTAATCGCTACACAAGATCCAACGTCACTCGGGGTCATTTGGAGTTGCTCACTCCACTCCACATCACCCCCAAGAACCCCGGAACGTGGCACGAAGAAATTCTTGAAGTATCACTGTGCCATGATGATAATCTCCAGCTTTCGTTTTCGGGTCGGTTATACCTGAGTTAACCTTCTAACGACTCCAAGTAGCACTATCCCTAGCTAACTCCAAGCCGACCCACAAAATTTCCATGCATGACTCCAAGCAAATCACTGACCCATGAAACCTGGTAGGTCACCAATCTGACTCCAAGCCGAGCCACAATATTCTCATGTGCGACTCTAAGCAAACCACCGACCCATGAAACCTGGTGGGTCACTGACCTGACTCAAAGCCGACCCACAAAATATCCACGCGCGACTGCAAGCAAACCACTGATCCATGAAACCTGATCGGCCACGGACCTGACTCCAAGCCGACCTAAAAAATCTCCATGCACGACTCCAAGCAACCACCGAACCAAAATACTATGATTTTTTCGAACTCCAATTTTTCTCTGATTTTATCCCTACGCTCCATTCTTCGACCCGTGTGCCTTCCATATGCATTGATAAAACTTCTAACATTCTCAAGCCTATCCGTCGAAGTTTGATTTCATGGTTCCTAACTCAAACTCGCTCCGTTGAGCGTTTCAACTATACAAGCATTTACACAAACACAACACACACGATCATTCTGATCATCCAAACAGACATCAAACTTAGAAAATCATCATGTAATTATATCCCTAATGTAGCCTATTACGAACAAAAGGCAACCATACTTCAAAACAACATGATTAAAGTGCTTTAAACATTTTAAAATTCGTTTTGCTACAGGTTTGACACTGAAAACAGTTTTAAAATACTATTTTGACTTCAAAAATGAGTTTAAAACATAGCAAAACCTGTGGATACATATATAGTAAGTTAAGATATGATAAATCACTCGCTAAAACCTCCAAAATCCAAGTTTTGCACACAAATCGATGTAAATTAGCAAATCTAAGATTTTTTTTTCTTCTCTAAAATGTAGATGTGAAGATCTTTAATGAATCGCCTTGTTAATCTAATCATAATCTATAATTTAGACTTGATTTGGAGAAGAAAAGAGAAGGTTTTTGGTAGAGGAAGGGTTAGTGGAGGCTTAGATCTAATGGAGAAGGTGTAAAAATGATTTGGGAATGATGGTTTAGCCCTACATACTCTCTAAACCCGAAATGGGTTAGTGGGCTTGCTCCCAAACTCACTAATTACCCAGTAAGCTGCTTCAAAAACTACTAGTCTTCCAATATTCATATCTCATAGTCAGAAAGTTCAAATCGCTATTATGACCACTCTACGAAAAAGAAAACCATCATATCTTTTCAATTGAAGTGGTCCCAAGTGCTAGTTCGACTCATATCAAATTTTATGGACGATACAAGTTTTCAGGGGTAAAATCGTCCCAAAAATTCTAAATATAGGAAATGTCTCTAATGGACATTTTCCAAAGTTATTGAGTATTATGATCTCATATGAATCTAAAAATAATATTTTACAATTCTCCGATGTATAAAATACAAGTCGTTACATATATTGTTCATATATATATATTGCTATTACTATTGTAACACCCCATATTTTTAGTAACATTATTTAGGATATTTAATTAGCTAAATTAAATAAAATAATGTGTTGTTAAGGGATGGAGATTTGACTTTAATTATGGGGTAGCCGTGCCATTTAACCAATGAATTAAAAGAAGAGTTTAAAATGAAGTAGACGAGGGGTAAAATAGGAAAGAGACCATTCCTATACCCATAAAACTTGGTTGTGTATCTCTATACTTGTTCACTTTCATTTTTCAAAATTTTAGAAGCTTAAGGCCGGCCACCATTAATAAGAGCAAGAGAAAGAAAGATAAAGGGGAAGCTTAATCAACATCAAATTCATTCAAGTCTCACCTCTTTAATCTCTAAAGCTAAGGTGAATAATGTTTACATCTCATATTTGTTTTGTTTTCGGTTTTAAGATGAAATCCGAACCTATTTGCAATGTTTTGCCATGTTTTTGAACAATGGAATGATTATATATACTTGTTGATGATTTATTCATATTCATATTGATTTTATAGTATGTTTTAAGGTAAAACCCTATTAAATGACATCCAAATGCCTTGCAAATTTTTATATAGACCAGAAATAATATTTTAGAGATGGGTTTCAATTTTCAGAATTTTCAGAATTTTTGTGGAATTTATATGAATTTTCTAGTGAAGAAAATGTTATTTTGGGTTATAAATTATTTACGGTTAAATAATAACTGGTTTGGGTCTGAAATTAATATATGTTAGAAAACATATAAAAAGTTATTTTTAGGAATTTTTGTAGAATTTTCCTAAGTATTTTGATGGATATATAAAATTATTTAAGTTATGAGACTTAAATGTTTTATATATATTTATAAAAGGAGAGGGGGCTTTTTGTAAATAAATTCAAATTGTTAATTCTGGAAAGTCGATGGTACTTTTAGAAAAGAGAAACTTGCAACCAATCATAAATTGACAAACAAGGCAGGTTAGGTACAAAGAAATAGTTTAAAAGGACTAATAAACATGTTTTTCATTGTTTCGATGCTTTCGGCACCAGGTTTTGCCTCCTTACCTTCGCCTACGAACTTGTTGAAACCAATGCACAGGGTATCAGGGAACTGGTACGTAGTGAATTGGATGTAGGCGGAAGGTAAAGGGTCGAAACCAGGGGTTCCAAAGGGGTTGAATCACTCCTTTGCTTTTAAATGAAAATGCGCCCACTTGCTTTCGACTTTGTAGCTTTCGACTTGGCTTTCGACTAGGTCAAATGAATTTAAAAAAATGGTTTTGATTGGGTTGCGCTTTTGTTTTAAAATGACCACTTTCGACTAAGTTGAAACCTTTTGGCTGCCGCTTTCTTCCTTTCGACTCGGATGGTTTCGAAGGGGTTACTTTGTTTTCTAAAATTTAGCCACTTCTTCAATGCTTTCGAAGGAATGGTTTCGATACCATTACTTCTTTACTTAGTAATGATTTCGAAAGGAATGCTTTCGACTTTAATAGGTTTTTGATCCTTTTGCTCTACCCGAAGGCATAACCTAAATGGTTTCGAACGAAACGGTTTTCAAAGGTTTTGAAGGAGTAAATTTTTGATTGGTTTCGAAAGGTTTCCACATGTTTTAAATTGAAGCCATAAGTCTTTCGAAAGGTTTAGTGTTTTAATGCTTTCGAAAGGGTTTTAAATGAAGGTTTCAAAGGTGTGGTTCCTCAATGATTTCGAAAAGTTTTGAAGAAAGGTTTTCCAATGGTTTCGAAGGAGTCGAAAGGGAAGGTTTCTTTTGTTGTTTCGAAAGGATTAAAAGGAAAGGTTTTCCTAAGGTTTCAAAAGGCAATGTTTAAAGGTTTTAAAAGAAAGATGTTTAAGGTATTAAAGCTTTCGAAAGGAAGGATTTTCAGCGGTTTCGAAAGGGTTTTGAGAATGGTTTCGAAAGGAATGTTTTGGCCTTTCAGTCTAGATTAAATAAAGAGTTTTACTTGGTTTAGAAAGAGGTACTTTCAATGGTTTCGAAAGGGATACTTTCAATGGATTTGAAAGGGTAAGATTTAAATGTTTTCATCAACTAAGATTAAAGTAAAGTGTATATATATATAACATGGCAAGATGATTTTGAGTAAAGCATAGAATATATATACATTTTACTTGTTTGAGTTTGATTTAAAGGTTTTAAATCATTTTGAAAAGGTTTTCAAGGAAAATTATGGGAAGCGGTCCCTAAGTAAAATGACTCAGATATTCGAATACCAGATGAGACTGGTATAGGGTCGCACCCTATACATTAGCTATTAGCCCTAGCTTATTTTGTCCAAAATTCCAGTGTGTGGGGCTTTGTCACAGGTAATACTAAAATTATAAATACACACAGAAAGGAATATATGTTTGTATACATATAGGCTATTGGTGAGCCCACAAAACCATTAGGATCAGGTGACCTTGAAAAATAATAAGTTAAGGATAGACCGTCCAGAAGAGAAGAGTTTAACAGACAGTTAAGGACAGACCATCCAGAAGATGAGTGTCTAACAGATGTTAGATAAATTTTGATATATTGTCTGGAAGGCACGAGTCAGCCAAAGGTTAATAGTAAGCCAAAAAAAATTATAATGTTCGAACAGATAGTTCATTTATTACCTGATATGTATGTTTACATAATGATGCTTTATATATTTTAACCAGTTTTGGTTGCAGGAAAGGATTTGCAAAAGATATGTTTTAAAAAGATGTTAGTGAGGGAAAACCCATTTCGTTAAGCGGCGTGGTCTCACTTAACATAAAATAACCGAGATGTATAGTATTATCCACACCAGGCTTTATGTCCGACTCGAAGTTTTTGTTTCCCCTTAAACTCTTAGGTACTCAAAATTGATTTGGGTAGGCTGAGGGTTGAGGTTTTCAGGTTTTAGTTGTTTTGGCGAATAAAGCTTCTGGAGACGAGCAGGTGGCAGACGGATAGCTATTTAGGAGTTGCAGTTTATTCTGTTTATTTTCGCTGTGTATATTAAGTCAAATATGACTTTACTGCTCTGATCAACCAAGGGGGCATCGTCATATGTCGCTCTTGGCGTATTTTGCAATTGATATATTTTATCATTGCCTGGGAAACGTTAAGGGATTTTGTAACTTGGATATGAATTATTGTTTGGAAATGTAATCAGTAAAAGATTGTTTTCTAAATGTGTGATTTTGGTCATATTCAAGTGCTTCTGATATTATGTATACCATAAGCATTACCGTATTTTGTCACTTGAAGTTAATAATATAGATGAATGCAGCATCTATAGCACTTAGCTTTTGGCCTCTAGATACGGGATGTTACAACTATATTGTTAGTTAGGTGAGATTCCTATAAGTATTGTCGTTATCACATATTGATTAGTTATGTATATATGTTCATAAAATAAAATAAAAATTATAATTTTTCCATTAGGAACTAATACACACAGCCGAAATTACTATTTTTTAATTATTTATGTTTTATTAATATATATATATATATATATATATATATATCTACATAGATTAATATATTAACTAATTTATTTATATGACTTATATTAAACAATACGACTATGTTTCATAAAAAAATTTATCTAATAATTTTACAATGCACATTTGTATTAAACATAATTTTTAGTAACTGAAAATAATTTTTTGGTAATTATCTAGTATTTTTATTATTATTCAATTATTATACGAATTAATAAATTCATATAAAATAAATTATGTCTTAAAAATTCGTTTTTATATTTTATAAAATTAATATGACATCTTATAAGCTCTTTGTCAAAAATAGATTTTTTTTAAATCATTTTTAATATTTTTAAATTTTATTTTAATACGGTCGAAAAGCATTTAATTAATAAAAAATATTATTTTGACCAAGAAAAATCCAAAACAATTTCTAATGCTATTTAATAGTATTCCTGATTTTCTAAAATTTTAAAATTAGAAATACTTTTTACATAAATATTTTCTATCTTTTATCTATTGTTGTTTGACTAATTAATTCTTAATATATATATAAATAAATATATATATATATATATTAATATAATAAAATTATATTTAAATTTGGAATTTCTATGTATTTGATCTGGAATAAAAATGAAAAATTATTTATTTTTGTTAGCACCAAAATTGGTCACTAACCTCGTTCAGAAAGATTGTGTAGAGATATAAGTGATGGAAGTAAATTAAACAGAGAAGACAATGCTAATTTAAATGCAGAAAGTAAGAACACCAAATTTATAGTGGTTCAGCGTAATTGCCTACGTCCACTTTGTTCAACTTTATTGATTTCCTTTATCGTTGATTACAAATACAATTCGTGAATCAAATGCTTGAGTGAAGTTGTTAAGTAGAGAAGATGAGTCTTGAAAATGGCAGAGTCTCCCCGGTGTTTTCTCTCCAAAAAGGGATCCATTTCACTGTGACACTGCCCCTCTATTTATAGGCAAATGTAGGTTGGACTTCCCAAGTGGGATGGATAGCCGAACGCTCAAGCCCCATTGCAGTGGTCGTTGTATGCCGAACCAGGCGTGTCGAACGCTCTGATGCCGAACAGTCCCTTATATGCCGAATGATGTGGTTGATGTCGGGGAAGTGCAGGATGTTAGACAGTCGAAGCCGAACGCTCTGCTAGACGCCGAGTACTCTTGTTGCCGAGTACCACGCCGAGTACTCCTCTTGTATGCCGAGCAGCCTTGATGTCGAGCACCCTTGTATGTCGAGTAGTCTCGATGCCGAGCGTTCTTGTATACCGAGCAGCCTTGATGTCGAGCACCCTTGTATGCCGAGTAGTCTCGATGCCGAGCGTTCTTGTATGCCGAGCAGCCTTGATGTCTAGCAGCCTTGATGCCGAGCGTTCTTGTATGCCGAGCAGCCTTGATGTCGAGCAGCCTTGATGCCGAGCACCCTTGTATGCCGAGTAGTCTCGATGCTGAGCACCATTGTATGCCGAACGCTAGCGCCGAGCATTGGTTGTCGCCGAGTGCCAGTTGACGCCGAGTTCCATTGGGATGCCGAGTGCTACGCCGAGTGCTCCTGGATGTCAAGCGCTTCGCCGAACACTCCTGGATGCCGGTCACTCTCTGATGTCGGACACTCTCTGATGCCGGTCTCTCTCTGATGCCGGTCACTCTCTGATGCCGGACACTCTCTGATGCCGGTCACTCTCTGATGCCGGTCACTCTCTGATGCCGAGTTGAACTGGATGCCGAGTACTAGTTGCCTGGTCAAATCTCCAGGAAACACTTGCCCCCCAAAGTGTATCGCGTAGCCGAACATGGTACGCTTTGAACCGTGCAACCTTTTCGTCACGTCTTAAACCCTTGGCTAACCTCGAACGGAGACGCCGCTTTTGTGGGATCGATGTGTGCCGGACGTGTTCCAAATGCCGAACGAGACATTCGCGTTCGAACGGTGCTTCCCTGCCGAGTGATGCTTCAGTGCCGAACCGTTATGCGCCAAGGCCGAACGCTATGACCTTGACCGGTTCTACCGGTCATGGCCTTTTCGACTTCTACCTCCCTCTATATAACCAGGCGCCCTTCCACCATTTTCCCTTTACGCTTTCTCTTCTGTCATTCCCAGAGATTTGCAATTCTTGCCACCCTATCAGATATAAAGTCTAGTTGATCCTTCCTCAACCTCGATCGTCGAACTAGGTATCATTCCCTCCACGATTACATTACTTCAACTTTAGGTTCATCACATGGGAACGGGGTATTTCTATGGTTGTACAATGTGTGGCTAGTAGAAGTGGTTCGCACGTTCGGAGTCGCCGAACGGTGCATGGTAGTTAGACCTAGCTCCTTTGTGCTGATCAAGATTGGAAGAAAAAGGAAGATGGGGTGTCGAACGGCGTAACCTTCGCCGGGCGATCTTGTCTCTGTCGTTCGGCGTAAATGGAGAAAGAGCAGGACGGAGTTATGATCGAGGGCGGAGCGCTACTTTAGCCAAACGAACTAAGGCCGAACACTACCCTTATGTCGAATAGACATATATGCCGAATAGCATCTAGACCGAACGACATAATTGCCGAACAACTGTCATGCCGAACAGTTACATACCTGCCGAACAATATAACTGCCGAACACTATATTCACCGAACACCAAAAATGCCGACCAATATAAACGCCTAGGCCGAACAATATACGTGCCGACCTATACTTAGGATGAACAATACAATTGCCGAACAATAACTCAAGCCGAACAACATTCAAATGCCGAACAAACATATACATGCCGAACAATTTCAATGCCGAACACTTGACAATGACTTAACCGAACCAAGATACATGCCCAACTCTTCTCAGGACGAACAATGCAACTGCCGAACGACATTTAAATGTCGAACGATATAAATGTCAAATTAGACTTAAGCCGGATACTTCATAAATTACATGTTTTCTGAATCTGGAACTGTAATCACCTCAAGGCGAGCTTTTTGAGACGGTCAGCGATGACGGTCTTCGAAGGCGATGATTCGAAGCTAATTATTAAATCTTTAAAACCTTAAGATTCTTATTTCCTGTACACAATTGCTTGCACTAGTTCACACACCACACGGGGGGAAAAATCGTGTTGCTAATTCTAACGTTCAACGTTTTTTAAGTATAGCTTTCTCAAGCATTTAGCCAGGTTCATTATTTATTCGGGATGTCGAGAAAATCTAGTTCTGCCACCATATCTGACAGGACTGGGCCGTCAGCAAGGCAAGGAGCCGCTGATACTTCTAACCCGTCAACTTCTCCCGCTCATAACTTGGCGCCTGATGCTCTGGAGGCAACCATCTTACTAGACAATCCGATCGATTCTCAAGCCTCGAAGATCAACGAAGCTGCTCTGCGACGGATATGCTCTATTCACGGGATTCCTTTTGCCGACGTGTTAGTTCCTTCAAGACACGATCGCCCTCATCTGCCCCCAGTTGGGTACACTACCTGCAACAAGTTTATGTGTTGGATGGGCAGCGTGCCTCCATTTAACTTATTTCTCCGGGACGTACTGCAGTACATAGACATAGCTCCGTCGCAGCTGCACCCGAACGGCCATGCATTTCTATATGGGACTTATCTACTTTTCATGGCTGTCTTCTCCAGACCTCCAACCGCCGGTGATATCAGATATATTTACATGTTCAAGAGACGGAAAGACAGTCCTTCTTTTATGTTCCTCGAGCCATACCACAAATGCCAGATCTTGACAGGGGCCTGTAGCAAATTTGCCCTGTACAAACAGGAATGGTTCTATGTGCGCTGCCCTTCTGGTTTCGCTAGGAGATGGGTTGAAGGCAGTAAGCCTCTCTGCTGAATCACTATTCGTATTTAATCGGAGTCATGCTTTTCCTAACTCTTCATTTCATCTTTTTAGGTATCAACCCGCGTCCGGAAGGCCGAGGATATTCTGAGGCTGTTGAAGCCATTAGAGCTCTTCCTGCTGAGGATCGAGACATCCGGACTATCATTTCAAATGAATCGCTGTCGGGGTTTGGCTTGCTAGCCCCTGGTCGTCGGATCAGCCTTCCAGAAGGTGTCACCATTCCCAAGCCTTCGTCCGGAAAAGGGAAAAAACGGGCCGGACCGTCGTCGTGCCGCACTCCCGATACGCACGGAGAAAGCGAGCGTAGAGAGGATGATGCTCCCGAGACTCAGGGCGAGAACGTGGGTCCCGCTTGGAATCCGGCAATCGAAGTTCAGGATATTGAGACATCATCCTCCCCTTCGAAGGGAAAAAAGAAGTTGAAATATACGATTCAAAAGGAGAAAGTTGGTGGCACCTCAAAAGCTACGCCTATCCCTCCTGAGAAAGAGGCTTCTTCGCAGCATCTGGAAAGTTCTCTGAGGGGTCTGTCCAACTTGTCCATCCCCGATGATTTACTTAATTACGGGTTCGATGATCCTGAAGCTCTCAAATTCTCTTCGCCCGCTAGAGGCAATGTAGGAGTTCAACTCCCGGCTCAAGGAGACAACACTCCGATTAGCAAAGATAAACGAACGGGTCCGTCGGGGGGAACACTAGGACACACACGCACATGCGCATTCCATAATATACTTCAAGTCTTTTTAGCTCGTGAATTCTCCTTAACTCGTTGTTATCTCCATTCTTTGCAGGTGATATGGGCCGCTCTCACGGACTTGATCGCCTTCAGGGGTCTTCTATATTCCATCACTCTGGACGGGATTCCGATTCAGGCAGACGCAGGGACCGAGGTGATTATGAAGATAGGGACAATCGTCCTTGCGAGTCGTCTCACCGCAAGAAAGCACATTCTCAATCTTCCCAGTCCCGCGATCTTCCTCCTCCAACTGAGCCGGATAAAGAGAAGTCTTCGCAGAAGGGTTATCAGTCTGATGCTGCTCGAGAACAACACTCCAGTTCATCGAGTACGAGGCAAGTTCGAGAGCAACGTAAAAGAACGGAATTCTCAAAGCCTCCTCCTCCTATTCCTGCAGTGGACCCAACTGTTGCGGAAAAAATGGTCGACCTTAAGGCCAAGTTTCCGAAAATCTGTTTTGACGGCTTGAAATTCCTCCCAGCCATCCATCACATTCCTAGGCATGTGAAGCAAAGTGCCATTGCCTGCAACAACGACGTCTATGTTCAACATGACGCGTTCGTGCACTTGGTGGAGAAGATCTCGGAAGTGTCCGTCGAGCGTCAACACGAGATTGACCGTCTGAATCTGGAGGCTGACAGCGATAAGAAAATCATCAAACTCCAAGACGAAGAGCTCGCTTCGTATAAGTCAAAGCTAGAAGCCGCTGAACAAAGCGCAAAAAATACTGTCGAGGCAGTTACTCGTTTAGAGGCGGCTCACAAAAAAGAGCTTGACGAAGCAGTCCAGCGCAACGGTGCCCTCGCCCTAGAAAAAGACTATGTCCAAAAGGAAAGGGACGCACTTGCTACTCAAGTCAAGGAGCTGAAGGAATTACTTTCCAAGGAGAAGGAAGACAAAGTAGCTGCTCAAGAAGAATCGCAGCGATACTGTGATGAGATTGTTGCTAACTGACTCCTGAAGACAAAGCTCGATGACGAACTCGCCGGGGTCGAGAAAATGAAGGACGAGGCCCGTGAGGAGGGCAAAAGAATGGCTGTGGAAGAGCTTGATTCTCGCCTCGAGGCGGCCGCAGAAGCCGGCAGGGAAGAGGTCAAAAGTATGTTTGACCCGTTGATCGCCGAGTATGGAGCCCGCGTCCTTATGCACCGCGACTTAACATTTCTGGGCGACGGCTACCTCGAATCCCTGGCTGAGGCGTGGGAAACTCTGATAAGGATCAAGAAGGTCGAGTCGGGCTCCAACGAGGTCGATGAGGATGTCTTGGTGAAGGAGTTCCTAAGGGGGAATGAGCCATCGGACTTATCCGCAGCATTGGCACTTTATAGCAAAGGCTCTTCCCCTCCGAAAGAGAAGAATGATGAAGCTGGCCCGTCTGGGGCCGATGCTACTACTCCTCACATTGCCGCTCCTTACGCTGCTCAATCGGCCGGTCGGCCGACACTTGGTCCATTCGAGCAGCATGCTAGTTATGATCCCGAAGACCCCGGGCTTGGTGTTCATGTGCTGTCACCTATCCTGGAGGGTGAAACCCCTCGTGCCACCGATAGCCAACCGAACCCTAGTAGGAAATTCTTCTTTCTCTAGAAGTTGAAGAGTTCCCGTCATTTTTCAGCAGTGGCTATTCGTTCTAATGCTCATTCCTTATGTTTTCGTGCAGGTTGCTCTGACGCCGAGCCAACTCCGAGGAGCGATGACGACAAGGAGGAAGCAGAGAAAACAAGCGACGTTGCTCATGCAGGAGTAGCTCCCGATCCAGACGCTCAAGTGATCGGGGCGCTTGATGATGACAAACTTGATACTTCGTCTCCTGCCGAAGGAAGCGATGAAATTAAAATCACTACCGTCTCGCCGACGAGGAGAAGAAAAAGGTCAAAGTCAAAGTTGAATCTGAAATACTGGAACTCACTGACCCGCGGAACAGACCTTTGAAAATCATTCTCCCGGGCAGGTCCAAACCACTAGATGTTCCGTCTCCTACTCCTGACTCCGTTTCTCTAGCAAGCAAAAAGTCCAAGAAAAAGCGTGAGGGAGAGGAGTCGTCGGAAACACCAAAGGAAGACAAGAAGAAGAAGTCGAAGAAATAATCAATGCACTTGTTCAATAAGTTTCCTGCTTAAGTTTTGTAATTGTTTTTATCTTCCACAACTTGTAGTTTGTATAGAGAGGTCTGAATTTTGTAGGAGTGATCATGTATCCCCATTTTGGACTTATTGAATAAAGTTTTAGTTTCTTTTTGTTTGAATGATTCTCTTGTCTTTATTTGGTTTGCTGACTAATTGTAGCCATAACTCAAGTTCTTATGAGTTGCATTATCTCCCGGTCCATTCTTGTGCTGTTCAAACATTTTTGGACATGGCGTACCTCTCATCCCACATCTTTTGAGTACTTGGACTTCTTGCTGTCTCTGTGCCCCGGGGACTTGGAGGCTTGAAATAGTTTATACTCTAGTCCGCGCTCCGGGGAATTAGAGTACTTCGCTCCGCACTTCGGGGATTCGGAGTTTTAAAATCGTTTATATTCTAGTCCGCGCTCCGAGGACTTAGAGTACTCCGATCCGCGCTTTGGGGATTCGGAGATTTGGAATCGTTTATACTCTAGTCCGCGCTCTGGGGACTTAGAGTACTCCGATCCACGCTCTGGGGATTCGGAGATTTGGAATCGTTTATACTCTAGTCCGCGCTCTGGGGACTTAGAGTACTCCGATCCGCGCTCTGGGGATTCAGAGATTTGGAATCATTTATACTCTAGTCCGCGCTCTGGAGACTTAGAGTACTCCGATCCGCGCTCTGGGGATTCGGAGATTTGGAATCGTTTATACTCTAGTCCGCGCTCTGGGGACTTAGAGTACTCCGATCCGCGCTCTGGGGATTCGGAGATTTGGAATCGTTTATACTCTAGTTCGCGCTCTGGGGACTTAGAGTACTCCGATCCGCGCTCTGGGGATTCGGAGATTTGGAATCGTTTATACTCTAGTCCGCGCTCTGGGAACTTAGAGTACTCCGATCCGCGCTCTGGGGATTCGGAGATTTGGAACCGTTTATACTCTAGTCCGCGCTCTGGGGACTTAGATTACTCCGATCCGCGCTCTGGGGATTCGGAGATTTGGCATCGTTTATACTCTAGTCCGCGCTCTGGGGACTTAGAGTACTCCGATCCGCGCTCTGGGGATTCGGAGATTTGGAATCGTTTATACTCTAGTCCGCGCTCTAGGGACTTAGAGTACTCTGATCCGCGCTCTGGGGATTCGGAGATTTGGAATCGTTCGTACGAGTCTGTATGTCATGCAGGATAATGTAATTTATCATCCAATTAAGAGATATAAAAACTTCATAGAAAATATGGCTTCAAGCCTTTATTAATGAAAATCAACTAAATTGCTTGATTACAACTTTAAAAGGAAACTAAGTCATTATTGAATGGAAACATGCAGGAAATAACAGTGCCTACAACAAGAAAGGAAAACATGCTAAATGTAATAGTGCCGCAAATGTTCACTGTTCCATGCTCGGGGGAGTGTCGCGCCATCAACGGTCGCTAGCTTGAATGTTCCTTCCCCAAGCTTCCGTTCAATGGCGTATGGACCTTCCCAGCTGGGATTCATGCGTGATGGTACCGGGAAGACTCGTTTCAGAACGAGATCACCCACATCAAAGATTCTTGGGCGGACTCTGCCGTCGTAGTAACGCTTGACTCGATGTCTATGCGCCGCCGCCCTTAATTCAGCTTCTTCACGCTTTTCGTCAATGCAGTCCAGTGATTCCAGCAAGAGGTTTTGGTTCGTCTTGGGGTCATAGTATGTCACTCGGTGCGATGGAACTTCAAGTTCCACGGGTATAACGGCTTCAGAGCCGTTGCCAAGGCGAACGGAGTGTGGCCGGTCGCGGACTTGTGGGTAGTTCTATACGCCCATAATGCTGTCAGGAGTTCATCTACCACTTGCCTCCAACCTTCTCCAGACGCTTCTTCAGTATGGACTTGATTATTTTTTTAACGGCCTCGACTTGTCCGTTAGCTTTTGGGTGTGCAACGGCGGCGAACTTTTTCTCGATGCCATACTTTAAACAGAACTCTTTGAACTCTCTACTTTCGAATTGCGTTCCGTTGTCTGTAATGATGGTGCGTGGAAGGCCAAAGCGGCATATAATGTTTCGTACAATGAAGTTAATGACCTTCTTAGAGGTGATAGTGGCCAAAGGTTCTGCCTCAGCCCATTTCGTGAAATAGTCGACTGCAACTATTGCGTATTTCGCACCACCTTTGGATAGAGGCAAAGAGCTGATTATGTCGATTCCCCAGATCGCAAATGGTCAAGGACTGATCATTTGTGTGAGTTCCGTTGATGGAGCCCTCGGGATTTTCGCATATCTTTGACACTTGTCGCATTTTCTCGCGTAGTCCGCGGCATCCCGGTTTACGGTGGGCCAGTAATATCCATAGCGGAGGATCTTCTTTGCTAGCGTTTGCCCCCCAGTATGGTCTCCACATTCCCCTTCGTGAACCTCTCTCAAGACTCGCTTTGTCTCATCATGAGCGATGCATCGTAATAACGGGACTGAGAATCCTTTTCGATACATTGATCCATCCTGCATTATGTATCGCGCGGCCTTTCGAAGGACCTACCGTCTTTCGCTTCTTTTTCCTGGTAAGGCCCCGGTCGTCAGGTACAGTTTGAATGGGGTTATCCACGATTCCTTCTCGATTTCTGTTCCCAACACGCGATCGACTTTCATTTCGTCTATGCTCGGGGCATGCAAGACTTCGACGGGATACAATCCCATTTGTTGCGTATCGTCGGTACTTGCGAACTTGGCCAATAAGTCGGCTTCTTTGTTCTGTTCGCGCGGGATATGTGAGATGTCATAACGCTCAAGATTTGATAGTAGTTCTTGGACCTGAATGAGGTACGGAGCAAGCTTTCGTCCCTTTGCTTGGTAGTCTCCCCGTACTTGGTAAACCACCAACTGCGAGTCACAAAAGATTTCGACTGATTCGATCCCGAGTTCCCTGATGAGTTTCAAGCCAGCGATCAGTGCTTCATATTCGGCTTCGTTATTTGTAGCCGGGAAATCGAGCTTCAGGGCATAACAGATCGATCGGTTTTCCGAAGTTACAAGAACTATGCCCGCACCGGAGCAACGGTCGTTTGATGCACCGTCAGTGTATAATTTCCATCGAACGGGGGGAATGATGTCGTGATCGTCCGGTTTGATGGGTATGGTAAATTCAGCGATGAAGTCTGCTAACGCTTGCCCTCGGATGGCTCTCCGTGGTAAGTACGCGATATCGAATTGGCTCAACTCGATGTTCCATCTTAGCAATCTTCCAGAAGTCTCCGGCCGTTGGAGTACCTGCCTCAGGGGTTGATCGGAATAAACACCGATTGAATGTGCTTGAAAGTATGGGCGAAGCTTTCGTGATGCAATCACCAAGCAATAAGCCAATTCCTCTATTTTAGGGTAATTCCTCTCGGCCCCTATTAAACGTTTGCTAACATAATACACCGACTTTTGGACTCGATCCTCCTCTCGTACCAAAGCCGCACTTATCGCATGTGGGGATACAGCCAAGTATACGTACAACATCTCATGGTCAACTGGTTTTGATAGCATTGGTGGGCTCTCCAGATGCCTCACCAGATTCCGGAATGCTTCCTCACAGCTAGACGTCCATTCAAAATTTCTCTTTTCTTTCTTTATTATGTCAAAGAACGGGATGCACTTGTCAGTTGCCTTGGATATAAATCGACTCAGCGCAGCTACTTTTCCGTTCAAGCTCTGTACCTGCTTTATAGTCCTGGGCGCTTGTACATCTCGAATAGCTTGGATCTTTTCTGGGTTGGCTTCGATTCCCCTAGCGTTGACGATGAATCCCAAAAACTTCCCTGATGCAACGCCGAAAGAACACTTCAACAGGTTGATCTTCATGCCATAAAACCTGAGTATGTCGAACATTTCAGCCAAGTCTTGAATGTGGTCGTTTGACCGTCGTGACTTCACGAGCATGTCATCCACATAGACTTCCATGGTTTTACCCAGCTGGTCCTTGAACATTCGATTCACCAGACGTTGGTAAGTTGCTCCAGCATTCTTCAATCCAAAGGGCATCACTACATAGCAATACAGCCCGACATTTGTAACGAAGCTGGTGTGTTCTTGGTCCGGAATATGCATTCGGATTTGGTTGTATCCTGAGTACGCATCCATGAATGACAGTAACTCGTGTCCTGCGGTGGAATCGACCAACTGATCGATCCTAGGCAACGGGAAACTGTCCTTAGGGCATGCTTTGTTCAAGTCGGAATAATCTACGCAAGTCCTCCATTTCCCATTCGCCTTCTTTACTAGCACGGGGTTGGAGACCCATTCCGGGTAGAGGGCGTCGCGGACGAACCCATTTGCTTTGAGTTTGTCCACCTCCTCTCCAAGAGCGGCGGATCTCTCCGGATCCATTCCTCTCCTTTTTTGCTTGACTGGGACGTATTTCGGGTCTATGTTCAACATATGACTCGTGATGGCGGGAGAAATCCCACACATATCAGAATGCGTCCAGGCGAAAACATCAAGGTTCGCCCGGAGGAAGTCGCTAAGGTCTTCAGTCATTGCGGGGCCTAGCTGTGATC
Organism: Allium fistulosum; assembly: GCA_030737815.1. Classification (NCBI taxonomy): domain Eukaryota; kingdom Viridiplantae; phylum Streptophyta; class Magnoliopsida; order Asparagales; family Amaryllidaceae; genus Allium; species Allium fistulosum. The sequence continues at coordinate 715,881,148 of CM060906.1, read as the reverse complement.
CGATCTTCAGTATTCGCGAAGGGTCGTCACGGCTAACTGAAATGTCAATTGTTAGTTCAGCCGGTGCCGCCTTCTCTTCCCTGGGTTTCTCATCGTCGTCTCTCGGATCTATATCTCCGTAGATCCGAGAACTATGCCCGAGCCAGGGCTCGGGCACTACTTGTCAATTATCCGCATTGAGGATGCGGACGGGATTGTCCGCAACCTTTCCCTTCTCCCTCCGGTGGGCCTCTCGGAGCTCGGCCACATAATAGGAACGACCAGCTGCTTGGTCGCCGTGAACAATGCCTACTCCTTTGTCAGTCGGGAACTTCAAAGTTAAACACCACGGGGCTAACGCTGCCCTAAACTCCGCCAGGGCTGGCCGGCCCAAGAAAACGTTATACGGAGAGTCCACATCCAAAACTACAAAGGGTAGAATTCGCACTCTCCGACGCTCGCCTTGTCCCAGTTCAACTGGTAACTCGACATATCCCACTGCATCAGTTGCAGCGCCGTTAAAGCCGTGGATACGAGCTTTGGATGGTTTCAAGTCTTTTGTTTCTAGCTTCATTTGATCGTAGGCCTTCTTGAAGATGATGTTGACTGAACTTCCAGAATCAATCAGAATTCTTTTTACGTATGCTGGTCCGATCGTTGCAGATATGACCATGGGGTCGATGGTCGGAGCCTCTACCTGATCAGCGTCTCTGCTTCTGAACACAATATCGTCTATCATTACGCGCTGCTGCTTAGCAGGGGCTCCGTCCTCCATGTTCGAACAACACTCAAAATCTGCATGCTTCAAGGAACTTGCATATCGCTCCATCTCCTGCCAATTCTTATCCGCGGGGTGAGGCCCGCCGATAATTGTATTTATGACCAGTCTACCAACGGTCCGGGCAGGCTCCTCGGAATGACGTGGAGCTGGTGCACGACCTGGGTTGGACGTTCCCTGTCCTCCTTCTTGTGGATCCTTCACAAATTCTTGCAATTTCTTCTGCCTGATCAACTTCTCGATAGCGTCGTGCAAGTGTCTACATTCTTCCGTATTGTGCCCATAAGTCTCATGGAAGCGACAATATTTCCCGGTCCGCTTCTGTTCTTCAGTTGATTCTTTTGGACGTGGTTTTCTGTACTGAAAAGTATTGCAGATGGATAGGTAAATGTTTTCAAGTGGGGCGTTTAGCGGAGTGTACTCGCTGTAGCTTGGAATTCTCGACTTCCACTTTCCTGCTTCTTTTCTTTTCCCTTGACTCCTTCCTCCGGACTCCTTGGGTTGCCCAGGTTTGTTCTGGACATTGACTTGGACCTTTCCCGAGCTGTCTCCCGATTGCTTCACAGCGATGTTGCTCTTTATTGACTCTTGGACAGGCCCTGGCGCCTTATCTCGTCGTACCCATCTAGCTTCCTCTCTTCTTATGAACTGGTGTGCCTTAGAGTAGAAACGCTCTAGCGTAGCTGGAGGTTTTCCTGCCAGCCAGTCTCCAAACTCAGAGTCTGGATCCATACCTCTCATTACAGCCATCAGAATTGCATGGTCATTGGGATTACTGACTTCAGTTGCTGCCACGTGGAATCTTTGCAAATATTCCTTCAACGATTCCCCGGGATTTTGGATTACACTTGACAGAGACATCACGTCCTTTGGGCGCGTAGTGTGTATCCTGAACTGCTCAATAAACTTCTTTGCCAACTCCTCGAAATTTGATACGGATCGCGGAGGAAGTCGGGTGAACCACATAGTAGCGATCCCAGATAGAGTAATCGGAAAGCACCTACACTTGGTGGCATCATTCGCTCTGGCTGAATCCATCATCCATTCGTACCTCATGACATGTTGTCTAGGGTCAGTCTTTCCTTCATATGCAGGAATAGTAGGCATACTAAACTTCCTGGGGTACGCCACTTGCAACACAACATCCGTGAACGGAGTATGACTTCTTGACACTCCCCAGTCATCATTTGATAAGCCCTGATTCTCTTTCATCAGTTGCCTGATCATGGCTATCAGATCGGGTGTCTGTATGGAAGGCGGAAGGTTGGAGTCTGTTCTACGCGCCTGTCCATGCTGATGCCTCCTCTCTTGGCGATCTGCCAATCGTGCATCTTGAGGTTCGACATCGTTAGCATTTTGATGATCTGGGCCTCTATCTTCCATCTGTATCCCGGTCCTGAAGCTTCCAGCTCTTGCTTGGTCGCGGTCTCCAGCTGTTCGAACAGCAGCATCTGCTCGCGCAGTATCAGTCTTACGGCGTCTGCGCTTGGGAGGTTCATCAGAAGAAGTAGAGCTGTCAGATGAGGAGTAAGCAGCGGGATTGCCCCCAGCATTCTGTTGCTGCTGTTGAGTAAGTTGTGCCATCAGGTTGGCATTGGCTTGCATCTGCTCTCCTAGTTGTCTCCTACTTTCCCTGAGCTCTCTCATCAAGTCGTTGAACTCTATTCTGGTGACAACTGGAGTTTGGTCCTGAGTGGCAACTCCTGTATTTGGAATTGCTGGTTGATTGCTAGGCCCTTCTTGTTGCACGCTAGCAGTCTCGTGGGCATCCGCATTGTGAGAAGCTGACCTGGTACGTGGTCTTGCCATTGTAGAGTTATTGGTATGAACTCTGAGTAGAATCAACGGATGTCCTATCAGTGAGTCGGATCTTCTTTGGGGGATTTGTTCAATCCAGTAGCTTCAAAGCAGATCCCTGAGTTCAACTCTCAGTGAAAGCACCAAAGTGTTAGCACCAAAATTGGTCACTAACCTCGTTCAGAAAGATTGTGTAGAGATATAAGTGATGGAAGTAAATTAAACAGAGAAGACAATGCTAATTTAAATGCAGAAAGTAAGAACACCAAATTTATAGTGGTTCAGCGTAATTGCCTACGTCCACTTTGTTCAACTTTATTGATTTCCTTTATCGTTGATTACAAATACAATTCGTGAATCAAATGCTTGAGTGAAGTTGTTAAGTAGAGAAGATGAGTCTTGAAAATGGCAGAGTCTCCCCGGTGTTTTCTCTCCAAAAAGGGATCCATTTCACTGTGACTCTGCCCCTCTATTTATAGGCAAATGTGGGCTGGACTTCCCAAGTGGGCTGGATAGCCGAACGCTCAAGCCCCATTGCAGTGGTCGCTGTATGCCGAACCAGGCGTGCCGAACGCTCTGATGCCGAACAGTCCCTTATATGCCGAATGATGTGGTTGATGTCGGGGAAGTGCAGGATGTTAGACAGTCGAAGCCGAACGCTCTGCTAGACGCCGAGTACTCTTGTTGCCGAGTACCACGCCGAGTACTCCTGTATGCTGAATGCTCTTGTATGCCGAGCAGCCTTGATGTCGAGCACCCTTGTATGCCGAGTAGTCTCGATGCCGAGCGTTCTTGTATACCGAGCAGCCTTGATGTCGAGCACCCTTGTATGCCGAGTAGTCTCGATGCCGAGCGTTCTTGTATGCCGAGCAGCCTTGATTTCGAGCAGCCTTGATGCCGAGCGTTCTTGTATGCCGAGCAGCCTTGATGTCGAGCAGCCTTGATGCCGAGCACCCTTGTATGCCGAGTAGTCTCGATGCCGAGCACCATTGTATGCCGAACGCTAGCGCCGAGCATTGGTTGTCGCCGAGTGCCAGTTGACGCCGAGTTCCATTGGGATGCCGAGTGCTACGCCGAGTGCTCCTGGATGTCAAGCGCTTCGCCGAACACTCCTGGATGTCGGTCACTCTCTGATGTCGGACACTCTCTGATGCCGGTCTCTCTCTGATGCCGGTCACTCTCTGATGCCGGACACTCTCTGATGCCGGTCACTCTCTGATGCCGGTCACTCTCTGATGCCGAGTTGAACTGGATGCCGAGTACTAGTTGCCTGGTCAAATCTCCAGGAAACAATTTTAAAGTTTTATAATTATATAAAACATTGTAAATCATATTTACATTTAATAATTATATTTATATTTACAGATACATACATACATATATATAGTTATGTTACTTTAATACATTTAGATATATGTATGTATATTTATATAAAAAATTATAATTTTTATATTATGTGTGTGTGTTTATTTTTTTTATACTATAATATTTTACATGTATATATATGTGTGTGTGTGTGTGTGTGTGTGTTTATTTTTTTTATACTATAATATTTTACATATATATATAGTATTTTTTAATAATATATATATATATATTACTTGAATATTTACATACACATATAATAATTGTAAACATATACACATATGGACAACATACAATACATATAGGATGAGCTAATGTGTCCGATGCGATGTAAATTCCAACATCTATGTACGGACATGTACGGGCATGTACGGTATATCATGTTTCACATGCACACACATATCCATGTATATGATACATATGTATACTTGTACATACATTATAAATAAATTGAATAAATTTCTATCAACGATTTATAAATTTAAATTAAATATATGATTTTATTTAAATTAAATTTAGAAATGTTCTAAATAAATTAGAATTCATAGGCCTAATAAAGATCCAATAGGGCAAAAAAATTGAAATTCACTCATAACTTCCACTACGGGCTAGTCCAGTTCCAGCACATAGTAGGAAAGATTATGCACCTAACTAGATCCATTACATATATTACATCGTGGATGGCCCGTTGAATCAACGGTTACATCTTAGGTAGATAAATGAGGTGTCCTATAGCCTGGGGGTTTGGAAAATTAGCGATATATTGAAGTTCCCGTATTTGTCATTTGAGCCTAGATTTCTGGATCCCTTCCTACCTATTGTCTTCTTTCAGTGCGATCAAATTTCCTCAATTTCGCTTGACCTCTTGAAAGAAATTGGCTATATCACCTCTATTTCACCTGGCCTCTTGTGCCCAACTAGATTGGTGTTGACCAACCCTTTGGGTTCTATCAGCCTCTCGATTTCGAATGGTCCCACGTATTTGAATGTCCTCTCATCAGACCCCTCGAGTTTCAACCCTTTACCTCTCGAATATGGTCATTTCAACCAGCATCACTTCTATCCATGTCATTTCGACTATCATCACCTCTACCGATGTCACTTCGATTGGTGTTTTTTAGATCGGCTAGGTTGTTCTGAAGCGATCTAGTTTGACTTTTCAACTCGTGGTTTCTGCACTTGGTTCTGATTTCACCCTTTGTTTAAGAAAGTCAACAAGTCTTGTAACTGGTACTTTATTTGGTTTGTTATTGAACCAAATTTTGAACTATAGTAGGATGTTAGTTCTACCTACTCCCGCTCTTCTATCCTCGAAAAATCAAGCATTTGAGGTTTCAAAATGTGTCGAAACCATAGTTGAAACTTAAGGCTCCACTTAGTTTGTCATTTTTAGTTTTTAGGTTTTTGTCCAAACAAAAATACATACCGAGCATGTATTTTTGAAAAACATCCAATTTTAAAAATGAAGTTAACATACAAAATGGAAAACAAAATTATTGTTTTCCGTGTTTAAAAGATAACAAAAAAGAATAATTCATTCGTTCCATCGTCCCTTTATTCCTCCCTCCGCCGCCATGATGGCTTAGAGTTTTAAATATTCTCCCCCGTTCCCAATTTTATAATGAATATTAAAAATGGAAAACATAAAACTCAAAATAAACCAAACATACCCTAAACTTCTTAAAGCAACTCATTTTTTAGTTAAAAATTCTTTTCCCCGAAAACCAATTTGAAATTATCTAATCCTTCTCCGTAAAAGCACTTAAACATCCGTGGTGAAGTTGTCAGCAAATCTTTTAAGATTTTAACAGGATTTAAGGTTGCCGAATGTAAAACAAACTTGAGTTTTTTTTTGAGAAATCTAATTGTATGTTTTCTTATTAAATGTGTAAGTTCAGTTATAAATGAAAATAGAACAGAAAATAAATCAAACACAGCAAAAACAAAAAGGAAATAACAAGCAGAATCATAGTGGTTCGACAACTTAACTATATACACTTGATCGCTTTCAATATGACTTGCATTATATAGCTCGTTTTTAATTATTTACGGAAAAAAACATGAAGAGATGAAAATAAGGGCAAAGTTTAATAAGATAAGTCAACACCCCATGTTGTTTCAATGTAGTAAACCTGTGATTTCTATAAAATCTCTCTGTTTTTATTTTTATTAAGTACATAGATCATCCTTCAGTCTTTATTAGTCTTCGAGTCTATATATTCATCAATGTTTGGGATCTCAACTGTACTCACAGTGGATATATACTTCTACAACATCAAGTTTGCTTAGTAGCAAGACTTCCTCAGTAGAGGAATAAGACCAATACTCATAAAATTCGTGAATAAATGAAATTTCATCTTTATACAAATTCTGCGGAATCAAGTTTGCTTTAGTAGCAAGACTTCCTCAGCAGAGGGATAAGACCAATATTCATAAAATTCGTGAACAAATGAAATGTCATCTTTATACAATTTCTGAGGAATGTGTTACATACGATCATAAGAACACATTTTTTGCAAAGATTATGAATCCCTAGTGTTTGCTACAACAATTCAGAAGGTTTGTGATCAAAGGTGTAACCAATAAGACAATATCTGAGACAAAATCAGGATATCCAAACAATACATTGAATTTATTTCATGTAAACACTAATTATTATATTGTGAAATGCGATCTTGAATAAAAATACTATTCAAAAGCTGATTCCAATGTAGTCTAAAAACCATATTCAAGTAAAAAAAATGAGCCACAGAAAAGCAATACAAAGAAAAATTATAGTACGGTTTATCAAAAGACATTAACAAGCTCGTGCTCATTTTCTACCAGTAACCACTTGCTACTTATAAAACTTCTGAATTTGAAGTTTAAATTGTGGCCGTCTTTGCATAGTGCTACAAATTTCCAATTAAATTATTTTTGCAAGAAGTCAAATAGCCCTAAATGAAATGAACTGTGCTTGGAGCCCAACTATGTATGCACCACAATAAAAAACAAATTCCTTGCAATTATAACTATTCTTTTCACAAATGAATAATGGTCCAAGAAAAAACCAGTCTAATTATAGCTTGTCTCTTTGAAGTAAAGGCCATCAATTATATTATATGAAATGTGAGGTCTAATTTGTGTGCCCCTCCATTTATAGTTTTTCAAGATATCTCTTATGCGGCCATGTATCTGGAAATTTCATTCTTCTAAACTTTTTACTATTCGCACCTACTATATAATAATACAAGAAGCAAGTCAGTGTTTTTCCACTTCCAAGTTCCTCTTTGCGTTGTATTGTCTCTTTATGTCATGTGCCAAGTGTATTCAATTATATTAATATATATTATTTATAATTTATAATCTATTATACTATACTATATACATATACATATATTCATTTCCATTCTATTTATCGATCTATCTATCTCCTTAATTTAAAGATTAACTTTACTTTTAGCTTCTTGCAAAATGTTATTCTTCCACAAAGAATACCAGCATTAATCTACCAATTAATATTATAGGCATTTTTTACATGTAACAATAAAAAACTCTAAAACCTTTTTACACATATTTATAAAACAAAACTCAATCTATACTCATTTTATTATTATATTATACATAAAGTTTAACCTTCCTTAAGTATTTATATATTCCAACATTTTATGTTAGCTTGAATACTTCATACTTCTTAATTTAAGAATTAAGTTTACTTTTAGCTCCCACAAAAGGTTATCATTCTATAAAGAACACCAAAATTAATCCAACAATTAATGTTAGACATCTCTTACATGTAACAGTAAAAGACACTAAAGGCTCTTTACACATATTTTAAAAAAAGAACCTAAATTATTATTCATTTCATTAACATTTGTTCATCAAAATTTATAGTTGAATTTCTCCGGTTTCCATTACATTTCCCCAAAACAATATCAATTTTCTTTCTCCACTACCATTTTGTCGTTTATCCATATGTATCAGGTAGTTCAGCATGTCTCTTTCTCTTATCCATTTTGCAATTCAATGAAATCGATCATGATGTTTTCAATTCTTACTAAACTCACCTAACCTTCTTCTACGTATTTAGAACTAATTTTGATTTAGATTTTACATTCCGAATAATGTAAATGCATTGAGTTTTTCATTTTAAATTAATAAATAAAGAATGAATTTTGGTTCATATCTTTATTTTTATTTCTCCGATTTGGGATTATTTTTTTTCATTGGTACCTAAACAGTTACATGTTTTAAATTGAATTAATGGAATCTACAAATCAAAGATTTGAAAGGTTAAAGTTTTAATGATTTTTTAATTTGTGATAGCTTATCTCAATCAATACACTTAAGTTATTTTTTGCAGAGCTCCTTCCATTTCTTAGTTATAAATTCTGAATTGAGTTTTACACTCTTTGAATAATATAAACGTGTTAGGTTTTCATTCAAAAATTAATTACTATAGAATGATTTTTACATCATTTATTTATGTTTATTTTTTAATTTAAGGTTGACTTTTTTACTGATTTTTAAATTGTTGCAAGTTTCAAATTGAATTAGCGGAACCAATGAGTCAGAGAATTAAAGCTTAAATTCTAATGGTTTTCTAAACTTTATGATACCTTATCACTGTTTATTCACTTCAATATTTAATACAAAATTAAAAGTTAAGTTTATTTATTTAGCAATATTTTTTGCAAACCTCCTTACATTTTATCTGTTATATAAAAAGATGGATCTCCCTCAAATATTTATCTATTTTTACATTTTACAGCAGCCAGAATACTTAATTCTTCTTAATTCGAAGATTTTTACTTTTAACCCTTTTAAAACAACCATATTCTTCCACAAAGAATATGTATTATCCCTATATTGCCACGGATTATACTTTTGTAATTTATCATGGCATATAGATATTATGATAGGCTTTTACGTTAGAACTAATAAATGACGTTGAATGTACCAAAATTTGGTAATAAATGTGCAAGTAATGTTTATGCACTAAATAAATCGTGTTCATATCGGGTAATGAGATTCACATGAACCACGTAAAATAAATTCGATAAAAATCATTAATAGATAACTAAAATACACAGGTATATTTACATAGAAGTGTGTTATGTATGCATGATAATGAATGAATGTCAAATGCAAAAACATGCACATAAATACAATAATAAACATATACATATGCATACATATAAACATATGCATACATATGAACACATTTACATAGAAGTGGAATCGACATGTCGAAGAATTGTTGATTAACTTTCACATGACTTTCGGTTTTCAATTGTGGTAAATTATCTCTATTTTTCACTTCAAGATATAATTTTATAAAATAAAAAGTTAATTTTATTTATCTAGCAATATTTTTGCAATAAAAATAGTTGATTAGCGTTTGTTGAGACGCAATTAGATTTCATGGTTAGCTTAGAGTTGTTTCTTTGAAGTTGATTGTGTCACAATACTAATGTTGGAGCAATAAATTCCTCCCATAATTAGTAATGCATTAAACAACAACCTACCGCGTCATGTTACACCCAATTATGTTTTCTTCTAATTTTTATTTTAATTAGTATGATTATGAATTTATTTCCCATCATTTATTTTCAAGATGATACTGGATTTATTAATACATTAGTACCATGGAATCTTCAATTGTTTTGTAAAATCTATTACATGTAAAATAATCTATTTTTTTCCTTCTTAACTTTTGTATTTAATTCGACTTTCATCTGATTTTTGTTCTATGGGTACAATTATGAATTTCGTTTCCTTCTTTTTTATAGAACATAATTTATTTATTAATATATACACTAAAATCTTCGATTTTTTTATAATCTATCAATGACAAAATTGATCTTTTTTGCACTCTCAAACACGAGTATACAAGAAAACCAAGCTGAGCAAAAAAATGTGAAGTAAAAGAATACTCAAATAAAAAATTCCATACTGTTTTGGAAAAAATTATAAATGTACAAGTAGTGCTTTTGTTTTGGTTATAGTAGACAACTTTAGATATTTCTTTAAAACAATCTAGTTGTGATTATAGACTTATAATTCTTATTTAAATGTTTTATGTGATATTACTTGATCTAAACTTATTTTTAGGGGTGGCAATTAAACCTATCGGGTCGTACCAGGACCCGACCCGGTAGGTCTCGATTCTCGACGGGTAAGGTCTTGTCGGGTCAAACTATACATTTTAAAACCCAGACCCGATCCAACCAGGGTTCGGATCTATTTCGGTAATTACACTTAGAGTACACATATTTTTATGTTTTTGGTCGGATCTTTCGGGTCGAGTTTGATCCGGTCTAAATGATATTTTTCATCACCTGGACGGCTGGACCAGACCCGAGACTCATCGGATTCGGGTCGGGTTCGATTCTTTTCAAGTTGTTTCGATTCAGGTTTGCGGTCTCGGTTCTAATTGTCAGCCCTTCTTATTTTCTGTAAAATATGATATTATCCATCTTAATGGTTTAGGTTTCAATATATTATTCTGTGTTGCTTAATAGTCCATGAAATGTTTAAAAGCAACACACGATTTTCCATTGAATATATGACTACTACCAATCTTTTGGAGATCTCATGAAATTTTAAGGAAATTAACATTGATTTCCTATAAATTTTGTTTGATGTTATGTTGGTTTGATTTTTTGCAGTTTAGAGATATGTATAGATAATTATTGATTAGAGATGTACTTATTTAAGCAAAGTAACTTAAAATTGGAAGAATTATGTCAAAGTATACTACCATGCAACTGATAAAAAGCATTACTATCTATCAAACTTATTTAATTTAAATTCAAATTAATTAGATAATTTATTTGCTTTAATTCTTTTTGGTTCAATTAATGAGAGAAACAACTACGTACTAATTCTTTTTTATGATAATAGTTATAGTCAATTCTAATTTCAATATAGGATTTGATTTGTGATGGATTAAAATTGCTTTTTAATTTTACTTAATCACATATATTTTAGAAGGAATGATTTTATTAACCCATGTTGTGTAGTTTGTACTCGTATTATTTGCACATTTTCTAACAAAATAGGATCATTGTCAAGGAGTTGGGATCATTAAAGCCCGACGATATACGATTGAGGAGTCAAGTTTGTTTAAAAACCTAATATACTGAAAGTGATGCGATCAATGCCTATATATACAAAATTATTAGTTCACGATTTAACGTGCAACTAACCACGCTTTGATTTTCTCTTCCTAATATCATGTCTAAAAAAACCAGCAAAATCATTTGTTATGCTTCGTAATACCATTAAAGGTGCTTCGGGTCACAATTGCATACATACATATACATACATACATACATACATACATACATATATATATATGTATATATGTATATATATCATTCAAAAAATTGCAGATATTCCTCAAATAAACAACTAAATAAACTAAATCTGTCTTTCACCCTAATTTTAAATACCACGAAATACGTCAAAAATTCAATGGATTCAATTTCCAATGCACTAGAACCATGAGAAGATGCTTTGAAGAATCTCCTTATCGATATATATAGTTTTGGAAAAGAAAAAAATAGATGTTCGTTCAATTTTTCTTAAATGCATATTTTTTAAATGTTGTGTTTCAAATGTTTTATAGTCTTTATAAAATGTAGTTTTCAAAGATGTTATTGATGAATATTTGGATAAAATTATTTTTATTGAATCATTTTTGGAAATTTAGGTCGAAATTGATGAGTGGTGGCAATGTTATATCGAATGTTGTTGAATTTCAAAAACAAAGTTCTAATCTTTGATGGCAAAAATGTCTGTGAATTTCAACAGGCAAAATATTATCGATCAATTAATTATTCAATGACGAAACGTGATTATGATATTAGAAAGAGTGAACTTTTAAATGTATTTTAATTTAATTATAATGGTATTAGTAAAAACAAAAAGATGTGACTATAGCAATATACAATTTATGCATGATCTATAAACTTAAATGATGCACTAGCGGCAAAAATTTAAAGGTTAAGCGGTGAAACATTAAAATCAGATATAAGCTTTCATTTCCAATAATAATATTACGTTTTCAAAAAAGTTAAAAGAGGGTGGGACGGTGGCGGACCTCTATACATCCCTGGCCAAGCAAGTAGGTTTTCAAAACAAAAAAAATACGTTTGGTTCTTTTCATGCTTTTAGTTTTAAAATCCAAATGCTTAGATTAGAAAAAATATATTTTATAAATTTAATAGAATATGAGTGTTAGCGTCAAAATTGGTCACGAACACCCAAATCCAAGTGAAAGCACCAAATACCAGTCACAACTCACAAATAGAATATGTGTGGAGAGTAATAATGTGAAGAACAGTAAAAATTCAAATGAAAGCAGTAAAGAACAACAGATTTTATAGTGGTTCGGCTATCTCCGGCCTAAGTCCACTCTAGAAGTTTCCTTTTTATTGCTGTAATGATTGATTATAGTTACAAGATGGCAGAGTAATCTCAACCTTAGAAAATATAAAGCAAGAGAGAAGAAAAGAAGGTCCCCTCATCTGGAGACCAACATGTTGTATTTATAGGCAAATCCTGAGTTGTTGGGCTTTTTGAATGATCCGGGCCCATCAAGGCCATAGCCGAGCCACCTAGAATGCCGAACCACATATGCCGAACGAGAATGCCGAGCGAGGTCGCCATGCCGAACGGCACTCGTATGCCGAGCCATATGGCCATGTCGAACGACACTCGTATGCCGAGCGAGGGGTTCATGCCGAACGACATTCGTATGCCAAACGAGGCTTGGTGTGCCGAGCGAGGTCGCCATGCCGAACGGCACTCGTATGCCGAGCCACATGACCATGCCGAACGACACTCGTATGCCGAGCGAGGGGTTCATGCCGAACGACATTTGTATGCCGAGCGAGTCATCTATGCCGAACGAGGCTTCATGCCGAGTCTACTCATCTATGCCGAACGAGGCTTCATGCCGAGCGATGTCCAATGTCGAGCGAGGTATGATGCCGAGTGAGGTGCGATGCCGAGCGGCGTCCAATGCCGAGCAAGGTGCGATGTCGAGCGGCGTCCAATGCCGAGCGAGGTACGATGCCGAGCGGTAATGTCTAGCCGCAACCAAACGACCTTCCTAAACTTCCATACCTCGACCGGACCATGCCATGCCGAACGGTCGAGCCGCAAGGTCGAACTCCAAACACTTCGAACCATTTCATTCCGACCGAACGACCTATCCAGGTGAACTTCATCCTTTTAAACCGAATCCATCATGTTCCTGTCTCGATAATCGTGAAGTCAACTTAGTTAAATCCGCTTGCCTACAGCCTTGCCAAAAGGCGGTTAACACTTTGCCCCCCAAAACATGCCTTGCTATTAGAAGATGTGTTTTGAATAGTCTCTATCCCGATATCCAAGGTCCATGCTATATTCGTTATCAAACGAATCCATCTGAATCTGATAGTTTAATTCCACGACCGTTCCAAGTCGTTATTCAATTCCGAATTTGCCCCTTGGAATTCAGCAATTGAATCATACAATCTTTCCAGACCGTTGACGGCCTCTCCGGACCCTTGCTAAGTTCAATCCAAACTTAACGATTGAATAGGCAGATCATGTTGCGCTTTAACGAAGCAACCTATCCCTTGCACTCTGGCCCCAACGAGGGCATATAGCGATGTCTTGGTCTTTCTAGACCGATCATAGCCTCTCCGGGCTCTTGTTGGATCTCATCCTGTCACTCTTCGGTGAAGGGGAAACAGCATCGAGTGGGCCGATCCTGTCGCTCTCCGGCGAAGCGGCAACACCCCCTGCACTCCGGTTCAGTGTCTATGAACATTAAGCGATGTCTTGGCCTTTCTAGACCGATCATAGCCTCTCCAGGCTCTTGCTGGATCTCATCCTGTCACTCTTCGGTGAAGGGAAACAGCGTCGAGTGAGCCGATCATGTCGCTCTCCGGCGAAGCGGCAACACCCCCTGCACTCCGGTTCAGTGTCTTTGAACATTAAGCGATGTCTTGGCCTTTCTAGACCGATCATAGCCTCTCCGGGCTCTTGCTGGATCCCATCCGCACTCTTCGGTGAAGTGGAAACAGCGTCGAGTGAGCCGATCTTGTCGCTCTCCAGCGAAGCGGCAACAACCCCTGCACTCCGGTTTAGTGTCTCTGAACATTAAGCGATGTCTTGGCCTTTCTAGACCGATCATAGCCTCTCCGGGCTCTTGCTGGATCCCATCCTGTCACTCTCCGGTGAAGGGGAAATAGCGTCGAGTGAGCCGATCCTGTCGCTCTCCAGCAAAGCAACTCACTTCTTGTACTCCGGACCCCGTCTCTCCGGGTAGGGTCATAAAGCGATTAATTTCAAATTGACTTCCAATATTCATCCTTTAACTCTCCAGTGAAAGGTTTGTTTTATGAAATTCAAGTTCATTTATTATATTCAAATTCTAAATGTTCAATTACAAATAAAGGAAAACCTAGACACTGCCTCTCCGGGCAGAGCGGTCTGTTACTATCTCAGAGCATGCCTGGGGATCTCTCTGGTTCCCGTACATGTGTAAGTGGAATAGCCATTTTATTTTAAAATCAAATCTAAAGAGTTTATGTAATCGACCAAAGTTCAAGTCCTGAACTTGGCCCTTTCCATCATGATCAATTGATGACGAGTCGTGATCTCGATCCAGGATTAGTCCTGTCAGGTGGAGGCGGTAGTTGGTCAGGTCCTACGGCCGATGTCCGATCTCTGGTGTATTGTGGCAATCTACCACTTCTGACATGCTCTTCCACCTCATCCTTCAGATGGCGACATTCATCGGTAGTATGCCCTTCCAGCTCATGGAATAGGCAGTACTTTCCACTTCTACGTTCCCGCTCTGTGGGATCTCTCCCGGGTGGTTTTCGATAGGGGAGCTGCCCCCTAGTCTCCGTGTAAATCCGTTCCAGGCTTGCCGTCAAATCTGTGTATTGTCTGAATCTGGATTCTCAGAATTTCTTCCGTTTATCAGGACCATCGTATCTGTCGTTCTGCTTTCGCTTTCCTTTGTCCGCTTCGGATTGTTCTTTGGAGGTTCCTTCGCCTTGCACAGCGTTTGTTTCTCGCCTCTCGGTGCGTGAATCTTCTAGCCGAATGAATCTTTCAGCTTCATGATAAAATTCTCCAAGGTCTTGTGGGGGATCTCTTGCTAAAGAATCCTTGAACTCTATGCCTTCCGCAACTCCTGCTACCGCCGCCATCAAAATCATAGATGGATCCGGGCGATCTACTGAAGCCACAGTTGCATTGAATCGTAATAAAAAATCTTTTATGGACTCTCCGGTCCTCTGCTTTATCGAAGCCAGAGTCATCACGCTCTTGGGTCGCGTCACGTGGACCTAAACTGCCTCATGAAGCGTTCCACTAGCTCGCCCCACGTTCTAATTGATCCATCTCTAGCTGCCTGAACCAAAACGTAGCCAAATCTGATAAGAATAAAGTGAAACATCGTGTCATCACTTCCTCGGATGCTCTCAGCACTTCCATATGTCTGATATATCTGGTAATATGCATGGTCGGGTCTGACTTTCCATCATAAGGATCCAGCATGGGTAATTTGAACTTTGGAGGATTCCTTGCATTTCTGATATTCGGAGTAAACAGACTCTGACTAACTTCCTTTAGGCCTCCATTTGACAATCCTCCTCTCATAATTCGTCGTACTAGTCCAGCCATTCTTTCGTCTCCGTCCAGGGGTTGCCCCCTTAGCATGCTTCTATCCTGCCCCCCAGGTCTCGAAGGGTATTCTGGGTAATATTCTTCAGGTGGCTCATTAACGTTAGTGTTGGCTCTGGCCTGCTGAGCCCCATCTATGGGTCTTCCGGTGTCAGATCATGTGGGTCTGCCTTCGGGTCCTTGTTGATTGCCTTCACGTTCTGCATTCTGGTCTTGAATCTGACCTCCAGTGGTTTCTGCAACTCTAGCTCCTTGTCATGCATTTGCAGCCGATGTAGTCGGTCCAAGGTTCTGTGCTCCAGCCGCTCTTATTTGCTCAAAGAAGCTTTGCATCATATCCTGTTGACTCTTCAATAACCTTTCATGTATTGAATCTTCCATAGCCTCCATCTCGTCCCTGGTGATGTAGATCGAAGCTTGTCCTTCTCCAGCTCTAGAGGATGCCTCTTGACTTCCCTCTTGATGGCTTCTTTCTGTCACTTGCTTCCTTATTGATGGCATAACCATTGTTTTCTAGAATCCAAGTTCCTAGCTCCAAAATTCCCGAGTGTTTGCCTTCTCAGTGAAAGCACCAAAATGTTAGCGCCAAAATTGGTCACTAACACCCAAATCCAAGTGAAAGCACCAAATACCAATCACAACTCACAAATAAAATATGTGTGGAGAGTAATAAGGTGAAGAACGGTAAAAATTCAAATGAAAGCAGTAGAGAACAACATATTTTATAGTGGTTCGGCTATCTTCGGCCTACGTCCACTCCAGAAGTTTCTTTTTTATTGTTGTAATGATTGATTACAGTTACAAGATGGCAGAGTAATCTCAGCCTTAGAAAATATAAAGCAAGAGAGAAGAAAAGAAGGTCCCCTCATCTGGAGACTCACATGTTGTATTTATAGGCAAATCCTGAGTTGTTGGGCTTTTTGAATGATCCCGGCCCATCAAGGCCATAGCCGAGCCACCTAGAATGCCGAACCACATATGCCGAGCGAGAATGCCGAGCGAGGTCGCCATGCCGAACGGCACTCGTATGCCGAGCCACATGGCCATGCCGAACGACACTCGTATGCCGAGCGAGGGGTTCATGCCGAACGGCATTCGTATGCCAAACGAGGCTTGGTGTGCCGAGCGAGGTCGCCATGCCGAACGACACTCATATGCCGAGCCACATGGCCATGCCGAACGACACTCGTATGCCGAGCGAGGGGTTCATGTCGAACGGCATTCGTATGCCGAGCGAGTCATCTATGTCGAACGAGGCTTCATGCCGAGCGAGTCATCTATGCCGAACGAGGCTTCATGCCGAGTCTACTCATCTATGCCGAACGAGGCTTCATGCCGAGCGAGTCATCTATGCCGAACAAGGCTTCATGCCGAGTCTACTCATCTATGCCGAACGAGGCTTCATGCCGAGCGATGTCCAATGCCGAGCGAGGTATGATGCCGAGCGAGGTGCGATGCCGAGCGGCGTCCAATGCCGAGCGAGGTGCGATGCCGAGCGGCGTCCAATGCCGAGTGAGGTACGATGCCGAGAGAGGTACGATGTCGAGCGAGGTGTGATGCCGAGCGGTAATGTCTAGCCGCAACCAAACGACCTTCCTAAACTTCCATACCTCGACCGGACCATGCCATGCCGAACGGCCGAGCCGCAAGGTCGAACTCCAAACACTTCGAACCATTTCATTCCGACCGAACGACCTATCCAGGTGAACTTCATCCTTTTAAATTGAATCCATCATGTTCCTGTCTCGATAATCGTGAAGTCGACTTAGTTAAATCCACATGCCTACAGCCTTGCCAAAAGGCGGATTAACAATGAGTAATTTAGTTAATTTAAAATATTGATAACATGCTTATTTTTTAGTTTGGTAGCTAACTATATTATAAATGAATATCATCATATTATCCGATCTTTTATATTAAGTTACTTAATTTTATTGAATGAATATTCCCATCAATGGTAATTAATTAATTCATTTAATTAGTATCAAAGAGGATTAATTCTAACAAAAATAAGTAATTAGTTCTCAAATTCAAATTGGAATCAAAGTAGAAAGATATAAATAGGAATAAGTGGATATTAATTTTTCTATTTTGTTTGAATTCAAATTTAAAATAATTATATATTTATTATTCCATTGCATATAACAATAAATATACATTAATTCTCTGTTTGTCCCTAATCTTTGTTGATTAGTATTGGAATTTTCTATACACACTTTAGTTCATCAATACCAATAATTATCCACAAATATAAATGAATTTATTGTCATTTATTTCACATTTTGAATTATGGTAAATAAATTCACTGTTTAAATTTGAGTTAGAATTAAATACAATTAATTCCAGTCAAATATTAGTTTTAGTTCTCTAATTTGATTCCACAATTTGAATTAGAATCATATTGGATAATATTACTATACAACCGATAAAAGGAACCAATTGGCAACAATTAGATTTAGAAATTATTTGGCATTCTTAGTAATGTAATACTTCCAAGTTAATGATAACTTACAGTTAACGTTAGTTTGTTGTATAAAGTCATTGTCTTCAAAAAATATTAGTTATATTTTGTGCGTTTTGAAAACATTTAAGCATATATATCGTTGAAGGTATGTCGGTAGTGTTCAAGAAAAAGTCAATCCAAAAAATTACAATTCAAAATCATATGTTTCACTTTCATATATAAAATATACAAGGTTAAAAATTATGTGAATCCCATGTGCGCAGCACGAATTCGCATTAGTATAACAATGATGGAGCACAATTTTTAGGACTTACACTACGATTGCTTAATCGAAATGTAGAACTTAATATCACCAATTGGGGGGATTCAATATTTTTATCTCTAAGATTTCAGTTTGCTCCTTCTTGAGTGCTCTCCTCACTGAGAGGAAGACTCATTTTGCAAAGAAAAAAAAAGATTTCAATTCACATATTTATCAACACAGCTCACATATTTTTATTTAATTTATTATTATTATTAGTATTATTATCAACATCATTGTCATTATTATTATTTTGACATGCATCAGCACATATGTTCATTTTAAAGGTTTAAAATGTCACATCTTTGACATAATCCCCTTTGTGCTCAACACATTAAAGTTATTTCAAAAGAGGGGTCTGAATTCAAACTTATGTTTCTTACCATACGTAGGAAACACTGGTCACCAAATAATGGTAAAAATACAGTCTAGGCTAGCACCCTTCTGAATATTAAACACACACACGCACTCTAGAAGCCATAACCTAGAATCCATAGGAAGATGGAAATTGTTAAGACTCTCATGCTTGATAAAGTTGAATAATTTGATAATTTTAGAGTCAATTCATGTATTGGAAAAGAGGACCTTTAAAACAAAGAAAAAAGAAACTTAAAAGGTAGTGTTTGTGTGTGTGCAGGAAAAGGTTCCACTACACTTCATCTACACCTCTTTTATTTTTAAAGCTACCCAATTTGAAATCAAACGAAACTTTGTAGATATTTTCTTACACGTCTCAGGATCAGATCCGCAAAAAAAATTGGTTAGTTTGGAACATCCTAACATATATAAAATAAATATTTTAGTAGTTGATATTGATTTTAACATTTTGAACATTCTGGCTGTATCGAAATGATCTCAACTTTTTTGACATGATGTTTAACCATAGGGGTAGAGTGTGGCAAAAGAGGGTTTAATGTATGTGCAAATATTCCATCTTTTTTGTACCTCTGATTTTTGTCTAACTCGTTTTTTGGTATTCCGCTATTATTGGAATTTGATATTGTTTTCAGATGTGAACTAATTATCATCAACATCATATACTCCAAAAATTATCTTATTCTGATACTCTAGTCCATAAAAATTAACCATGCACTATTACAAATATTTATTACAATTAATGATTTAAAAGTAATGATACAAGTGGGTTGGACATATTGGAATAAAGTAATTTTTTGTAGAAGTGACCTTGATGGAAAGTAGATCACACTTAAAAAAAATGTCAAATTCCGATATTATTATTTTTTTGAAAACCCAGGAGAAACCGACGGACAATCAAATTTCGATATTTGTAGATACTATATAATTAGTTAGGCACCAAAGATACAAAAAAAGACAGGTGTGTGTTATCACTTTGGAAAGGAACCTATACCTTGACTCCATTGATATCTTCGAACCCAATCGGCGGTTTATTATCCTGAAACAGGAATGCAAGTACAAAACTTTGAAGATGATCGATCAAATTATCCAGAGAAAAGGTTGGTTAAAATTCATCAAGATCACAGAAAATGAATACATCTTGTGCGATCTAGCCCAAGCTTACCTTATAAGAAGTTGCAGGTATGTCTCTAATCCATAGAATGAGGTGTTTTCTACTGTCATAACCTTTGACATGTGTGTTGCCACAGCATAATGTTGTACCTAGCTTGTGCCTCAACCGACAATGAAGGTATTGTGCAACTATTTTTCTATGCTCCATAAAACAAACAAACCACTCTAGAAAACTGTTAAACTGATATTCAAACTCTACAAAGATATATAGGTAGAAAATTCTAAGATAAATCCAATTAAGAAAAGCGCATGAACTTTATACAATCACAAAAATTCATCCTTGCATATTTCGCTAAAAGCACACCTCCAGGTGTGCAGGCTGCACAAATGATGACAAAAGCCCGAAATGCTTCCATTAAAGATAATATATAAGATTTAACGCAAAATTACCAAGAACCATTGGTCTTCGCTTAAAAGAGTTATCTGCTAACTCATGTGCACGATATATAAAGCTGAGAAGGTATAAAATTGAAACATGGTAAGTAAAGGAAATTTTATGGATTGGCAAACTTTACTGGAAAAAATAAACCCAATATATTATATTTAAAAATCAGTACAAATTACAGCATCTTCCCTGGAACTACAGAATTTTGCCTAGTATCTGAATGTATGCATCATGTATTGCTGATATAACAATTGATAGAACCTCCGTATTACAAGCTCATCTCTGCTGGCAAGCTGATTTCTAGAAAGTACAAGCTGCCAAGTTGACAAATTATGCATTATCATCTAAGTTAGGTTCATCACAAGTCAATAAAAGCATTCACGCTGCCCACACCTCATTTCTATTATCAATGTAATAATACGGGCATATTGCTAACTGATTGGTGAAAATTAGTTTCGTTTGATATGAAAATTGGAATATTTGCACTTTGGATTTGATTTGAGAATTACCTTGCAGACATGAAAGCCATGCCAAGAAAAACTGCTTTGACTGCTTGTTTTTGGCCAGCATAATCGAATGCCAGAGGTAGCATTTCATGCAAAGTAAGAAAAGCCATAACTCCACCAACTAATTAAGAAAATAAATTAATAACAATTGAAGTTAAAACAAACATGGCTGCAAGAACGAATTTTCGAATATTGTGGAACACGATAAGCATAATAGGAGGCACAACCTGCTCCAAGTAAACCTTCAAGAATTTCAGGATCTAGATTGCTCGGAAAAAGATATGCTGCAAATTGGTTTCACATAAGAATATTGAGTTGTTCAAACATCGAAGGAATACCAAATTTTGTTTTCTTATATGATTTTGTATGATGTCATGAGATTAAAAGATGTGAATACAAGGAATAAAGTTCGACGTAATTAACTATAAGATAATGTCAAAGGCAGTGATAATGAACCGTAAAAACCCCCATAGAACAGTATGGAATTTGATAATTTACACTCATCTAAGAGAATATTCATAAAATACTTTAGAGCATCTTATTTCAGCTGAGAACAATCAACTTGTCTACCAAGTATACGTACGAATTGAACAACCAAACTGTGGTAAGAAACTGTCATGCGAAGTTCAACAGAGTAATCGATGTTCGAATGGTGCATGGCATCCCATGATTTCCATCTTATCATATGAAGATATTCAAGAGAATTCAACATCCTGATTATTGGCCAACTATTGTGCAGCATAAGAGGACAAGCATATACGGGTTTATTATTATTATTCTTATTTATCCCTTCCTTTACAGGAAATTATTGCCAATGACAAAATTTCTCAGCATTTTAGCCTCAAGGACAGACCTTCGGTATTTTTAAGGAGTTTAACTTTAAATAACCAAAGTATAGCTGGGATAAAGAAGAGGTGTAAATTAATTTTGGAAGCCATGTGTTCATGTGCATGGATATATGCCACAAACTGTCCCTCTTGATATGGTTTTTCACATGTACATAAAATGATATATAGACACCCATACCATTACTAATTCAATCTGACAAAATATCCTCCACACTCAAATTGTTTAAACGGCTTAAATGACAATTTGCCACAAACTATCCCTCTTGATATGGTTTTTCACATGTACATAAAACGATATATAGACACCCATGCCATTGCTATATTCAATATGGCTGAAATATCTTCTACACTCAAATTCTTTAAACAGCTTCAATGACAAATTAATTGGGCAAATGTCAGATCCCATTTTTCTCCAATATTACAATGCCTAACTGAACCCAAAAATTTATTGTTTTTTAGTGGTATTGTCAGGCGACTCAGGCCTTAATTTGGAGGTCCTTGATATTTCAAGATTAATTGAACAGCCAATCATTGTTTTCTGACATATTTTTAACTTTCAAAATTAACATCAACCCTGGGGAATTCAAATTCTGGGAATCACAAGCCCACTGACATGTGTGACAAACCCAAGTTATGACTTCCTGTATTCTGTACCCAACTGCTACATGACC
The DNA here is from genome assembly GCA_030737815.1 of Allium fistulosum. Taxonomy (NCBI): domain Eukaryota; kingdom Viridiplantae; phylum Streptophyta; class Magnoliopsida; order Asparagales; family Amaryllidaceae; genus Allium; species Allium fistulosum. The sequence goes on along the minus strand of CM060906.1, from coordinate 715,858,833 downwards.
CTTGGGTATTTCTTATATATCAACAAGGTTTTGATATATTTATATGGAAGCACATGAAAATCTTTATATATATATATCACAATTATAACATACCTACAATGATGACACCTAATGGCTCCGCAAAACCAGATAGGGTAGCAATTTTGAACGCCTTCCATTTGCTGATATAGGACCAGCAAAAGATAACATGTAAGCCATTCAGAATAAGCAATGCTTTTTTCAAATATATCAGTAGTAAGGTATGACATGCTTGTGATGAAAAGGTTAGGCACTTAAAATCGTCTATCTGAAAGGCATATAAGAGGAGAAAACTTAAAATGGTCTATCTGAAAAGGTAAGAAAGCTTTAGCATCTGTACCTTTGAGTGGCAAAGTACACAGGAAGGGCTACAGCAACTCCCTGCAGAAAGAAATGTAACAATAACGAACAAGCATTATGCATGTCTAGTAAGTTTCATGTTTGCCATCTAAAGCAGAAAATGGCGGAAGTAAACGATTTCTAAAATATAATGACTAATGAGAATTTCATGCACAGTTGAAGATATGTGAATTTGCTTGGATCATACAGGCATTTATTTGCAGAATATTATAGTCCATTTAGAACAATGACACCCGCAAGCGTGTGCGCACACACATGTGTGTGTGTGGGGTAATGATTCTGCTACACCCCATGAGCACTCCTATGTTTTTTCAACATATACAATCGAAATTGAACATACATCCGTAGATGTAGATATGTTTTTACATGTCTCAAGATCATCTCCATAACATTTTGGTTAATTTTTATAATTTTAACACATTCAAAATAATATTTTGAAACGATGGTAAAAATAAATGTTTTAATAGTTAATATTGGATTAATATTTCGAACGTGTTAGAAATTTCAAAATGATCAATTTTTTGTAGTCATGATGCTCATAGTGTAGATTCTTATAATTACATTTGATTTCGAATAATAAATCACTAAAAACCGTAGAGGTGTAGAATGATCTGTAGTGAAAGAGAGGCGTAACGGATACTTGATGTGTATTGTATACATATCAAGGTTTAAGAACTTGGTTTTGGCCAAATAAAATTTTCAAAGTTTCGGTCTATTTCGGAAATTTTCGACATTTCGGTTTTCGTTTTAGTATTTTCAATTAAATAACAAGATTTAATATTAACATTGAACTAAAATGTCATGAAATCTAACAAAAATCAAATATAACCATAATAATTAAACCAACCATTATAATTAATTAATATAACTAATATATAATATAACGAAAGCTAACCCTAGATTAATAACTATACCTAGCCCAAGCCTAGTCCAGACTCCAAACATTAATATAATATAACCATTAAATATTAGTTAACACTAAAACATATAGTAATATTGGTAAATCCATGCCCAAACAAAAGAAAACACATCCCGGAAAACACATAACCCTACATTTTCATCTCTCTCCTCATATCTCATTTAAACCACGCATTAGTTAAAAAAAGACAACACATAGATGCTTGATTTATGTTTTTGGGGTTTGATTTTTCTCAAAACTTCGAATTTGAAGATATTTGTTGGGGTTTGATTTTTCTCAAAACTTTGAATTTGAAGATATTTGTTGGGGTTTAATCAAGTCGAGTTATGTGATGAGGTAAGGTTTAATTTCATTTTTTTGGATTTGCTTGCTTTTCTTCCATGATTTTGTGTCATTTACCATAATTCCCATCTCTTAAAGCATATCGTTTTTTCATAATTTTTTCTGCTATCCACTACTAGAATGTGATTTTACCCTAATTCCATCTTGTCTCTAGCCGAAACTGATCCGGAATGGCCGGAATCTCAAAGTTCTGAATCGAACCTATTACCTTGGTATATATGTATGTATATACATATATGTGTGTGCGCAAGTGTACATATATACGTGTATATATGAGGGATGTGATCATTTATCCCTTTCTCATACATATATATGATAGGATTACGCTACACTCCTCTTCGCTATACCCCATCTACGTCCCTATGATTTCTACAGCTACACAATTTGAAATAGACAAAAAAGTGTAGATAATCTCTTGAACGATTCAAGATGATCTTCACAAAATTTTGTTCAATTTAGATATCCTAACATATTCGAAATAATATTTCAAATCGATGATTAAAGTAAATATTTCAGTAGTTGATACTGACTTAACATTAACATATTAGAAATTTTGAAATAATCTCATTTTTGTGGATATGATGTTCATAATGTGGACTGAACACCCCCAAAGTTTCATTTGATTTTGTATTGTGTAGCTCGTAATATGACGCAAAATGTCATGTAGCAAAAAAGAAGTTTAAATGATGCTCCACTTGGAGCATTAAAAACGTGCTTCAACATCGTCATTCCACCATGTGTCCTCTATGTAGTACAATTATTTTGTTTGATTTATTTGTTAATGTAAGGAATATGTGGCATGTTTGAGATATTGTAGCATGAACTTTTGCTAGCACTAGAGTAGCGAAAAATTCCTTGACCCTTGATATGGGCAAACATTGAACAGAAATGGCAAAGGAACTGTCTACCAATTATGTTCAAATGGAAGCTACAAGTGAATCATAAATTTATTCTTTCATCAATTAGACTTCATCCTACCAATATATTTATGTTTGAAGACCATGCACGGTTACGAGTATTTCCTTTACTGCTAACACCTATGGAAAGTTAACATAATAAATGAATTGCTTTTATTATTTGTAAAAGGTAAGTTGTAGCTAAAACACCGCATAAACATAATTCAACTTTAGGCTGCAGTCAAATACCAATTATTTATTTATTTATTCATTAAGATTAAATAGAAGAATTAAAACAGGAATTGGTATTTCAGATCTTACTTCTTAGTTAATTAAGAGAAAAATGTATTTTATACATTCAGATCTAAGAACATTTTCTCACATTCCCACACTGAACCATTATCAAGGTTTTAAAACGCAAAAGCATACGCGAGACGTTTTTGGATCCGTGGGGCGAGGCATAAGCCTCAAAACGTTAAGGTGTAAGCGTTTCGGGTAAAAGCACAATGCAAAACATAAAATGAAATTTAAAATAAAATAACATTAAATATCAAATATTAAACAAGTTTTGATTGCTTAACAAGTTTAATTTTGTCTAGAATTTCGATGCATTCATTCTTCACATTTTGTGGGACTCTTGGACAAGGAATAATTCCAAGATGAGTGCATGCTAAATGTTGTTTAAAACGAGCAATTCCTCCGGTGCATCTATGATCACAAAATTCACAAAGAAAGTATTTTGAATTGGTGGAATCCAGTAATTCTTTAACCCACTTCCACACAATATCTTTCTTGCTCAGCTCTTCTCTTCAATTTACAGGATGCGCTGCTGTTAAACAGTTAACAGTAAACACAGCTTCAGGAATCAATTTGTTATAAAAAAAATTGATCGATTCTGGAGTGGAGTCTTGCTGGAATCGAGCTCGACTGGAATCGAGCTCGACTGGAATCGAACTCGATTTCAGTAAGGAATCGACCTCGATTCCAGTAAGGAACCGACCTCCAAGTTTTTTTTTTTACAAAAATACCTCGTTTTTTGCTTCGAAGAAGTGAAGTCGAGTTGAGTGAGCAGATAGAAAAAAAATAGGGGTAGAAAGATAAGTATCAGGCCAAAAAATTTTGACTTCAGAGGCGCATGCTTTTCACACTTTCTGCTCCTCAACCATTTGAGGCGCACGCTTTAGAGGATAAACACTTTTCAATCTACGCCTCGCCTCAGGGCGCGCCTTGGGCGCGTTTTTTAAACCATTGACCATTATAACATTAAATGTTTGTACTAGTGGGAGTACATATAATTATGAAGATCTTATTAACAATGTAATCAAAATCTATTGTAGCAATCTGTAGATAGTGTCACTTACCTACCTAATATGAAAGATCTAAAATGAATGTTGTATATTCAAGTAATGAAGTGTACAATATTGAAATGAAAACATATAAGAGTGACAGCTATGTTAAATTACATGGAGATAGTGGGATTTGAGGCTCAACGAGTAAAAACCACATAACATGGATTCAAGGGCAACATAATTAAAAGCATAAGCATGCAAAGTACATATAAGTTGTACCTCTGGTATGTTATGTAGTGCAATAGCCAGAGCTAGATTAATTCCAACACGAAGTCCCTAGGTATAAGATGAGTAATATAAGAGAACAAGAAATTCAAATAAAATACGTTACAATTTAAGCAAGATAAAGAATAGCTAAAACGATTGAATTTATACATAATGAATCGGTGAAGTATTAAGATAGGAACAAAAGAGAATTTTTACCAGTTAAGAAAATAACAAGCTAATGTATTTAGTTTTGAAAACCTAAATACGAACAAGCTACTAGTGAATAGGAAATTGCAAACCTGTTTTACACTAACAAACGCTGCATGATCAATCATTAATTGTACACGGACAGCTTAGAATGAATACAAAATGAATTAATGGTCATCATTGGGGATGAAGGTACTGTTTACTTGGCTGACTAATACCTACAAACTGTGAATACAACTCAAATTTCCATGCACATTGCCCATGCACTTTGAGATCCTTTTGCCTAAGAAATGGTTGTTGGAAAGTGAAGGCATATAAAAATGCAAAGAATCATCTCTGGCATGTATTTTGTAAAAGATGTATTATCCGGTAGTATGTTAGAAGCTAAGCAAAGGTAAGAGAAAGTTAGAAACCCAGTTAACACATGAACAAGTTTCCTCAAGTAAAACCCATTGCAAAAAGATTATACATCTAGAATATACGCATTATATTTCTGTGTATAGCGAGGACAACTAACAAAAGTTGGAAAAGCTATATCTTCTACTTTTTATTACATTAATACATTATAATCACTGGTAAACAGTAAACCATAACCTTCAGCAAATGTTAACACAAGGCAAGTTATAAGAAAATATTAGCAAAGCCAAAATAGTCAGTATTTAACAAATCAATGTGATTAATGCTAAATGCAATTACAAGAAAATTCAATACAAGAATACAGAAGTGAAATGAAGATGAATCATAAATCTTCAACAATGTTTTGAAATGGTTGTAACACTTTGAATATTGCTCAACATGTTCTAAGGAGAAAAGGAAGGGAACCTTTATCGAACCAAGAAAAACTGCCATTCCTTCTGGAAAGTTGTGCAAGCTTATGCCTGCATCATGCATATTAAATTTATATGGTTTTAATGGAAATAGGAATACATTAAAATGCAGAAAATCCTATATATTAATGGAAATAGGATTACATTAAAATGTAGAAAAATATAAATGGTGCATCACTTTCATGTCTGCATTGCGAGCAACAAAAGGTGCCAACTTGATTATCTTTTGAAAAGTCAAACCAATTAACCGATATCAATAAAAGCATTTAACATAATGCAGGTAAATAGGAATATGTACGTACGTAGACATATATGTATGTATGTATTCTCGTCCATTTCTATTTTGTACACGCAAGTATGTATACATGTATACCTACGTATTCTCGGCCATTTCTATTTTGTCTACTCTGTCCAATGCCATGTTCTAGAATGCTGCATCCACCCATGGCAACCACATATTATTCAGGTGAATGTTCATAAAACTTTCTCTATATAGAATTATACTGCTTATACATACACACACACAATTATATATATAGTGTGAGAGAGAGACATGCACGCACACTCATACACATGCATGTATTCTCGGCCATTTCTACTTTGCCTGCTCTGTCCAATGCTATGTTCTAGACTCATCCACCAGGGCAACCACACTATTAAGGTGAATGCTCTTACAACTTTCTCCATATATATAATCATAATGCTTTGTTTGCAACCATAAATTGAGAAATTTAGTAAGTGACACAATGTAGAGTGTTCATTAAAAAAAACCGCAAGTCCAAAGGGAGTAGTAGTTCAAGCAAAAGATTGGCTAATTTCACAAAATTCAAGATTAAGATAAACAGAAACCAATTATTTTAAGGCGAGGTTACACAAGGAAGAAAATCTTACCAACTGCAGTGATAATTCCGCTATATAAAACTTGTCGGCGATGTTTTTTCATTAGATCTTTACCAGACTCATCATCTTTATTCTGACATTAAAAAATAGACAGTCAATATTCTCAATTTATGCCCAAGCATACAAATTAATTTTTTTCACAGGCATCCAAAGCATTCATATGTCGATGCATTGACTGGTTGACTGTTTATGAGTTATGTATTGCTTCTCAATTACGGTACATGACGTTAAAATATCAGCACCTTTCTCTTATCTACATCTGTATCTGGAACAAGTGTTGGCTCAGGAATAAATTTAACGATAATACCAAAGCAGATTACTCCTGCATAAAACTGCAAAAAATATGAATATGTATTATTTGGATGGAAGGACAGATAACAAACAGCATTCTAAAACTAACTGCATACATTCGCATTGGCTTATCAGTAAAAGATGTAATCTCACCCAGATATTTCCCTTCAAGAAACCAATAGAGTTTAACGCATTGTGAGCCAAATCCAAAAATGATATGCTAAGCATTAAGCCAGCGGCAAAACCCTGATAAAAAAACATTAAAAAGAATATTAATAAATAACCTAAAGCTATATATTACACGGTACTAATATGTTAAAAAAAAATTACCTGTAAAAGACCAAGCATCTTAAGATTGGGTGCAGGATTCAAAACTACAATAAGTGCACCTGAACAAACACAAAACTTAGGACTACTATACTCAGTGATTTGCTAGCTATCGCTAAACATATGAGCACTATGATTAATACAAATAATTAGGTACTCATGCATAACATACAAAAAACGATACTAACAACTTAATGCAGCTTTATGCTAACTACTAAAAATTAAAGTCCTTGTATAACAGATCAGGCAATGTGTGATGCACCTTATTTACCAGAAGCACAACACAAATGTTGTGCCCAATTCAGTCGCCTCCACCACATCAGTCAAATCCAAGTATGAATTTTTGTTCCTCATAACATTGTTTTGAAGGGATAGCTATATCTTGTATAAAACAAATTGTGTTCATAAAGCAATATGTTGTCAATAGGTGGTACATTCATCCAATTGAACATCTCCATCACATAACCCAAGCTATGTGTGGTCTTAATTCCTCAAGCAATGTCAACATTATTTCAAAATACTGGTTACTGTTTATATATCAATTTTTAGTGTTCAATCTAGCGATTTTAAATAATTTTCCAAAAATGTTACAATGATATAATCAAGATTTAGAATTTGAACTTTAAGTTCGTATCAAAGATAAGGGTGTCTACTAAAGCAAATCTACCTATTTTACCGTAGGAATAAAAAAATATGCTCTAATAATTGATAATTGATATATTTTTTAACGCAGGTATCAATACAAAATCAGTAGTACATAGGGAAGACAAAAGAAAAAAGAAAAACATAAGCAAGAATGATACACGTTTTAATAACATGAAATATTTCATGGGTAATTTTTCCAAATAGTTCCCTTGCCACAAGAGAAAAGGAGAAAAAATTTCAAAAACTATAGTTCAATCTATATCATTTACATAGTTGACAGACTAATTAAAACAGAAGCAAATTATAGCCGCATTAGTGATATTTTATACACACACACACACACACATCTTTTTTCTACTTTAAATTGCATTGGTATAAAATTAATTTAAATCATTTATCCCACATCATTTTTTTTGGCCTGGTTTTCATGTTTTGAAATCAAAACAATTTGTTATCCTTCTCACATCATTCCAATCTTTGAGTTTCACATTTGTCTTTCACACCATTTCTCCTTCTTTATATTTCAAACATCTTTGCTATGTTGACCATCTCATAACTCCATCACTTTCTCCATCAAAAATGAACATGTCATTTACCCTAACAATCAAGGGTGAAGACTTTTTGAGCCTATGGAATCAGCTGACTCCTCTCAAATATTATACAGATACAAATATTTTATGTTTCGTTCATTATATTGTATTCAATTAAACATATTTTATCTAATTGATGTAATAAATTCAACCTCCCTCAAACTTTGACCCTTCTGAATATGATTTCCAGCTTCTACCCCCCTTGCAATCCTCTTACAATTCTCGCTGTATGCCACCATCACCTATTTTTAACCCTCATACTCCTGAGATGACATCATCCACTTTGTTAAACCAAGCAACAAACCAAACACCATTACCTTCCATTCAAAACCCACACATGAACCCTCCATGCAAATGGAATTGTGAAACTGCACAGCCACACCACCCAATGGCAGCAGCAGACCTAATGCAGAGGCAGCACCCTAATATTGTTACAAATTAATTAGCTGTCAACTTTGTTTTCTTGCTTTCAGTACTTTTCAGATACTATTTCAGCACTTCTCAGGTTCTGTTACAAGACCTCACTAGAAAACAATGTCTAACTCTTATATAAATAAGAGAGTAAAATATGAACGATAGGCAGCAAAGTTACCAAAACAATCTCCACTTTTTTATATTTCTGCATTTCTCTTCTACAAACTCTTGGTTTATCCCTCTCCTCCCTCATCTTACTGTTCAGTGATAAGTGGTGCCATAAAATTGCTTTCCGGCAATCTATTATTTGAACAAGGTGTTGACTACAGATTGAAAGGTGAAAGACGAAAAATAATTACTTCTATTGATGTTTAGGTTATGATGATTGTTGGATCTAAAAGGTGAATTTTGAAAGTGGGGCTAATTTTGATGGAGTTCATACTTGCACGATTGGAAGCACCAATGCAAAATTCTAACAGAAAGTGTATTGGAAATTTTGAGTTTATACAGTTTCAGAATATACATAGAACAAACTGCTACATGGCAAAAATATATTATTTTTGTAGCTGATTTTGAATGTGGTTCACCATTTGTTAATTTCAGTTAAGCCAGTTTAAAAGTTATCTTTTCATACATAAGATTTCTACTTAAAGTACGTAAGATATGATAATAAATTGTGGTCGGGTCTATTGTTTAATAAGTAACAAAAAGTGTGAGCTGCAATTTCAAAAGAAAAGGACATAAAAGATGGAAAACAAGATTTTCAACCGATAATATTATCTAAATTAGAAGTCTTAGAACATATCTAAACTACCCTGAACTTACAATATTTACGTACAATTTCAAAATTTCAAAATCAGATATGTACGTCATTGAAATGCAAATTTCATTCAAGATATATTAGGACAACACTTGGTTGATGTATTCAAAAAACTTTGACAGAACATTTTGCAGATAACATGAAAAATATTTAAATAGTATAACCCAATACTGAAAGCATATGTCATAAACTTAAGCAAAAGTCCAGATTTTCACGAATTTTCACCTTAAAGGTCTTGGGTGCATTATCATCTTTTATTGCTAAGTATACTAGTTTGAAAATTAAGACGTTTAGGACTTTATAGGCCTGGCGTTAATAAAGAAAACATGAGGTATATGCAACTGTTTTTCAGAGTGCGTCTTTTAGTTGGAAAACTGTTTTTGACACTGCATTTTGCAGCCATGCTTTTCCTTAGATCTACATGCAAGTGGATGGCATTTCACGTTTTGTACATTGTCTTTGGTGCAACGTTTCTAGTATATTCTTCAATGAGATAGCATTTTTTGTCCACTATTGATGCTGAAAGCTTATATAAATGTATGACATTTGTAGCCTTCTTTTGTTTGCTCTCATTGGATATCAACTGGAAGTTGATGCATGAACAGATAACTATGTTTTGTATTCTTCTAACCATTTTGCAACATGTACAAATTAAGATCATGTTTTTTATGTTGGTGTTAATTCAAACATTTCGCAGTTGCTTTTAGTCACACTTCCCTAACCCATTTTCGCACTGTGAATCATTGACCTCTTTACCACATCAAAGTGGTTGATCAATGACACAAAAGATTAAAGTTGAAACTAGCATACATACAAACCATACTTTTTCCCTTTACCAAACAATGAATCGTAGAATGTTGCTTCACGTCCATAGTTAATGCTAAAGATGGCTAAGGAGTTAATCAGCTAATCTGGCACTTCTTATCAATTTTGTGTCATCCAATAACTACACGTAAAAAGAAGAAAATTGTTAAAATTGCGAAACTAATATACCGATTGAAGTGCTTAATCCACCAACTAAAGAGAGAGCGAGAGCTACAAGAACTTGAGAGTCCATTGATAAGGTTTGATTGAGAATTCAATTAAACCCCTCTTTGGATTGAAAGAGTGAAAATGAAGCGAGATTTTCTTTTGGGGTTTATGCAATTTTCAGATATTCAAAACGGAAGGTGTGGTTGACTACAGGAGGACGGGATGTAAAATTCTTTTTTTGTAAGATTATTCACGAATGCACAGCGCCAAGCAGCAATATTCAGACCATTATGGAAAATTTTCCAATTTAACCCAGACCGAAATAGCACCTATGTGTTTTGACTAACGTGGTGCTGAACTGGTTAAATCTGACATATATTTGTAATTAGTTTGAGGGAGAATTAATTTAAAGAATAAAAATTTGTATATTTTTAGCCTGACACGACCTCAATATTTTAACCATAAGTACAAACATTCTTCAAAAAATTATTCATAAGGACAAACATTCTTCCAAAACTGCTACCGAACTAAAAACTGATACCTAAAAACTGTTACCGATAACTACAAACTGATACCTAAAAACTGTAAAAACTAATATCTAAAGAAAGTTGTCCTTCAGGCTAAAATACTAAAGGTCTGTCCTTGAGGCTAAAATGCTGAGAAATTTTGTACCTGACAATAATTTCCTGTTAGTTTGAAATATGGTCAATTTGCATAATGAGTTTAAAAAGAATTGGACTAACTTGAAAATTTTGTCTTAAAAGATATGAGAGAAAAAAGGATAAATGTAAGTGTAAAAAATAAAAGAAAAAATTTCAGCTGCACTTTGCTGCTGTCGTTTTAAGATATATTACCCTACTATTTTTACTTACAAGTGTGCACCTATGTTTTGCACATGGAGGTTGCAAATCTTCTATAGAATAACAAATATGTTTAGTTTAAGGACATCGTTATATTTTGGTAATATTAACAAGTTGCCAACGAATTAGTAAATATATTGCATCCAAAAACTCGTAATTCTAACGCTCCTTATGAACTGGTTTATAATTACCAATAGTGTATTCATTATACATGTATATGCACTTTTTGAAGATTTAATGTAATGACGCAAAGAGTTTACACAAAGTTATAATACAACATATTCCTCTATTAAAGACCAGGTAAGATGAGTTGTTTGCAATCAAATTGACCACAAACACCCAAGAATAGATTTATGTAGAGAAGTAGGTGAAGAAAGTAAAATTAAAACTGAGGTATAGAATAAGCTAACCACAAATAAAAAACACAGAGATTTATAGTGGTTTTACAGTGGTTCGGCTTGTATTCCTACGTCCACTTTGAATATTCTCTTTATTGATCACTTATAAATCTGATCACAGCAGCAAGTGTAACGACCCAGAATTTTGGGTTATTTAAAATTGGAATATCTAATTGTTTTTAAATATTTAAAAGTTAATTTTATAGATTTTATAATCTGAATTTCAAATATAATGATAATTGGATAAAATAATCGTTAAATTTAATACTAGAATTGGTAAAATAATTGAATCTTGGATTTTTAAGCTTGATAAAAATAATTTAAAGGCTTATTAAATTTATATTAATAAGAATGAAGGTAACAGAACTTTTATATTGAATTTAAAAGTGATTTGTTTGATTTTAAAAATAGCTCGTTTAAATTAACATATAAAAATAGCGATCCGGAGAACAGTCTTGGAATTCGACGAAACTAGTTCCTTTGGATCCGTAATAGTGTATTATTATCGGATTTAAAACTTCGTAGCGTTTGGAGTTATCGTTTGGTCGTACGGGATAGAAACGCGTTGGAATTTATATCGAAAAATTAATATAATAATTGGGTCCAAAAAGCTATCTTCTCCATACGATCGAACTGGGACTCGAAACATTTTCCACTGCGTTCGGAATAGGGGTATAACATTATAAACGCCTAGCGGCATGCCTCGATAGGGGTTCGAGATTTTAAGTTACGTAAATCGAGATATTTTGTAATTTAAATAATATATTGACTTTGACCAGTCACATATCCTATCTTGTCAGCCGTCCCTACCTGTTCAATTCACACTTACCTTTTTTTAAATCACGTCCCTCTTCCATGTAAACACACGCAACTGTACAGAACAAAGAAAATATGAAATGATGCCTTCAAAAATCTTTTTCTCTTATTCCACTCGTCTAAAAATTATGAAACCTATTTTAAAAATCCTATTGCATCTCGATCTTCCCATAGGTGCGTTTGGAGGGTGTTCGATCAAGTTTTGGAAGGCTCGACGGTGATGTCGTGAGTGAGATATTGGCTAGGGTTGGGTTTTGAGATAATTTTGAGCAACGATTCGTGAAACGAACTTTGGATTTGAAATCGGAGGCACGTTGTTCACCTAGGTTCGAAAATTTTGAAGAATCGACGACAATGTTGGACGCGTGATCAGTTGCAAGTCGGGGTAGAGGGGCCGAGTCGCGATTTTTCTGGTAGCTCTAGGGAGGTCGAGTTCGTGATAGGCAGATGCGGTTCGTCGAGAGGAAGTTGTAGGCGAAAGCGGTTCGGCAAACGGAGGTCTCTAGCTCCGTATCACTCCAAGAACGTGCACGATAATGGGTAGGTGGTGTTCTCGTGCACAGGCTGAAGCATTTGGGGAAGAAAGAGTTTAGGTGGGCCGGGCTTCTTTTTGGGTATGGGTTTATAAATTGTAATTAGAGTTAATTTAATTAAAATTAATCGATGAACTTAAAATTTAAATATCTCTCTCATACGAGGTCCGATTGGGACAAGACTTTTTGAGTTGCGATCGTGATGACGAGAGCTTCGAAATGAAACTGGTTTGGATGTATTTGGAGACAGTCAAAATTTGGGCTAAAATCGGGCATCGTCCGGTTTTAGTTCCAAAACGGAACGTCTCGGTGACAACTGAAAAATCAATGTGAGTAAATCTCACTCATTTGGATCACTGCAATTTATTTTAAATGATTAAATTAATTTCGGATGATTAGTTGAATTTATAAATTAATATTAGTTGGATGCTATATTATTTATATTGGTGTATATATTAGTAGTTGGATTGATTATTCTCGCCGGTTGGAGCGGATGAGACCCTATGCGCCCCGCATAATAGCGGATGATCCTATATTACCGCGATATCCTGCCTCGAAGCGGGATTGGTATTTTATGATATCTAACATCTGTGGTTGCAGGGAAACTGGTTGGAGGGATCCAATTGGATTCCTCAAAAATGTTGAATCTAATTTCATATATAGTGATATATGATATGTTTGAATAATCTGTGATAGATTATAGTGTGATTCAAAATTTATTGGATGCTAAGGTAGCACTGGCTTAGATTTTGGTATTTTAAAATACCATAAATATTTATTTTGAATTCGAAAAGAAATTTAAAACGGATTTTGGAAGTGAAATATTTATATAGAATTTTGGATTAGTTAAAAGAAATTGATTTGGATAAAATAAATTGTTTAGCTTTAAATTTGTACTTAACTATTTCGGGATATTGTAAATAGAGATTTTGGAATAATGTATATAAAGGATTTTAAATTATAATTCTTAAGTGATGCTTGTTTAAATATAAAAGGTTTTTAAAATCGAGATTTTTAATAGATTGGGAGAATAAAAGGGAATTTTGGAAATAAATATAAAATTGGTTATACTGGATCTTAAATAAGATTTTAACTTACGAAATGGAAGTAGAATCGATATTTGGTTGGTTTTGGAATATAGTTTGGGTTATTTAAGAAATTTATTTATAAATGGAATTTAATTTAGAAATGGATTTATAATGGATTTAAGTGATGAGAAACCGTTGTAAACGGGAAATGAGACTTTAGGATTTATAAGCAATGTTTATAAATAAAGTGAAATGATTATCATTTGATAAATTGAAGATATAAATTCACGGTAAGACTTTATAATGAGATGGGTATATCGGTTTAAAAGAAATGATAGATATTACTTTTCGAAATGTGAAAAAGGGATTTATGAAATTGGGGACGTAAATCGACTGGTGATAAATCGAGAGAGATTTATAAATATTAGATTGGTTATATTGGAATTGAAAAAAAATATTTTTATCGAGAAGTTAAGTTTGTTTTAAAAAAGAGGATTTTAATTATTAAACTAGGTGATTTAAAAATGTTTTAGCATAAAAATATTTCAAAAAGTTAGTTATTTAAATATTTTTAAATTATCAAAATGAATTATAAGTTTTATAAACAAGCCTTGTAAATCGATTAGAATTTTATTAATAAATCAAAATTAATTATTGTTTCAAAATTATGTAAGTATTTTAATTGTTTAAAAGTATATTTAATTGTTAAATAAAGTTTTCGAAAAGTAATGGTATACTTTCATGGCGAAATCGAGAGGCAGAGATTGCCTACAGTTAAGTTTGGATTTCTCTAGGATAGAGACGTAATCATTAAAGCTGTGAATCCATGGTTGATACCGCATGGTGCTTTCTATATTTATTTTAAAAGGTTTTCAAATATTTTCGAACTGAATGGTTTGTGAACATACTTATTCCGATAAGTATATACCTTTTTGATAAAGAGATTTAATTTATTGAAATTTAAATTAAATAAGGCTTAGGGATTTCAGTGGGAAATGAATCTTTGATTTAATGATTTTTTATTTGATAGTTAAATAATCGACTATCAAATCTGGACCAAAAACATAGCTTTGGAAATATCTAGGAGAAACACGGGAATTATATGGTATAGTTACCGTCGAAGGTGCTATACTATACGTATAAACTCGTTTCGTTCTTCTAGGACGATGATAAGGAAATCCATCCACTAATGGTAAGGAGATGATCTCTGATCTTATTTTCGTCTGTTTATTTCCTAAAGAACCGGGGTTGAGTTTACCAGAAATATCGAACGTTGTTTCGAAGAGACCGGGATCGGATAGGTTATCCGAAAACCACTTTGATCCAACGAATACGCTTTCAAAGTGAAGACAAGAGCATGGAATCGAAGTTGGAGCATTGAAGTGCAAGGGCCAATTGCCACTAATCCTGAGGATGATTCCAAAATGGATGTAGTAGGAACAGTGCCTTCGGTTTCGTTCAGACCCAGAACGGACTTGTATGGATAAATGCTATCAGCACATTGTCATTGGAGGACAATGAGCATTCTAAGCATAAATTCCTTAAAAAGGTAATCGTAGCCTCAAGCCTCATCAACCAGAATGACTAAAAATCAGGGGAGATGTATCAAGGCTAAGTGGGTCGCACCCAATTAGGATATGTTATTACTTTTCAAGATACCCTCGGATATATTATAAATTATGGATATGGTGGTGCATGGAAAAAGAGCTCTCGGTAAGGGTGGGAACACCCGGGGTGATAACATATTCGGTTCTATCCAGGTTAGGGTAGGGTCGGTCTTGTGTTGTAGGGGATCCCGGCGAGGTCCTCGGTATATTTTTCTAGATGTGTACTGTGATAGGTAGTACCCTAGTGTCTAGTCATTGTATGGAAATCCATTCTCCAATACGTGCCTTTACGGTTTTGGTTGTAGAGCCTAGTATGTTGGAATTTAGTTAATGAAACAATTTCGGCTATTTGAATAAGTATTTGTACTTAGACACTATCATAATATCAAATGATTTTGATATAAAATATTTTGGTTATCGTAAGGTAAAAACCCGTCGTGTTTATGTGTGACGTGGTCTTACGAGATACCTTTGTTTTTCAAAGGATTTTGATAACAGTAATAATTCAAATTGAGTGTATTTTCTCACGTTGGTTTTCCAGACTGACTCAGGTGTTATTTTATTATAATGCTCGTACAGATTAAGGTTAGGATGCTATGGAGCTTAGGAGACGAGCTGGATGACAGAGACGTATTCCACGTACTTGATTATATTCCGCTGTGTGTGTTAGGCTGTGTAGTCAGCACTAGTGAGGACAAGTTATTATAACTGTCCAGTATTGGGTTATTGATTTGTTGTACTCTGATGATGTAATGTATAAATAAAGTTGTAGTTCTTTTTGTATAAAGACATGTTATTATCTATTAGATATTGTTCCGCTGCGATTGTGAGATTCTGTGTTGTTGTTTCTCTTTTCTTCTACCTCTTCCTTTTCTTTTCCCCTAACTATCGGGTTTTCCGGCATTCGATTTCTCGGCATGTAATACAGTGAAAGTATTAGTGTCGATTTTCGAGGGTCGAAAATCTCGGTCGTGACACTTGGTATCAGAGCCGAAGGTTAAGCGAGAACCTTGGCTTTGATGGGGTAACTCATTAGAGATAGGGTCTGTAGTACCCTAGAATGAGTTTGAGTGTATTAATTGATATGAGCGCATATTTGTTAGTGAATATAAAATGTTTTGTATTGTGTTAGTTGATTTGTTGAGTGGCTTATGGATTCCGGTCAATACGAGTAATTAACGTTATTGATAAGGATCTCTAAACACTTGAACAGAGCAACTCGACATGGATTGTTTTGAAATGGGGTAAATGAAATAATTTTACCCAGATTATTTTTATATATGAAAGAAATAATTTTTCACAAATTATTATAGTTATACATGGTGTGCTTGGTTGTTATGAAATGATAATATGAAACCATTATCATTTGTTGTTGTGGTGATTGAATAAAGGTTATTATTATAGTCAACAGTTAAGAAATAATGTCATATAACAAAATGGGATTTTGTAAATATGATTTTGTAAATGTGATTTATAATTTGAAATAAAATGAAATTCCAGAAGTATATTTAAATATGATCTGTTAAAAAGGTTTAAAGGCTGGGAATTTGGGAATTTAATTCCCGTTGGTTTTGAAATGTTTTTAAAAGTCTTTGAAAATAATAGTGATATTATTTGGAGAGTATTTTTGGAATAAAAATATATAAAATGGTTTTTAAAAGAGGAAAAAGCACTGAACTCACTTCGGTCGCTGGAAAATAATTTCGGTGATGACTGCAGCATCATCGACGTTCATTTTCGAGTTTCCATGAGAGAAATTGCTACCAATTGGAGTTTTGTTTGGTAAAACTGTTTTGGTTTGAAATGCAAATGAATGATTTGATATACCAAGGGATTTTGTGTGTGTGTGTGTATATGATTTCAAAAATGATTTTGAAATATTTAAGAAATTCTTTAAACTCTAGAGTTTTGATTTAAAATGTTTTATGGAATATGAATAAGTTTGATAACTTATAAAATTTGAAATTTGCTTTTGGAATGGAATTTAACTTGAATTAAGTTAAATAGAGTGACCTTTTAAAATTTAGCCTAAGTTAAGTGGAATAATTGTTGGAAATGGAATTTTATTCAGATTAAAATAAACTAATGAAGGGAACTAATTAAATTAATTAGTTAATTGAATATGATGTTGGAATATGGTTGAAATTTAACAATGGGATTGAGTCAAATGGAATTGAAATTGGATTTCAGTTAAATAGATATAAACTTAAGTTATGAAATAGAAATAAACATAAGAAATTGTATGAAATGTTTATAAACTTAAGAAAGGTTTATGAAATGATCCACAAATGAATTAATATGGAGTGAAATGAGTTAACTATAGAATTTGGTGAAATAAATTCTCAAGTGAGATTATTATGGAAAGGAATATACCAAGTAAATAGGTGAATGTGAAGTATAAATGTGAATGATAATTGTGAATAATTGAATGGAAATGAAGTAAATGTGAATATAAAAAATTTGATATGGCTAAGAATCAATTGAAATAAATACGTAAGTTGTATGTATATTATTTTATTCTCATGATGATTTGATCCAGATTCGAGCACATAATTTCTAGATAATTTATATCGACCCGAGTTAGGAATTTTCACTCGATTTTCGACGGCGAAACTCTGGATATGGATTTTCGATTGATTCTGGAATTCTCTACAATAGTATATGGCTATGCAAGGAGAATGACAGTTTCTAATCAAGAAACCATACCTGAGTCCGCACCAGAGAGTCGTGTGAACGATACTAGTTCGGATGTGAAATTGTGTGATCGAGTGAGCGATCAGAGTTGATATTGCGTACTAATGGTATATGTACATCATACGGGCTTAAGTAAAGCAAATTTTGAAAATGAATAAATAAAATGATTTTGAATTATATGATTGGATATTATTGGTAAATAAGGTGCAGGTATATAAAAGCAAAAGAACTAAATTGATGTCTTCGATATCATTAGAAAATTGGATTACCCGACAAAAAGATACATGTTTAAATTGTTGTTTGGATATGATGGTTTTATGATTGAGCCACTTGGCTTTTGTTTTCTTTTGATGATTTGGGCCCGTAGTGGCAATTTGTAGTTGTTTGGATCTAGCCGCGCAAAAGAGACGCTGGAATTTTTTTTCGAAATTTTAAGGAGTCAGAAAATTTTGGTGAAATTTTTAATAACTAAAATTTGATTTTGGATTATAACTGGAAATGGTTAATTAAATAATATTATTTGGAATCTATGGATGAGTTTGGAAATTAGAAAAGGTGATAATGTGTTTTCAATAAATTGATTTTGGGAAGTTGTTTCAACTGATTGGTTTGGTAAAGTTAGGTTTTGGACCATTCTTCTTACCATGGTAATTTCAGGGACGAAATTCTTTTAAGGGTGGAGGAATGTAACGACTCATAATTTTGGGTTATTTGAAATTGGAATATCAAATTGTTTTTAAATATTTAAAAGTTAATTTTATAGATTTTATAATATAAATTTCAAATATAATGATAATTGGATAAAATAATCGTTAAATTTAATACTAGAATTGGTGAAATAATTGAATCTTGGATTTTTATGCTTGATAAAAATAATTTAAAGGCATATTAAATTTATATTAATAAGAATGAAGGTAATAGAACTTTTATATTGAATTTAAAAGTGATTTGTTCGATTTTAAAATAGTCCGTTTAAATTAACATATAAAAATAGCGATCCGGGGCACAATCTTGGAATTCGACGAAACCAGTTCCTTTGGATCCATAATAGTGTATTATTATCGGATTTAAAATTTCATAGCGTTTGGAGTTATCGTTTGGTCGTACGTGATAGAAACGCGTTGGAATTTATATCGAAAATTTAATATAATAATTGGATCCAAAAAGCTATCTTCTTCATACGATAGAACTGGGACTCAAAACCTTTTCCATTGCGTTCGGAATAGGGGTATAACATTATAAATGCCTAGCGGCACACCTCGATAGGGGTTCGAGATTTTAAGTTACATAAATCGAGATATTTTGTAATTTAAATAATATATTGACTTTGACCAATGACATATCCTATCTTGTCAGTCGTCCCTACCTGTTTGATTCACACTTACCTTCTTTTAAATCACGTCCCTCTTCCTTGTAAACACACGCAACTGTACAGAATAAAGAAAATATGAAATGGTGGCTTCAAAAATCTTTTTCTCTTATTCCACTCGTCTAAAAATAATGAAACCTATTTTAAAAATCCTATTGCAACTGAATCTTCCCACTAGCGCGTTTGGAGGGTGTTCGATCAAGTTTTGGAAGGCTCGACGGTGATGTCGTGAGTGAGATATTGGCTAAGGTTGGGTTTTGAGATAATTTTGGGCAACGATTCGAGAAACGAACTTTGGATTTGAAATCGGAGGCACGTTGTTCACCTAGGTTCGAAAATTTGGAAGGATCGACGACAATGTTGGATGCGTGATCAGTAGTAGGTCGGGGTAGAGGGGCCGAGTCATGATTTTTCTAGTAGCTCCGGGGAGGTCGAGTTCATGATAGGCAGATGCGGTTTGTCGAGAGGGAGCCGTAGGCGAAAGCGGTTCGGCAAATGGAGGTCTCTGGCTCCGTATCACTCCAAGAACGTGCACGATAATAGAGAGGTGGTGTTCTCATGCAAAGGCTGAACCATTTGGGGAAGAAAGAGATTAGGTAGGCCGGGCTTCTTTTTGGGTATGGGTTTATAAATTGTAATTAGAGTTAATTTAATTAAAATTAATCGATGAACTTAAAAATTAAATATCTCTCTCATACGAGGTCCGATTAGGACGAGACTTTTATCGTTGCGATTTTGATGATGAGAGCTTCGAAATAAAACTGGTTTGGATGGATTTGGAAATTTGGGCTAAAATCGGGCGTTGTTCGATTTTAGTTCCAAAACGGAACGTCTCGGTGACAACTGAAAAATCAATGTGAGTAAATCTCACTCCTTTGGATCACTGCAATTTATTTTAAATGATTAAATTAATTTCGGATGATTGGTTGAATTTATAAATTAATATTAGTTGGATGCTATATTATTTATATTGGTGTATATATTAGTGGTTGGATTGATTATTCCCGCCGGTTAGAGCGGATGAGACCCTATGCGCCCTGTATAATAGCGGATGATCCTATATTACCGCGATATCCTACCTCAAAGCGAGATTGGTATTTTATGATATCTAACATCTGTGGTTGCAAGGAAACGGGTTGGAGGGATCCAACTGGATTCCTCAAAAATGTTGAATCTAATTTCATATATAGTGATATATGATATGTTTGAATAATCTGTGATAGATTATAGTGTGATTCAAAATTTATTGGATGCTAAGGTAGCACTGGCTTAGATTTTGGTATTTTAAAATACCATAAATATTTATTTTGAATTTGAAAAGAAATTTAAAAGGGATTTTGGAAGTGAAATATTTATATAGAATTTTGGATTAGCTAAAAGAAATTGATTTGGATAAAATAAATGATTTTGCTTTAAATTTGTACTTAACAATTTCAGGATATTGTAAATAGAGATTTTGGAATAATATATATAAAGGATTATAAATAATAATTCTTAAGTGATGCTTGTTTAAATATAAAAGGTTTTTAAAATCAAAATTTTTAATAAATTGGGAGAATAAATGGGAATTTTGGAAATAAATATAAAATTGGTTATACTGGATCTTAAATAAGATTTTTAACTTACGAAATGGAAGTAGAATCGAGATTTGGTTGGTTTTGGAATATAGTTTGGGTTATTTAAGAAATTTATTCATAAATGGAATTTAATTTAGAAATCGATTTATAATGAATTTAAGTGATGAGAAACCGTTGTAAACGGAAAATGGGACTATGGGATTTATAAGCAATGTTTATAAATAAAGTGAAATGATTATCATTTGATAAATTGAAGATATAAATTCATGGTAAGAATTTATAATGAGATGGGTAGATCGATTTAAAAGAAATGATAGATATTACTTTTGGAAATATGAAAAAGGTATTTATTAAATTGGGGACGTAAATCGATTGGTGACAAATCGAGAGAGTTTATAAATATTAGATTGGTTATATTGGAATTGAAAAAAAATATTTTTATCGAGAAGTTTAGTTTGTTTTAAAAAAAGAAGAATTTAATTATTAAACTAAGTGATTTAAAAATGTTTTAGCATAAAAATATTTCAGAAAGTTAGTTATTTAAATATTTTTAAATTTTCAAAATGAATTATAATTTTTATAAACAAGCCTTGTAAATCGATTAGAATTTTATTAATAAATCAGAATTAATTATTGTTTCAAAGTTATGTAATTATTTTAATTGTTTAAAAGTATATTTAATTATTAAATAAAGTTTTCGGAAAGTAATGGTATACTTTCGTGGTGAATTCGGGAGGCAGAGATTGCCTATAGTTAAGTTTGGGTTTCTCTAGGATAGAGACGTAATCATTGAGCTACGAATCCATGGTTAATACCGTGTGGTGCTTTCCATATTTATTTTAAAAGGTTTTCAAATATTTTCGAAGGGAATGGTCTGTGAACATACTTATTCCGATAAGACAAGTATACCTTTTTGATAAAGAGATTTAATTTATTGAAATTTAAATTAAATAAGGCTTAGGGATTTCGGTGGGAAATGAATCTTTGATTGAATGATTATTTATTTGATAGTTAAATAATCGACTATCAAATCTAGACCAAAAACATAACTTTGGAAATATCTAGGAGGAATACGGGAATTATATGGTACAGTTACCGTCGAAGGTGATATACTACGTATAAACTCGTTTCATTCTTCTAGGACAATGATAAGGAAATCCATCCACTAACGGTTAGGAGAAGATCTCTGACCTTATTTTCGTCTGTTTATTTCCTAAAGAATCGGGGTTAAGTTTACCAGAAATATTGAACGTTGTTTCGAAGAGACCGGGATCAGATAGGTTATCCAAAAACAACTTCGATCCAACGAATACGCTTTCGAAGTGAAGACAAGGGCGTGGAATTGAAGTTGGAGCATTGAAGTGCAAAGTTTAATCACTACTAATCCTGAGGATGATTCCAAAATGGATGTAGTAGGAATACTGCCTTCGGTTTCGTTCAGATCCAGAACGGACTTGTATGGATGAATGCTATCAGTACATTGTCGTTGGAGGACAATGAGCATTCTAAGTATAAATTACTTGAAAGGTAATCTTATCCTCAAGCCTCATCAATCGGAATGACTGCAAATCAGGGGAGATGCAGCAATGCTAAGTGGGTCGCACCCAATTAGGGTATGTTATCACCTTTCTAGATACCCTCGGATATATTATAAATTATGGATATGGTGGTGCATGGAAAAAGAGCTCTCGATAAGGGTGGGAACACCTGGGGTGATAACATATTCGATTCTATCCAGGTTAGGGGCAAGGCTGGTCTGTGTTGTAGGGGATCCCGGCGAGGTCCTCGGTACATTTTTCTACATGTGTATTGTGATAGGTGTTACCCCAGTGCCTAGTCATTGTATGGAAATCCATTCTCCATTACGTGCCTTTACGGTTTTGGTTGTAGAGCCTAGTATGCTGGAATTTAATTAATGTAACAATTTCGGCTATTTGAATAAGTATTTGTACTTAGACACTATCATAATATCAGATGATTTTGATATAAAATGTTTTGGTTATCGTATGGTAAAAACCCGTCGTGTTTATGTGTGACGTGGTCTTACGAGATACCTTTGTATTCCAAAGGATTTTGATAACAGTAATAATTCAAATTGAGTGTGTTTTCTCACGCTGGTTTTCCAGACTGACTCGGGTGTTATTTTATTATAACGTTCGTACAGATTCAGGTTAGGATGCTATGGAGCTCGGGAGACGAGTTGGATGACAGAGACGTATTCCACGTACTTGATTATATTCCGCTTTGTGTGTTAGGCTGTGTAGTCAGCACTAGTGAGGACAAGTTATTATAACTGCCCGGTATTGGGTTATTGATTTGTTGTACTCTGATGATGTAATGTATAAATAACAGTTGTAGTTCTTTTTGTATAAAGACATGTTATTATTTATTATATATTGTTCCACTGCGATTGTGAGATTCTGTGTTGTTGTTTCTCTTTTCTTCTACCTCTTCCTTTTCTTTTCCCCTAACTATCGGGTTTTTCGGAATTCGATTTCTCGGCATGTAATACAGTGGACATATTAGTATCGATTTTTTAGGGTTGAAAATCCCGGCCGTGACAGCAAGGAATAGAGAAAACTTGATTACAATAAAGACTAAAGTAACCAGCAGTGTACAGATCCTTAGAATGACCCCTTAGACTAGTATCTATAGGTGAAGACGACCACCAATCTCTCTGAAACTTCGGCTATAGGACCTTCTTACCTACAAGGGTCTACCAGAGGAGTCGCTAGGCCTAAAGCCACATGAAGAGGGATCAGTACTGATCCCTTTATTGTTTTATATTTGGGCAGCGATCCCTATGGTGGCTTCTGCATGCTTTAATATGTTAGCCCTTCAAATCTTATGTCATTTTGACCAAAGGAGCTCAAGTTATTGCATGATCTTTGATTCAGGGTTGTTTGTGTACTGTCTTCTACCGATCCCTTTCATAGGGTTTATGTCGATCCCTCCACCTTTGTCAATTTGACGTGCGATCCCTAGGGTATGTTCCATAGGGTCCATATGCCTTGCTCTCCAAATTCCATATGCTTTGGACTTACAAACCTCAAGATATTAATGGTTGTATGCTAGAATGTACTTGGACTTTAATAAATGTTGACCCCTATCCAATGAAGTACACTGATCCATCCTCTTCTATAGAATATGTCGATCCATGTCATTCAATTATGCTGAGCCCTTATTTATGAAATGAAGTATGATGAACCAATTAAACAATGCATGCCGATCCCTTCTTGGTGTAGCCTGCCAACGTATACCGATCCACCTGAATTGATTGTGCCGACCCCTTCTCCATGAGTTGAAGTATGTCGATCCCTCTTAATTGAGCATATCCATACCGATCCCTTCAGGCTACTGAGCTATATTCCATATTTCAAGTATCCTACATTGTTTATATACCAGTTCCATTCAATTTTGACTTTATATAACCATCTGTACTTGACTTCCGGGTCCTACAACCATTGCTCCGGGGTCATCGGACTTGATAGCAGTCTAATCTATCTCGTGTAACTAGTTCAATATAGTCGGGTTGGAATGCCGGATAACACTTGTCCTCCAAAGTACGTCTTGTGAGTAACATGACGTGCTTTGAATCGAAACAAGTCTGAATTATCGAAAAGAGGTCCATCTAGCTTCCTGAATGATTGCTATTCCTTTGTCGAATCATTTTTTCAAGGTATTGAATTTTTCATTGATTGCCAAGATGCTTGGTCGATTTCCAATAATATAAATCCAATGCCATATTTTGTCAATATATATAAGTCCGGTTTTGCAAGACTTATAAGATTTTGTTATCTAGTCCAACCCTAAACTTGAAGGTTTCAGGTTTGATTTCAAAAAATTGAACTTTTAAGTCATTCACGTGCACATTCATATATACGTTTTTGCTGTCGGCTCCCGGACGTGTTCGATCACTTTCGAGTCGTTGCCAATTTCTATAGCATTTTGTATGTTCATGCTCGTAGCCAATCCTTATAACCATTTTTGTTTCTCCTTTATTTTTAAAAAATTTATAGGGGTCGGCATGCATTATGCCGATCCCTCTTTCGAGCCATACTAATAGGGATCGGCGAGCTTCTTATGTCGATCCCTTTCTCCTTAATTTACGCTCAGTATTTTGGGCCGACCCCTCTTTCATACACACACACACATCAACCTTCCTATCCTTTCATTTTCACTTATCATATTTACTTTGCTTTTGTACCGAGCTCTTGTCACGAAACCAAAATCCCTAAGTTTCGGCCTTAAGTCCATCCATAATTCCAACTTACCCATAAACTGGCCTTTCCCTCTTTTTCAACTTGATCATCTCCAAACAGCTCAATTCTTACGTCCAAATTTTCATTTAGGTAAGACTTCGAAATACGTCTCTCAATTATATGATGAGATCCTTGGCACTAAATAGTTTGTGATTACGAAGGTGTTTAAGGCCGTGATGACGAGCGACCTTGGAGGGATAAATGATTACTGAGCAGAGGGTTTGGTGATTGAGTTAGGAGAGGGAAGATGAGGGTTCGACGAGGGACTTTGATAAAAGGAAGGTTAGTAGTTGAAGAAGGAATAGATTGGTATACGAAAACATTGCAGAGGCAGGGATCGGTTAGGTAGGGGTCAGTAGTGTCAGGTTAGGAAGGAAGAGATCGGTCTTAGTGAAACTGGGTGAGGGATCGGTAGGGAATGTTTCGTTTGAAGGGGTCGGTAGTTTAAATAGTGAAGGCTCTATGGTGAAGCCATAGGAGATGGATTGGCCTATCCATAGGGATCGGCCTTTCTATAGGGTTCAGTTGGTCTCAATCGAGGAGAGGGATCAGCAGAGGAGCTTTAGGATAGGGATCGGCATACACCATAAGGATCGGCTTTGAGTTAAAGATTGGCTTATTTTTACTTGAAAATTAATTCAATCTGACTTGTTTGAGCAATCTCCATTAATTTACCTCAATGAGCTTGGACATAGATGACGATGAACAATAAAACATGCATATCAACTGTTGAACTTGAGATTGAACAATCAAATTCCTGGAACTTCCAATGTAGACTTAAAACTTGCATATGGACTTAAAGGACAAACTTCACACTCCAATATGCCGATAGTCGATCCCAAAGCTTTCAAAACTGATCAATCTTTTCGCCAGTTGAGACAGTCGGTGATGACGGTCACTCTGGTCGAACTTCCAAGTCTCATAGTTTTACTTGTTTTTCCGATTTAAACTATTTATATCTGTTATACACTACACTGCACTGCACTAGCTTACACTTAACACGGGGGGAACAGGTTAACTTTTCTAACCTCGATTATCTACTGAGTATAGCTAATATGGATTCCAGACACTCAGAGCATTTAGCTGGTACTTCATCTGATTTGATGATGCAACACATCGATTCTGAAGCAAAATCAAGTTTTACGACTATATTTGGCAGGCTTTCTCCCAGCCACCAAGCAGAACAAACATAAGTTTCTAGCCCACCAATTAACCTTTTCTCGGATATTCCGGTCCTCCCGACGGAGGATATAAGTCCTGCTCCTGATGCAGTAGAGGGTGTTATTCTTCTAAATAAGCCAGTAGATTCACAGGCCTCCCGAATTGGCGAGGCTGCTCTTCGTCGGCTATGTTCTATTCATGGAATTCCATTCGTAGATGTCTTGGTCCCTTCAATAAATGTTAGGCCTCATTCCCCCAGGGGGTACACGGCGTGTAATAAATTTATGTGCTGGGCCAGATGCATACCGCCCTTTAACTCGTTTATTCGAGAAATGCTGAGATACCTCGGAAAAGTTCTCACTCAACTTCATCCAAACAGCTACGCCTTTATACATGGAACCTTCTTGCTATTTATGAGCATTTTATTCCGTCCAACAACTCCCAAAGACATAAGATTCATTTACAACTTCAAACGGCGATCGGGAAGTCCTTCTTATATTTTTCTTGAACCCTCGCCGAATTGCCAAGTCTTGATAGGTGCATGGAATAAACTTTCTTTGTTTAAGCATGAGTGGTTTTATGTACGATGTCCACCTAGCTTTGTGAGGCGATGGTTGGAAGGACGTAAGTATTACTTTAATTTCTTTTTCAAGTTCACTAATCCAAGTCAAAACCTTTCCTTTGAATCTACTAACATCTAGAGTTCTTTCACGTGTGAGCCCATGTCCTGAAGGCGCCAATTTCTCAAGAGCAGTTGCCGCCATTCGTGCTACCCCTGTCGAAGACAGGGACATAAAACTTCTTGTAACTTACAAGTTAATTTCTTTATTCGGGCTGCTGGAGGAAGGCTGTGGTATCGGGCTCCCAGGAAGTGCGGCATTGCCGTGGAATATTGCAGAGCAGGGAAGGGATGCAATCAATCCTGTCATGCCCCCAGCTAAGGGGACTCAGGACGACACTAAAGAGGGTGAGATTAGGGATTTCCAAGCTGATAAACCTAGCGACGCTGATGTAGGCCTACGAAAAGCGCCTATTGTAGAACCATCGCAAGGCACACAACCCCGAACACCCACTAAAAGAAAGAAAAGGCTAGCATACAGACTTCGTAGAAGAAAGACCGCCACGGATCCAGCGTTTGTTATTACTTCTATTGAAGAAGAATCATCTTCCCAACACTTGGAAAGTTCGTTGAAAGGGATTTTCAAATCTCCAAATTCTAGATGATATCATGACCTACGACTTTCCGAATATTAACATCGAAGGACTTAATTCTCCCACTAGGAGTGGCGAATGCATTCATCCTTTTGATAAAGGGGAGAGAATGCCGATGAGCAAGGCTACAGCCACCGGTCTATCGGGGGAAACACTAGGACACTCACAACCACATGCACTTAACTACACACCATTTATCAACCTTTCACACAATAATTACTCTTATGTTCACTTTGGTCTTTGCAGGTGCAATGACTTAGTCCCGGGCCCTTCGATCGCTTAAGAGGTTCTTCATCATATTATCGATCTAGCCGGGATTCGGAATCTGGCCGGCACTGGGAGAAAGACGAGGGACGGGATAAAAGCTATCACTCAAGGGAATCTTCTTCTTCCAAATGCAAGTCCTAGTCCCAAACATCACGTCAATGTGAAAATTCTAGTTTTTTTGCTTATAGTAGAGGTCAGGCTCCTTACCGTGGCCCTTAAATCACCGCATCTCATGAGCAACATTCTGGCTCCTCAAGCTCTAAACAATCTCGCGAACGTCGATCAAGCAAACACCCAATTGCTGCTTGTGATCCATCTTTACGGCTACTGCTCCCGATGTTTCCACAGCAGAGAAGTTGGCCGAGCTTAAGGCCACTTTTCCAAAAATTCTTTGATAGGCTTAAATTCCTTCCCTCAATCCATACGATTCTGGGACACGCCAAAGTGAGTTCTCTTGCATGCATCAATGATGTGTTCGTGCAACACAACTCGTTCCAACATTTGGCAGAAAAAATTTCTAAAGTATCCATTGAGCAGCAACATGAAATAGACCATCTTAAGTTAGAAGCTATTCATGATAAGGACATAATCAAACATCGGGATGCCGAATTATTAGAAATGAAAACACAACTTGCTGAAGCAAAGAAAAACGCTAAAGAGACGGCAGAGGCTGTGAGTCGTTTGGAAACTTCTCATAAAAAGGAACTCAATGCAGCCCTCAATCACAACGGGGCACTTGCTCTAGAAAAAGATTCCTTGCAAAAGGAAAAAGACATTTTGGACTGCCGGGTTGAGGAACTTGAAGTGCTTTTCAAAAAGGAAAGGGAGGAGAAAATCGAAGCTCGGGAAGAATCGCAAAAGTACTGCGAAATGGTTGTTTAGGCCAGGAGCCTAAAAATCAAGCTTAATGAGCAGCTCTCAAGAATTGAAGCTCTTAAAGAGGAAGCTCGAGAGGAGGGCTGCAAAGAAATGATTGAAAAGATTGAATCCCAAGTGGAAGCTGCTAAAGAGTTCAGTAGGAACGAGATCAAGGACTTATTTGATCCATTGGTCATTAAGTATAATGCCAAAGTCCTCATCCATTATGACTTAAGTTTTCTTGGCGAGGGTTACCTCGAATCACTTGCTGAAGCTTGGGAGCATATTATCGAGATGAAGAAAAGAGACTCGGGCGAAGATGAGCTCAATGAAGAAGAATTGATATGGGAGATTCTTCGTCGGAATGAACCCTTGGATTTGGTTGTCGCAAAACTCTGATACTTCAACGTTTTTACACCTACCGAGAAAGGCGAACATATTGTTGGATCTTCAAGAGCCGATCCTAAGGGTCCCACTTCTTCCAAGCAGTCGGAGCATCAGTCTCTCCAGACACGGAGCAGGATTTGGGCTACAATCCAGACAAGCCCGGCTACTAATCCAAGGTATTGTCCCCTATTTTAAAAGGAGGTACTTCAGCAACCACGAAGAACCAACTGGATGCGGGTATCGCACTTTCCTCCTTATTTTATGAAAAGTTTTGTACTTCGCGCGCAATCTTTTTGAGTTGATCTCTCTGTTTAAACAAATTTTGCAGGTCTTCCGGGCCCCAGTCAAACTCCCAAAAGTGATGCTGCTATAGAGCAATGGAAGAAACCAACTGAGGGTCTGACGGCCGAAGATGTATTGGGGCCCGATGCTCAAGTCATCGAGGCTCTTGATGATGATAAGGTCGAAGATCCACTCCCAGCGGATGAATCTAATGATGTAATGATCACCTGCGCCTTTGAACATACCGACAATATTAGCTTAAAAGAGCAGATTGAAAAGGAGGAGTTGCTGAAAAGAAAAACTAAAACTGAGCTTGTCAAGGTGGAAATTGATGATCCTCATCTTGTGCCACTGCAAATTATTCTACCTGGTGGGTCGATTCCCAGTGAACTTCCTCCTACCTCTGCAAGCTCTCCTGCTGAAGGAGGTAAGTGATCCAGAAAAAGAAGCATAAGTGGCACTACTTTCAAAAAATCAAAGAATGAGACAAAGTCAAGGAAATAACTGTCACTTCGGCTCAATATGTATATAGTTTACACAATCATTTCTTTCATTAGCTGTGGTTGTATGGGCATGAGTCCCGATTTTCGGAATAACTTGTACCACGATCTTGAAACCTATAATGTGAATAAAAGTTTTTTGTCTTCTGTTGAGCTTTTGTGTGAATTTCCATTTAAGTAGTTGAACTATTACATTCCATTCAATGTACTTGTAATTCATTGTTCATGAATTCTGGTAACAATCCACCAACTCTATCCCAAGGCCTCCAAGTGGTCATAGCCTCGAGTCATATCAAACACTAGACTCGGGCCTTAGTGTTACGCTATCGAGTTCAGTGGTTTTTTTAGATACTGTACTCCTGCCCTCGGTTTTAGGTTAGCGGGTTTAGATGTCGGAAGGTCAAATTCCATCCTTAGCGAGTTTATACTCCTCCCGTCGGTTTTAGGCTAGAGTTTGTGGAATAGAGAACAGTCGAACTCCACTCATCTATTCATTCATGTTCGTATCCACATTCTAGGTGGGTGGTCGGATCGCACCCAGTCAATGTTTATACTCTAGTCTGCACTCTAGTGACTCAGAATTATCTTGCGAGCGGTCGATTCATGCCCGATTTACGTTTATACTTCAGTCCCTGCTCTGGAGACTTAGAGTTATCTCGCGAGTGGGTGTTCACAGCTGATTTATATTTATACTCCAGTCCGCACTCTAGGGACTTAGAGTTATTTCGTGGGTGGTCAGTTCACACCCGATTTATGTTCATACTCCAGTCCACACTCTAGGGACATAGAGTTATTTTGGAGAGCAGTTGGATCGTTTTCTCTTTGATTGATTAATATGCCCCCCAGGATTTGGGGTCTGATTTAGCTAGCGATCGGTCGTATCACGGTCGCTCTGATTTTATCTCAGTTCCATAGTTAGGTAGGAGTTATTCGATCATCAGATTGTCGGCCACATTCATACCTTATTGTCCAACTCGTCCTTTGGATTGTGAATAAGAGTTGTTAAATGAACAAGTAGATTGAGCTCATCCTGTTTAATCCCATTGGGAGTTTACCCGAAATTTAACCCATAATAATTAATTTGTTATTTAATGAAATAATAAAATAACTTTGTAAAATTATCAGAATTGAGCCACGTGAATTGCAACATTATGTTCGTGGTAATTTTCTTGTCAATTTTCATATATAGAACGTCAGAATCCGAGTTAATATGAGAGATTTACAAATTAAACAAAATAATAATAATAATAATAATTAATTGGGCTAGGTCGACCGAGAGGTCCACCAAACCGTGCCCTAGGTCGACCGGCCGGTCAACCTAGAGGAAGGAGCGGTCGACCGCCCGGTCGACCCGCCTCCCCTTGTGAACGAACGAACAAACTTTCGTTCATTCGAACGTTATACGCGTCATTTGCATTCTTTTAACCAATCTGGTCCTTCCATTCTTGCATTCGTTGCTCCTATTCAGCCTATGACGTGGTTGCATCATGTTCAATCCTCAAATCCAATGGTCTGAGATCCACTTCTACACCTATAAATAGAACCCTAGACCTAACACTTTTTCTCATTCTAAGATTTTCTCCAATTGGGTTCATCTTTTCAAGAAGGACCCTAAACAGAATAATTTTCCAAGGAGGGAATCATTTTAAATAAAAATATTTAACAACCCCAAGTGGATCCGGGAATACCTAAAGGGAAGAGCTAAGGACCAGAGGTGAGTGATTGTAATTATTTTAGATCTCTTTAAGTAATTTAAAATAATAGGGTTTCCAATAGTTGTAGTTTTACTACGATTTTTGGAATAACCTTTTTAGCAGTTTTATTTACATTTTTTTTAGAATTATTTTCAGTCTATTTCTTTCTAACTATTCTTTTCAGTTAATTTTAGCTTATTTCTGTTAATTATAGCTTTTCCATTTATTTACAGTTTATTTACAGTATTTTAGTTTATTTACTGTTATTTATGCGTTATTTACATCTTCTTCCTACGCTTTGGATTTCCTTCTATTTTCAGTTTTCTTTTATTTCTCCTTCTTCTTTGCGTATGGATTAGAATAGATCAAACGTTAATATGGATTAAAATTATAAAAATACTGAAATAACGGAAGATAAGATGTAAATTGTAAAGACTGTAATAAAAATGGAATTAAGATTGAATATGAGCCTAATTATGATATTAATGTTAGAATTGGACTAATTAAAGATAATTGGCCTAGTTATAACTTAGAATTATAACTAATAAGAGTATAAGATAAAAGAGGCTTATTTTCACACTTAGACTTTGGGTTAAGTAATAAGCATGATTATAACGTAGGTTATAATAAGAAAAAGAACAGAATGAGGCTTATTTTAAGACTTAGGATAAATTAATAAGCAAAGATAGTGAAGATAATAATTAAGGCTTATTTAAGTAATTTATCTAAGTTAATAAGCAAAGATGAAAGTAGGCCTGTACAAAAAAGCATTTCCTATTAGACAAAATGGTGGTCTCACATTAGCTTGAAGTGAGATGAGGGCACGCTTATACTAATAATGGTAGTAATTGGTCAAATAGAAGTCCAAATCACGGGGATTTGGACAAGGGGCGTAACTAGATATTGTTTGGATGACGGGCCAGTACCAACAGCATTTCCCCTATTTTTCTATGGACATAGTGTTTCACATAATCCTGAAGTGAGACGAGGGGCACGCTTATGCTGGAGCATAGGTGATAAGAAGACCCAATAGGTGGAGAAACATGTAGCATGGGCATGGTGGCAGTTACGCGTGCGACTTCCATTTCGGTGCTCAGTAATCACTATGAGTTCCAAGCGCTTAAGTATGTGTGTCTTTCGTAGACACCATTTCCTTATATGTAGGGAAATATATAACGTCTAGTCCATAGTAGATACTTTGTGCGTCTTTCGTAAACACCATTGTACTTTGTGCATCTTTCGTAGATGCCATTACCTTATGTGTAGGGAGTTATATAGCGTCTAGTCCGCAGTAGGTACTATGGAGTAGTAGACCGATCAAAAGGGTAGAATTAGGATTTCATCATAATTATAGGATTAGGGATTTAGCCTAATCAAAATAGTAATCAAGGATAAGTGCAAACAATCAAAGTTAACCAATCATATTTAATAGTTAATTCGTATTTATTTCCAGCTTATTCCTTCTTCTATTTCCTTTGTTTCTTTTTATATACTAGAACTGTTGTAAAGCATATTACCTTTACTTTACTTAAATATTCTAGTAATTACTATCATTCACCAGATTTTTAGTCTGACCCACTCCTCTATTTTCCCCCTTTCCCTCCCATAGGCAATCAAGGAAGAGGACAGTAGGTTGCAATTGCTTGGAGGTTTCTTTGAAGGAGATTCCACTATGTACTTCCACTTCTTTTATTTCAGCCTTTTGTTCTTTACTTGTACTGGCACATGTTGGGGAATAGTTGCACTCTAATTTTTGAGACCATGGTTTTCTTTGATTTCATAAGACATATATGTATGGTATTTTGACACGTGATGTATTTGGTATTTGGTGACTTATTTGGTTTTTAAAGCTATTATGAAGTTCTGTTCTAAATAAGTTATTATTTAAATTGTTTCCGCTGTTTTTACATATTTCTGTCTTGTGAGTCTTAGTCTCTGCTAGTTTTAGTTTATACCTACAATGCACCACGCCTTCTGGTATGTCTTTTTGGGTATACTAAGGGGTGTGGAGTGTTTCATTTGGTATCAGAGCCTAAGGTTACAGGATTCCTAAAAATTATTTTAAAAGAAAAAGTATTTTTCAAAATAACTTGTTTTAAAATATTTTTCAAAGAAAAACTCTTAGAAATAGTTTGCAAGTAATAAAGAATAGTTTTCTTTAAAAATCCCCTCAAAGGTCCAGTACAATCTCCTTTCGACTCTTTCCTAAATTATCTCTCTTTCTTTTCATATAATGGCGGATGCCCCGAACCTTCCCGAGGGCATTCCAGTACCAGCTTGGTTTCATAGGTATCTACAATCCATGACTTTAGAGGTGTAGGGCCAAGCGCCCAACCCAGCACCAGCGGGTGGGAATCCCATCAACCTACCTGCGGTAGTTAATTTCTCTAGGCTCTATAAGGATTTTGCAAGTTTGGGTGGAAAGACTTTTGTAGAGGCGAGGGCTTGGCTTAGGGACACCGAGAGGATATTTGGTTGATTGGGATTGGAGGACCGGCATCGGGTTCAGCTAGCCTCTTGGCAGCTAAAGATGAGGCTTCTTATTGGTGGGAGGTTGTGGAGTTGGAAGGAAGAGAAGTATGTTGGAATGGGTTTAGGCAGAGGTTTGAGAGGAAGTTTCTATCTCAAGTAGAAGAGAGTGCTCAGTTGGAACAGTTTATTGGCTTGAAGCAAGGGACCTCGTCTGTAAAGGAGTACATCAATCAAGTTAATGAATTGTCGCGGTTTGGAATGGAGTTGGTAAATACACCGCACAAGAAGGCTATGAAGTTTTCGAAGGGACTGAATCAACCCCTTAAAGGGTTATTGCTGACTCACGTGCCCATGGGAGCTACTTATGAGTCATTGGTAGAGATGGCGCTCATGTCTGATACAGTCAAGGAGGGAGAGTCCAAAGAGGTTGTTGTTAATATGGAATGTCCAAAGAAGAAATGGTGGAATAACAATAAAGAGAAGAAGAAAGGTGGAGGCCCT
The DNA here is from genome assembly GCA_030737815.1 of Allium fistulosum. Lineage (NCBI taxonomy): Eukaryota > Viridiplantae > Streptophyta > Magnoliopsida > Asparagales > Amaryllidaceae > Allium > Allium fistulosum. The sequence goes on along the minus strand of CM060906.1, from coordinate 715,824,271 downwards.
CGGAAGCAAATCAAGAAGGTTATAAAGTGCAATAGCTATGGAATTGTTGGACATATCGCCAAGGATTGTAGGAAAGATAAGATGAAGGAAAAGTGCTATGCTTGCGGACAGCCCAGTCATATGAGTAGGAATTATCCCCAGAGAGTGGGACAAGGGACGAGTGCACCAACAGCACAGATTCAGGCGTTAGATGCAGCACCGTCCAGCAGCGTTACAGAGAGAGGTAGGAAAGTCACCGTGGAAGGTTTGATTTCTATTTCTGATTTTCCCATTCGGACTCTTTTCGATTCTGGAGCATCACACTTTTTCATCTCTAGTTCTTTAGTAGATTGTTTGCACTTAGACATCTCTTTAGTAGTAGACCCCATTGTTGTTTCAAACCCTATAGGAGGATCGGCACACTTGTCTATGGTTTGTAGGGGTTTGAAATTTTTTATTCTAGGTATAGAATTTAATTGTGATGCCCATGTATTGGGATTCTCGGGGTATGGGATGATTTTGGAGATGGATTGGCTATCCACATATGAAGCTATATTAGACTGCGAGAGGAGAGTCGTTAGACTAGAGACATGCAGCGGTACGACTCTCGAAGTTTCTTGCGACCCACAAGGGTCAGCTATGTTGAGCTTCCTTTATTCCCTCGATTCATCATCAACAAAGTTAGATTCAGTTCCTGTCGTCAGAGATTTTCCAGACGTCTTTGAGGAGGTTAGGGGACTACCCCCTAAGAGAGAAATTGACTTCATGATTTATTTGACTGATAATGCTAAGCCGGTAGCATTACCCGTGAGGCCAATGACACCTAGGGAGAGGAAGGAATTGAGCAAGAAAGTTCGTGAGCTTTTGGAGAAAGGTTTCATAAGAAGGAGCATATCAGAGTGGGGAGCGCCAATCTTCTTCGATACTAAGGCGGATGGTTCCATTCGACTTTGCGTAGACCATAGAGAATTAAATAAGCTCACGAAGAAGAACTGTTATCCACTCCCTAGGATAGATGATCTTTTTTACCAGTTGGTTAGCTCTTCGGTATTCTCTTAGCTTGATTTAGCCACTGGATTTCATTAGCCTAGGGTTGCTGATGATAGCATTGGTAAAACCACATTTAGGACACCCGATGGATTCTTTGAGTGGTTAGTCATGCCTTTTGGGCTAACCAATGCTCCAGCCTATTTTATAGACTTGATGACCCGTGTTTTTAGAAATGTCCTAAATAAGTTCGTGGTGGTATTCGTGGATGACATTTTGGTGTTTTCCAAGAGTATGGAGGAGCATGTTGCTCATTTAGAGGAGGTTCTTCGCATACTTCATAATCATCAGTTGAGAACAAAGTTTTTGAAGTGTCACTTTTGGCGAGAGGAGGTACGTTTCTTAGGGCATGTAGTCTCGAGAGAGGGTTTGGCTGTTGACCCCGCTAAGGTGATGGTAGTGCAAGATTGGAAGGCCCCTGTGACGACCCGGAATTTTTGTATATTTGAAATATGAATATTTAATTTATTTTAAATATCCGAAGGTTAAATTTTAACTCTAATTTCAAATATACAGTATTTCTTTGGATAATTAATTATTAAATTTAATTATCGGGATTGGGTAAAATATTGAATCTTGATTTTAAAGCCTGTTAAAAATAGTTCAAAGGTTCAGAAAATTTATATTGTTAATACTGAAGATGATAGAACTTTTAAAATGGAATTTTAAAGAGTTTTGTTCAGTTTTGAAAATATATCGTTGAAATTGAATTTAAAAAAAAAATAGCCGTCCGAGGCACAGTCTCGGAATTCAGCGAAACCAGTTTCATTGGATCCGTAATATTGTATTTTTATCGGATTTTAAATTTCGGAGTGTTTGGAGTTGTTGTGTAAGCATACGGTATATAAACGCATAGAAATTCAGAGCATGTGTCCTTCCTGGCAACGTTCTCTTCTTGCCTAAGTAATTAGATGTAGATACGTATAATTTAAACACGTGTTCAACTGGTATAACACGCGTCCTCTAAAAAATCACTTCTTTCTCGTTCTAGTTAATACCGAGACAATCTTGTTTTCTATCTCCATTCCTTAGTCAAAGCCCTATCTTCTTTGTAACGCTATTCCATCCTAGTTCTTAACCGCCTATCCTTTTCTTTATTCCCCTTCAATTCAATACGAAATCAAAGCTCATTCAAACGGAAATCACAATCAAATTCGAATTGAATCGAACAGTTTTCTCTTACTCGAAAATCTATTGGTACGTGATTCGATTCGCGAGGCTAGGGTTTTGTCTGGTTGAGGGATCGCGAGCCTCAAGGCATGGCTCGGCTGGAGTATGCCGACATCGAATCACTTCTCGAAGCCTCAGCTTGTCGATTTCCTACTCGATGTTGCCGTTTCCGATCTGGAGTTTCAGAACTGAATCGATCTCGAGCTGTACTCGATTCCAGGTGATTCGCGTTGCGTGCGGAATGGTGTAGATCATTGCCAGTGTAGTCTGGGTGGCCGCGATGTTCTCGAGGTCTTTGGAGTCGACGCAGAGATGCGACAACGTGGGCTAGAGGCAGACTCGCGAGCTGCTGGCGAGGCCGGTGTTGTTTGAACAACAACGTGATGGAGGCAGCGCTATCGTTCTTGGCCAGGGTTCTTCTGGGTAATTTCAATTCTACTCTTCCTTACTTTGGTTTGCCGAAGTTATAAACTTTGTTAAAGTATAATTTGTTAGCTCATAAATATTTCTCAGGTTGGAATCTTTAAGTTTTTAACATGGCCAGAAAAGGAAAATGTGGGTTAGGTTGGTTTAACTATCATTTAAAAGTAGTTTAAATGTTGTAGAGTTTATACAAAAAATTAGATTTTTGAAAGCTGTGTAGATTTTCATAAATATTTATATAGGTAGGCTCAAACAGAAATTAAAGATGCATATGCACATTCTAAACCTACTAGATTAATTCTAAAATAATGGATTGTGAAAATATAAATTGTCTAACCAACCTATTTAATTATTTTGGTCACTAAAGATATGTTATTTAAAATTTGTTTAAAAATAAATTATTAGTTGATTAAATTACAAAATGATAACCAATTGTTCAGTTGATTCAAAATAATAATGAATTAATATAAATATTTATACAAGGTCAAAATCGAGAAAACAAGCTGGTCTGGAATGGACGGCAAAACAACAAAATCAAAGGTGAGTTAATCTCACTCAGTTGAATTTAAATTTAAATGGTTAAATTTAAATAATTGATTGAATGGTTGCATTGATTGAATATGCTATATTATATATAGTAGTATATAGCAATATATACATATTGGCATATGTATATATTTGAGTTGTTGATATTCTCGCATTTATATAGCGGATGAGACCCTATGCGCCGCATAATAGCGGATGATATTTTATAAAACCCATATACCGCGATATTCCACTTTAAAGTGGAATTGGTATTTTATATTGTGCTAACGTCTGTGGATGCAGGGAACAGGTTGGAGGGATCCAACTGGATTCCTCAAAATTATTAGATTATTTAATATTCTGTGTTTTGAATATTTGATATCATGTGATGATTTTATATTGGATGATGTGGTTGATTTGGATTGTCCAGTATAATAAATTATAAAATCTATGGAATTGAAATTTTGAAAAGAAATAAAGGAATAAAAGTTTAAGTAAAATAATTCGAGAAATTGGGATAAAATTTATAACGAATTGAAATAAAAATAAGGTGATTTGGAATTTTAACAAATATGAAAAGGGGGATTTTGAATTCACAAGGGATAATAAATTTTATACTTAAGTGATATTATTTGAAGAATAAAAAGAGGTTATTTTTGAAATTAAGGATTAGAGTTAATTAAAGAATAAATAAGGAGTTTTGGAAATCTGTAATCGATATTGGTAAAAAGGGGTTTAACTCGTAATAAGGAATAAAAATCTAAAGGTTAATGTATTTTGGAATAAATGAAGTAGCAAAGAAAATTTATTTCAAAGTAAGTAGAGTAAATTGGGAAATCAATTGGAAATTGATTTAGTTGTTTAAAATTGGAATTTTAGAAGAGAAATGAGATTTTGGAATTTATAAACTGGGTTTATAAAGTAAAATAAAATATCAGTGGATATTAGAAAATATAAATTCAAGGTGGGAATTTATAAAGGGATATGAATTGGTTTAAAATAAATGTTGATTTATTTTTAAAGGATGGAAATGAGAAGTGTATTTCTCTGGATAGCCAAGTACGTTTTCAAGGTAGTTTTAAATATAAGTTAAAAGTTTTAATATGTTTTAAAAAGCATGTTTTAGAAAATTGATTATTTTTAAATGTTAACTTTTTAAAGTAAGTATTTTCAAAAATATATTATTGTAGTAATTATATAAAAGTGATTTGCTATTATGTTTTAAAAGGAGAAATTTAGTTTATATTTATAAAGTGGTTTATTTTAAAGTATATATTTTTAATAAAGTATTAAAGTAGTTTAAATTTCAATGTTATAAGATATATTTAAAATAAAGTGTTTTTAAATTATTTTAAAATTAAAAGTATTTTGTACTTGGTGATTCAGTGGAAATAATTATTTGGGAAATGTTTTCCGTAAGCGGAAACTGTTTTGAAATTGTTTTCAAATGAGCTTTGAAAATTTGAAAATATATCTTGGAAAGATATTTGGGCAAATAAATAATGTGGGAAATTATTTAATTGTGTGATGGTTGCTTGTGGATGTTAATTGATAGTTAAATAACCGACTATCAATATTGGCCAAATGCGCTGATCGTTTCGAAGAGACCGGGATCGGGTTTCCGTATACCGGGATTCTAGGTCTGGAGACTCGAATACCACTTCGATCCGGTTTGTACGTTTCGTGTAACGATTTCGGAGTCGAAGATGGAGCAATGAAGTGCAAGGGCTAGTCGCTACTAATCCTGAGGATATTTCCAAAATGGATGTAGTAGGAGTAGTGCCTTCGGTTCCGTTCAAACCCAGGACGGACTTGTATGGACGAATGCTTGCGAAACATCGTCAGCGGACGATGGGCATTCTAAGGGATATGTTCTCTAAAAGGTATCGTTTAGCCTCGAACCTCATCAACCGGGAATGACTGAAAATCAGGGGTTATGCAGCAAGGCTTCGTGAGTAGCTCCCACTGGAGGGTAAGGTCATCCCTGTCTAGATGTCCCTTTTTATTTCGGCTTAGTGGTGCGGTTGCTGATCCCAACCGTGGGGTGATTTTATTCGGGATCATCCAGTAAGGGATGGTTCCGGCCTTGTGTTGCAGGGGAGCGGGCGTACTCCTCGGTACGGTGATCTAGGCCACGTACTGTGATAGGTGGTACCCCAGTGCCTAGTCATTCGTTGGAAATCCATTCTTCCTACGTGCCTTGTACGGTATTTGTTTGTATTACCCACTTTTGTGGCTAGTATGCTGGAATTTAATAATGTAACAATTTCAGCTATTTTAATAAGTATTTGTATATAGACACTATTATAATATCAGAGGATTTTATAAAAAGTGTTTTAGCTATCGTAAGGTAAAAACCCGACATGTTTATTTGTGGCGTGGTCTTACGAGATGCTTTTGATTTCAAAAGGATTTTTGAAACTTTAATAATAAATTGAGTGTGATTTTCTCACGCTGGTTTTCCAGACTGACTCGGGTATTGTTTTATATGATGCTCGGGTCAGACCGAGATAAACAGGTTCAGGATATGATGCTGTGGAGCTCAGGAGACGAGCTGGATGACGATACATACTCCCGTACTTGCTATTATTTTTCCGCTGTGTATTCAGTTGAATGTTATGGATGTTGATGTACTCTGATGATGTACTCTGATGATGTATTGTATAAACAGATAGTTTTGATTTGTGTAAAGATCTGTTGATATATATTATATTTTATTCCGCTGCGATGGTTAGATTCTGATGTTGTTTTCTATTTTTCTTCTTCTACCTCTTTCTTTCTTTTTACCCAAAGGGTCCGGTTTTTCGTGTTAGAAAAATTCGGGCTGTTACAGTGGTATCAGAGCTTAGGCTAGCGATAACCTTGGCTCTGGTGGGAATTTTGAGAGTACTAATAGATATGAGCGCGTATTTGTTAGTGAATATAAAATGGTTTTATATTGTGTTGGTTGATTTATTGAGTGGCATATGAACCATCGTCGGCACAGTCTGTACAACTGTATCGAAGGGGTTTTTAAACACTTGAATAGAACAGTTCGACACAGTATTGTTTTAAATGGGGTGAATGAAATAATTTTGCCCAAATTATTTTGTATATAAAAGAAATAATTATTTGAAATTTATTATAGTTATATATTTGGATGCTTGGTTGTTAGAAAATGACAATAATGAGTTAGCCTCATTATTGAGTAGAAAATTGAAATATAGACTATAAATGAAATTTATAAATTGAGATAAACTTTATATACAAATGTGATTTATAATCAATGAGATAAATTCATAAACAAATGAAATTTGTAAATGTAAATTGTAAATGTGACTTATAACTTGAAATAAAATGTGATAGAATTCCAGAGTAATGTTTGGATATAAAAAAATTGGATGGATTTGAATTTGAAGTTTTGGGAAAGATTTAAATTCCTTTGGATTTAAAAATAGTTTTTGAAGGTTTTGGGGAAATAATAGTGATATTATTTCATGAATATTTTTGAAATTGAATTGAAATCTGGTGGGATTTGGGATTTAAAAATGTTTGAAATGTTTAGAGTGATAAAAGCATGAAATTCTCTTTTGGTCGCTGGAAAATAATTTCGGTGATGACTGCAGCATCATCGATGTCTATTTTCGAGTTTCCAAAGAGAAATTGCTACCAAACTATTTTAAAATTGTAAATGATTGTGAATTGGGTTGGTTTTGAAATTCAAAAGGAAAATTGTTTGGTAAAAGCAGATTATTTTGGAAATTAGGGTTTGATGTGATATACCAGATGTGTATGAGTTATTTATGGATTCAAAATGGTTTTGAAATAAAAACGGGCAATTGGATTCTGGGAATTCTATTTAAAATATAAATGTGGAAATTTAAATGAATCAACAATATAAAGTATAGAATGAAGTTGATTGAAATAAGAAGGGAATGAAAGTTAAATTCTGGGATTATAATTATGAGATGAAATTAACTCAATGAGTAATATAAGCTGGTAGATAAAAGAGTTAGAGAACTTGAAGGTGAATGAATTGTAAAACTTGTATAAAATTGTATCCTAGAATTAAAATTTAATTCGAGTATATGAAGGTGAATAAAATATATTTGAATTTAACTTAAGATAAGTTAAATAAAAATTGAGATTTGGAATTGAATTAAATGTAAGTAAGTTGAAGTCGAATTGAATTGGATATAAAGGTAATGTAAAATGCTTATAATTGTGTAAAGAAATTCATATTCTTAAGTTCTTAAGTGTAATAATTTGGAATTTGAGTATAAAGATGAAAATGGACTTAAATGAATAGTCCTAGATCTTTAGCAAGTAAGTTAAAACTTATGAATAAAAATGAAATTGTAAATCATAAATGGGAATCCATTACTCTGAACCATTAAGAGTTATAATTTGAAATTGCAATTATCAAATGGAAACGACTAAGATGAGTAATCTTAATTTTTAAATAAATCCAAACTTGAATTATAAAATAAATTGAACTTAAGATAATTAAGTGAAGTGATATTTAGAATTAAAAAGCAAGTATTTAATTTTAACCAGTGGAGGAACTAATTTAATAATAAATTAGTTAATGAAATTAAATTGTGAGTAAATGAAATTGGGTTAAAATAGTGATGATTTGGATTGCGAATGAAATCCAAATAAGTGAAAATAAATTGGAAATGACCTGGTTATTAATAAAATAATTCCAGATGAATTGAGTATGGAAAATAAAATTCATAATGATTGAGTGAATGAACCACTTATATTAAATAAATAAATGGATGGAATTTGATTAAATAAGAATCAAATGAAAGATGAAAATAAAACTTTAAAGGGTTGATTAAATGGAAAATAAATTTAAGTTATTGACTTAAGTAAATGTTGAATGGAAACTGAACTCAAACAGAGGAGTGGTTTAAATAAGTTGAGAAATAGTTATTGAATGAATTAACTTGGATTGTTTTCGAGCTAAATAAAATTCAATATTCAGAAGTTGGAGATGAATTGAATTTAAGAAAATTTTTAGAAATGAAAATCTGAATGAAAATGTGGAATAAGTATTTATATTTGAAATGAAGTGGTAAATTGAAGTAAATTGAAATTCATATGAAATTGGGAGTTCAATTTGAATATATACACTTCGGTGGTGAAATAGTAAATAAATATAAGAAAATTTATATGAACTTAAGAATTGAAGAATGAAATTCTTAAGAAAATTTGTATTGGAAATATACTTAGTAATTTTGGGAAAAAAATATATACTAAGTGAATAGTTGAATGAAGACAAAAACTGAAGTTGTGAAATGGGATAGTTGTGAATAAGGGGATAACAATCAAAAGGAATGTGAATAAAGAGAATTGATATAACTGATAATCAATTGGGCTAATTACGTAAGATGTATGTATATTATTTTATTCGCATAGCTATTTGATCCGGATTCGAACACAGAATTTCGAGATAGATATATCGATCCGAGTTGGAATTTTTCACTCGATTTTCAACGGCGAGCCTGGATATGGATTGTTGATTGATTCTGGATATTCTCTATCATAGTTTGTGGCTATGCAAGGAGAATGACGGTTTCTGATCAAGAAACCAGATCTGAGTCCGCACTAGGAAGTCGGGTGGACAATACTAGTTCGGAAGTGAAATTGTGTGATCGATTGAGCGATCGAATGTGATATTGCGTACGGATGATATATGTGCATCGTACGGGCTTAAGTAAAACAAATATTGGAAATTTGTAAAGAAGTTGATAAAATGACTTTGGAATTGTAATTGAATATTATTGCTTAGTAGGATATACAGGTGTATAAAAGCAATGGATAAATTAGGATTTTTGATTTTAGAAGATAAAATTTAATGGCCTGACAAAAAGGTATGTATTTGAATTTCTATATGAAATTTGATTGGGTTTTGGATCCAGCCACTTGGCCTTTTGTTTTCTTTTTGAGATTGGGAGGCCGTAGAGCCATTTTGTAGTAGTACCGAGCTAGCCGCGCAAAGGAGACGCTGGCGAAATTTTTCGGAAATTTAGGGAGTTAGAAAAATTTTGGAAAATTTTGATAAGTTAAAATTTGAATTTAAATTTAAATTTGAATGGATAAGCAGGTGGTATGGGTTGAACTTATGAATAAGTTTGGGAAGTTAAAGGATGATTAGTGTATCATTAATAAAAGAATTGTTATGGAAAGTTGTTAAAACTATTTGGATTGGGAAAAAGAACGGGTATCGAATCATTTCTCTTAACTGGTAATTTCGGGGACGAAATTCTTTTAAGGGGGGAGGAATGTGACGACCCGGAATTTTTGTATATTTGAAATATGAATATTTAATTTATTTTAAATATCCGAAGGTTAAATTTTAACTCTAATTTCAAATATACAGTATTTCTTTGGATAATTAATTATTAAATTTAATTATCGGGATTGGGTAAAATATTGAATCTTGATTTTAAAGCCTGTTAAAAATAGTTCAAAGGTTCAGAAAATTTATATTGTTAATACTGAAGATGATAGAACTTTTAAAATGGAATTTTAAAGAGTTTTGTTCAGTTTTGAAAATATATCGTTGAAATTGAATTTAAAAAAGAAAATAGCCGTCCGAGGCACAGTCTCGGAATTCAGCGAAACCAGTTTCATTGGATCCGTAATATTGTATTTTTATCGGATTTTAAATTTCGGAGCGTTTGGAGTTGTTATGTAAGCATACGGTATATAAACGCATAGAAATTCAGAGCATGTGTCCTTCCTGGCAACGTTCTCTTCTTGCCTAAGTAATTAGATGTAGATACGTATAATTTAAACACGTGTTCAACTGGTATAACACGCGTCCTCTAAAAAATCACTTCTTTCTCGTTCTAGTTAATACCGAGACAATCTTGTTTTCTATCTCCATTCCTTAGTCAAAGCCCTATCTTCTTTGTAACGCTATTCCATCCTAGTTCTTAACCGCCTATCCTTTTCTTTATTCCCCTTCAATTCAATACGAAATCAAAGCTCATTCAAACGGAAATCACAATCAAATTCGAATTGAATCGAACAGTTTTCTCTTACTCGAAAATCTATTGGTACGTGATTCGATTCGCGAGGCTAGGGTTTTGTCTGGTTGAGGGATCGTGAGCCTCAAGGCGTGGCTCGGCTGGAGTATGCCGACATCGAATCACTTCTCGAAGCCTCAGCTTGTCGATTTCCTACTCGATGTTGCCGTTTCCGATCTGGAGTTTCAGAACTGAATCGATCTCGAGCTGTACTCGATTCCAGGTGATTCGCGTGGCGTGCGGAATGGTGTAGATCATTGCCAGTGTAGTCTGGGTGGCCGCGATGTTCTCGAGGTCTTTGGAGTCGACGCAGAGATGCGACAACGTGGGCTAGAGGCAGACTCGCGAGCTGCTGGCGAGGCCGGTGTTGTTTGAACAACAACGTGATGGAGGCAGCGCTATCGTTCTTGGCCAGGGTTCTTCTGGGTAATTTCAATTCTACTCTTCCTTACTTTGGTTTGCCGAAGTTATAAACTTTGTTAAAGTATAATTTGTTAGCTCATAAATATTTCTCAGGTTGGAATCTTTAAGTTTTTAACATGGCCAGAAAAGGAAAATGTGGGTTAGGTTGGTTTAACTATCATTTAAAAGTAGTTTAAATGTTGTAGAGTTTATACAAAAAATTAGATTTTTGAAAGCTGTGTAGATTTTCATAAATATTTATATAGGTAGGCTCAAACAGAAATTAAAGATGCATATGCACATTCTAAACCTACTAGATTAATTCTAAAATAATGGATTGTGAAAATATAAATTGTCTAACCAACCTATTTAATTATTTTGGTCACTAAAGATATGTTATTTAAAATTTGTTTAAAAATAAATTATTAGTTGATTAAATTACAAAATGATAACCAATTGTTCAGTTGATTCAAAATAATAATGAATTAATATAAATATTTATACAAGGTCAAAATCGAGAAAACAAGCTGGTCTGGAATGGACGGCAAAACAACAAAATCAAAGGTGAGTTAATCTCACTCAGTTGAATTTAAATTTAAATGGTTAAATTTAAATAATTGATTGAATGGTTGCATTGATTGAATATGCTATATTATATATAGTAGTATATAGCAATATATACATATTGGCATATGTATATATTTGAGTTGTTGATATTCCCGCATTTATATAGCGGATGAGACCCTATGCGCCGCATAATAGCGGATGATATTTTATAAAACCCATATACCGCGATATTCCACTTTGAAGTGGAATTGGTATTTTATATTGTGCTAACGTCTGTGGATGCAGGGAACAGGTTGGAGGGATCCAACTGGATTCCTCAAAATTATTAGATTATTTAATATTCTGTGTTTTGAATATTTGATATCATGTGATGATTTTATATTGGATGATGTGGTTGATTTGGATTGTCCAGTATAATAAATTATAAAATCTATGGAATTGAAATTTTGAAAAGAAATAAAGGAATAAAAGTTTAAGTAAAATAATTCGAGAAATTGGGATAAAATTTATAACGAATTGAAATAAAAATAAGGTGATTTGGAATTTTAACAAATATGAAAAGGGGGATTTTGAATTCACAAGGGATAATAAATTTTATACTTAAGTGATATTATTTGAAGAATAAAAAGAGGTTATTTTTGAAATTAAGGATTAGAGTTAATTAAAGAATAAATAAGGAGTTTTGGAAATCTGTAATCGATATTGGTAAAAAGGGGTTTAACTCGTAATAAGGAATAAAAATCTAAAGGTTAATGTATTTTGGAATAAATGAAGTAGCAAAGAAAATTTATTTCAAAGTAAGTAGAGTAAATTGGGAAATCAATTGGAAATTGATTTAGTTGTTTAAAATTGGAATTTTAGAAGAGAAATGAGATTTTGGAATTTATAAACTGGGTTTATAAAGTAAAATAAAATATCAGTGGATATTAGAAAATATAAATTCAAGGTGGGAATTTATAAAGGGATATGAATTGGTTTAAAATAAATGTTGATTTATTTTTAAAGGATGGAAATGAGAAGTGTATTTCTCTGGATAGCCAAGTACGTTTTCAAGGTAGTTTTAAATATAAGTTAAAAGTTTTAATATGTTTTAAAAAGCATGTTTTAGAAAATTGATTATTTTTAAATGTTAACTTTTTAAAGTAAGTATTTTCAAAAATATATTATTGTAGTAATTATATAAAAGTGATTTGCTATTATGTTTTAAAAGGAGAAATTTAGTTTATATTTATAAAGTGGTTTATTTTAAAGTATATATTTTTAATAAAGTATTAAAGTAGTTTAAATTTCAATGTTATAAGATATATTTAAAATAAAGTGTTTTTAAATTATTTTAAAATTAAAAGTATTTTGTACTTGGTGATTCAGTGGAAATAATTATTTGGGAAATGTTTTCCGTAAGCGGAAACTGTTTTGAAATTGTTTTCAAATGAGCTTTGAAAATTTGAAAATATATCTTGGAAAGATATTTGGGCAAATAAATAATGTGGGAAATTATTTAATTGTGTGATGGTTGCTTGTGGATGTTAATTGATAGTTAAATAACCGACTATCAATATTGGCCAAATGCGCTGATCGTTTCGAAGAGACCGGGATCGGGTTTCCGTATACCGGGATTCTAGGTCTGGAGACTCGAATACCACTTCGATCCGGTTTGTACGTTTCGTGTAACGATTTCGGAGTCGAAGATGGAGCAGTGAAGTGCAAGGGCTAGTCGCTACTAATCCTGAGGATATTTCCAAAATGGATGTAGTAGGAGTAGTGCCTTCGGTTCCGTTCAAACCCAGGACGGACTTGTATGGACGAATGCTTGCGAAACATCGTCAGCGGACGATGGGCATTCTAAGGGATATGTTCTCTAAAAGGTATCGTTTAGCCTCGAACCTCATCAACCGAGAATGACTGAAAATCAGGGGTTATGCAGCAAGGCTTCGTGAGTAGCTCCCACTGGAGGGTAAGGTCATCCCTGTCTAGATGTCCCTTTTTATTTCGGCTTAGTGGTGCGGTTGCTGATCCCAACCGTGGGGTGATTTTATTCGGGATCATCCAGTAAGGGATGGTTCCGGCCTTGTGTTGCAGGGGAGCGGGCGTACTCCTCGGTACGGTGATCTAGGCCACGTACTGTGATAGGTGGTACCCCAGTGCCTAGTCATTCGTTGGAAATCCATTCTTCCTACGTGCCTTGTACGGTATTTGTTTGTATTACCCACTTTTGTGGCTAGTATGCTGGAATTTAATAATGTAACAATTTCAGCTATTTTAATAAGTATTTGTATATAGACACTATTATAATATCAGAGGATTTTATAAAAAGTGTTTTAGCTATCGTAAGGTAAAAACCCGACATGTTTATTTGTGGCGTGGTCTTACGAGATGCTTTTGATTTCAAAAGGATTTTTGAAACTTTAATAATAAATTGAGTGTGATTTTCTCACGCTGGTTTTCCAGACTGACTCGGGTATTGTTTTATATGATGCTCGGGTCAGACCGAGATAAACAGGTTCAGGATATAATGCTGTGGAGCTCAGGAGACGAGCTGGATGACGATACATACTCCCGTACTTGCTATTATTTTTCCGCTGTGTATTCAGTTGAATGTTATGGATGTTGATGTACTCTGATGATGTACTCTGATGATGTATTGTATAAACAGATAGTTTTGATTTGTGTAAAGATCTGTTGATATATATTATATTTTATTCCGCTGCGATGGTTAGATTCTGATGTTGTTTTCTATTTTTCTTCTTCTACCTCTTTCTTTCTTTTTACCCAAAGGGTCCGGTTTTTCGTGTTAGAAAAACTCGGGCTGTTACAGCCCCCAAGAACGTTACTGAAGTTAGAAGCTTCCTAGGATTGGCTGGCTATTATAGGAAGTTCATCAGAGATTTTGCCAAGATTTCAGCAGCACTTACTCGCCTCACTAAGAAGAACAAAGCATTCATGTGGGACGTGGATTGTGCGGATTCCTTCACGAAGCTTAAGAGAGTTCTTACTAGTGCACTAGTGTTAGTTTTACCCGATGGAGCTAAACCTTTTACAGTATACACTGATGCATGTGGGACGGGTCTAGGAGCGGTGTTGATGCAAGAAGGGAGGGTAGTATGTTATGGGTGTAGGCAGCTGAGGATGCATGAGAAGAACTACCCTACCCATGATTTGGAGTTGGTTGCTATAGTTTTTGCACTCAAGTCTTGGAGGCATTACTTGCTTGGAGAAAGGTTCGAGCTTTTCACCGACCATAAGTCATTAAAGTACCCATTCTCATAGAAGGATTTGAACTTGAGGTAGTAGAGATGGATGGAGTTTTTGGCATCGTATGACTTTGAGATAGCTTATACCCCTGGCAAGGGAAATGTGGTTGTAGATACGTTGAGTAGAAAGAAAGCAACCCTTAGTCCTTTGTTTGTAGAGTGGAGTAGCCTAGAGTTTATTTCCACTTTTGATTTTAAACCCTCTACGGACATTACCCCTGGATTGTTAACAACGCTTGAGATGAGGCCTACCCTTATAGATCAGATTGGCTCGAGGCAGTGAGAGGATTCGGGGCTTATGGATATTATGGATAGGATTAGCTGAGGAGAGGTCTCTAGACATCTCCAACATTATTCCATTGATGGAAAAGGATGGCTTAGGAGAGATGGAAGGCTTTGTGTTCCCCGCGTTAGTGATTTGTTGAGAGCGGTTCTAGAGGAAGCACACCATTCTCGTATGACTATTCATCCGGGTGGTGATAAGATGCATAGGGACATGAAGAGGATGTTTTATTGGAGTGGCATGAAGAAGGATGTAGCGGAGTTTGTAGCTAAGTGTCTTGTGTGCCAAAGGGTTAACGCGGAGCAGCAGAAGCCCGGTGGACTACTTCAGCCATTGGATATACCCAAATGGAAGTATGACAGTGTTTTGATGGACTTCTTAGATGTTTTACCTCGATCTAGGAAGGAGAATACTAGCATTTGGGTGATTGTAGATCGTTTGACTAAGAGCACCCACTTCATTATGGTTAAGAGTAAGAGGACGGCATCTTATTTGGCATCCTTATATGTTCGTGAGGTAGTCCGACTTCATGGAATTCCCTCTAGCATAGTGAGCGATAGAGACCCTATTTTTACTAGCGAATTTTGGAGAAGCTTGCAAGAGGCTTTAGGGACGTAGCTTAGGTTGAGTACGGCTTATCACCCTCATATGGATGGCCAAACGGAGAGAGTTAATAGAGTGCTTAAGGATTTGTTGCGGAAGTGCATTCTAGACTTTGGAGGAACTTGGGAGGAGCATCTTCCTTTGGTGGAGTTCGTATATAATAATAATTTTCAAGCTAGCATTGGGATGACACCATTTGAAGCTCTATATGGGAGACCTTGCAAATCACCCTCATGTTGGGTAGAGTCTATGGAGAAGTTGCTACTTGGTCTTGACATGGTTAGGGAAACCTCAAAGAAGGTGGATTTGATTCGAAGGAGGATGAAGATAGCCCAAGATAGGCAGAAATCTTATGCGGACAAGTGGAGGAGAGACATTGAGTTTGGGGTTGGAGACTTAGTTTTTATTAAGGTTTCCCCGCTAAGGAAGGTGGTAAGGTTTTAATCGAGTGGGAAGTTAGCCCCCAGATTTGTAGGACCATTCCCTATCGTAGAGAGAGTAGGGAAGAGGGCGTATCGAGTGAAGCTCCCAGAGAAGCTCCCAGGAGTGCACGACGTTTTCCATATTTCGCACTTGAGAAAGTGCTTACATGACTCGGTGGAGGTTGTGGAGCCTAGTCAGTTGGAGGAAGTGGAAGTAGAAAAGGAATCATCGGTTCGTCATATTCCTACGAAGATCATTGGACGAGACACAAAGAGACTTAGGAATAAAGAGGTTCCGTTAGTAAAGGTGCAGTGGGGAGATGATACATGGGAGGCTGAAGAGAAGATTCGTACTTCCTATCCTCATCTTTTCGATAGTAAGTTTTATAATTTTCTATTTCCATCTTTAGTTTTGAATAGGTTCTTTCCTTAATTATCCTTTAGGAGGGTAGGACTTAGGATTTAACCTATGGATGGTAGGATTTGATGTAAACATGTTATTAGAACATGTTATGAATGATGTATGCTAGTGGTTGCAAGTGTTTGCTAGTGGATGCTAATGGACGCATATACTTACACTAGACACTATTATCTTTTAGGGATCGGCCTAACTAGGACACTAGGGCATATGCATATGGATGCGTGCGCATTTGCATTTTTCTTTATTTTCCACTGTTGCTATAAATGGATGATTATTACATGATTGATGCAATGATGATTGTCGCATGCATATAGAACTATCAGTTCTTATTAGGGAATTTGCATTCATTTGGATACATGGCACAGACATAATTGCATAAAAGGAGGTCGACTGAATCAATTGATCGCCTAATCTTTTGCATTAGTTAGGGGCATTGACACTACACTAATTGCATAAGTATCATAAATCACATTCGAAAGACTTAAGGACCATAGATGTAATGGATGATGGTTGAGTAGTTGGTTGTAGAACTTGGATGAAAACATTTAGTTCATTCTTTTATTCTTAGAGATTTCGAGGACGAAATCCCTTAAGGAGGGGAGAATGTAACAACCCGAAATTTAACCCATAATAATTAATTCGTTAATTAATGAAATAATAAAATAATTTTGTGAAATTATCAGAATTGAGCCACGGGAGTTGCACCATTGTGTCCGTGGTAATTTTCTGGTCAATTTTCATATATAGAACGTCAGAATCCGAGTTAATATGAGAGAGTTACAAATTAAATAAGAAAATAATAATAATAATTAATTGGGCTAGGTCGACTGGGAGGTTGACCAAACCGTGCCCTAGGTCGACCGGCCGGTCAACCTAGAGGAAGGGGTAGTCGACTGCCCGGTCGACCCTCCTCCCCTTGTGAACGAACGAACGAACTTTCGTTCATTCGAACGTTATGCGCATCATTTGCATTCTTTTAACCAATCTGGTGCTTCCATTCTTGCATCCGATGGCTCCTATTCAGCCTATGACGTGGTTGCATCTTGTTCAATCCTCAAATACAATGGTCCAAGATCCACTTCTACACCTATAAATAGAACCCTAGACCTAACACTTTTTCTCATTCTAAGATTTTCTCCAATTGGGTTCACCTTTTCGGGAAGGACCCTAAACGGAATAATTTTCCAAGGAGGAAATCGTTTTAAATAAAAACATTTAACAACCCCAAGTGGATCCGGGAAGACCTAAAAGGAAGAGCTAAGGACCAGAGGTGAGTGATTGTAATTATTTTAGATCTCTTTAAGTAATTTAAATAATATGGTTTCCAATAGTTGTAGTTTTATTACGATTTTTGGAATAACCTTTTTAGCAGTTTTATTTACAGAAATAGACTGAATTATTTTCAGTCTATTTCTTTCAGCTATTCTTTTCAGTTAATTTTAGCTTATTTCTATTAATTATAAATTTTCTATTTATTTACAGTTTATTTACAGTATTTTAGTTTATTTACTGTTATTTATACGTTATTTACATCTTCTTCCTACGCTTTGGATTTCCTTCTATTTTCAGTTTTCTTTTATTTCTCCTTCTTCTTCGCGTATGGATTAGAACAAATTAAACGTAAATGTGGATTAAAATTATAAGAATACCAAAATAATGGAAGATAAAATGTAAATTGTAAAGACTGTAATAAAAATGGAATTAAGACTGAAATTGAGTCTAATTATGATATTAATGTTAGAATTGGACTAATTAAAGATAATTGGCCTAGTTATAACTTAGAATTATAACTAAAAAGAGTATAAAATAAAAGAGGCTTATTTTCATACTTAGACCTTGGGTTAAGTAATAAGCATGATTATAACGTAGGTTATAATAAGAAAAAGAATGGAATGAGGCTTATTTTAAGACTTAGGATAAATTAATAAGCAAAGACAGTGAATATAATAATAAAGGCTTATTTAAATAATTTATCTAAGTTAATAAGCAAAGATGAAAGTAGGACATGTACCAAAAAGCATTCCCTATTAGACAAAATGGTGGTCTTACATTAGCCTGAAGTGAGATGAAGGCACACTTATACTAATAATGGTAGTAATTGGTCAAATAGAAGTCCAAATCCCGGGGGTTTTGGACAAGGGGCGCAACTAGATATTGTGATTTGAAAATCCTCCTAAGATTCACTGAATGAACACCCAACCTTGCTGGAATTGGATGAATCACGTACCTATTGATTTTATTTGATATTTTATTTTGTTTGGAGTTGGGTTCACGCAGAAATTATCTAGGGATGGAAGCTATGAAAATGAAGGAGAGAAGGAGAAAGTCATTTGATGGAAAAAATGAATCAGTGGATTTTTTTCTAATGGGAAGAACTTAACATTTCCTATCACTAGTACATAATATGTTTATTTCTTTGCCTCATTTGCTTCGAGTATGTTTGCGAGCAAAGCAAATGGTTAGCGAGCGAAGCAAATGGTATCATTTGCTTCGGTATCATCATAACAACTAAAGAAAGAGACCCTTGTAAAGCAATAGGTCCTTTATTTGCTTCAGTTGTATTAACAACCGAAGCAATAGACCCTTTATTTTCTTCAGTTCAATAAACAACCGAAGCAATAGACCACATAGAAAAAAAGTAAAGCATAATTCCTTTCTCATTTCATAATACATTTCTCAATTCCCTTCTTCCTCAAACAAACACACACAAAAAATTAATGGATTCTCCAAATATTTCTCCATTTAGAAAGTCTACGCATACTAAATTCAACGATGTCTGCTGCCTTTATATCGATTGATGCCTACTAACTCTAAATTGATCGACGCATACTAACCCTAAATCAAACGAGGCTAGCTAAAGATAAATCCATCGATGCCTACTAACTCTGAATCCATTGATGCCAACTAACCCTAAATCTACCTATGTCACTGTCAAAACAAAATGATCGACTCTACCAATGTCATTATTAAAACAAAAGGACCGGGCTACTTCCATCCATAATTTGAAAGTTGTTGTCATCAAATTCCGACTGACATTACTGTCAGCACTTAACATTTCACCTATTGGTATGGATCTAACCTTAAGTTTTATATTGTTTGGGGTAGATATTTATTACTCAACATTTCTTCTATAGGGATTAATTTATGTTCATTATTCTACCATGGTGTAACAAATTATTATAGTATATTGTCTTACTCATCAAATATAGCAAATGAAAGAAACCACAATTCATTGTATCAAATTACAATTCATTATTCTATATATATAGACCTTTCCTATAAATAATTCATCAAACTAAGCCCAAGCAACAGAAAAATCAACATTTTAAAATGTTTATATGTTTATCAAATACTTTATTAGCAACCTAAGACATAACTTGATATAGAAACCAAACATAGATGACACGAGATCACTCCATACACAAGAAACCAACCATGAGTATGTGTTGGTAACTTTATGAACTATTTTTTTATTTTTGTTTTTCAATTGTATTTCTTTAAGAAGTTAGATGTTAGTGCATATGTTAAATCAATGAAGTAATCCAATGCATTTGTGTATGCAGATTGGTGCATGGATGAAATGTACTCGAGTAGTGCAATACATATAAATTTTTGTGAACTGAAGCATTGAACTGCCACACTTTTTCAGTTGAATTTGTTGCCAGCTATTACGTAACAATTGGTTGAGGTAAATGAATAGTTTATTTACTTGATTAACTAACTATTTGCTTTATCTCATATGTGATTACAAATTTTTCCTACTTGCAGGCATAAAACTGCAAAAGAAACTCATACATTTTTGAAATAAATGGGATTATAATTAAGTAAAAACTAATAGCGAGAGAAAATAGGGATATAGTTTAAATAACATGGTTGACATTTTCGTCTTCATCCATAAATGGTTAGAACCATGAGTGAGAAAGAAGAAAAAGAAGAAAGATGTAGATAAAGGTATAAATACAAACGGTAATGAGGAAGAGAATATAAGAAGTAGAAGAAAGAAAGAGCCATGCATCAAAGTGTACAATTCCATGCATCTTTAGACATATGTCCATTGTCTAGTTGGCGTGGCTTAGTGGCTGCCACATGAATATTTTTTCACACAGGCATCGATGAAACATTTCTTGATTTATCATTGAATCGCACAATATCAAATCAGTGACAAAAATGCAACACCCTACGTATTCTTCTCTTATCTTGGTTAACTAAACGACAATCATAGTGTAGATAATCATGATAGGCTGATGGGGGAACTCTTTTCAAATCTTGGTTCAAAATTTTATCTTATATTGTGTGAAATTTACGTTAAAAGTGATTTTGTATGCTTAAACTATAAAATAATAAAACTAGTGTGTTCGAAAAATATATGGAGATGTCAGCTAGGGTGAATATTTATATATATTAATTGGTTTGAAAATGGACGGTTTTTCTTTGTCTCAATATATGCTATCACAAATGTCATTGTGCCTAACTTTATCAGGGGATGGGAAGGGTAAATATGACATTCAAATTTTTGATAAAAATGGTAATCTGAAAATGCAAAGTTAATTGGTTACTTTGTATATACTCATGGGGATGGTAAGCAACATTAATGACTCCACCATGTGCAAGACCATGTGTAGATTTTAGTATATTTAATAAGTTAAGTAATGTAATTATATGCATGCTCACAACATATTTAGTGGTACTCACCTTTGAAGCCTTGACTGTTACAATTATCTTTGTCATCGAGCGGTCAAGAACTGAGCCATTGCCGACTACTTTTTGAGAGCATAAATGTTCTGCTTGGATAAGTAACTTGGCTGAAGCATTAAGACAACCTCTCATCTTGATGTCATAATTACAGTGAGTTTATGTGCCAGTGTAGTGTCTTGGCTCTTTTATAGATGTTGTTACATGATTATTATTTTAGTCCAATTCCGATCCTTTCTTGACTCATGTGGACTTTTGTTGTTCTCATGTTTGAGTTGCAAATTTTGATTATATATGTGGTAGCTAAAGTTACACTTCTATCCATGATTATAGGGTCTGGTTCATCATCAATGGGTGTTAGAACATCAAATCTTTTGCATCATAGTAGATCAGGTGCATCTTTAGCCTTACTCTGCACAATGACTTCCTATCAAAGGGTAGCTTGGCTCTTTCTTTTCCACTATAAAGTTGAAACTGGTTCTTTGTGCTTGAGAGGTAGTCACGTTGCATTTTACTACCTTCTCGCACTTCATGCCTTGAGTACTCATATACAGGTTATGTATCCATTGTCATGTGTATAATTAACAACTTTTTGTTTAGGTTTGATACCGGAAATCATGCCCTTTATCCATAATTTCCTCGTTTATTCAAAGTGAAACAAATGCAATGCATCACCTTGTATAATTTTTATACATCGGTAGTATTGCTAAGAAGATATGACTATTCACTTTATGAAAATTATTAGTGAAATCATCACTGTTACTATTACTATTATTGAACTCATTATATAAAGTGATCATGCAGATAATTACAATGCCTCATTTTGATCTAAATAGTTTCCTCCGAAGAAGCATCATTTTATTTTTAGTTAAGTGAGATAAACAGTTCTTTTGATAAATAAACATGTAATAATTTTCTTTCAATGGTTGTTTGATGTTACAGTTGGATTACTTAATATTAAATGCATCAATAGAAATATCAATTAAAATATTGTGATGTATAGAGGATCCACCTTGAATTTTACTTTTTGCTCATTCTTTTAATTTGGGGCTCCTAAATAGTTATTGTGGACTTATTTTATCAGTTTATCTTTCTAATATCTGTTTATCTTCCTAAATAGCTGAATGAAGATGGGCTATAGGGATAAAGTACTGTTGAAACAATTAAGAGCCATAGGGATAGCGAACTATCTAAAATGCATGTTGTAGAAGAGAAATACTTGATGGAAGAAATAAGGATGCATGAGCAGACTTGAGAGATTGGAACTAGCTGAAATAGTGTAGACAGGCAAAGAGGAAGCAAAAAGGTGATTTTGTAAACTTTATGACAAAAAGGATGAAGCAATAATGCTACATGTTGTTGTTGACTTGATGATTCAAATTGCTAAGCTGATGATGACAGGATTAGCTACTTAAGAAGCTACTGCTACAACATTTCTGTGCACTGTCGTGAAATCGAAATGGATGATGAGGCAAGCCATGTTAAGGATGGTGCAAAAAGATATGCTTATGGATACACCCTGTAACAACCCGGGATTTCGCAATTATTTTATTTTCGTCATTAGACGATTAAAATTGGTTGCTAATTGCTGTTGGGCGTCTTGAATCCAGTTTAAATTCTTTTGAAAATTTGTCAAGGGATTAAGGGCTTTAAAATATTGGCCACGTTTCTCATTTGGGTTGTGTTATCAAAACGAATACCCGTCCCCCATTTCTCATTCATTCCTCACAACCCTAAAACATACGAACAAAAATAATGGCGGCTTCCTTTTTTCTTTTTCTTTTTGCGTTCGTTCCTCTTTTCAAAATCTAGGGTTTTTTAAAATGGAAGAGGCCGACTTTAGTTGCTTTGATCTGGTTGGTTGTTCCTCGCAATTGCTCGCCGATCGATCATTGGTGCTCTGGGAAGTAAGGTGAGTGACCCTCACATCTGATTCAATACTATTTTCGGTAGTCGATTTTGTTCGATATTGATGATTTCTATGACTTTATAAATTTCGTATATTTATGATTCCCTGATTGACAAGGTTCTGATTTTAAACTGTTTGATTCCTTCTTGTTGACTTGCGGCATTTAAACTTTACTAGTTCGAATTCATGATTACCACAGCTTGATTTTTAGTTGAACCTGCATGTTATGTTCTTTTCTCTGTTGGCATTGGTTTCTGTTGTTCCATGGTTTGTAGTTTTCCATTTTCACCATGTTATTGCAGTCGAAACTTTGAGCTGTATATTTCATTTTGCATTTCCCCTTGTATCTGAATGTGTCACTATGCTTGCTTCGGCCTTGACTTGAATCATTTAAGTCTTGACTATAGTTGCGTTGAGTATTTGTTCGAACTTGTGTCACTCGAGTCTGCTGCATATATGTTTGATTGCCTCCGAGTTGTATTCTTGATGCAGTCTTCATACACTTGGTTTCTTTGTAGTCTCTGGTATTATTACTCGAGACTGTTTGCATTTTGATTGATGGTTTTGACATGGATTTGTTTTTCTAATGAATATGCCAGGCATTTCAGTTTTGTTTTGTGCATATTTCTACATAAAGTTTTAGAAAATGAAATTGTAATTTAGTTTGGCAATTTATGTTGCAAATTGGTCATTTTATAACCTGTAGCATACTCGACTCCGGCCATTTGTGTTTATTGCCTTTGGTGATTTGCGTTCTGTAATACCCTCGACTTTGGCATTTCTTTGATTATGTGATAAGGTTTGGAAATGTTTTAAAAAGAAAACTGTTACATTTGAATTTATTTGACGATGTTGATTTATTTTGGTTGACTTTAGTCACTTCGATTTGGTCGATATCCGTTTCTCTGATGACTTCGGTCTTGACTGGAATCTTCACTGTTTTACCTGTTAGTGTTTCTCTGAAGTTCTGAATATTATGACCGTGCTTCGAACTTAAATGTGTGAAAATTTGAGTTTGCATTTGATAGTGCTGTGCACTTGATTTCTTATCACTTGACTTCGAGTAGATAACTCTGTTGCTTCTGGCATCAATGAATCATTACTGATTTGTTTTGTTACTTGGCTATCACGGTTTGAACCGTGCCTTGTCTGGTTTCATTTTCATGTGCAGTTTTTGTTTTGTAGTCTTGTATGTTGGTACTGCACACTCCGGCCTCATGTTGCATTGGTTTCATTTTGATTTTTGGTCGAGGCTGCTTTGAGGGTTTTCGTGAGACTTGAACTCGGTTTAGATTTTTGCTTCTTTGAGTTTGGCAGTTTGTATCACTTGATGTACAGTGCATTGTTGCTTATGTACACTTGTGTTGTGTTGCTCTTGAGTTGAACTGGTACATTGCCTTGTGGTCTTCATACCAGTAGTGTTTGTGCATTTCTGTTGCTTTCAGTATACATACATTTATGTACATATGTTATTGCATTGTTGTGAGTTGTTTTTTTTGTTGGTCTGCAGCTCTGATCATGTTGGCACTATTTTCTGGTCTGTAGCTCTTTGCCTACATTAATCTCTTTTGGTTATGTATTTGGTCGAGACTTGCTTATGTAGTCGGTCTTGTTACTTTGTTTCGACTAGTCCATTCGTTTGGCTGGTTTATATGTGTTGATATGTGCATGTAGTTTCTCTGTGCCTTTGTGATAATTGAAATTTGAATTGTTGTACCTGTTTGCAACTATAGTTTTCATTGTGGCATTCGATCTTTGTGTGCATTGATCATCACTTTTGCACTTTAGTATGATTGGTGACTTTGTTGTCTGCAATTGCTCGAATGCATTTGGTTACTTGTTGACACATGTATTTCGACTGGGTAGCTTGTCACTGTGTTGCACTTGCTTGATCCAGTTTGGTAGTTGCATATTTGGTGTGCACTTCATACTGTATAGCTAGTTGATCATATATGTTGGCTTGAGTTTCATTTCTTTGTAGTTGAGTTGAGTCACGATTGTCGTGACTTGACCTCGACAATTTTGATTGCTGTTAGTATTCACTGTTGTGATGATTTCACGTACTGTGTGGCTAGGCAGTGCACGCGTGCGTGTACTGCAGCCACACAGAAATTTGATTTGATTGATCATTTTGAGATTTTAATCATCTATTTAATAATTGGAATTTGTTGTAAATTGCTGTTTAGGAAACTCTGGAGTTTTCATATTATCTTCATTGATAATCTTTTTATCTATCTTTGTTGATGATTTGGATTTGCTGATATGTTGTTTAACACTGTTTAGTGTTATATCTGCCGTTATCCGATTCTCTTATCGAGGAGTCGGATATACGAGATTTCTGTGACTGTCGTCTACATTGTTATTTGATTATTATTGCTTCTGTGCATTAATAACTGAGTTTGAATTAGACTGACCCGTGTATTATTTTCTTTTGAATTTAATACTCGGGTCAGACCCAAGTTATTTCAGGTTGTAGATATCTTGCTTCAGGTTGATGTTTGAGCTACGAAGACTTTTCATATCATTTGAAGTGGTCTGCGTCTTTTTGTAGTAGTCAGTGTACTGATTAGGTTGATATGTATTCATGTACATTAGTTGATAATGTATTTGTATATATAACTTGCAGAGTCGACAGTTGTAGTTGTATCATATGTATTGTGTCAACTGTATTGTAACTGACATCAGTTATATATATATATATGAGACTTTTGTTAGCTGTGTTCCGCATTCTTTTGTATCTGTGTTATTATTATATATATTGTCCTAAACTATTATGAACCATCGTAGTTCATTTTATACTGGAATTGGGTATGCCGATGGGAGTAAATAAATAAGAGACGAAATTTGAAAAATATATACCACTCCTATCGAGGTAACCAATACTAGTGTAAGGCCAACTACGGATGGCCGCTCCTATCCAGCCTTATTCTTCGTAATAACAGACAGTATTTCTTTTAATACTCTTTGTTATTGTGAGCATAGAGGTGGGGCGTCACAGTTGGTATCAGAGCTTGGGGTTTATGGACATAATATAAAACATAACTTAGATGGAACATGTGTTACAACTATTGGTCGATGTTTTATTTGTGCTTTGAGTCAAAACTAAAGTTTTGAAATTTGGATGAAATTTTTAAATATCTTTATTTAAAAATAAAAGTGAAACTGTGTTTTGTTGATTTGATTAAATTGTGTTCTATTTATCAGAGTGCGCAGCGGAAACAGTGAAACTGTCTTCGCTGAATACAGCTGATATTCTTTTTGATTTAAAAATCAAAATATGAAATTGAAATAGATTTCATTTGTGTTTACATAACTGTGTTTATTTTGTTTCTTTGAAAATTTTGAATCCGATTTGAGGATTCGAAACGATTGCAGTTATGTAATTTTTGTTGAGATCTTTGCTGGTTTTCTTTTATGCTAATCATATATTGATTAGATTTAGCTGTCTTGAATTATCTTCATTGAAAATGTATTCGAATGATTTCTTTGTTCCTTTTGTAGTATACGTGCAAATCTGAGTTGCACGTTACTGCATTAATTTTACGTTGAACCGATGTTTGGTTTAAACGTATTTTGTTGCCGTTATCTTTATAATGGGATTTTTTTTACATCCGTGCTAAATTTTTGAAGCACGATGTTTTGTTGGCATTTTAATGAATGAAAATCCATTGGTGTTACATTTTGATGTAAATTATTTTGATGAGATTTTGACGTTTAAAAATTACTGTCGCTTTGTCTTCAGTAACCGTCAAATTTTAAAAAGTGGATTTTCAAGCGGTTATTCCGCAATGCTGATTTTGAGATTCATTTTACGATGTTTTGGGAAGTACAATTTCCTCTTCGAAATTGTTACTAATATTGCTGCTTTAATCACGTGATTGGAAATTCGTTTTAAAATGAAAATTGTTTATAAATTTTTTTACAGTTTGCGCTTTCAAAAGAATGAGGAAGTGACTTAAACGATTCAGCAAAATCGAGGACTATGAACCCTTTCTTTTACTGATTCGCTTAACTCTGGACTTGTTCAGTTGAGAATGTGAATTGTTATTTTTATAAAATAAATAAAATTGTTTTCAGGAATTTTACAGTTTGCGCTTTCAAAAGAATGAGGAAGCGATTTAAACGTTTCACCAAAATCGAGGACTATGACCCCTTTCTTTTACTGATTCGCTTAATTCCGGACTTGTCCATTTGAGAATGTAAAATATATTTTTACAAAATACACAATTTTGCACTTTCAAGGAAACGATGAAGAGAATCAAACGATTTAGTAAAACACGTGGTATGGGACATGTGCATTTGCTATTTCGGTTAATTCCGGACTCGTTAATTGAAATATTTGATGTTTTGATGATTCGGATGATTTGTGTGCTTTCGAGCCACTATGTTGGACCTTCGAGTCATTTGTTGGGCTTTCGGGCCACTCTGATGGACCTTCGGGTCAAATACCAGTACTAGACCTTTAGGTCACTCTGCGGACCTTCGGGTCAATCTGATGGGCGCCAAAATTATGTTGAGTACTTGGTAGGCTTCGGCCA
This sequence comes from Allium fistulosum, assembly GCA_030737815.1. Taxonomy (NCBI): domain Eukaryota; kingdom Viridiplantae; phylum Streptophyta; class Magnoliopsida; order Asparagales; family Amaryllidaceae; genus Allium; species Allium fistulosum. The sequence goes on along the minus strand of CM060906.1, from coordinate 715,797,020 downwards.
TTTGTTGATGCACGTGCGGCGAACTAAAAACTCGCCATCTGATGGGATCGATCCAACCTTTTAGGTTGATTTTCTAGTCTTCTTAATTGATTTCTAGATATTTGTTGTTTCTAATTATCTGCAGGTAATTAGATATCTGATGTTATGAGATTTAATTATCGTATCGGTAATTAAATATTTGCTGTTATGAGATTTAATTATCGTATCGGTAATTAAATATTTGCTGTTATGAGATTTAATTATTGTATCGGTAATTAAATATTTGCTGTTATGAGATTTAATTATCGCTTGTGATAATTAAATATTTGTTGTTTCTGATTATCGTTTTTGATAATCAGATATTTGTTGTTTCTAATTATCGCTTGTGATAATTATATATTTGTTGTTTCTGATTATTGTTTTTGATTATCGGATAATTGTTGTTTCTGATTATCGTCTTTGATAATCGGATATTTGTTATTTCTAATTATCGCTTGTGATAATTAGATATTTGTTGTTTCTGATTATTGTTTTTGATAATCGGATAATTGTTGTTTCTGATTATCGTCTTTGATAATCGAATATTTGTTGTTTCTAATTATCGCTTGTGATAATTAGATATTTGTTGTTTCTGATTATTGTTTTTGATAATCGGATAATTGTTGTTTCTGATTATCGTCTTTGATAATCGGATATTTGTTGTTTCTAATTATCGCTTGTGATAATTAGATATTTGTTGTTTCTAATTATCATTTTTTATAATTGAATATTTGTTGATTTGAGATTTAATTATCGTTTTTGATAATTAAATATTTGTTGATTTGAGATTTAATTATCGTTTTTGATAATTAAATATTTGTTGATTTGAAATTTGATTGCCGTTTGTGGTAATTAAATATTTGTGATTTAAAATTTGATTACCATTTGTGGTAATTAAATATTTGTTGATTTGAAATTTGATTACCGTTTGTGGTAATTAAATATTTGTGATTTAAAATTTGATTACCGTTTGTGGTAATTAAATATTTGTGATTTAAAATTTGATTACCGTTTGTGGTAATTAAATATTTGTGATTTAAAATTTGATTACCGTTTGTGGTAATTAAATATTTGTTGCTTTGAAATTTGATTACCGTTTGTGGTAATTAAATATTTGTGATTTAAAATTTGATCACCGTTTGTGGTAATCGAATATTTGTTGATTTGAGATTTGATTATCGTTTTTGATAATTAAATATTTGTTGATTTGAGAATTAATTATCGTTTTTGATAATTAAATATTTGTTGATTTGAGATTTAATTATCGTTTTTGATAATTAAATATTTGTTGATTTGAAATTTGATTACCGTTTGTGGTAATTAAATATTTGTTGATTTGAAATTTGATTACCGTTTGTGGTAATTAAATATTTGTTGATTTGAGATTTGATTACCGTTTGTGGTAATTAAATATTTGTTGATTTGAGATTTGATTATCGTTTTTGATAATTAAATAATTGTTGATTTGAGATTTGATTATCGTTTTTGATAATTAAATATTTGTTGATTTGAGATTTAATTATCGTTTTGATAATTAGTCAATTGCTAATTTTGCTGATTGTAATATTTTCTAGTCTCTAATTGATTCTAGATTATGTTGATTATATTAAATTGCTGTTTTCTATCTATCTCTGTTGATAGTTATAGTTTGTTGATTATGAAGTTCGTGTTTTCTATTTATCTATTGGATAACTAGATATTTGCAGTTTTGCGATTTGCGAATTTTGTTTTCTAATTATCTTTGTTGATAATTAGATTTTGCCATTTTCTAATTATCGTATCGATAATTAGATATTGTTGTTTTGTGATATTCTGTATTTTAATTATCTAGTTGATAATTGAATATTGCAGATAATTGTGTTTATCCAGTTTAGCTGTTTTCTGATTATCTATTTGATAGTTAGATTTCGTTGAGAATGTGTGAATTTCTTTTATGGAATTAAAAGATTTCTTTGGCGTTTGTATTCCCGACTTTTATTTTTCTAGCTTAACCAGTTTATGTTAGGAAAACAATTGTTATGGACGACTTTAAGTATGAAAATTGCGGGGACGCAATTTTTATAAGGAGGGGAGTCTGTAACAACCCGGGATTTCGCAATTATTTTATTTTCGTCATTAGACGATTAAAATTGGTTGCTAATTGCTGTTGGGCGTCTTGAATCCAGTTTAAATTCTTTTGAAAATTCGTTAAGGTATTAAGGGCTTTAAAATATTGGCCACGTTTCTCGTTTGGGTTGTGTTATCAAAACGAATACCCGTCCCCCATTTCTCATTCATTCCTCACAACCCTAAAACATACGAACAAAAATAATGGCGGCTTCCTTTTTTCTTTTGCGTTCGTTCCTCTTTTCAAAATCTAGGGGTTTTTAAAATGGAAGAGGCTGACTTTAGTTGCTTCGATCTGGTGGGTTGTTCCTCGCAATTGCTCGCCGATCGATCGTTGGTGCTCTGGGAAGTAAGGTGAGTGACCCTCACATCTGATTCAATACTATTTTCGGTAGTCGATTTTGTTCGATATTGATGATTTCTCTGACTTTATAAATTTCGTATATTTATGATTCCCTGATTGACAAGGTTCTGATTTTAAACTGTTTGATTCCTTCTTGTTGACTTGCGGCATTTAAACTTTACTAGTTCGAATTCATGATTACCACGGCTTGATTTTTAGTTGAACCTGCATGCTATGTTCTTTTCTCTGTTGGCATTGGTTTCTGTTGTTCCATGATTTGTAGTTTTCCATTTTCACCATGTTATTGCAGTCGAAACTTTGAGCTGTATATTTCATTTTGCATTTCCCCTTGTATCTGAATGTGTCACTATGCTTGCTTCGGTCTTGACTTGAATCATTTAAGTCTTGACTATAGTTGCATTGAGTATTTGTTCGAACTTGTGTCACTCGAGTCTGTTGCATATATGTTTGATTGCCTCCGAGTTGTATTCTTGATGCAGTCTTCATACACTTGGTTTCTTTGTAGTCTATGGTATTATTACTCGAGACTGTTTGCATTTTGATTGATGGTTTTGACATGGATTTGTTTTTCTAATGAATATGCCAGGCATTTCAGTTTTGTTTTGTGCATATTTCTACATAAAGTTTTAGAAAATGAAATTGTAATTTAGTTTGGCAATTTATGTTGCAAATTGGTCATTTTATAACCTGTAGCATACTCGACTCCGGCCATTTGTGTTTATTGCCTTTGGTGATTTGCGTTCTGTAACACCCTCGACTTTGGCGTTTCTTTGATTATGTGATAAGGTTTGGAAATGTTTTAAAAAGAAAACTGTTACATTTGAATTTATTTGACGATGTTGATTTATTTTGGTTGACTTTAGTCACTTCGATTTGGTCGATATCCGTTTCTCTGATGACTTCGGTCTTGACTGAAATCTTCACTGTTTACCTGTTAGTGTTTCTCTGAAGTTCTAAATATTATGACCGTGCTTCGAACTTAAATGTGTGAAAAATTGAGTTTGCATTTGATAGTGCTGTGCACTTGATTTCTTATCACTTGACTTCGAGTGGATAACTCTGTTGCTTCTGGCATCAATGAATCATTACTGATTTGTTTTGTTACTTGGCTATCACGGTTTGAACCGTGCCTTGTCTGGTTTCATTTTCATGTGCAGTTTTTGTTTTGTAGTCTTGTATGTTGGTACTGCACACTCCGGCCTCATGTTGCATTGGTTTCATTTTGATTTTTGGTCGAGGCTGCTTTGAGGGTTTTCGTGAGACTTGAACTCGGTTTAGATTTTTGCTTCTTTGAGTTTGGCAGTTTGTATCACTTGATGTACAGTGCATTGTTGCATATGTACACTTGTGTTGTGTTGCTCTTGAGTTGAACTGGTACATTGCCTTGTGGTCTTCATACCAGTAGTGTTTGTGCATTTCTGTTGCTTTCAGTATACATACATTTATGTACATATGTTATTGCATTGTTGTGAGTTGTTTTTTTTGTTGGTCTGCAGCTCTGATCATGTTGGCACTATTTTCTGGTCTGTAGCTCTTTGCCTACATTAATCTCTTTTGGTTATGTATTTGGTCGAGACTTGCTTATGTAGTCGGTCTTGTTACTTTGTTTCGACTAGTCCATTCGTTTGGCTGGTTTATATGTGTTGATATGTGCATGTAGTTTCTCTGTGCCTTTGTGATAATTGAAATTTGAATTGTTGTACCTGTTTGCAACTATAGTTTTCATTGTGGCATTCGATCTTTGTGTGCACTGATCATCACTTTTGCACTTTAGTCTGATTGGTGACTTTGTTGTCTGCAATTGCTCGAATGTATTTGGTTACTTGTTGGCACATGTATTTCGACTGGGTAGCTTGTCACTGTGTTGCACTTGCTTGATCCAGTTTGGTAGTTGCATATTTGTTGTGCACTTCATACTGTATAGCTAGTTGATCATATATGTTGGCTTGAGTTTCATTTCTTTGTAGTTGAGTTGAGTCACGATAGTCGTGACTTGACCTCTACAATTTTGATTGCTGTTAGTATTCACTGTTGTGATGATTTCACGTACTGTGTGGCGAGGTAGTGCACGCGTGCGTGTACTGCAGCCACACAGAAATTCGATTTGATTGATCATTTTGAGATTTTAATTATCTATTTAATAATTGGAATTTGTTGTAAATTGCTGTTTATGCAACTCTGGAGTTTTCATATTATCTTCATTGATAATCTTTTTATCTATCTTTGTTGATGATTTGGATTTGCTGATATGTTGTTTAACACTGTTTAGTGTTATATCTGCCGTTATCCGATTCTCTTATCGAGGAGTCGGATATACGAGATTTCTGTGACTGTCGTCTACATTGTTATTTGATTATTATTGCTTCTGTGCATTAATAACTGAGTTTGAATTAGACTGACCCGTGTATTATTTTCTTTTGAATTTAATACTTGGGTCAGACCCGAGTTATTTCAGGTTGTAGATATCTTGCTTCGGGTTGCTGTTTGAGCTACGAAGACTTTTCATATCATTTGAAGTGGTCTGCGTCTTTTTGTAGTAGTCAGTGTACTGATTAGGTTGATATGTATTCATGTACATTAGTTGATAATGTATTTGTATATATAACTTGCAGAGTCGACAGTTGTAGTTGTATTATATGTATTGTGTCAACTGTATTGTAACTGACATCAGTTATATATATATATATATATGAGACTTTTGTTATATGTGTTCCGCATTCTTTTGTATCTGTGTTATTATTATATATATTGTCATAAACTATTATGAACCATCGTATTTCGTTTTATACTGGAATTGGGTATGTCGATAGGAGTAAATAAATAAAAGACGAAATATGAAAAATATATACCACTCCTATCGAGGTAACCAATACTAGTGTAAGGCCAACTACGGATGGCCGCTCCTATCCAGCCTTATTCTTCGTAATAACAGACAGTATTTCTTTTAATACTCTTTGTTATTGTGAGCATAGAGGTGGGTCGTCACACACCACTTTCAGTTCTCCAAATTTAAGTGAGTTCGTTGTTTAAAATTTATGTTGCTAATATACATATCATTTCCAAGATGTCGTTATTGTTCTACTTATATCTATATATGATAATTGTTGGTAACAATGTTAGAATGTTTCATTATGCAATAATTTAAATATGGTACAAAATTAAAGTTGTTTATATGTTTGATTATGCAATAATTATATGTCTACTCTCAATGTGCAATAATATATCTGTATATCATGAAAATTGTGTTTATATGCCTACTTTTGTGTACCAATGTATGTAATATCTATGCGCATAATGATTTGTATCTGACTTCGGCTGATAATTTTATTATTATTATTTTGTTTCAACTGACATTTTCTTCGGTTGTTTCATGACAACCGAAGTAAATGACCCTCTTTTGCTTTGGTTGTTACATGAAAACCGAAGTAAAAGAGTGCCATTTACTTCACTTGTCATGAAACAACCAAAGCAAAAGCCTCAATCAATTGCTTCGGTCATTTAAAGAACCAAAGTAAATAACCCATGTTACTTCGGTTCAACAACTAAAGCAACAGGTTTTGGACTGTTGCTTCTTCCTCATTTGCTTCGATTGTTGAACCGAAGAAACGGGGGTAAACGACCAAAATAAGTGACTTGTTTTGTAGTAGTATATTCTCCTTATTAAAATCTCACTTCTTTAACTCCCACTCAATTTGCAATCAAGCCACCTTATTCACTCTGTAGCATGGTTGGCCATACATTGCTTTGAATGGAGCAAAGTTTTTAAAAACTCTTTTTGTAATTATATCTATCCAAACCCCATTCAAATATATATATATATGTTGATATCGTATATCGATATACATCTATATAACTTTTTTATATACATTCATATAACTACTAACAACACCAAAAACATCAAATAAATTAATAACTAATATTCTTAAATATTAATTAATTTATAAAATTTTATAGACCAATTAATTCGTGTGGTTTTCGAAGAATTCACAAATATAGTTGTGAGACTCAGATTTGTGAATTCAGTCGGCAAATAATATTGAATGGTTCAAATATTAACGTTCACATGCCATCTTAGCTAGTGGTGTGATAGTTTGGTAAAATTCATCGCTTATATATTTTTTCGGTAAATCCAATTCACATTTTCTTAGGCAGTACCCATTCAAATAGAACTAAACATATATACACTTATTTGCTAATATTAGATGCAAATCAAACTAATTTAGATTATTGTTTGCATTTGAACTTCTAACATCTAGTCTTACAATCTACACTTTATCACTGGGTTACCCTTTGGTAAAACTATTAAAGAAAAATTTGCTATCATCTACCTTTATTAGTTAGTTTATCCATCTAATATATAGTATGATTTTCTGAAATGATATAAAATTTCATACAGATAATCTAATAGTTATTCAAATCATCTAGATAGATATTACCATCATTCTAAAAGATCTAACTTCGTTAAAGTTGTGTTTCAAATCGACAATTTAAATAAATAAATATATATATATATATTCCATAATTCATATTAAACCACAATTTTGACCGAGATAGACATATCATAACAATCCAAATAATCTTGATAGCTAATAAACTATATTAACAATTTTTATTTTGTTTGAAAAATGTTTACGCAAAAAGTTGATGAGGACTACAAGGGAGACACATTAGGAAGAGCTACGTTTCCTACCCCTACACACATTATGGTACACATTTAGCATAAGTTTCATATCTTTATTTACACTATTGAAAATCCTACAAATATTATATATATTTCACATCTGTGATATATTTCAACTCAAAATATGCTATAAGTGCAAAAAATGTGTCGAGTGTGCGTGCTCATGTGCACACACTTACATATCTTTTGAAAAGTGCCATTTGTCTCTCTTAGTTAGTCTTAAATACCTTTCTCAAATTTATTAATTTATTTATTTTTAACGTTAATGAAAAGATAAATAACCTATTGTTTGTTAGGAATTTTGTTGTGTAAAACCTAACAAAGGATAAATATGTTAGCGAAGTCTATAACCAAATATTATGTCACTCAAGTCACAGTGGGATAATATTGGATAAAAAATACCAATATTAGAATAAAGCCAATGGTGATAATAATTTTGAAACACACAAACCAATCAAAAAGAACCAACACACAAGGTTTCACCTAATTGCCCTCTTTGTTAATTCTCAAAAAATAGTTGTTTACAGTTAATCTACCTAATAAAAGTAACCAAAACACAAAATATAACCAATAAGCTAACCAAGAACAGAGTCTTGATCTCTATGGTAATGACTTCTTAGTGTTTGGAGAAGAAAAACAAAGCTAAAAAAAGAGAAACTAAAATATTTTTCCATACTTTTTGATGAAGAATGGAGGTTATATTTATAACAATCAATTGCTTAATGCCCAGGTCACCATGTATATAGTAACAAATAAACTGATTATTCTAGTTAGAAATAGAGAAGCCTTCTTTATTTTATTATAATATGTATATCCATATATGTAATATTACAATATATATTTCCACTTTAATATTAGACTTTATATCACATAAATTTAACAATTTACCTTGATGCAGAATTAAATCTTCGATATATATTCGATCTCCACCTTCAAAAAATCTTATCTACAAAGCAAAGAAAGAAAATGACTCCATCAAATATTAACATACAAGCCTACCATGTTATGATCAATTACAACTCATTTTTTCTCAATCAAACCACCACCACCACCTAAAAGTGATGCATTTCCCACCGTGAGATACACCACACCACTCGGCCTCAAAAGTGTTTGTAATACCACAGAGATCTCTATATAATCTTTTTGGATTTTCCAACTCAACACCCATCTACCATTTGATCTGAGCTCCCCACACGATCATCATCGATACGTCAAGCATCATTAACATGAAGACTCCTATTGAAAATATGATAACTAACATAATCATCACAAGTAGTGCACACGTTAACCTCTACAACTACATGTGGGTTAGGCTCTCCAATTGTCACTTGCTTCCTACTACCAACCATACGGTGGAAAACTAAATCATCAACATAGTGATAAATCAACACAACGGTCATTTTATACATCTTTCATTTTCCCTTTTTTATATTCGAGGGATTTTCCTATCACCTTCAACCAGCTCATGCAAATCATTGATATAAAAAAATATCCTCCATACTACGCTTCAAAATACCCAAAAATAATTCCATTCACACGAGCAGTATTTGAGAAGTAAATTATGCCTGACATCTCAATAATTTTCTAAATTCATACTCAAGCTTTGCGATGATCTAAATCTCATACCAATTTGTTAGGACTTTTATTGAGTAGCACCTAACAAAGGATAAATATATTGTGGAGGTATATCTTAAGATCTTATTTCATTCAAGTCACAAACGGACACTAGATAAAATAAAATAAAAAATTGAATACAAACAATGGTACCAAAACATACAAACCAATCAAAAAAATACAACACAAGATTCCACCCAATCGTCCTCCTTATTGATTCTCAAAAAGAAATTATTTTATGTTTAATCTACTAATAAAAGTAAATAAGACACAAATATAATCAATAACCTTACCAAGAACAGAGTTATGTAACAAATAAATTGATTGTCCAAATTAGAAAAAGAGAAATCTTCTTTATTTTATTACATATCCTTATATGTAATATTATAATATATTTCATTTTTTAATATTAGTTTTTGTATCACATAAATTTAGCAGTGTTAAAAATCATAATTATAGTGAATATATCATGAAGAATGCTAGCAACACTCTCTTATAGCGAGAGTATGCGCATACTCTCCCTTTGATTAGTAAGAAGAGGAGGCAATTATTATCCATTTGTTGATCAATGATTGATTGTCATCCACCATTCAAGTACAATGTATGTTCACACTCTCTCTAAAGGAGAGAGAAAATAGCATTTTTTGAATACCATTTATCTATTAATTTTGTCACTATGGAAGTTTATCGTGAAAAGATTAGTTATGTTATTGCTTTGGTTTTTACATCACTTTGTAAGCCAACATAGCTAAAGCACCGATTATATGTTTTCTTTTTAGTAATTTTTTTCTTCTTAAGAAAGTAGCTTTAGTCTTCTAACCCTTAATAAATAAATATATGGATGAACTTACTAAGACAATTAGTAATATATTACAAATAACGAGATTAATAATACATGATGTTTATGTAGTCTACTCCCGGAAACAACAAATCGCATATATTACGAGTGAATACACACAATCTATTATTAACAGACTAGTATCCTTTTTTATATTAATTAGATCCAAATCATTCATTCACATATTGATTATTAGATAAATTTTATTAAGGTATCTCCAATAACTTCGGCCTTGAAAATTTAAGGGGCTGAATTTTCAAGGTTGAACGTGGAAGATTTACCCAATAACTGGGCATTCATTTTTTTGCGTCCAGTAGTTGGGCGCCCATTTTTTGGACGCTAGTAGTTGTGTGCCCATTTTTGGAGGCCCGGGCATAGACGCCTAAAAACTGAGCACCAAACTCGATATATCGTGCCTCTACGCCTTTTTGGGTCAAATTTGAAATTGCATTATCTACCGAATGGGATAAGTCTCTACTAAAGCTAACATCAAAAGTACACTTGTGCGAAATTGACATGATAGAACAGGAATTTACTATACTAGATTAGACAACTCTTTGCTTACTGCTACTTCCAGCACGTACAAGAATTTGTACTGGAGTAGACTAGTCTTTGTTTAAAGAGAGAGTCAAATGTACACTAAGACATAGTTGATTTGACAAAACAGAAACATATTGTTTCTGGATTAGGTAGCTTACTACTACTTGCATCATGCTAGATGGTACATTAATTCTTATATAACAAAGCGACATTCACCATCTTCTTCATACCAAAAATAATTCTATATCTAACTTACTACTTAAACAATGTTTTCCTTCATCGACCTTTATATGGATTTAGATAGTTTTTTCGAAGATGAACAAGTAGAACAAGAACAATACAAAAAGAGTCAAATGCTCCTGAAGGTTCATCAGGAAAGGCAAACATCATAATCAACAAGGCACGGTGGTTCAGTTAAAGGTCGTCGATTTATCAATAAAGCTCATTCAACATTTTGTAAAACCATTAATGTAGGACTACTTTGCGCCACATCCAACTTATGGTCCAAACATGTTTCGGTGGAGATACAGAATGAGACATGCTTTTTTTTATGCGAATTTTGGCCGGGGTAAAAGCCAATAACTCCTATTCCAAATATAAGAAAAAATTGCCGAAAATAATGGGTTTATGTTAACACCAAAAAATGATCGATGTTTCACGGATGTTGGCTTATGGTACCCCACCGATGTGTTAGACCATATAGGATCGTAAGGAGTACTGCTTTGGAAACACTTGAAAATTCTACCACACGGAGTACTTAAGCACTCCAAATGAAGCTCTCCAAATGAAGTCGATGTTGTAAGAATTCGAGAGATGCATGAGAGTAGAGGTTGATCTGGAATCTTAGGCAATCTGGATTGTATGCACTGGAAGTGGAAGAACTATCCTAGATCTCATCATGGAGCATATAGCGGTAAGGAAAAAACCAATAATTATCTTCGAAGTTATTGCTTCATATGATCTATGGATCTGACGTTCTTTCTTCGAAATGTCTAGTTATAATAACGGTATAAATGTAATAGAGAGGTCAAATTTGTTTAATGATCTTGTAGGGAGTTCAACTCCAATATCATTTACTTTTGGTCAGAACACGTAAGAACACGACTACAATCTTGGTGATGGGATGTATATGAAATGGAGCACAATTGTGAAGACCTTTCCACATCCTATGACATCGAAACAAATTAAGTTTGCTGCAATGTAGGAAGGACAACGAAAGATGTGGAAATAGCATTCGGAGTCCTTCAATTGAGGTTTGCGATGATTAGTTATCAATGTAGACTTTGGCGTCCATTATAATTGACAAAAATCATGTTATTTGCGTAATTATTCACAATATGATCATCGAAGATGAAAGGGATATGGAACACATACATTATAAATATGAAGATGCTAACCAATGCCAAAAAATTTCGAGATCAAACATTCATTCTAGAAGTTCACGCGAACTAGCAATTGGCATATTGAAACGCAATGATTCACATGTTGGAACTTAGCCAGCCCACAGCGGAGTAATTGGGTAAATTTCAATTATTTTTTACGATTTTGGATCTTTAATGGGATAATGTAGAAAAAATTCATTTAGAACTTATCTAAATTTTCTATTAAATAAAATCATATTTTATTTAAATTTATAAATAAATTTTATCATATATAATTTGTATTATATTTTATATGTGTATCATATACACATATATGTATGCGTGTATGTGCAACATGATAATGTGTATTGGTTTGACATTCCCCTGTGTAGATGTTGGGATTTACACCGCAACAGATATGTTAGCCACTCATGTATACAAATGGATTGTATAAATGCTTGTGTGTATCAAAATATTGTATAAATAAAAAAATTATACATATGTAAAATATAATTATATAATTATTATAGTTGTAAACTATTTACATAAGGATTAAAATACATAAACATACATACATATAGTTAAATTATAAAATTATTTCGTAAAATAATAGTGATTATTTATAATATGAAATCCGAACTAAAATTATTTTACTTTTTTTAAAATTAGGTTAAATACATATTACATGTAAACATATAGCTAGTTATATATATATATATATATATTGTTGCTGCATTCAGCTAGACAAATAAAAAAATTATTTTTTTAATTTTAATTTCGCTTTTAAATAATTTATTAATTAAATACTTATATAAATTAAAAACTGTATGGAAATAATTTTAAAAAGTAAAAAAATTCATTTTCAAAAGTATAGTTTATATTTCATATTACACAAAAAATTTACAGAATTTTATATTATTTATAAATGTGTGTACATTTATTTTATTTATTTAACCAAATTTTAATCAGGTAAATAATTAAAGTATACAATATATATATATATATATATGAAAAAAAATTATTTAAATGCTGAAAGCTTTACTAGCGTGAACAAAAAATTTCATATAATTTAAAATATATTTATTATATGATTTAACCCTTTATGCTTAAATTTAATTTATTAAAATCATTTAATAATATTATTTTAATCAAAAAAAAATTATAAGCCTTGAGCAGCAAACAAACATACATTTTTTTAAACATACGTACATACATACATACATACATATATATATACACAATCATCAGCATGTGACAATCCATCGATATACTGATTCATGATATCTCTAACTAAGCAATGTATGGAACAATAAGTATATAAACATTGGTATATAATAATAGGCCAGCAAAGTACCTTTCATCAAAGCCCAAGTTCATAAATTGAAATGAAGAAGTGTACTCCTAAATCGACTATCGATCCCGAAGTTGCTAGCTTCTGAATTACCTTACCACTGACGATTGAATCGAAGAAAATTGATGTGAATTAGTGCATGGATTTTTGGGGTTGATATGGGGTGATGACGGCCACATGTGAGTAGCAAAGGAAGAGTGCAAAAGTATATGCAAAGTGAGGGTTAGAGAGACTAGGGAGTGAAATGATGTTTAAGATCCACTTATTTCTCTTACCATTTCTCTCTCTTTTGAATTCAAAATTCCTTCCCTCTCTACCATCATATGACCGATGCAATTATGCTGCCCTATAGCCGCCTATACCATACTCCTTAGGGACTTCAAGGCCAATCCAAGCCTGAACAATAACTGATGCATTCAAATTCAATTTAAACGCCTACCGATATCGTATATTGATCAGTATATTTATAACTATTATAAACACACTGTTTAATATATTTCAACATATCAAATAAAATTTTACAATTAATGTTTCATAAATACTAATTAATTTAATCAATTTATAATGATTAAAAATTAATTAAATTTGGTGGTAAAAGGAGTGTTCAACGTTTCAGTTGTGGGACTCTTACGTGTAAATTCGGTTACCAATTAATATCGAACAATTCGAATATTAACATTCAAACTTCACTTAGTAGATAATGTAACATTTTGGCCAAGTTTATCATTTACTTGGCATCGATAAAATCCAATTTTACTTTATTAAGCTTTATGTAACAACCCAATTTTTCAACCCTCGAATATCGACACTAAATACATCCACGGTATTCGTGTGTCGAACACCCAAGTACCAAAAAGACAGAAAGTTAGGGCCACTCTGAATGCGGAAATTTTGGAGTTATGAAACCTAAGTACTATCATTAGTCTGGACAATTATAACTGTCTGTCCTCACAATGCTGATATATACAATACAGTAATGTAGTGGGAAATAAAAATACTATGGTATGTAAACACTAGCTCCTCTCCATAAGCTCTAAAGCGTCCATAGCTAAATATGGAAACATACATGGGGCTGACCTGAGCATTATAAGAAAATAACACCCGGATCAATCTGGTAAACGAGGATGAGAAACTCAAGAAATAAGAATGACATATAATAGCGTCTTTTTGAGACCATACGGATTACCATACCGGTTTCCCCCTCAAATAAAACCAACAATTCATTAAGTTTAACATATAGTGATATGATATATAATGTCTAGTGTATAACACATAAATCATATCAAATAGCTGCTGTGTGAAAGCCACAATAATAATAATAGGTATACAATCAATACCGCTAAGGTCGCATAATTGATTTTCCATAGAGATCTCCTCGGATCAAATCGAATCTGAACTCTACACAAGGATTAGAGATATCCTTCAAAGCAACATACATCTCTAAGGAACGTACTATAGAAAATAAATAACTGGCCCACGCCCAAACACTTGTGGTTCCGAATGCATCACTTCTGCATGCATGTTCATAAGTAATACTAGATGGAGTCTCCTATAACCTTGGGATTACTAAAATGGTACGTTCCCTTTGGCTATGCATCTTATTTGTGGATTTAGTCATTTCCAATGTCAAGACTACATTTGGCATCTCTCACTTAAGTCTTAATCACTCGAACAGATCACGAATCGCTACATGGATTCTAGCATCTTGAACAGATCTTGAATCTCTAGGTAGATTCCCGCATAAGTCTTCCGACGAATGCTAACGTTATCCACTCTCTTGGAATACTCCTCGAAATAGACAGTCCCACATGATAACATCGTTTGAAATGTTAACGCTAACCTCTCCCTTGAACTTAACCTTAGGATAGACAGTTCAACTCTATAACATTTCGCTTCATAACCGCTTTCAAAACATAGAACTTGTATACTAGTTTTCAAGTGGTATTTGATAAGTAAAACACTTACCAATCTCAGTCTCTTCAAAAAAAATTCGATGAATTTTCGGTTAACTTAATTCTGGTTCTTTCAGAAGTAAGCAAAAGCTAAATACGTTTTGTACCAATACTCCTCCGTGGGGATTCTCATTGGCATGAAATCGTGAAGCCTTTCGATAACTTCTTAAGTCAATATTAGGTAAAGCTCGATAGTCGACTAATCAACTGCCAAGTCAAAATAACCGCTTATACAAATCAATATTTGTATACTTAACTCCTTTATGACATTCCAACTTAACTATTTCTCGCCTAAGAGTGAAGCCAGGTAAGTTAGAGCACTGGTTACATCAAATCCTTGTCTAGACACTTTATTCTTGAATCTAAAAAATAGATAAGTCTACCTCATCGGCTTTTAGTGGTAAGTATAATATTAATGATTTCCATAAACAAGTAAGAAATCAACATGATTAACCAGTTTCTGATTTTTTCTGACTAACCATTCCTCGATCAAGAGGGAAGCCGGTAGGTTAGAGCTTAATTGCTCCATCCTTACTCGAACATCAATCTTAACTCCCATAAATAGATAAGCCTTATTTCGGTCGGCTTTTAGTTTTAAGCATAGTAAATTACTTTTTAAACAAGTAATTAAATAATTAACCATTTGGCCACTAAGCAATTCTAACCCCTTTCTAAACCTTTTTTTATACCTTTAGAACCCGTTTTAAAAAGGATATATATATATATATGTATGTATGTATGTATGTATGTATGTATAGTAATTTACTTGTGAAACTTGATATTTAAATAAACAAGTCAAAAGATATTTTATCCCATAAGATATAAAATAGTCAACATATTTTCTAAAAACTATATATACTTAAAAATGCTTTATAATACTTATAATAGGTTTTAAAACACTTATCTAAAACATTACTTGAAAATAACAACTTTATAAAACAAGGTCCTCTCCTTTAAAAATTAACAACTAATTCTTAAAAATTAACAACTAATTCTTAAAAATTAACAACTAATTCTTAAAAATTCATAAATATCTCAAACCACTTTTGAAATACTCTAATATGAGTTAGTAAACACCTGTAAAAAGAATGAAATAAAATACTTAAATTTAAATATCTCTTCAAACATTTAAAGTCCAAAAATTGAGGCTACATGGTGCAGTTTTGCACAAACGAAGTTTTGATCACTTTTCGAGATATTGCTTAATTTTTTATCATTCAAACTTTGAATAGCAACAAACATGTATATGAAAAATTATAAATATGGTGAGGAACCCCTAAGGATCTCCCTATAAAGTTTCATAGAAATCGTCGAATATTAGACAATTCCTAAGTGCATATATAGCAACTATCGCTATAAATGCACTTTCAAATCCGAGTCCGATCTAAAAACCAAAGTCGATCTATAACCTATGTGCTTTGTGTCAAGTCTTGTCATAAGTCATACAAGTCCGTTCAAGTCCATTCCAAGTCCATACATATGGATCCCATATGCTTCTTCGTTTTCAAAACAAGAATCAAACTAATATTTTAAACAATGTCAATAACAATTCCACAACTTAAACACAATCAAAACACAGCATATACATGTTATATTTTCCATTCAAAGAGGTGTGTTAACTCACCTTTAACTCAACAACAACCAAGATCCAAGCTAACCAAGTCCAAACCCAACCTTGCAACCACCTTCTTCCTCTTCCTCCTTGCTTTGCACTTGCTTTTGGTCCTCCTCCTCTCACTTATTGCTCACGGCCATTAGAGATAGGGTGAGTGTGGCTTTGTTTTTTCAACTTCTAACTAGGTAGGATGTTTTGCAACCCAAGGCTTCACTCTAAATTTGAGTTGATTTGGATTTGATTTGCAATTAATTTGCTTTAGGAATTTAGAGAAGAAGAAGATGAAACCATTAAAGAGAGCTTGGTTTTGGTTTGTGAATTTGTGATTTATTCCTAAGGGTATGTCCATCCTTATACAGAAGAAGAAGGAGAAGAAGCGATTAAAAATATGATTCCTTTTAAGTGCGTATAATTCATAACATCTACAACAAAATTAGTGTTCGTAAATTCACATTTAGAGCTGCCAAAATAAACGCAATGGGACCAAATGCAGAAATAAATACCTTTAATTTCATTCTATCAAAAATAATAAAATGAAAAAATAAAGGGAAAACCTACACACACATTTGATGTCTAAAATTTACAACATCCACGGCAGAAGCTAAAAACCGCACCACCACTATATTTAATTTCATTCCATTTATTTTTAAAAGTAAAAACATATAGAAAAGTGATACGCATACATGTATGTGTGTATGTATATTATGTTCAAGCTTAACCGATTAACCTTGTACTCAAATAAAGTATACTAATCAAAATAAAATATGGAAGTTCATATTAGTTACATTGCAATAAATCAACAATTCATATTCTAAAATTGGAATTTATTTAAGTGCCTAAGATTCAGATCATCCACGATAAAATTCATATTTTAATTTTGAATTTAAAGCTATAGAAACCAAAGTAATGGGACAAAAAAGAGAAACCGGCTTGCTTTACTTACTTTCTATGTAAAATAAAAAATAAACATACTTACTTTCTATGTAAAATAAAAAATAAACAAATAGGAAAAAAAATGCAGTAGGTATAAATTAGGCAAATTAATTTTCTTTTAAGAAAGGAGAAAATAAAGTTACCTTTCGTAAATATGTCGGTGAGCAAGTAAATAAATTTTGGTAAAGAAGTGTTGTCGGTTGGTTTTATCGACAGTGTTGCGCGACATTGAGGTGGTCGGTGATGACTGAAAGGTGTCACGCATTGCTAATTTGAAGGAAAGGTGAAGGTGGACTGTGGGTAACTCCCGCAAATCAGCCGACGATGATTCAATGGGGTATTGAACTAATTGAAATTAGAGGTTGATGAAACCGGAGTTTCAAAGTCAAAGTGGCTTGCCGCCGCTAGTAGGAGAAACAGTCAACGCCGACCGTGAATATATCCGACCACTAAAGCAATCGGATTCAGAGAATATGTCTCAAATTTAATTTGAAAAATAAATATTTACGGTTAGAAAGAGAAGAGAGACGGTTTAGTTTTAAAATACAGGTGGCGTATCTGTGACTTATCCACGGTAGATTTCATGGGAGATTGCTTAAGTGCTAAAGAAATAGCATTAATAGTATCGCATAGATTATGTCACCAGGTATAGTTTTACTTTAATATATATTGTTATCGAGTGATTTCCTCATCGTGCGGACCACTCTATGCAACAAACAAAGAAATAAAATAAAATAAACTTGCTATATCATTGAAAACGAATAAAATCTCCCTAAAACTTAAATAGTTCGCTCAAAATTGATTGTAAATTTGTAAGATACATTCATGAATCATAACAACTTACATGATTCGATCACAGGAACACAAAAAATATTACAAACTTGAAACGATAAGATTAAAAAAATAAAAAAAATCTTATTTGCGAGCTATTACACCAGGTAAACATGGTCGTCGTCTATGGTTTTCAAAAGGGCAAACTCTTTAATTTTCTTTATAATGGCGGAACAATATAAGTTACGTAAATGTACACATTTCACAAATGTAGTTTTGCAACTGAACTCGTATTTTTGGCTACCATTTCATGTGACTCTTCATAGATCAACTCAGTTGACCCAAATGACACTGAATGCCGCTTATAAAAGTAGTTCAGTGTAACTCCCATTGGGTACAACGACCAAAGTATAAACACATTTCAAAATTTAAACAAAGTAACCACGACATGTAGACACAATGCATTATAGGTTATATTCACACAAGTCGGTCTTCAATATTATTACAAGAAGAAATGGTTCCCAAAATGATACAATTTGTATTGCATTCTATCACATTGCAAATGATATTTGATATCTATCTTTGACACTGTTATGATGAAGAAAATTCCTTAAAAATTACATTTTGTATACTGTCAAATTGAATATGATTCTAACACTCAGTTTGATGGAATACGAGTATCAAGATGAATCATCTAAAACCCCAACAAGGCACTTCTCCAATAGGAAATCCGCGTTCACCCAAGCATGATATTTGTCTATACAGGATTAAGGATCACCAAAAAAAAAATTGCAATTATACAGGCATATCAAACTAGTATAATGCACAAGACATTTAGACTTGTTTGTACATTTGAAGTTTGATACCACCTACTAAAAAATATATTTGCACATCTGTAAAGTTTGAAGAGCACTGAAGCTTAGTTTAAAAATATAACACGCCACTCTTTTTCACCAATTTTTCAATACTTGTATAAGTTTAATAATCATACAAGCTTGTGAGCGGTTGTGTACATCCATACTTTATTGTGATGGTCATACTTAATAAGCGAACGGCAAAAACCATCACTTTTGGAAGGAGGTTGTTTCTTACATCAAGTTATCAACTAACAAACGTAGACACCTAAACCTATTTGAAAAAATAATTAAGGCCGAAACTTATGGAGTTCAGTTCCACTGTCCCAATTTTCTGCTCTATGAACAAAATAAAATTCATTTTTGCACCTTTACTTTGTTATATGTACATAATTATATGCAAGGAAAGAGATTGAGTTAGGTGCAGGCATGGAGACATACAAGTTAGGGACTGTAAATAAAAGTTAGGGACTGTAAATTTATCTCAAATTTTAGGCAATACGCGCATCTTTGGTGCTTCACCTATCAATACACAGGTTATAAATACCACCTTTCTAAAGATATGATAATAATTAATCTGAAATCATTGCCCTTTTATGCTAAAAATAAGAATCGTGTGTGTGTAAGATGATTCAAGAATAAAAGATACTAAACAAAGCGGTGCAATCTTTGCCAGATGCCTTCATAAGCATATCCACACCTGTAAAACAAGATTGACAAGAAACCTTAATTATTTATCTTTCAATGGATATATTCATAGATTATTTAACAAAAGCTGAACGTTGAACAAATTGAAAATTCATAGTGAAATGATGCAGTAAAAGATGTTTATGTTCTACAGAAAAAGCTTGTGTATTTTGGCCTCGGTCTCATATTCTTTATAACAAGGCTCTCAAATGATTTTACGTTTTGTTAAATTTTCATTCTGTGCTTGACAACAGAAACGGAAACTTAAAGCAATATTAGTTGAATTCGGTGTTTTTTTACTGTATTAAAAAAACACAGTTATTATATATAGAGAGAGAGAGAGGAGCGTTCAACAGCACCCCAAATGGTGCATCACCCCAATTCCCTCCTGATTCTCACCGCAAGCTCCGATTAAATAATAGTTACTTCTCTCTCTTCACACTACCGTTATTATTTAAATCGGAGCTTATAGTGGAAATCCGTGGGGATTTGGGGTGTTGTTGAACGCTCTTTATATACACACACACATGAGTTCAGTATTATTCTTTTATATTATTATTTTTTGTGTGGAAAAAATAGCAATAAATATTGAAACACATGTGCAAAGTTTTAAACTTTGAACCAAGTCAACATTAATAACTTTTGACAGCAAGAAAATATATAGAGTCTAAACCAAGATCAAATTCCATTTTGTACGAGTAAGACAAGATTGGCATCATCTTAACATACTTTTGCACAATATGATAAACTAACATTATGGTGTGTGTGACTTGGTTATTTTATTTTTTATCAACATTTTAATGCGGCATCTGAAAAAATTTCCATTGGTCCTTGTCACTGTCCTTGTCTAATGTGAAGGCATTCAAACGTGATTTAATAAATTTACTGGGCACAGATCATAAACTAACCGATGGACAACTGATGATAAATAAAATAATGACAAACGAATAGTCTAACTACATTTTCAACTGTTTGTTTAGAGAAACTGATAATAAAAGCCATTAAAAATTGGACTTAAATGAGCTATTTTTTTCTTTTTGAAAGTCAAAACCAATTCATTTTGGCTTTCAAAAAGCAAAAAAGTAGCATATTTAAGTCGATCTAAACAGACTTTAAAGGATAGTAGCAAGTGTTTATTAACCCAGGTCAGACACTAAAGTCTCTTTTTAAGTTTCTATCCTAGGCTATGTTCATAAGTTATGATGACTCATGTAATTTTTGTCAAAGACCCAAAATCAACTAGGCCAATACAAATCTACTTGTTAACATGTTTGCATGCTTCAAAGCAATTTTATATGATGTAAACAGGGTTCATAAATACAGTAAAACCAAGCACTGGATTTCAAAATTTACACTTTATAAACTAGTATAAAGTACATCTACATATGCGATCCCCGAATGATGTTCATTTTATTTTTGATGATAATTTCCACAGATTCATATCAACTATCATATATACCTACACACAACATGCACAGATATATTGTTTTCTGTATGCATTCATTTAATATGCATGAATTTACAGTTGTGGTGCATGGGAAGTGCATCTGAAGTTCATGGGTGATAAACTCATGCAGACATAATATTAAGTGCGAAGGACATGATGCATACTCTTCAAATTAGTTAATCCTATTGGATATAAACTTCCCAAAAATAAAGAACCTGATGAGAGATGTTATATATCTTTATATTCTACCAGGGTTATGATTACATATAGGAAGAAATTTTCATCCCCATTCAGTGTTATGCACTAGATAGAAAATTGGGAGAAGTGGATTTACCCAAGCTGGAATGGCGAAAATAAAGACAAGATGATACACTAAAATTGACATCATTAAAGAGCACATATTTGTTCATGATTCAATAGTTGTTAGATATTCATTTTATGTATTTACAATGAATAGCAATTATAATTCTCTACTCGCTACGATTTTGATGAACATGATCAAAAGCTTGATAAAAAAGGCGGACATTACGTAAGCCTCCTTGAAAATTTGAATCTGCAAGCTTTTTACATCATTTAACAGTTGTGCTTGTTTTGATAAAGTAAGGTCTAACATATCATTTATACACTCTCCACCTTGTTTTCCCCTTTACATCCAACTATCCATTTGTAAAAAGACAACCTCGTCATCTCATGGATACAGAACATTTGAAATTAGAAGGTTTTGGTTATTAATACCGAATTAAGTAAAATATATAGTGTTAAAGTCTTGGAGATATGAGATATGAATATGTATACATACATATATGGTACTTAAGCTGTATAATGAATCTCAAGTTCAGCAAGAACGAAATGAACGAATAGAAACCAGAAAATATGTTATACTTACCTCCTGGGTGGAATTTCATATAGGGTGAAATATTATATACACAGCCTTTCAAAACTGTCCATATAGAATCTCCTGTTTTATGTTGTTTAACTTCATCCATGGTAATCAATCTTCTATTTGAACATCCCTTGAGCCCTAAATTTAGGGACATAATATTAGTTGGATAGTATAAGAATGTATTACTATTAGTTATATATAAATAAAAAACTTATAACTACAGTTGGAGTAGACAACAATAACATCAATTGTTTCTTGTATTGACCTGATAAATTATTAAATCTTCAAATATATGTATTTAAACATACATAAATAAGCAAGCGCACGCACGTGCCCACAATATACATAAGATATGTAATTATATACGGTAAAAGGAAGATAAATCAAGTAGTCCATGAATCTTCAAACCTTTTTGCTTCTAACTAAGTCTGTGAACAAAATTCAATAAGAATTGTGCAAATTTAATGGAAAATATACACAAAAGATTGTGTGCTACATATATACAAAGTAAAGCCATATACATACATGCACGTAGACAGCAATGCTTCTTTTACATTGACGACTTATGAAAGTTAAAGGCATTTGTATTAAACCATTGAGAAGAAATTAAAAGATGAAAAAACATCTAGTTTGATTTGATTCATGGATTCAATATTCAGGTGAATTTAAAGATTAGGATGGGTTGCATTAACAACTATAGGCAATGCTAGATTGTCTATCAAATATTATAGAAAATGACAAATTAATTTGTATCCCTAGGCTTGCATTTAACTATATATATTTGTCTACAAAGGCGTAAGGGGTGACACTTGACATAACGTTATCTGGAGCAGATGAATGAAACCATATTTGCATTCTATGCATATGCAGTCAGTAGAACAGGATGATAACAAAGGAATTGCAACAATGGATTCTGAAGTGCAAAAAATTAACCAAAATTGTTTGTTGGGTTCTAAGGCATCTCTATCAATGAATCAATCATTTTTTTTAAATGTGAATACCCATATCATGCAGTAAACCATGCAGTGTAAATAGAATTTCATTTTTACATAGTTATTCTGCAAAACATCATTAGGTTTACCATGTATAAGATATAAGAAAGATTTGTGAATGTATTTTTAAAAAGAACATACACGTGCATGCAGATTGTACAAGTTGGTGTGATAGCTGTCATAGTTACATAGAACTAGTTGCACACAAACAATAGATGAAGCTAAGCAATGAAAAGGATTTACATGCACATCCCCAATAACTTCTTATAAGATTTGCTATTTCTGCCAAAATGTTCAAGTAATTGACACCAAGCCAAAAAAGAAACTGATGGATGGCCTTGTGCAATTTACTTCTAATTAAAGTAGGAATAGTCATCAATATGATAGCTGTAAAATGCTATTTAACTATTGTTAATGACCAAAATTTCAGTGAAACCTCCTTAGTAAGAGAAAGCTAAACAACAAGTATAGATATGATTGTCCTTATCATCATAGATGCAAATTATTCTTTATTTAGCCATTTAGTATAAATGATTAATTTGGATTTGACTTAGGAGACCATTAAATCGCAAATCAAGCTTTTACAATTCTGTTGAGATTACAAATGAAATTGAAAAGGAAGAAATTTTGGAAAAAAAAAGACAGTTTCTTATGTGAGGGTAGACCCCTATTTATAGCGGTGTCGGATCGTTAAATGTTTTACATGTGTCGTAAATCCAATGACTTGAATTCTTTCACTTTGCATTACGGACGTGGTGATTTGAATGGTTAAGATTCTTTGTCATGATGATGATGTGGCACATCCTGGTGGTGGCATGTGGCATCTTGGATGTATTCATCAAGAAGTTGAAAATTCTTCATTCTTTCTGCTGACAGGAAAAAGGTTTACCAATGAGATATTGACACATGACATACATTTATTCTTTAATGTCTTTATCTCATATCTTAGTTTATACCTTTATTCTATATCTTCGTTAATGCATTCATTTTACGTTTTTGTTGATGGCTTTATTCCATATCTTCGTTAATGCATGTTTTCGTTGATGCTTTCATTGCATGTCTTTGTAATGCTTTCATTAAACGTCTTTGTAATGCTTTCATTAAACGTCTTCGTTAATGCCCCAATTAATATCTTCGTTGATGCTTTCATTTTATATGTTCGTTAATGCCTCAATTTCATATCTTCGTTCATGCCTCAATTTCATGTCATTGTCAATGCATTCATTCCAAGTCTTCCTTAATGCCTTCATTTAATGTACTCGTAAACGCCTTCGTTTAATGTACTCGTAAACGCCTTCATTTAATGTACTCGTAAATGCCTTCATTTCATATCTTCTTTAATGCCTTCATTTCATATCTTTGTTCATGTCTTCGTTAAAGTCTTCATTCGATATCTTTGTTAAAACCCTATTCCATATCTTTGTAAATGCCTTCATTTCACACCTTCGTTAGACGAGATGTTTCAAATATTTTTGTAGGTTTAGTTTCATATCATATTTACACGATATTTCTAACGGATAACTCTATTTTTAATAACAAACTTAAAAACTTTCTGTGTCGTTATATTAAACGATTGTTCCACCACTCTCCATTTAGTAAAATAATCGATGACAACTATAGCAAATTTAGCTTCTCGTTCTGAGATTGGTAATGGCCTAATTAAGTCAATTCTCCATACAAAAAGAAATTACAGACTTGTTATAGGTAACTTCAATTGGGGACAATCGCAGAATTCTCGAGATTCTTTGGCACTTATCACATCTTTTTACTTAAGCTGAGCAACATCGCTCATTCAGGATCAATAATACCGTTGTCTCGTAACTTCCTTTGCTAATTTCATTCCATTGGAATTATCCAACAAAATCACTATGCGCTCTTCTTCCGAAGAAATAAGCTCCTCGGGAGAAACCAAGAAAAAACTTTCCTATTTGATTGCGAACTCATCAACTCAAACAAGTGAAAGTCGAATCCCCTCTGTTTTCTATTTTGGATCTTGCAGAGCTTAAGTAATTCAAGAAAATCTCGAACCATCAAATTCACAAGATTATGTGTCTCTAATTGAGACATTGTTTTTTTTTCAATTCCTTTTCTTCAGCAGAATTGCCATTGAATAATATTGTTTCTTTTGTATCAAGTGCTTTTGATCTGAATGTAGAGCAGAATTGTAAAAGTTTGGATACTTGATTTTTGTATCCCTTATTATTTTATCCTTTTATTATTTTATCATTTTGTGCTCTGAATTGTTTTATATCCCAAAAAGATTTTTCAAGTTGGGTAAGCCAAAAGTTTGTGGCTCTTTGATCTCCTGATTGAATGGCCCTATAACAACCATCAAAATTATCATATATTCTTGGAGATCCTTTTTCATCGTCAAATTATATCAATCTTTTAGTGCTGTTGTAGCAGAAGGTTTTTGTACTCTTGTGTGAGTAAAAGATCTATCTTTATTCTGAACTTGTTTGTTCATTTGTACTAATTTAGGTATATGTTCAGTTTGATAATTTGATATTGCTTAGGACAATTTCATTTCCTTTTGCAGATATAAAAGTCTCCTTAAGGACATGCTTGTTTTGCTTACGTAGAAGTCTCCCTGGAGACTTGTTTTGCTTTTCTGAATGATTGTATTTGTTGAAAAACTTTCCGTCTTTTCATTTGTTATATAATTATATCAATTTTATCCATGGTTAATGTCCTATTAAGAAAATTAGCTGCAAAGCTAGAGTACTATAAACTATATTCAACATCGTAATTATATATTTTTAAATACATTGCTATTTTAATCCTTCTAAGATTTTATTTTGGATTATTTATGGTTCACTTTTTTAAAAATTGAACAACAGATCTGTTATCTGTTTCAATCATAAAATGTTTATGTAATCGATCATTTTTCAGGCTTTTAATTGCTGATTTTATAACACAAGTAATTCTTTATCATAGACAACATATTTAACCTGATTTTTATCAAATTTTCCATATAGAATATTTTCTCCTTTTGTTTTGCAATTAATAACCCAACACATAAATTATCCGAAACATTTGTTTGTAAACTAACTAATTCATCACAAGGAGGAAAATAAATAATTTTTTGATCCTTTACTATGTCTTTTATCTTTTTTATTTCCTATTCTTCTAGTTGTTGTAATGTAATTGGAATTTTATTTGTATTTCCCCTTTCTGGTTGTTTACCGCTGAATTGTTTATATTTTGCTTGTTCTTCCGATTTCTTTTGTAAGAACTGAATTTTGAAAGATAAATTAGATATAAACCTTCTACCATAATTTAGTAATCATAAAAAACTTTGAAGATAACTAAAGTCGCATTTCTTAGAGTCCATCAAACTCGATCCAATCGAAACCTGGAGCCAAAAAGAATATTTTATGTCGAAAGAACAACGAGATGCTTACTTTCAAAGCCAATTGAGTGCAAATAACACACTTAATGAAAAAGAAATTGCAACCTTTGATATTAAAAAGTAGTACCAAGATTAGACAAAGAATCGGGACATCCTAAATATTTTCACAACATATACACTAAGCAAAAAATAAATGGGCACCTCACGTACCTGTACATTGTTCTTATATGCTATCTATTACATGCTACATAAAAATAAGGGACACATCACCTACCTATACCTTGTTCTTATATGTTATATATTACCTGCTACATAAAAGATAATTAACACGTCATCTACCTATACTTTGTTCTTATATGTTATCCCACGAAGAAGAAAAAATGCAGATCAAACATGTTTACCTCCAATCACATAAAGATAAATAAACACATCATCCTACTATTCCTAGGTATCTATTACCCTAGAAGAAACAGACATATCATCGAATCCAATTGCGACATTGTGTCACCGACCTATATAGAGGTCATACGAGTTATCATATATTCGAAGGCGTCTACTGGTGATGCGAGACCTATGTGAGGGTCCACTTTGATTGCTTGATTTGCTATGTATGTTATGGTTGTTGTGTTTATTTATGTGTGACCGTTAGGGATGTCTTGTGATGTAGGTACTATTGTGTTAGATACCCGACACCCTACTCCTGTAGTGATAGTTTGGCATATTTGTGTTTATATGATAACTTATTGGATGTAGAGACAGGCCGGTTTTACTTTCCATACCCAGTCCTCGTCTAGGCATTAAAAAGCCCTAGGCGTCAGCCTAGGGCTTTTTCCCTTCCAAAGCGCCACGATGCATAAGGCGTTAAAAAAGCCCAAAAAAACGCTAAAGCGCCTGATCCTTCAAGCGTTGAAAAAACACGCTTTATACAGAGATCTGGAACACCAAGAAAATCTGTATTTGGCCCAGAATGGAGCCCAGTTACATGCCAGAAATAAAAATCGACATAAAATAAATGGACCTTATTTGCCCCAGCTTAAAAAAACCGCTTTTTAATGATCTCTATTTAAGACTTTAAATAATGATATTTTAAATTTTTGTTGTTTGTAGACTTTTTGCCTTCATAGTTTGATTTGTGATGGTTGTATGATGTTTATTCTCAATACCGCATTTATACACAATTTTTGAAGTCAAAAAATCGAGTTCTAGTGCATTTTTGAATTGTAGTTGTTTGGTCATAGATCGGAAAAAGTAAAGCTCAAAGCGTCCAAAAAAGCGCTTGGCGAGGGCCTAACACCTTTTGGGACTTTTTCGCCTTGACAACTTTGGGGGTAGGCCTTAATTAGTAATGCCGGATCATTGCATGTTTGACATATATCTTCAATCTAATGGCTTGAATTGTGGACATGTGGTGATTTGAATGATTAAGTTTCTTTGTCATGAGGATAACGTGGCACATCCTTTGGTGACACATGGCATCTTGGGTGACTTCATCAACGAGTTGCAAATCCTTCATTCTTTCTATTGACATGGCAAAGGTTGATCAATGAGATATTACATTTGGCATAATCCATATTTTCGTTAATGCATTTATATCATATCTTCGTTAATGCATTCATTTCATATCTTCATTAATGTCCTCCACTTCATATCTTCGTTCGTATCTTCGTTAATGCCTTCATTTCATATCTTCGTTAATGCCTTCATTTCATATCTTCGTTGATGGACGGCTATTAAGACACAAATTAAAGTACAAAATAAGGACACAATAGAGGTTGGCCGTTGGATCTCATTGAGGGTTGAATTCAGGGGAGATCTAATGATTGACAACTACCGCATCACCATTTGTGTCATCTATTATGTTCAAATAGAACACAAATAGATTTTCTTTTTCCACTAATGTCTTTATTTCATATCTTCGTTAATGTCTTCATTCCATATCTTCTTTATTTCATATCTTCGTTAATGTCTTCATTTCATATCTTCGTTAATGCCTCCACTTCATATGTTCGTTGCTGCCTTTTGCTAACAATTATCTTGCAATTCTTAACAGTTCTATTCGTGTCCCTTCAGCATTTACTCTAAAAACCTTTCCTCCTTTTATTTTGCAAAAAAAGTGAGTATAACAACAATAATCAAACTTGCTAACCATTACTATTTCAATTAGCTTTGCTTAATAATGAAGGGCCAAGTCCTTCGAACGCACCTAATACTAACAAATTATAAGATGGTTGTTGGTGTAAAATACATGTATAACCCTAATATATGCAAGTTTTACACAGCATCTTTGTTAACATTACTTTAAAGGCGTCTTGAGATGATACAATTGTATCAGCATTTTGGTATATGATTTCTATTCTCTATCACCAGAAGCAAACTAAATATACCTGATATTTCTGAAAAATGTTAAAGACAGATAAAGATGCAAAGTACCAGCAAGGTCAGGGTGTGTACGCGTAAGCTTTAACCAATCCATCTGGCTATATCCTTTCTCAAAAGGAACCTTTGATCTCACTATAGGCTTTCTCTTAGCATATTCTTGCACACCATTTTGTATCTCTCCACTTGTTTCTATTGCTTTGATCGCTGTAGTAGTTGATGAATCAGGAACATCTGTCTTGATGACATTTTTCATGCTAGAGCTACTTGCTTCTTCTTTAGAATTTTCATCAAGATTTATTCTGCTGATGTTAGGAACAGTTTCTGTGAAATTTGATTTGTTATTCTGTTCGGATCCAACCTACATAAAAAGGTGGCACGTATAAGGTACAATATAAATGCAAAGAGTAAAAAATTTGAAATATGTACAAATATGCTGACAACATGACTGAGTGCCCCACTGGCTGATGAATATCAAGAATAATGAAGTTTAAAAATGAAAAATTAATATTCGATATCAATAGATCCCAAACAATGACACAAAGTGAGATAAGCAGTCAGTCACCATTGGAAATAGAGGTAAGACGGTCAATTGTGTATTTAATATGCATATATTACAGCAGTATGTCTATGTGCAACAATGCACGAAGCTTATTCATGAAACTGTTAATACGTTTTTCTTGTTTTGTTACAAACCATGAAGAAGAAGAAAATGATTTTCTTTGATACTTTATGGTTCACTACAAATTTCCCACTAAGGTCGAAATGACCAAATCACTTGCACCAACAACTAAGTAGCCATTACTGACTGATGTAAGCTGCTTGATTAAAATAATTTCACAAATTTACAGAAATCAGAACGATAATTGTTTCCTCTTTTGGGTCATGTTGGAAAATTTGCATAGCATTCTTTTTGGTATGTGATCTTAATGTATATTGTTACATTCTAGGGTGCAACTTGAAAGTGCATTTTACTTTTTAGGTTAGATGCTACAGAATTATAATCACCTTACCTGACAAAACGTGAAGTCATTTGAATCGCCCATACCCAACAAATCCAATGAGGTCCACGAAGAAATATTTATTCCGAAGATTATCTGGTGTATGGCCAATTTTTAGAACATATGGTTTGCCAAAATAGCTAACTTTTCTGTGAATGAGTCACGATTAGCAAACATGAAATGCAAATGAGAGAAAAACAGAAATTATAAAATCTAGCCTTTCAAACCAACGATTTGACGCAGTGACTAAAGATATATCAAATTAGAAGTCGCCCACAAACCCTAACTTTCACTTTCGGCGCAAAATTAAAACGGAGGAAGGAGGAAGACGATTTGTGTTCTGATCTTAATAAAAGCTAAAAGAAACCAGGGTTGGCAAAAGTCAGGTCAACCCAGGTAGACTGGTTAATTTTGAGTGTGGGATGACTCTGGGTCCGTTCGATTTTCATTTAGAGCAACTCCAACAATTCGGAGTGTGGAAATACGATTTTCCACACTCCGAAATGTTGAACGCCTCGTTTCTTCAACAAAAATGAGGCCAAGCGCCTGTTGAACAGGCGCCTGATGTGCCTTTGTAACAGCGCCGGGTTACCAGGCGCCTCAATATGAGGCGCCTGTTGACAGGGCCGGCCTTATGCATCGGGTTGCTCGAGGCAACTAAAATATATGTTGCCTTTTATCATTAAATTAATCAATTAAATTTAATATTATAATTTCTTTTTTTTTTTGAAAAAATAAATTTTTACACGATAGACTAGAACAAAAATGTAAATTTGTCATTAATAAAAACTTTAAAATCATCAAACTGATCTTTATTGATAATATTCTAACTTCATCAAATATATATTACATATAGGGTAAATTAAAGTATAATAACTATTCAAAACTCAACACTAATACCCATTTATAACTAATAAATGTACAAATTGTTGAAAACAAACTCAAATCTCCATTGAGAATTCAAATTTACTATACTATTAAAATACGAATAACATACTATTAAAAAAATTAGCAACTTTTCTGGAAAGAAATTCAATAGTGATTCTTATTTAAATCAGTGAATGACTGTACACTAAATAATCAAAATCTGAATTTATTTGTTGTACTGCCATTATTAACTAAATCAGCAATGAATCATTTGTTGTACTGCCATTATTAACTAAATCAGCAATGAATCAGTTCCTAAACAATAATAAAACATTTAGAAACTCCTTTAGTCCTAAACATAATTTAAAAAAATGATGTATTTGTTGAATCAGTCTATACTGATGAATCCTAAACTGTAACCAATAAATCATTATACACAATCAGTAGTGCTAAATGTGGATGCTTTCAGATTTAAAAGATCTGAGTAACTTTCGCCCAAATTTTGATAAAACTGAGTCGTTTTCAAATCTCTCAAAATGATTGTGGCGCAATTAGTGAAACCCATCAACTAAAATATTGTGAAATAAAGTTATACAATACCTTAGGATTTTAGTTTCTGAAGCTGTACAGTGAGAAAAGATACAAGAAATGAAGTTGCTGAAGTCAGGGGATGGAGAAGCTGAGGTACACCGTTACAAGATCGTGATTTCTGAATTCGTCATCTCAGATTTTTCCCCCTCACTTGAGCCCTAATTTTGTTGCCCCCGTACGTGAGCCCTTATTTTGTTGCCTCGTACGGGACGTCTCAATAAATCCGGAATAAACACTATCAACCCCCAAATCGACACTTTTCAAATTTCTGCACCCTTGGAGCCAGCTTCTAATGCACATCTTCACATTTTTGATATTCAACCAACAGTTGGAGTTGCTCTTAGAACATGATTTAGAACAATAAAATTAGTACGAACAAAAATCTTGTTCGGTCTGTGTTCATTTGATTTCGTCTGAATTTCTTATAATTCGGTATATCCACCGTATTCTTCAAAATATTTATTACAACTATTTGTTTAGTTGATTAAGTAAAGATTTATAAAATGATTATACTTCAATGCTTGCTGATATATATAATATAATTGACAGAAACTCTATTAAAAAGTATAAAATTTAAATTTTAAAAAAAATGTACGATCCCCTATTAACAGAGGAGAGCACACATGTAATTTAATTCTACACTTAAAAAATAAAGCTGTCATATCTGACATATAGCGATACACACCTCTACAATGTGAAATAAAAACAAAAACTTCAATCCTAAAGAACTAAGGTACATAATAGAATATTACAACAATAAAAAGCCACTAAATAAGATGACTGCTTATCTTCTAAATACATCCAATCCAATAAACAAATATGTAGCTGTTAAGAAAAATAAACTAGAAATGTAAAACCAATACATGTACATACACACACGTATATATGTACATATATACATATATATATATATGTATGTTTCTATATGTGTGTAATACACATTTATATACGTATATATGTAAAATAATATACTAATCAAATAGAAAACATAAAACAAACAATATTATGATTAATATTGAGTAAAGAATAATAAAAGGTATAACATAATAATATTATATAATAAAACAAACAAATTAATGAGAGTTTTAATTCAAGCCCGATATCCAAATGATAACTAATCATCAAATGTATCCTTAGAAAAGATTTCCGAGGAAGCTAAATTTAGTTTATTACTATTTTTCTATTATATAGAATGATTTTGTTCTTTAAAAACTTAATGCGAGAATTTATTTTTTAAGAAACTCTTTAAAACTTAAATTTTTATTTAATTTATAGTTAGGATTTGAAATCTAATTAAAACTAAATAAAGAAATTACATATATTAAATTTTCCAGACCAATACTAATCTTATTAAATACTCGTTACTTTCTTTCAAACTGAATATACCAACATATTATTGTGTATGTAGTGTAAAGTACAAACCTGTTGTGACCCTTAAAATCAAATCTAAGATTATTTCAATATAACTCACAATTAATATGTTTAACGTTTATTTTAAAGTCAAGCATATTGAGAACTTTTAAAATGATAAATCTAGTTATATTACATTCAAAATATAAATGTGTAATATTTTCCATTTTATTTTTGCAGAAATAACAATTTTTATCACTAAATATATAAAGTTCTATAGTATTCGATTTCTCATGTAAGATTAACCACATATGCACTTTTGCTTTAGATGGAACATTGATTTTCCAAAGGTACTTAAATATGTTCAATTTTGCTCTTAAAAAATTTATAAAATTATAGAATGAATGAGATGTATAATTCTTAGTCTTATCCTAACACCATATTTTAATGTTTTTATTTGTTATCAATGTTATATAGTTTTAGTTTAGCACACAATATGCAAATTGTGATAAAGCATTTTCCACCAGCATACGATTAAAACTAAATTCTTATGAAAAATTTAAATTTGGCGAAATTAGTACATTTTTGAAATTACATATTTCATATAAGTCTCGAATTCCACTTTAAGTGGAATAATTGATAACCAACAATCATGCCGAAACGAAATGTTATTACCAGAATGCACTATATGGTTAATTTATAACATCAAATTTTATTATTATCGATTTTCAGAAGTGAGATACGTTATTTATATTATTAATAGTGGTGTGGTTTAGATTAAATGTACTCTCGTACCATTGATTCGAATTAAATCTTTCCATAAAAAATTTCATTATTATCATTAAATTTCTATAATCATTTTTCTAATAAAGATATGTTTAGGTTAAGTAAGTGTGTAACTCCCAACCCCCCTCCTCACTTTAAGCCTTACAAACCATCTCATTTAACCAAACACTTAGAGCTACTACTTGGATTATTTCCACTCCATGAAAAAACTCCTCTAATTTTACCAATTACCCGTTTTGGAAAAAGATAAAGCGACATCCAATGTATAGATGTTGTAGATAAAACGAATTAATGAGAATTATCCTACATGCCCTTGATAAATATTTACCATTCCATTTGGATAATCTTTTATTAATTTTATCTATTACAGTTATCCAATCATCATGTTTAAGTTTATGTGGTCTTTTTAACAACCCTAAATATTATATGGAAAATTTCATGGTTTTACAACTCAATGCGTGTGCTATTTGGTTTTCTATGTTATCAATGTCATTTAACATTACTAAGCTTTTGTCAAAATTAAACCGGATAGTAATTCAAAACTATATAAAATGAATTTAAGTGCAATAATATGTTCAGGCAAATGGAACATAAAAATCATAGTATCATCCGTAAATTAGAAAATTGAAAGACCATTACTTATGATCCCATTTCCTATATTATCTAATATTCTATTACTAATGGTCAATTTGATAATCTTAGCAAACACATCGGCTGCTAAGTCGAACAATAAAGGTGATAATAGACCCCCTGTCTAAGTCCATGTTTCGACTGTATTTTATTACCTATTATACTATTAATCATAATACTTGAATTAACGGTTTTAAGTGAAGACATTATCCATCCCACCCACCTGTCACTAAAACCCTTAGCCACTAATAAATCCTTATGGAATACTCAATCAATTGAGTTAATAGTTTTAGCAAAGTCTATTTTTAAAAGCGTATAAGTGATGTTATTTTTACGGCGGTAATTAATGAATTAGAAACGATCCGACTTTTTGACCCTAGAATGTCGACACTAAATACAACCACAATATTCGTGTGTCGAGCACCCAAGTGTCGGAAACACAGAAAATTAGAGTAAAAAATAGAAACAAGAAAAGAAGAACACAACATCAGAATCTCATAATGGAACGATAATATATAATATTAAAGGAATTAGGGCTGTCAACGGATGCAAACAGATGCGGATATGGCTGTATCCGCATCCGCATCCGAAAATTTAAATCCGCATCCGATATCCGCGGATATCAGAGAATTAACATCCGTATCCGCGGATATTTTTGGGATATCCGAAAATATCCGCATCCAAAAATAAAAGGCAGATATTTCCAGATATTCAAAAATATCTGAAATATCCGCATCCGAAATTGAATATCCGCATCCGAAATAAACATGTTCGTACGATATTACAACAATTCAAATAAACAAAAACAAACTAAAACGATAGATAATATTTGTTTTCAGTTCTCATATGTTTTCATCTTAGCCATCTCATATAAAGTAACTAATAATCCAAACAAAATACAAAGTATAGCACACTAGAAAATCAAATATCAGTTAATAAACCAAATAACATACATATTCCTCTAACATAAATTTAGATTGATATTGTTACTTGCTTAGTTAGGGTTTTATTTTCTTTCTTGAGCAATTTGGGCTTGGGTCAATTCATTTCTAAATATATTTTAACTATAACTTAGGGTCATCTTAAAATAATAAATCGATAATAATAACAATTTTATTATAATTAATTTCGGATCGGACGGATGTTTTTCGGATACGGATATGCCCATATCCGCATCCACATCCGATTTTCTTTTCGGATATCGGATATCCGCATCCGCTTTTTGGATATTGGATAATATCCATTTTTTCTGATACGGATCCGGACGGATTTCGGATTTTTCGGGTATCCATTGACAGGCCTAAAAGGAATAGCACAAAAGGTTACTCTGAATACAGAAATATCAAAGTACTAAAACCTAAGTACTATCATCGGTCTGGATAGTTATAACTGTCTATCCTCAAAATGCTGATACATACGGTATTGAAATACAACGAAAATAAGAATAATACGGAATATAATCATCCAGCTCTTCTACATAAGCTCCAAAATGTCTGTAGCTAAATCTGTAAACACTCATGGGTTTGACCCGAGCATTATAAGAAAATAACACTCGGATGAGTCTGGTAAACCAGCGTGAGAAACTAAAGAAATAAGAGTGATAAGAAACTGTAACTATTAAGACCGTACAGATTCCCGTAATGGTGTTCCCCTCGGAGAAACCAACTATTCATTAAGTTTAACATATAGTGATATGATAGATAATATCTAGAGCATAGCACATAAATCATATCAAATAACTGTTGTGTGAATGCCATAACAATATAGGTATACAACCAACACCGCTCAGGCGGCGCGTTCACATAGTGGATTTTCCGTGGAGATCTCCTCGGATCTATCCAAATCCAAACTCTTGCACAAGGATCAGAGATATCCTTCCGAGCAACGTACATCTCTAGGGAATGTACTATAGGAAATGCATAACTGGCCCACGCTTAGACAATCATGGCTTCGAATGCATCGCTCTCACATGCATGTCCGTAAATAATACTAGATGGAGTCGCCTACACCCTTGGGATTGCTAAAATGCTATGTTTTATTTGGCTATGCATCCTATCTCTGGTTTTAGTTAATTCCTATATCGAGGCTATGTTGGGTATCTCTCACTCGAGTCTTCATCGCTCGATCAGAACACGAATTTCGAAATGGATTCTCCCATCTCAAACAGATCATGAATCTCTACATGGATTCGAGCATCTCGAACCTCCACATAGGTTCCCCGCATAAGTCTTTCATGAATGCTAACGTTGTCCTCTCTCTTGGAATGCTCCTCAAGATAGAAGTCTCACACGATAGCATCGTTTGAAATGTCAACGCTGACCTCTCCTTTATGTTTAACCTTAGGATTGATAGTTCAGCTCTATAATATTTCACTTCACAACCTCTTTCAAAACATAGAACTCCCCTACTTTTGAAGTGGTATTAAATAAGTAAAACACTTACCGATCTCGGTCTCGTCAAAACTAATTCGATGACTTTGCAGCTAACTCAATTCCAGTTCTTTCAAAAGTAAGTGGAACTAGAGATGTTTCGTACCAATGCTCCTCCCCAAAGGTTCTCATTGATATGAAATCATGAAACCTTTCGATAACTTCTTAAGTCGTATTTGGTCAAGTTCGATAATCGACTAATCGATTATCTAGTCAAAAACAATTTCTTATGCAAATCACGATTCGTATGCTTAACTCGTTTCCGACATTCCAACTTAACTATTCCTCATTCAAGAGTGAAGCCAGGTAAGTTAAAGCACTGATTGCATCAAAGCCTTGCTTGGACACTTCATTCTTGAATCTTATAAATAGATAAGTCTACCTCTTTGGCTTTTAGTGTTAAGTATAGTATTAATAATTTCCATAAACAAAAGGAAATCAACACGATTAACACATTTCCGACATTTTTCGACTTACTATTCCTCGGTCAAGAGGGAAGCCCGGTAGGTCAGAGCTCTATTGCTCGGTCCCTACTCGACATCTATCTTAACTCTCACAAATAGATAAACCATACTTCATTGACTTTTAGTGTTAAGCATAGTTAATTACTTTTTAAACAAGTAATCAAATAATTTACCATTTAGACATTAAGCAATTCTTGCCCCTTTTCGTAAACATTAGTATGTACTTTTAAAATACTTGAAAATATTTATAATAAGTTTTAAAACATTTATCCAAAATATTACTTGAAAATAACAACTTTACAATTTTTCTTATAACTTGAAAATGACATATTTTCTATATATTTTAACAAAATATCTCTATCTTAAAAATTCACAACTAATTCTTAAAAACTCATAAATATCTCAAATCACTCTTGAAATACTCTAATATGAGTTAGTAAACACTTGTAAAAAGAATTAAACAAAATACTTAAATTTAAATATCTTTTCAAAACTTTTAAAGTCCAAAATCAAGGCTAAACGGGGTAGTTTTGTGCAAGTGAAATGTTAGCTACTATTCGAGATATTACTTAACTTTTTACTATCCAAGCCTTTATAGCAACATATGTATAAAACATTATAAATATGGCGAGAAACCCTAAAGACCTCTCTACAAAGTTTCATAACGTTCGTCAAAAAACAAGGCAATTCACAATTGCATCTATAATAACTATCGCTAACCAAAATCCATTCATAACCTATCTGCTTTGTTTAAGGTCTTGTCATAAGTCATACAAGTCCATTCAAGTTCATTCTAATTTCATATACATGGACCACATGTGTCACTTACTTTCAAAGCAAGAATTCAAACCAATGTTTTAACATATGTCAACAACAATTCAAACAATATAAACACAATCAAACACAACATATATATGTTATATTTTCCATCCAAAGTGAGGTGTTAACTCACCTTTAACCTCTTAAACAACCAAGATCCAAGCACCAAAGTCCAAACCCAAGCTAGCAACCTCCTTTCCTTCCATTATTCTCCTTGTTTTCACTTTTCTCTAGCCCAAAACTCCCCAAAAAGCTCACGACCTGTATATGGTAGGGTGCATTGCTTTGCTTCTTTAACTTTTAGCATGGTGGAAGGTGTTCTAACATTGTACTAAACCTTGTGACAAAGTTTGAAGTGATTTGGAGTTGATTTGCAACTATTTTATTTTAGAACATAAGAGAGAAAGCAGACGAAGAAGCCATTGATTTTCAACTCTAAGATTTGTAAATTTTTGTGAATGATAACTAAGAGTATGCCCCTTCTTATATAGGCTTAGGAATGATGTTGCCTAAGCTCTCACTCTCCACCCACCAGGCCATGGAAGCTTCACCCACCATCACTTCTCTTTTATGTTAATTATCATTTTACCTCTCTCTTGATAATATCTCTTATTCTTTAGAAGATTCTAGAACATTCCAAGCTTTATGAAGAGGAGAGTATGTTAGTTAGTTGTTAATATGTTCATTTGATCATTAATCAAGTGCATAAGAGTTCGAACAACTTATATCGATCGAAATACTGTTTACTGATAAACCGATTTTCTGTCGCATTATCGATTTTTCTTCGAAAAATATATTTTTATAAATAAATTTCAAAAACAAGTTTCTTATCATTATTTATCAATTAAATGATGTTAAATAAGGTTATAAAATCAAATTTATAGTACTTAATTGTATTTCAAAATGTTTCGATATTCGAAGACGAAGTGTTCGAATTTTCGGGTCACTACATTCTCCCTCACTTAGAACATTTTATCCTCGAAATTCAAACATGAATGGTAATCAAAGGAGATAAATGAAACAAGATATATATATATATAGTACTACTGAAACTATATACAAATTAAACTGCAAACTGAAATGCATACTACGCGACTCCATCTCAATTGAAGAGTACACTATAAAGATATATATGATACTAAGACAAGAAGGAAAACCTTGTCTATAAGCGACTCTGGATAGAACTCCTTCAAACCGTCCTCCGTCTCCTTTGTAACACCTCAAGCATCCTTGCTTCTCGGTACTTCTAACCTTAACAAAGGAATAAGCTCACTAATACTCAAATAGTATACACAATTACTAGCAACCAATGCTCATGGTTCACTCAGATTCAAAACTCTCCCATCGTCCAAGGATGATAAACAAGGTACAAAGCATACCTTACGCTCTACAGCCTTAGGTTATTACTTAGATGACTATTCATGCTACCTCATAATAAATCAAAGAGTCATTCCCCAAACTCTCCATAAGCCAATCAAACATAGTATACAAATGCACTAAAGTCCGAACGATGCACATGAACCATCCGTACGTAGTATTCGATCTGATCACTTACTCAATTACATAAATTTCACTTCTAAACTAGTACACATCGGTTGACCTCTTTAATGTAGACTCCAATTTGGTACCTTGATTAGGAACCTCCGTTCTTCTTGCATAGCCTGATGTGCACGTAAATGTGCATATTTTTACCACCATATTTAATCTATTTAAATTAAATAAATGATCATATCGGGTATTTTAACTTGTTTAAACCAAAATTCATATTATTTTTAAATCGTCACATATTCATCTTCATCCAAGGGTAAAATGGTCATTTTTGTGCATATATTAATTTGAGAAAATTTAATTAAAATTTTCTATATTATTTTATAGGAATTCGGCTTCATATACAAGTGGTTTCATGAAGATATATGCATGCACAAAGAAGACACAAAGGAATGGAGATGGAAATAATTCAAAGGCATGATAATGGAGGACCCCACTTACCTACCTACCTTAATGTACACTTAGGAGCTAATGCACATGCTAAAAGGCCATCAAATCTTCTTGCACACTTAATGGATGATTAGGGGATGCTAATGATTACTTGACCACCACACCACCTCAAGGGTAATTTGGGCATTCCCCAAAAATATGAATTAGGGTTTCATACATGTATAAAGACCCCTTATGTTTCATGTAACCTTCTCCCTTCTTAGTCTCTCTTTAGTTTAGTTTAGGCTCAAAAATAAACAAGCTCTTATCTTTCTCTTTTCATGGCTACTAAGCCATTTTTATTTCATGTACTTTTTCTTTTTTTATGCAATGTAATTATTGTTTCCTTTTAATTACATGTTCATTTCCTTTCATGCTAGTAGTGTAGATTTTCTTTTATGCAATTAGTATAGTTTTCTTTCATTGTGTTTTCTTTTTACTTTCATGTTGCTAGCTACATTTGTTAATCAAATGACAAATAAGAGAGGCTAAACCCCTTCAATTTAGGGGTAACGAAGCTTTCTAATTATGTAGCTTCAACCATTTGTTAATTCATGCTCTCTTTTTGTGCTTAATGATGATCAATGAAGTGTTTTATTTGTTGTTCTTGCTTTGAATTTGATAGCCTATATTGTTGACACCAACTAGGTTATGCTTAAACAATCACTAACACAAATGCCTCTTCATCAAAATATGATTATGGCATAAGAAAGTGATTTGAAATTAAAATTTGATGGTCTATATTTCTAATCAATAGTTAATAGGTCATACTTAAAGTAGATTTCATTTTCATTGTCAAGTTTCATGAAAGTTAGTAAGTGGTTTAAGGGGTGTGTCAAAGTTTGATGGTTTATGTTGGCTAACTAATAGCACAAATATGCCTTACTTATGATAAGCACATCAATTAAAGCACTAATGACCATAAAAGAGAGATCATGATTTCATACGTGTTGAACTACGTGTCTAGAGAGTGGATTTATTCTCTAAATTGTCATTTAACTCTTATATTTGCATCTCTTTTCTTTTAGTTAGTTAGCTAATTTTCTGATTCTCTGGCTTAACTTTCACTCGACTTTAGTTTAATTTGATTGAATAGAATTTTAAAATCATCATTCCTTGCGAATCGACCCGTACTCGCCACGTACTTCAATAGTACGTCGTGCGCTTGCGGTTATATTTTTAATTTAAATTCGTTCGACGGTTTTCTAAACCGATGGAATTTCCATCGACGAACAAGTTTTTGGCGCATTTGCCGGGGAATTGCTTTGATTTTAGTTTTCTATTCTTCGAATTATTTTGCTTGATTTTATTATGTGTTTGTTTGTGTGTTAACTTGCATTAAAAAAAATTTGTGTGCGTGTTTGTTGTTTTATTTTTGTTTTCAATTTTGTCCGTGTGCATGTTCTAGTTTTTCATTTGCATTGCATATTCTATTTTTAAGAAAAAAGAGGCATAAACAATTTCAAAAAAAAAATAGTCTATTGATTTTACATTTTTACAATTGCATTTACATTTTTTCTTTCTTTTGTTTACATCTAAAAGAAAGAAAAAAATTTCGAACTGTGCATTTGTGCACCCACTGCCTTTCATCCCTGAATTACTGGCTACCTCATTTCCAACCACACTGCTTTGACCATCAAACATTGCCTCTGACTTTCTCTTCTACCAGCAACTTCCACTGTCCAAACCAAAAACTACACACCCACTTCCCTTTTCACTTGCATTCCTTCAACCTACCATCATCTGCTTATTTGCTTCCATCACAACTGTTCACTGACTTCACTCCATTGCAACTACTGCCGTGCATATCACACAACAACTACCTGCACTATTGCCGATCACCGTGAACATTCACAAAAACCCATTTACAACCCACTTACTTTGCTGTTTACAACCAGTCTCATTCCACAACCAACCAATCTCGACCAGAAACACTCCACAAAACTTCATCATTCACATAACTCTACTGTCTGTCGACCACCAGAAACTCCACATTTACTTAATTCATCTTTCACATAACTTCATTTCACCTTCATCAACCAGCAGTTTCCACTTCAAACAGTCGGCATACGGTTCAACCACCATTGCTGCCACTTACAAAAGCAACAACCATTGTTCCACTGTTTCTTTGCCACCATACAAACATCAATCACACCTCTTCAATCCACAAAACTGCCACACACCCTTGCTTGCTCCACAACATCACATTTGCATCAGCTAATAACAGACTTCGCCATCAACATCACAAACAGTCACTGATTCATACCAGTCCACCATAGTTCATTTCATACAAACCCGAAGCATACTCCTCTCCACCAAACTTCCACTCTTCCTTTAACCACAGTTCTTCCCAAACCAAAGCACAGTGCCTCTACCATCAAACCAAAGCACAAACGATATCACCACTGCCATATTTCACTTCCTCAGCACATATACCACTGCTCGAAATTACCAATATCGATAGTGCATGCCACTTCCCACCTGAAATCGTCAACCACCAAACAACCATTTCACTACTGTTGGACATACACCATCAACCTTTGCACAAGCAACACAACAAATCTCCATCATTCCCCTGCAATCCTCCTCACACTCTAATACTTCCCGTATTGTCACCACGGTTGCCATAACTTACCCTCTACACATCACATTACCATCCAACTACCTCAAAACAACACATCCACCATCACTCTTTCACTCAATCAGTACCTGCTGCCCCCTTCGAACATTTCACTACCGAAACTACAGCTACATACAAGCAAAACTCATTCTCCTAACAGCCACCGACTACCACACTCACGCCCCTCCTCTACAGTACCAGCTGCAACCACATCTCAGCAACCTAGTTAACCACTCGCAAACCCAAGAGTCAAACCCCAATCGACTTCATCCAAAACTCGAACAAACTTTGATGCCGACAACACGTCACACGCAATGCCCAAAACCACCTTCCCTCTACAGTTCACTTCGACTGCCACACTCACTGTCAGCAAACCCAAATCATCGAACTCGAAATCCATCGCCTTGAATCCGCCGCTTCCCACACTTCAATCGCCATCACTTCCAACCCACAAACCTAAGCTACTCCACCAGAACAACCAGAACAGTCGACTTCCTCTACTTCGAATCCCCGAGCCAATCGACATCTCCTTCTCCTCAATTGCAACCCACGACCCCGCCAGCTTCACAAACCAATCCGCGACACCCAAATCCACCAATCACCTTGAATTGAAAATCGTGAGCACGGGGCACGAACAAACATCAACTAAAGCCGCAACTTGCGTTCGATTTGATTTCAATTTGTTTTTGTTTGAGGCTGATTTGAGAAGCACTGGTATATGTTTAGATTTTGATTGTGTGAGTGCGTTGAATGTTTTATTTCACTGTTTTGATCGAGAAAGACGATATTCTTTTTTTTTAAGTGGGCTGTGGGTTCTATTGATTTAAAAAAAAAGTTGGACTGGGTTGACTCATGTAGGTTGGTTTTATTAGTAATATGGGGAGTTGATTTGTGTTCTATGGTGTTAAGATTTTCTTTTCTTTTCTCATTTTTTTTCTTTTTCCTTTAGTGTTTTATTTAAATCCTTTGTTTTGTTTTGAGTAGAATCTTTTGTTTTAATATTTTTCTTTTTTTAGAGTGTTAAGTATTTTGTTTTGTTTCCTAAAAAAAAGAAGAGTTTGCTTATTTGTTTGGTGTAATTTTTTTTAGTTTTGTTTTGTTTAATCCTTTTATATTTATATATATATATATATATATATTTTAAGTAAAACCTCACTTTAAAATTTTGTTTCCTTTTCAAAAAAAACTTGTATATATCTTGTTTTGTTTTAGGTTGCCAAAGCAGAATTGCAGAAGGAGCAGAAGTACTTGCTAAAATAAATTGCTTGCTTTGCTGAGCTTGCCAAAAAAACTATAACTGCTTGCTTGTTTATAATTTTCTTCTCATTTGCCTTGCATTGTATATATCTCTTGTTTTTATTTTAGTTGCATTGTTGATTGCTTGCATTTATATATTTTAAAAAAATCAAAAAAAAACCATTCGTAGTTGCATTGTTAATACACGTTTAATTTCTGCTTTGCATTTCATCCTAGATTTTGATTAAAAATAATGATTAGACATCGATAGCTTTTAATTGTATATTGACAAGTTATCTTCTTTAAACAATTTAATTTCTCGGTGTATAGGCTACGGCAAAGCAATAATCAGTTATAAATATTACGAAGATTCGTAAATATTATACTGAATTGTTTCTCTGAAGGTACTTAAACCTTCGGCTGCATTGCTACGGTGATTCGTGGTGCATCGATAAATCCTGCCCGTTACTTGGCTGAGAACTATTTTGTTGATTTAAGACAATTTGTAATTATACAATTTTGGGTTAACTTAGGATAAATCATTTGTAATTAGCCCTTGCATTCATTTAGTTGCATTAGTTCATGCATATTTAAAAAAAAATCAAAACCAAAAACTAAAAAAAATCGTAAATATTCATTTTCCTTTGAAATTTTTAAATCCTTTTTTTTGAAATTTCAAAAATAAAAAAAATAAAAAAAATTAGAAAAAACCAAAATTCAAAAAAAATTTATAAAACCTTTACAAAAACAAAGAAAAAAATTTGAAAAACCAAAAATAAATTTTCCATTTTAAAAAAAATAAATTTTATTTGTAAATATTTTTCCTTTATAAAAAAAACAAAACATTCTTGAAAATGTCCGAGTTTCTCCACTTACGTGAATTTTACAATAGTTGTGAAAATCAATATAATCCATATGATTTCACTCCAAATTCGTATGGATATTTTAACGACAACTATTCTTTAAACAATTCGAATTTTGAACAACAAAGTTTTCAAAGCGATGACCAACCCTCGAATCTCGAAAATAGCATTTCATCTCTACTTGAAATCTCTACACAACAAAATTAAATGATCAATGATTTGTGTAATTCTTATTTGTGTAACAACTCGAGTCAAGGATTTCAAAATTTGAATTCAATTCAAAATTCAAACGATTTCGATTATAACCCATGCAAATTCAATTTCGAACTCCAAATTGAATTTCAAACTCAAAATGAAAATGGAAACAACTTTTCAAACAAATTTGGCAATGGGAATAATCTTTTTGAGATCATGGGAAACCTTAAGATCATGGTATTCATTGATACTCACTTAAGTAAACCACGCCGTGTGTCTACCCCGCTTTT
Source organism: Allium fistulosum (assembly GCA_030737815.1). Lineage (NCBI taxonomy): Eukaryota > Viridiplantae > Streptophyta > Magnoliopsida > Asparagales > Amaryllidaceae > Allium > Allium fistulosum. Next base: position 715,752,167 of record CM060906.1, on the reverse strand, counting down.
ATTTAGTCGTCGCACACGGATGCTTAACGTTGAAACTCCCACTGATGGTTTGGCGCTGGGATTCGAACCTGCCCGGACGCAGTCCTTTGGTTCCCATCTCCCAGCTCCCAAACCAACCGAGCTACGAACGGCGGGTAATGGGAATAATCTTAACCACGTTATAATTGAAAACTTTTGTCCTCAACAATTTCAAAGTGAAAATCCTTATGCTAATAACTATAGATTGGATTTTGTTCAGCAAATGGACGAAATTTACGATGAACATATGGATTTGTTGTTCGAAACATATATGAAACAAGGTGATAAACAAAATCAAATCCCAACGTGTGACGAGTCAAGTGATAATCCACCTTTTACCCAAATCAACGATTTTCAAACAACTTTTGAAAATGAAAATGATGATGATGATCTTAATGGAGTTGTTGAAAAAACGGTAATTGAGTTGGATTTCAATTCTTTTGAGGGTGTGGAACCAAATTTAAAATTCGATCTTCCTTTTCTCGATTTCGAAAATTTGAATACAACAACTTTAGATTTTGAACTTGAGATACACAATGAAGTTGTTGATAATCCAAATAAGGAAGACGAATTTAATGAACACGATTTCTTTGGACTATTCGAAAACGAGTTGTCAAATTCTGAAGGGGAAGATTTACATCACCATTTTGATTTTGAAATTGATAATTTTGAAGAAGTTTTCGATGATAAGTTTGAACTTCAACTTGGTGAAAATAAACTTGAGTTTTAATCAATTGTTTTATCAACCCCGAAAATCATCGAAAATAAAACAACTCGTACGATTTTTAGTAAAACAACATTCGTTTTTCCAAATCAACATTCAACTTTGAAATATTTTACGGTTTGGTATTCCGAGCTTAAGCCGTGTCTCGCATACTTAACAAGACAAATGAATCGGTCATTGGAAGACCATATCATTTACTTTTTGACGATATACTTTCTAATCTCGTGTAAATACCGTTAATTTTCATTTAAATAAAGGTCATGTTTTCATTTTTATTTTTCTCCTTCCACTTGGGTTGATTGTGAGGACATAGTCAAAATCAAGTATGGGGGGAGACTCATCATCATTTTTAATTTTTCATGGTTTATTTTTTTCTATTTTCTTTCCAAAATTTAAAAAATAATATCGAAAACAAAAAAACAATTTTTTTTTTAAAATCATTTTGATTTATTTTTAAAGAAACACTATAGGATAAATATATGGTTTTGGTTTGATAAATTGAAATTTTTGAAAATTTATTTGTCTTAACAAAAATAAAAATGAAGTTTGATTACAAATAACAATGGTTTAACTAGTACATAGGAAGATTCATACGTGTTAATTATGAAATACATCCCAATTGAAAATCTTTGTTTTAAATAGTGGTTGATTTAAAGTAAAGATATAACATTTTTTTTATCTTCTAAGTTAAATAGTGCTAAGATAATTTTGCAAAACTCTCTCTTTCAAAAAAAAACACAAAAATATTCCTTGTATATATGTATATATTTTTAAAAAAACACCTAGAGTCATGTGTTCACACTCATGTGTTCACTCGCCATGCTCTGTACTCTTTTCACGTAAGCCCGAAAGGCAGTGCACGATCGGTATATCTGGCCTCAGTTTACCTGAGTTAGGTGTATGTATATAAAATTTATTTGACTAATAACGCCTACAGTCAATAAGTGTTCACACTCGTGTGTTCACTCGCCACACTTTGTATTCCCCTCACATCAGTTCGCAAGGCAGTGCATGGGTAATATATCTGGCCTCAGTTTACCTGAGTTAGGCATATGTAAATAACAATAAAATTTTCAAACAAGAGAGAGTAAGCAAATGAAATCCAAGCACCATTTAAACTTATTTGATTTGATTTGTTATTGAAAAGAAATGAAAATACCACTTTGATTAACTTTGATTATCAACTAATGATCCATTTCAAATTACACTGTGTTATCAACCAAAACAACGAGTTAAACTATTGTCTATTTGTTATGATAACTTGATTTTTGTTGGAAATTTTGACGAGTAAATGACCTAAATTTTCAAGATAATAACCAAACCTATATTTAACTTATTTGTGTTAATTTAAAAGTAAATCTTTCATTCGTAAATATTTTCAAAAACTTGCATTCATCTCTTTGTAAATAAATCTTGCATTTTGTAAATATTTTCATTCCGCATTTGGATTTTGTGGGTAGTATCCGCTGAAAACCCTCACGAGACAACACTCGCCCTACTAGGGACACCTAGAGGTTTAACGGCTTGTTGCATACGCTCAATGCAATCGTGCTCCCTACGAAAATGGATTTATCTTTGTTTTTTTTATTCGAGGACGAATAAAAAGATAAGCGTGGGGATATTTGATGTGCACGTAAATGTGCATATTTTTACCATCATATTTAATCTATTTAAATTAAATAAATGATCATATTAGGTATTTTAACTTGTTTAAACCAAAATTCATATTATTTTTAAATCATCACATATTCATCTTCATCTAAGGGTAAAATGGTCATTTTGTGCATATATTAATTTGAGAAAATTTAATTAGAAATTTCTATATTATTTTATAGGAATTTGGCTTCATATACAAGTGGTTTCATAAAGGTATATGCATGCACAAAGAAGATACAAAGGAATGGAGATGTAAATAATTCAAAGGCATGATAATGGAGGACCCCACTTACCTACCTACCTTAATGTACACTTAGGAGCTAATGCACATGCTAAAAGGCCATCAAATCTTCATGCACACTTAATGGATGATTAGGGAATGCTAATGATTACTTGACTACCACACTACCTCAAGGGCAATTTGGGCATTCTCCAAAAATACGAATTAGGGTTTCATACATGTATAAAGACCCTTTATGTTTCATGTAACCTTCTCCCTTCTTAGTCTCTCTTTAGTTTAGTTTAGGCTTAAAAATAAACAAGCTTTTATCTTTCTCTTTTCATGGCTACTTAGCCATTTTTATTTCATGTACTTTTCCTTTTTTTATGCAATGTAATTATTGTTTCCTTTTAATTACATGTTCATTTCCTTTCATGTTAGTAGTGTAGATTTTCTTTTATGCAATTAGAATAGTTTTCTTTCATTTAGCTTTCATTTTGCTTTCTTTTTGCTTTCATGTTGCTAGCTACATTTGTTAATCAAATGACAAATATGAGAGGCTAAACCCCTTCAATTTAGGGGTAATGAAGCTCTCTAATTATGTAGCTTCAACTATTTGTTAATTCATGCTCTCTTTTTGTGCTTAATGATGATCAATGAAGTGTTTTATTTGTTGTTCTTGCTTTGAATTTGATAGCCTATATTGTTGACACCAAATAGGCTATGATTAAACAATCAACACAAATGCCTCTTCATCAAAATATGATTATGACATAAGAAAGTGATTTGAAATTAAAATTTGATGGTCTATATTTCTAATCAATAGTTAATAGGTCATACTTAAAGTAGATTTCATTTTCATTTTCATTGTCAAGTTTCATGAAAGTTGGTAAGTGGTTTAAGGGGTGTGTCAAAGTTTGATGGCTTATGTTGACTAACTAATAGCACAAATATGCCATACTTATGATAGACACATCAATTAAAGCACTAATGACATAAAAGAGAGATCATGATTTCATACGTGTTGAACTACGTGATCTAGAGAGTGGATTTATTCTCTAAATTGTCATTTAACTCTTATATTTGCATCTCTTTTCTTTTAGTTAGTTAGCTAATTTTCTAATTCTCTAGCTTAACTTTCACTCGACTTTGGTTTAATTTGATTAAATAGAATTTTAAAATCATCAATTCCTTGCGGATCGACCCGTACTTCAATAGTACGATGTGCGCTTGCGGTTATATTTTTAATTTAAATTCATTCGACGGTTTTCTAAACCGATAGAATTTCCATCGACGAACATGGCCATATACCATGATAGAAAACATCAAGACCGTGTCAAGTGTTCGCCATCAAGAATCTAGTAAAAAATCCTTGTTTTGATCGGTGTAAACTATCTCAAAAACATGTACTTGAATACTGGATCAAGAGAAGTCATGCGAGTAAAACGATCTATGTACAACTTACGTATTTATCCTATTAGTTTCTTAATTGTACCAACTCCTTCTTAATCACATTCATTTACACAATTAGTATTTCGTTCACTACTAAAACCATTTATGAATTATTTTAAAAAACATAAATTCAAGTTTATCCACATTTTATAACTTAATTTCATACTCGTATAATACTACATTACATCCTAAGAGCATATATTAAACATCACCTTGTTTTACTTAACAAGTACGTTTTTCAAATTTAAACTTGTCTTAACTTACTACCTTTTCAAATTCAAGTGTTTATATAAACTTAACTTTATAGTGTCTAAAACACTTGACTACAAGTTCTATAACAATCCGGAAGTTCCCGACTATCCAAAATCGTCGATCCCATTTCATTTTAACAAATGATACTAACCAATATATCATATCCTGATGAACGTCCCATACTTTCCTAATGCACAGGCTACATGTTTTCATGAAATAACTTAATAAGAGAACTTTAAAACTAAACACCTGTCATCATTTCAAATCATTTTTGAAATGATATATACATATGACTTTTGTATATCAAATCATACTTTGGGATCAAATCAAAATCATTTTACCAAAACAACTCGGTTGCATCCCACACTTAAAAACCCAAAAATGAATGTCGACGATGCTGTAGTCATCGCCGAAATTATTTTCAAACGACAAAAGTGAGTTCAGTACACCCAAGCAATACTCTTGGTACTCAACCAAAATCATTCCAAAACGATATCAAATACTTCGTATAATAATACTAAGTATCGTGATCTCAATTTCCTAAACCAAATTTCTAAATATTTACTTTCAAATAATACTATTATTATTATCACCAAAATCTTGAAAAACATTTTCAAAAATATCGGGATTTAAGTTCTCATATTCTCTATTTAAATTCTTTTTCGTTTATAAACCACATTTTTATAAACCATACTTATATAAAATTACATTCTTGTATAAAAAAATTTCCATAGATATTTATTTCCAAAATATTATACCTTTCCTTTGGATTATAATAAACATCTTTTACTAAATTTTGACTTTTAACCCAACATTATCACTGAACGCCTTATATTCAAACCATGAAACTTAATTCACAAGGTGTTTGTTTTAATGTACACGTGATTACAATCTACCCACCCCATGATATAGAAAGGTAAAGATGCTCATAAATTGGTTGAGCACAAATAATAAAAAACAATACTCAATGTTCCTAACATGTCGAGCGTGACTAAACAATCAAGGTTACAGGATATTAAACTATGAGAAGCACTAATATCAAACCAAACACGAATAGGTAAACCATAACAGATAGTATAACCTCAAGAATCTGCTTTCCCTTCGCAGCTGCAGAAATGGAAAACACCCTAAGCTGCTCCCCACTCTTAAGCATAAGACAATCTCTAATAAAATGGTCAGGCTGATGGCAGCCGTAACAACTTTTTGGTGCAAACTATGCCTCGGGCTTTAGAAACTTTTCGATCGGTGCTTTCACTATCCATGTTCTGGCTACCCACCCTTCTTTCCATGACTTACAACTCAAAGCAAAGTGTCCTTTCTGCCTACACTTATGGGAAACCACACTAGAAATATCTCTCGGTGGCTGAAACTTTCGCCTGTTGTCCCCAACCGGTGTAGAAATAGACGACTTCAGAGTTAAACTCTCAAACCTCAAAGCCATGTTCACCAAACCCACAAAAGATCCCAAGACGTAATTAGTCATATCCCGCTAGAACTCAGGGTACATACTCGCAATGAATATGTCATTCTTCTTTAGTGGCGTATCAACTAATCCTAACCCGAACCGAGACAATGCAATGAACCGATTCTCATACTCCACCGCAGTCATGGCCCCTTGCTTTAGGTCTAAAAAGCTCCTAGATAACAAAGTCTTTTTGGCTTTCGGAACAAACTTCATCTCAAACTCATCCTTAAATAGGGCCTAAGAGAAGTCGTTCTCTTAGACATCTACAGTGATAGAACTCCACCAATCCATGGCTACATCCGTCAAATGTCACGATACAAACCTACGCTTTATTGCATGATCTAGCTCCATATCTCCAAATATTCGATCACACAATGTGACGACCCACCCTTTCGACCCTCAAAAATCGACATAAATACCCTCATTGTATAACATGCCGAACGATTGAGTGTCGGAAAGAAAGATTATTGAGGGGAAAGAAAGTAGGTAGAAGAAATAAGAAACTAAAACAAAACAGAATCTCACAGCGGACTGAATAACATATAATATAAATAGTTCCTTACACAAATCAAAACTGTAATATACATATCTCACATCAGAGTACACAGACCAATAATTACCAGCCTGGACAGTTATAACAACCTACCCTCTCAATTGCTGGTAATTTCAACCAAACACTACAGCGGAATAAACAAGTACGAGAATACGTCTTGATCTCCAGCTCATCTCCTGACCGATCCCGATCTCTTCGAAACAACGTTCGATATTTTCCGGTAAACTCAACCCATGTTCTTTAGGAAATAAACAGACGAAATAAGATCGGAGATCACCTCCTAACCGTTAGTGGACGGATTTCCTTATAAACGTCCTAAAAGAACGAAACGAGTTTACACATACAATATAGCACCTCAAACGGCAAATGTACCATATAATTCCCGTATTCCTCCTAGATATTCCCAAAGTTATATTTTGGGTCCAGATTTGTAGTCGGTTATTTAACTATCAAATAAACAATCACTCAATTAAATATTCCATTTTCCACTGAAACCCCAAATCTCTTTTTAATTTAATTTTAATAAATTAAATCTCTTTATCCAAAATATGTATACTTATCTTATCGAATTCAATAAATTCAAAAACTCTTTTTGAAAATAATGTGGAAAGTACCACTTCGGTATCAACCATGGATTCATGGCTCAATGGTTACATCTCTATCCCAGAGAAATCCAAGACTTAACTGCAGGCACTCACTGCCTCCGATTATGCCATGCGAGTATACCATTACTTCCCGAAACTTTATTTAAAAAATTTCCCAAAATAATGCTTATAATTTTCTCAAATAAATTTCCAAGTTTAATCTAGGTAAAAATACTTAAATGAAAGTTATTATACAAAGCCACATTAATATTTAGTAATTTATCTTTTAAAATAATAATGTCGACTAATTCTTAAATAATAGTAAATCTTTAACAATCTTTATAAGGTAACTAATTAATAATTTAATATGCTTTAAACAATTTAAAATAATCAAATATCTAGTTTCCAGAATATTTTTAACACTTTTAAAGTTACCTAGTTAATAATTTAAAAATCCTCTTTTTAAACAAACTCAATTCCTCGATTCTAGTTTCATTTCGTAAATTTGGAAATCTTACTTGAGCTCCAGTATAACCCATTTTATATTTATTTCCAAATTCACTTCTATCCTTCCAATCTATTAAAAATCTTGATTTTTAAACCTTTTTATTTAAACAAATACCACATGAGAATTTATTAATTAAAATCCTTTTATATACCTTATCCCAAAAATCTCTATTTACAATATTCTGAATTTGTTAAGTACAATTTTCAAAACCATTATTTTATCAGATCAATTAACCCAAATTTCTGGATAAATATTTTACTTCGAAAATCCCTTTAAAAGTTCTTTTTTATTCAAACCATGTATTACTGGTATTTAAAAATACCAAAATCTAGGCAAAACTGCCATAGTATCCAATCAATTCAAAACATACCATAATCTATCACAGATTATTCAACAAAACATATATCACCATATATGAAATTAAATTCAACATTTTTGAGGAATTCTGTTAGATCCCTCCAACCTATTTTCCTGCATCCACGGATGTTTGCACAACATAAAAATATCGATTCCGCTTCAAGGCAGAATATTGTGGTATATAGGGTCATCCGCTATTATACGGGGCGTATAGGGTCTCATCCGCTATATATATGCGGGATCAATCACTCCAATACATATATACTACTATATAAAATATCACATTCAATTGATAAAAAAAATTCAATTCAACCAATCATTCATTAATTAATTTTAACTATTTTAAATTAATTCCAGCAGTCCAAAAGGAGCGAGATTTACTCACCTTGATTTTAAATTGGCCAAACGTTCCAATTTTAAATTAAATCGAACATGCTCGATTTAACCTAAAATTTTAGCTATCTCTGAATGACTCCAAATCAATTTTAACACGTAGTACCCGTCGTTGCGATTCCATCGCCGCTTGTTTCGTCTTAATCGGACCTCGCATGTGAAAGATATACAATTTATAAGATTTCACGATTTATAATATAATTAATTTACAATTTTTTTTAAACCTTGCAGAAAAATCCTGGCCGTCCATCCCATACTATAACAGATCTGTGCCACATCTTCTATTTCCCCCTATCCATCGCTAACAGCTCGAAGAAAACCCACGCAACCCATCATCGCCGACCTCCTTCATCTATACGCCGCGACCACGTCGTTTGCTTAGAATTCGATCAGGATACTCCACATGAAAGCTAGTCATGCGCCGCACCCACGCCCTGAACGATGACGAACTCGAACTCCCCTAGCGCTGTGAAAACGCGACCAACCCCTGCATGAACGTGAGCACTTTTCACCTCCGATCGTCGATGATACTAGATCTCCACCGTTGGATTTGTAGATCTCACTGCCCTCTCCGCTTTCCTAGTTGGAAGTTTCCGATAATATTGCATAGATCGAGAGAAATCGAGGGGAAAAGGTTTGATGATTTCGGCCATTGATTTTGTTAGAGTCGGCTACGTATAATTCTGCTAGGGTTTTACTGTTGGAATGTGTATATATAGGCTTATATATATTATTTTAATATTATTTTCAAAATTAACGTGCTTTTCCGAACAAACTCCAAACGAGATGTGCCGCCAGGCGTTTATAATGTTTTACCTCTATTCCGAACACAATGGAATATGTTTCGAGGCCTAATTCGATCGTATGTGGAAGATAACTTTTTCGAATCGAAATAAAATATTAAATTTTCGATATTAATTTCAACGCGTTTCTATCCCGTACGACCAAACGGTAACTCCAAACGCTTCGAAATTTGAAATTCGATAATAATAAACTATTACGGATCCAATGGAACTAATTTCATCGAATTCCGAGACTGTGCCCCGGAAGGCTATTTTAACGTGTCAATTAAATCGAGCGATTTTCAAAATCGACGGAATTGCTTGAAATTTTAAATTTTAAAAACTTACTAACTCATTTATAAATCAAATAGAATTTATATTCATATTAGAAATCATTCCGATTCATATTAAATCAAAATTCCATTATTTACACTATTACCATATATTAATTTCCACTATTAAATTAATATATAAATTTCAAACTTCAAATTTATCGACTTTTAATTCCATTCAAAGTCTATTATCATCGCTCCAATTCAAACAGAGTTTAAAATCAACTTATACATCATTTCCATTCACATCTAACCCCAGATTCTCATATTTATCCAATTTCAAATATTAATTTACTATTTACCAAATCCAATTACTTGCTATATTTGAAATTCTAAACCATTCCACTAATTCAACCAAAATCTTCATGTTCAAATTCAATTAATAATTAAAATTCAACATTTAAAAATAAATCAAACGTTCAAAACAAACGACCAAAATTTCGGGTCGGTACATTCCTCCCCCCTTATAAGAGTTTCGTCCTTGAAATTGCTAAGGTAGGAAAAATGCTCCCAAACCCACTAACTTTTCTAAAACCCACTTACTTAAAATCCTACATTCACTATTATAAACCCTTTAGTTTTATCCAAAACCATTCGTTCCATTTCTAACTCAAAAACCTTGATTTCTAATACAGTTCAAAAATCAACTTTTCTAGTTAATAAGAATTCCCCAAAAAATTTCAAAGTTTTTCTAACACCCTAAATTTCCGAAATTTTTTGACACAGTCTCCCTTGTATGGAGAGCCTTTTATAATATGACAAGAGAGATAAAAATATATACATCGACCAACACAGTCAGAAAACAAATATATATATCAATATATTATCATTTCTTTATTTTATTGCGTAGGCGTACCTCATATTAGCGTTGTTAAGCAAGTGACTTATTTTATATGCATTTACGCAACCCAAAATTTATCCAACAGCTCCCTGTACCTGTACTTACTCAAATTAAGCACATAAGTTTCATAAACATGAAATTTTATAACATTTCATTTCTTTAACTAGCTAAACATATAAACTTCATAACTCAAACATGCCAATCATATATTATAAGCAATTTTAAAGTTTTAACACTAATTTAATTTCCTTCCATGAATCCATATATCATTTCATTCAATTCGAAATGATTTACAACCAAATTTATTGCATTCAATTCATATTTACAACAACAAACAAACTCATATCCATTCCAAATTGATTTGTATGTGCTTTGCTTGCATAAATTCACTTTCATTCAATTTCAAATTGATCCACAATCAATTTATTTGCATTCCATTCATTATTCACTCCCATTATATGCAAATCCATTTTATTAAACTTCAATTTAATCCTTTTAATTTGACTCTAAATCAATTTATATAATTTCCATTTGATTCCCATTTATGCTATTCACCAAACCTTGTTTGCTTCATGTTGCATTAAACAACATTCCAATCCATGTTAATTTATTGATGAATTCATTTCATAAATAATTACTTAAGTTAAGTTTTCATGGCAACCAAATTCTAATTCCTTTTAAATTGGTTCTCATTCAATTTATTCGCTCCCATTTACTTAGTATATCCAATTTTATACTATAACTTGGGAATTATTCCATGTAAATCGATTCTCGAACAATTTATTATATCATAACATGGTTCGTGCACTTGCATTTCTATTAACTTTACTTCCAACTTATATTACATATTTTCCGTTCACTTTCATTTAACTCACAAAGTGTTATCCACTTTATTCTATAGTGAAAGACATTTCATTTCATGCTAATTTCATTTATAAACCATTTCATAAAATTATTTCTAAGGTTTATTATAGACATTACATATCGCTACTTTAGTTCATATTCAGCTTTATAACTTAAGTTCATACCCAATCTTATCCAATTCATCATATTCAATTCATTTACTCTTACATTGAATTCATTTCTTGCTATCAATTGTTTAACCATTTAACTTGGTCATACTTTTCCACTTTCTCAGTTTAATAAGTTACACCAACTTATTTATTCACGATTCCCTGAATTTCGACCTAAGTTTACTCACATTCAATATTTATAACATATAGTTATATAGTCACTTCACCATTCATATTTATATTCAATTTACTCCACCTTAATTCATTCTCCATTAAAAATTCAAAATTTTGAATTTCCATTTCCTTTACTATAATACCAAACCATTTTCATTTTGGTTTACTATTTTTATTCTCAATTCATAAGTTCAAAAACTTATTTACTTAAAATCTCAAATTGCTTACTTGAGTCTATTTACACCTTGTAATCATAACTCTGGATCATATATATCACTTTATAACTTAAGTGTATCCATCCCATCTAATAATTATACTTATAATTATACAATTATTCTACATTTCAACTTAATATCCAATTCAATTCAAATCCAATCTCAATTTTATTTAACTTATCTTAAGTTAAATTCCAACCTATCTTATTCACTTTAATTTACTCAAGTTAAATTTTAATTCCAGGATTAAAATTTACACTTTCCTTATCTATATCAACTCCAAATTATAAGTTCAATAACTGATTCTTATTAACTTTACAAATCATTTAAATAGAAATCCCAGAATTCAATCACCCGGTTTTATTTCAAATCATTTTGAAATCATAATATACATATATCACTTTGGTATACCAAATCATACTTTCGAAATTTTAAAACAACTTGGTTTTGCCAAAAACAGTTCCCTTTTGGAATTTCTAAAACAAACTTGTCTATCAAACAAATCCAAAGCAAGTAATCATAGTCAATCACTACGGTAGCAATCCATCACTTAAAAACTTGAAAATGAAGACTGATGATGCGGTCGTCATCACCAGAATTATTTTCCAACGACCAAAGTGATTTCAGTGCTTCCTTACTCCCAAAATTCATTTTAAAATAATTTTCTATTCCAAAAATATCTCCAAAATAATATCACCATTATTCCTTTCAAACCACTTTGGAAGACATTTCCAAAAGCTCTAAGATTTAAAGATTCCCAAACACTTAGTTCAAATCCCATTTAAAACATTTTCCAAATTTTCCGGGGTTTTAAATTCTGGTGTAAATCAAATTTTAGTTATACTCCTTTTGTATAAATCATTCTTATACAATTTCATTTTGGTTATATATATAACCATTTCAAATTTTATATCTATTCTGACTATAATATTAACAACCAAACATTCCAAACATATACAATATAATTTCAGAAAATTATTTCATTTATAACAAAATATAGTTTGGGTAAAATTATTTCATTTACCCACTTCTAAACAATACTATGTCGGTTTACCTTGTTTAAGAGTTTAGAAATCCCTATCGATACGGTTGTACTTCCCGTACCGACCAGAATTCATAAACACTCAACCGATAAGTCAACACAATATAAAATCATTTTATATTCACTAACAATTACGCACTCATATCTATTAATACACTCAACTCATTCTAGAGTACTTCTGACTCCATCTCTAATAAGTAATCCCCACCAAAGCCTAGGTATATCGCCAACCTAAGCTCTGATACCAACTATGACGACCCACCCTTTCGATTCTCGAAAATCGACATAAATGCGCTCATTGTATAACATGCCGAACGATCGAGTGTCAGAAAGACAGATTATTGAGGGGAAAGAAAGTAGGTAGAAGAAAGAAGAAACTAAAACAAAACAGAATCTCACAGCGGACTGAATAACATATAATATAAATAGTTCCTTACACAAATCAAAACTGTAATATACATATCTCACATCAGAGTACACAAATCAATAATTACCAGCCTGGACAGTTATAACAACCCGCCCTCACAATTGCTGGTAATTTCAACCAAACACTGCAGCGGAATAAACAAGTACGAGAATATGTCTCGGTCTCCAGCTCGTCTCCTGAGCTCCACAGCATCTTAACCTGAACCTGTAATACTCGGTCTGATCCGATCATTATAATAAAATAACACCCGAGTTAGTCTGGAAAACCAGCGTGAGAAAACACACTCAATTTGAATTATTAAAGTTTTCAAAATCCTTTGAAAATCAAAGGTATCTCATAAGACCACACCACACATAAACACGACGGGTTTTTACCTTACGATAACCAAAACATTTCATATCAAATCCTCTAATATTATAATAGTGTCTAAGTACAATACTTATTCAAATATCTGAAATTGTTACATTAATTAAATTCCAACATACTAGGCTCTACAATCAAAACCGTAAAGGCACGTATTTGAGAATGGATTCCATACGAATGACTAGGCACTAGGGTACCACCTGTCATAGTACACGTCTAGAAACAACATATCGAGGACCACGTCGGGATCCCCTGCAACACAAGACCGGACTATCCCTAACCTGGATAGACCAAATATGCTATCACCCCGAGTGTTCCCACCCTCTCTCGAGCTCCTTCCATATACCGTAGTAAAATAATATCTGAGGTTATATAGAAAGGTGATAAACATACCCTAATTGGATGGGACCCACTTAGCCTTGCCGCATCTCCCCTGATTTTCAGTCATTCCCAGTTGATGAGGATAGAGGCTACGATTATCTTTTAAGGAATTTTCACTTATAATGCTCATTGTTCTCCAATGACAACGTACCGATAGCATTCATCCATACAAGTCCGTTCTGGGTCCGAATGGAACCGAAGGCACTATTCCTACTACATCCATTTTGGAATAATCCTTAGGATTAACAGCGATTAGCCCTTGCACTTCACTGCTCCATCTTCGACTCCATGCTCTTGTTTTCACATTGAAAACGTACTCGTTGGATCAAAGTGGTTTTCAGATAACTTGTCCGATCCCGGTCTCTTTGAAACAACGTTCGATATTTTTCGGTAAACTCAACCCCGGTTCTTTAGGAAATAAACAGGCGAAATAAGATCGGAGATCACCTCCTAACCATTAGTGGATGGATTTCCTTATAAACGTCCTAGAAGAATGAAACGAATTTACATGTACAGTATAGCACTTCGAACGACAACTGTACCATATAATTCCCGTATTCCTCCTAGATATTCCCAAAGTTATATATTTTGGATCCAGATTTGATGGTCGGTTATTTAACTATCAAATAAACAATCATTCAACCAAATATTCCATTTTCCACTGAAACCCCAAATCTCCTTTTAATTTAATTTTAATAAATTAAATCTCTTTATCCAAAATATACGTACTTATCTTATCGAATTCAATAAATTCACAAACTATCCTTCAAAAATATTTGAAACCCTTTTTGAAAATAATGTGGAAAGTACCACTTCGGTATCAACCATGTATTCATGGCTCAATGGTTACGTCTCTATCCCAGAGAAATCTAAGACTTAACTGCAGGCACTCACTGCCTCCGATTACGCCATGTGAGTATACCATTGCTTCCCGAAACTTTATTTAAAAAATTTCCCAAAATATTGCTTAAAAGTTTCTCAAATAAATTTCCAAGTTTAATCTAGGTAAAAATACTTAAATAAAAGCTATTATACAAAGCCATATTAATATTTCGTAATTTATCTTTTAAAATAATAATGCCGAGTAATTCTTAAATAATAGTAAATCTTTAACAATCTTTATAAGGTAACTAATTAATAATTTAATATGCTTTAAACAATTTAAAATAATCAAATAACTAGTTTCTAGAATATTTTTAACACTTTTAAAGTTACCTAGTTAATAATTTAAAAATCCTCTTTTTAAACAAACTCAATTCCTCGATTCTAGTTTCATTTCGTAAATTTGGAAATCTTACTTGAGCTCCAGTATAACCCATTTTATACTTATTTCCAAATTCACTTCTATCCTTCCAATCTATTAAAAATCTTGATTTTTAAACCTTTTTATTTAAACAAGTACCACATGAGAATTTATTATTTAAAATCCTTTTATATACCTTATCCAAAAAATCTCTATTTACAATATTCCAAATTTGTTAAGTACAAATTTCAAAACCATTATTTTATCAGATCAATTAACCCAAATTTCTAGATAAATATTTTACTTCAAAAATCTCGTTAAAAATTATTTTCTATTCAAACCATGTATTATTGGTATTTAAAAATACCAAAATCTAGGCAAAACTGCCACAGCATCCAATCAATTCAAAACACACCATAATCTATCACAGATTATTCAACAAAACATATATCATCATATATGAAATTAAATTCAACATTTTTGAGGAATCCAGTTGGATCCCTCCAACCTGTTTTCCTGCATCCATAGATGCTAACACAACATAAAAATACCAATTCCGCTTCAAGGCGGAATATTGCGGTATATAGGGTCATCCGCTATTATACGGGGCACATAGAGTCTCATCCGCTATATATATGTTGGAATATGAGTCACTCCAATATATATATATATATACTACTATATAAAATATCACATTCAACTAATAAAAATTTGTCAATTCAACCAATCATTCATTAATTAATTTTAACTATTTTAAATTAATTCCAGCAGTCCAAAAGAAGCGAGATTTACTTACCTTGATTTTAAATTGGCCAAACGTTCCAATTTTAAATTAAATCGAACATGTTCGATTTAACCTAAAATTTTAGCTATCTCCAAACGACTCCAAATCAATTTCAGCACGTAGTACCCGTCATTGTGATTCCATCGCCGCTTGTTTCATCTTAATCAGACCTCGCATGTGAAAGATATACAATTTATAAGATTTCACGATTTATAATATAATTAATTTACAATTTTTTTTAAACCTTGTAGAAAAATCCTGGCCGTCCATCCCATACTATAATAGATCTGGGCCACATCTTCTATTTCCCCCTTTCCATTGCTAACAGCTTGAAGAAAATCCATGCAACCCATCATCACCGACCTCCTTCATCTATACGCCGCGACCACGTCGTTTGCTTAGAATTCGATCAGGATACTTCACATGAAAGCTAGTCACGTGCCGCACCCAAGTTCTGAACAATGACGACCTCGAACTCCGCCAGCGCTGTGAAAATGCGACCAACCCCTGGACGAATGTGAGCACTTTTCACCTCTGATCATCGACGATACTAGATCTCCACCGTTGGATGTGTAGATCTCACCGCCCTCTCCGCTTTCCTAGTTGGAAGTTTCCGATAATATTGCATAGATCGAGAGAAATCGATGCGAAAAGGTTTGATGATTTCGGCCATTGATTTTGTTAGAGGCGACTACGTATAATTCTGCTAGGGTTTTACTGTTGGAATGTGTATATATAGGCTTATATATATTATTTTAATATTATTTTCACAATTAACGTGCTTTTCCGAACGAACTCCAAACGAGATGTGCCGCCAGGCGTTTATAATGTTTTACCCCTATTTCGAACACAATGGAATATGTTTTGAGGCCTAATTCGATCGTATGTGAAAGATAACTTTTTCGAATTGAACTAAAATATTAAATTTTCGATATTAATTTCAACGCGTTTCTATCCCGTACGAACAAACAGTAATTCCAAACGCTACGAAATTTGAAATCCGATAATAATAAACTATTACGGATCCAATGGAACTGGTTTTGTTGAATTACGAGTCTGTGCCCTAGAAGGCTATTTTAACGTGTCGATTAAATCGAGCGATTTTCAAAATCGATGGAATTGCTTGAAATTTTAAAAACTTACTAATTCATTTATAAATCAAATAGAATTTATATTCATATTAGAAATCATTCCGATTCTTATTAAATCAAAATTCCATTATTTACACTATTACCATATATTAATTTCCACTATTAAATTAATATATAAATTTCAAATTTTAAATTATCGACTTTTAATTCCATTCGAAGTCTATTATCATCACTCTAATTCAAACAGAGTTTAAAATCAACTTATACATCATTTCCATTCACATCTAACTCCAGATTCTCATATTTACCCAATTAAAAATATTAATTTACTATTTACCAAATCTAATTAATCGCTATATTTGAAATTCTAAACCATTCCACTAATTCAACCAAAATCTCCATATTCAAAATCAATTAATAATTCAAATTAAACATTTAAAAATAAATCAAACGTTCAAAAACAAACGACCAAAATTTTGGGTCGTTACATACAATTTGATCCAAGTCTAGACTTCTATGATCGCTTCCGTACCACCAAACTTCTTACCTTCCAACCTCTCATAGTCATGGCAGAGCGAAGCAAAACTCATCTGAGGCCTGACCTGCACAACCTCCTCTACGACATTCAACCTTGGTTCCTCAACTGGAGCAACATTCCTTGATGCTCATTCTTACCATTTGTGAATGTACTACCTCGACCACCTCTACCTCTACCTCCTCGAGCACTGACGACTCTAGTACTCATAATTCTTACTACCTAATCAAAGAAAAACTTCTTTTAGGACACGAAAGGATAGAGTTATTTCAAAGAAAGGATTCCTAAAAAGAAGATATTCCTAAAGAATAATTTTAAAATCTAATTTTCAAAATACAAATACACTCTCATATGTATAAAACACTTGACTCATTCTAGGGTGTCGCTTACCCTATCTCTAATGAGCTATACCCAACCAAAGCCAAGGTGTTCACTCAACCTTGAGCTCTAATACTAAATGTAAAGATATGACTTTTCAATCCTCGAATGTCGATACTAAATACATCAACGGTATTCGTGTGTCGAACATTCAAGTGCCAGAAAGACAGAAAATTAGGGTAAAAAAAGAATAGAATAAGAAAAGAAGAACATAACATCAGAATCTCACAATGAAACAAAAATATATAATATCAAAGGAATAGTACAAAGGGTTACTTTGAATATAGAAATATCAGAGTATAAAATCTAAGTACTATCATCAGCCTGGACAGTTATAACAGTCTGTCCTCACAATGCTGATATATACAATACAGAAATGCAGCAAAAATAAGAATACTACGGAAGATAATTATCTAGGTCTTCTCCATAAGCTCCAAAGCATCCGTAGCTAAATCTAGAAACATACATGGGGTTGACCCGAACATTATTGATGTGCACGTAAATGTGCATATATTTACATCCATATTTTATCTCTTTTTATTTAAATAAACATCATATTTGGGCATTTTAACATGTTTAAAACCAAAATTCAATTATTTTCAAATCATCATATTTTCATCTTCATGCAGGGGCAAAATGGTCATTTTTGTGCTTGTGTCAATTTAAGAATTTTTACTTGGACATATTTTGATAATTTTTATAGGAATTTGGATGCATATGGAAGAGGCTTATATGAAGATACATGCATGCACAAATGAAATACAAAGGAATGAAGTGGAAATAATTCAAGTTCAAGATCATGGAGGACCCTATCCACTTACCTAAATATACAATTATGAGCTAATGGACAACTAAGTGGAGGTTAAAGCTTTATGCACAACAAATGATGGATTAATTAGTGGTTAATGGTTACTTGGTGGCCACACTTCCTAAAGGGCATTTTAGGAAGCCCCCTAAAAATAGAATTAGGGTTTTATGCATGTATATATAGCCCTCTTATGTACATGAAACTATCTTCTACTCTTTGATTTTACTTAGGAAATTAAGAGATCAAATTGTAAGCTCAATGTTCTATGAAATAAAAATGGCTTCCAAGCCTCTTTCTTCTCTCTTTTCTACACGCTTTTCTTTGTTTTTATGTTAATGCTTTTATTTATGTTCTTTTCTTTTCTTTGTTACTAGAATAGTTTTACATTCATGCAAGTAGTGTAGCTTAATTTCTTTTGTTGTAAGTAGTTTAATTACATTCTCTTCTTTGCTTATTCTCTATTTTCTTCTCTTTTTAATGTTGAAAGTTACTTGTGTTGCTTCAATGCCACAAATGAGTAGCTAAACCCCTTCAATTTAGGGGTAATGAAGCTCTCAAATATTATGTAATTTCAACATTTTATGATTTATGATCTCATTTGGTTTATGCTTCATGAAGTGAGTTTTGATGCAAGTTTATATAAGTGGGTTTGATAGCTTATATTGTTTATGCAAATGAGCTATTCTTAGGCTACATAAACACAAGTTGCATCATCATTTGCTAATCCATTTTTGATTTTGAAATGAAAGTAAAAATGAAATTTGATGATCTATATTACTAGTTACAATAGTAAATATATCATACTTAAAATAACTTTTGCTTTGGCTTCATTTTCATGAGAATTATAAGTGGTATAATTGTTGTATTATAGTTTGATGGTTTGAGTTATGTTAATTAATAACATAAACAAACCATACTTATGATAAATGCAACACTTATTTACTTAATATCAAAGTAAGAGATCATAAATTCTTTGTTTGTTGATTTACAAAAATATTAGAGAGGATTTGCCTCTAAATTGTTCTCTAGTTTAATAGTTTTTAAATCACGTTTTAGTTCTAGCTTTAGTAGTTAACAACTTCATCTCACTTTGGTCTAATTTGATTGAATAGGAAATTTTAAAATCTCATCAATTCCCTGCAGATCGACCCGTTTTCGCCACGTACTACAAAGTGTACGCCGTGCGCTTGCGGTAAATTTATTTCTAAATTCGTTCAACGATTCTAAACCGATAGAAATTCCGTCGACGAACAAGTTTTTGGCGCCGTTGCCGGGGAATTGTTTTGATTTTTAATTTCTATTCTTCGAATTATTTGTGTTTGATTTTATAGTGTGTGTTTGTTTTGTGTGTGTTGTGTTAAAAAAAATATTGTGCGTTTGTTTAGTGTTTGTGTGCATTTGTTTGTGTTCTTGTTGTTTTGCATTTTCATTTGCTCTTCTATTATTAAAAAAAACATTCACAATTTCAAAACAAAGTCAAAAAAAAATAAATTTTCATTTTCTTTTACAATTTGGCATCTACCTTTTCTTTTTACAATTTCCTTTTCCTTTTTTATTACATTTACATTGGAAAAAAATACACACTGTTAACTGTTCACTGTGCATTCTTTTCCCTGCACACCTTCATACAATCCTCATTTCCTCACTTCTTTACTGTTCCTCCACCAATACTCCTCTGTCCAATCTCCAAACTTATACCACACTACAACCATCCCTTTCCCTTTGCAAGTCACTGTCAACCACCATCCCATACAACCAAACCATATAAACACACCACCCTACTTCCCACTGCCAACATTTCAATCATCGCGGTCAGTGCATTCCACAAACAACTCACAAACCACAAACAACTCACAACTCCTCCTCCACGACAACTCTTCCAAACTGCCATCACACTCTAGTCCCCCTGTTGCATTGCATACCACACAACAAAATCTCCTACTCCAAAATCAGATATACCATCTCCAAAATAGCATACAACAATACAACACTACATCCATCAACATCCACATCAAAACAGTGCTACCATTCATATCACAACCAATCAGAGCATACTACACCATTACCATACTTCACAGCAACTTCATCACCACAGTGCACACATCCACCAACATTTACTAATCCATTAACATCAAATAGCCCTGCTGCAATACAAACCGCTGTCACTTCACCTTAAACAACCATCACCAACACTGCCAGTCATAATTTCCGCAACTCTCTCTCTTGATCAAGAAACCTCGTTACTCTCTATTCTTTCGAAAAACAGAGAAGCAATTGGATGGTCGATCTCCGATATAAAGGGAATTAGTCCCGCTCTTGTTCAACATCGCATCCTTTTAATCGACGATGCCAAGCCTGTTCGCGACGCGCAGCAAAGGCTTAATCCAAAAATGAAAGATGCAGTGCGTGATGAGATTCTTAAACTTCTCGACAACGGAATCATTTACCCAATCTCCGATAGTTCATGGGTTAGCCCAATTCATGTTGTACCGACAAAGTCTGGACTAACCGTTGTTAAGAACGATTCAAACGAACTTATTCCAACTCGTACTCAAACGGGTTGGCGTGTTTGCATTGACTATCGAAAAATAAATACCGCAACACGAAAAGATCACTTCCCCCTTCCTTTCATTGACCAAATGCTCGAGCGATTAGCCGGCCACGAATTCTACTACTTCCTCGATGGTTATTCCGGCTATAACCAAATTCTAATCGCCCCTGAAGATCAAGAGAAAACAACTTTCATGTGTCCATTCGGTACCTTTGCTTATCGACGTATGCCATTTGGACTTTGTAACGCTCCTGCGACCTTCCAACGATGCATGGTTGGAATCTTTTCCGACATGATTGAACGCTTTCTAGAAGTTTTTATGGACGATTTCTCAATCTTTGGCGATTCTTTTTCCCAATGTTTACATCATCTTGAATTGGTTCTAAATCGATGTAAAGAAAAACATTTGACTTTGAATTGGGAAAAATGCCACTTTATGGTCAAACAAGGCATAGTCCTTGGACATATCATCTCAAATAAAGGAATTGAGGTAGATAAAGTGAAAATCGATGTCATTGCAAATCTACCCATTCCCAAAACTGTTAAGGACATTCGATCATTTCTTGGACACGCTGGCTTTTACCGACGCTTTGTGAAAGACTTTAGCAAAATTGCTCGTCCTTTGACGACTCTTCTTGGAAAAGACGTTCCTTTCGATTTTAACTCTGATTGTATCTCTTCTTTTGAACGTCTTAAGAATGAACTCATTTCTGCTCCAATCATTTGTGCGCCCAATTGGGATCTTTTTTTCGAAATAATGTGTGATGCTTCGAACTTTGTCGTTGGTGCTGTCTTAGGACAACGCATCAACAAGATTCTTCACGTCATTTACTACGCGAGTATGACTTTGAATGACGCTCAACTCAACTACACAACAACTGAAAAAGAGCTTCTAGCTGTCGTTTTCGCTCTCAAAAAATTCCGACAATACTTGATAGGTTCACACATTACTGTGTACACGGACCACTCTACGCTTCGATATCTCTTCGCTAAAAAGGATGCTAAATCCCATTTGATTCGTTGGATCCTTTTACTTCAAGAATTTGACCTTACAATTAAAGACAAAAAAGGATCTGATAACGTCATAGCCGATCACTTGTCTCGTCTTCCGAACGCACCATCTTCTTTTCCAATCAATGAAAACTTTCCCGATGAACAACTCCTTTCAATTTCTATCGACCCATGGTACGCTGATATAGTGAACTACTTAGTCACTAAAGAAACTCCCTCATCATGGTCCAAACAAGACAAATGCAAATTCATGTCCCAAGTGAAGTATTTTATTGGGACGATCCATACTTGTTCAAATATTGTCCCAACCAAATCATCCGACGTTGCATTCCGGATAATGAGATTAGGAGTGTTCTTTCATTTTGCCACGATCAAGCGTGTGGTGGACATTTCGGTCCTCGAAAAACTGCAGAAAAAGTGCTTCAGTGTGGTTTCTATTGGCCTTCTCTTTTCAAAGACTCGTTTGAATTTTGTAAAACTTGCGATCGATGTCAAATGCTTGGACGAATTTCTCGACGAGATATATTGTCTCTAAACCCCATTCTTACGATCAAAATCTTTGATGTATGGGGTATAGACTTTATGGAACCTTTTTCCAATTCTTTTGGAAGCTTGTATATCCTTCTCGCTGTCGATTACGTTTCAAAATGGGTCGAAGTCGTTCCTTGCAAAACCAACGACCATAAAATTGTTGTGAAATTTCTCAAAGAAAACATCTTTTCGAGATTTGGCACACCTCGCACAATAATCAGTGATAACGGAACCCATTTTAGTAACCGTTCTTTTGAAACTTTAATGAAAAAATACTCGATCACCCACAAGTTATCCACTCCGTATCATCCTCAGACTTGTGGCCAATTTGAAGTTTCAAATCGACAAATAAAACAAATCTTGGAAAAAACCGTCAATAAAAACCGAAAAGATTGGTCTCAGAAATTGACCGACGCGCTTTGGGCTTACCGTACTGCTTTTAAAACTAACCTTGGGATGTCCCCATTTCGTTTAGTTTACGGTAAAGCTTGCCATTTACCCGTTGAAATCGAACACAAAGCGTTGTGAGCAATTAAGAACTTAAACTTTGATCTTGAGAAAGCTGGCGAAAACCGAAAACTACAACTCAACGAATTAGAAGAACTTAGGAACGACGTGTATGAAAACGAGAAAATTTACAAAGAAAAAACCAAAGTTTTTCATGACAAGTCAATCCTAAGAAAAACGTTTTCGCCTAACCAAAAAGTTCTTTTATATGACTCAAGACTTCATTTATTCCTTGGGAAACTTAAATCGAGATGGACCAGACCATTTGTGGTATGAACTGTTTTTCCACATGGTGCCATAGAAATAGAAAACCCCAGGGATGGATCGGTTTTCAAAGTCAACGGTCATCGTCTGAAACCTTTCTTGGAATTGCCAAATAACCAAGAGGAGGAGCTCATGATCCTTCATGATCCTTCATGAGCCAAGCTACGTCTAGTAAGAATGTTAACCCTCTTTTGTAAATATGTACATAGTTTTTCCCGTTACACTCATTATATCATGCATTGACTGTGGGGACACAGTCAAAATTAAGTGTGTGGGGGGGGGGAGTCTCATTTTCATTTTTTAGGTTTCATGGCATTTTTGAATTTTCATTTTTTAAGTTAAAAAAAATCTATAAAATTTCAAAATCTCAAAAACATTTTCTTTTTAGCATTTTGATTTATTTTTGAAGAAACACTATGGGATAAGTATAAGTTTTGGTTAATAAATTGAAATTTTGAAAATTTATTTGTCTTAACAAAAATAAAAAATGAAGTTTGATTACAAATAACAATGGTTTAACTAGTATATAGGAAGGTTCATAAGTGTTAATTATGAAGTATATTCTAATTGAAAATCTTTGTTTAAAAAAAGTGGTAAATTTAAAGTAAAGAATATAACAGTTTTATCTTCTAAGTTAAATGGTGCTAAGATGATTTTGCAAAACTCTCTCTTTCTAAAAAATTTTTGATAAAAAGAAACACATGTGTATATATGTATATGTATATTTTTAGCACCTAGAGTCATGTGTTCACACTCGTGTGTTCACTCGCCATGCTCTGTACCCTTCTCATGTAAGCCCGAAAGGCAGTGCATGATTGGTACATCTGGCCTCAGTTTATCTGAGTTAGGTGTATATAAATAAAAATTCTTTTTAATAATGCCCATAGTCAATAAGTGTTCACACTTGTGTGTTCACTCGCCACGCTCTGTATTCCCCTCACATCAGTCCGCAAGGCAGTGCACGGGTAATATATCTGGCCTCAGTTTACCTGAGTTAGGCATATGTAATATTATTAATATCAATAAAATTTTCAAATAAGAGAGAGTAAGCAATTGAAATCCGAGCACTATTTTTACTTATTTGATTTAACTTGTTATTGAAAAGAAATGAAAATACCACTTTAATAAATTTGATACTCAACTAAAGATCCATTTCATAGTTACACTTTGTAATCAACTGAAACAACGAGTTAAACTATTGTCTATTTGCTTTGATAACTTGATTTTTTATTGGAAATTTTGATAAGTAAATGACTTAAATTTTTCAAAACATTGACCAAAACCTATATTTAACTTATGAGTGTCGAATTGAAAGTGAATCCTTCGTTTGTAAATATTTTCAAAAACTTGCATTCATCCCATTGTAAATAAATCTTGCATTTTGTAAATATTTTCACTTTGCATTTGGATTTTGCGGGTAGTATCCGCTGAAAACCCTCACGAGACAACACTCGTCCTACTGGGAACACCCAGAGGTTTAACGGCTTGTTGCATACGCTCAATGCAATCGTGCTCCCTACGAAAACGGATTTATCTTAGTTTTCCTTTATTCGAGGATGAATAAAAAGATAAGTGTGGGGGTATTTGATGTGCACGTAAATGTGCATATATTTACATCCATATTTTATCTCTTTTTATTTAAATTAACATCATATTTGGGCATTTTAACATGTTTAAAACCAAAATTCAATTATTTTCAAACCATCATATTTTCATCTTCATTCAGGGGCAAAATGGTCAATTATGTGCTTGTGTCAATTTAAGAATTTTTACTTGGACATTTTTTGATAATTTTTATAGGAATTTGGATGCATATGGAAGAGGCTTATACGAAGATACATGCATGCACAAATGAAATACAAAGGAATGAAGTGGAAATAATTCAAGTTCAAGATCATGGAGGACCCCACCCACTTACCTAAATGTACAATTATGAGCTAATGGACAACTAAGTGGAGGTTAAAGCTTCATGCACAACAAATGATGGATTAATTAGCGGCTAATGGTTACTTGGTGACCACACTTCCTAAAGGCATTTTAGGAAGCCCCCTAAAAATAGAACTAGGGTTTTATGCATGTATATATAGCCCTCTTATGTATATGAAACTGTCTTCTACTCTTTCATTTTACTTAGGAAATTAAGAGAACAAATTGTAAGCTCAATGTTCTATGAAATAAAAATGGCTTCCAAGCCTCTTTCTTCTCTCTTTTCTACATGCTTTTCTTTGTTTTTATGTTAATGCTTTTATTTATGTTCTTTTCTTTGTTAGTAGAATAGTTTTACATTCATGCAAGTAGTGTAGCTTAATTTCTTTTGTTGTAAGTAGTTTAATTACATTCTCTTCTTTGCTTATTCTCTATTTTCTTCTCTTTTTAATGTTGAAAGTTACTTGTGTTGCTTCAATGCCACAAATGAGTAGCTAAACCCCTTCAATTTAGGGGTAATGAAGCTCTCAAATATTATGTAATTTCAATATTTTATGATTTATGATCTCATTTGGTTTATGCTTCATGAAGTGAGTTTTGATGCAAGTTTATACAAGTGGGTTTGATAGCTTATATTGTTTATGCAAACGAGCTATTCTTATTCAATATAAACACAAGTTGCATCATCATTTGCTAATCCATTTTTGATTTTGAAATGAAAGTAAAAATGGAAATTTGATGATCTATATTACTAGTTACAATAGTAAATAGATCATACTTAAAATAACTTTTGTTTTGGCTTCATTTTCATGAGAATTATAAGTGGTATAATTGTTGTATTATAGTTTGATGGTTTGAGTTATGTTAATTAATAACATAAACAAACCATACTTATGATAAATGCAACACTTATTTCACTTAATATCAAAGTTAGAGATCATAAATTCTTTGTTTGTTGATTTACAAAAATATTAGAGTGGATTTGCCTCTAAATTGTTCTCTAGTTTAATAGTTTTTAAATCGCGTTTTAATTCTAGCTTTAGTAGTTAACAACTTCATCTCACTTTGGTCTAATTTGATTGAATAGGAAATTTTAAAATCTCATCAATTCCCTGCGGATCGACCCGTATTCGCCACGTACTACAAAGTGTACGCCGTGCGCTTGCGGTAAATTTATTTCTAAATTCGTTCGACGGTTTTTTAAACCGATAGAAATTACGTCGACGAACAATTATAAGAAAATAACACCCGGATTAGTCTGGTAAAATAACGTGAGAAACTCAAGAAATAAGAGTGATAAGAAACAGTAACTATTGAGACCGTAAAAATTCCTGTAATGGTGTTCCCCTCAAAGGAAAAAACCATTCATTAAGTTTAATATATAGTGATATGGTTGATAATGTTTAGAGTGTAGCACATAAATCATATCAAATAGCTGCTGTGTGAATGCCATTAATAATAATAGGTATACTATCAATACCTCTCAGGCACGTTTGCATAGTGGATTTTCCATGGAGACCTCCTTGGATCGAGCCGAATCCGAACTCCAGCACAAGGATCAGAGATATCCTTCCGAGCAACGTACATCTATAAGGAATGTACTATAGGTAATGCATAACTGGCCTACACCAAGATAATCGTGGTTCCAAATGCATCGTTCTCGCATGCATGTCCATATACAATACTAAAGGGAGTTGCATGCACCCTTGGGATTGCTAAAATGCTACGTTCCCTTTGGCTATGCATCATACCTCTGGTTTTAGTTATTTTCGATGTCGAGGCTACGTTCGGCATCTCTCACTCATGTCTTCACCACTTGAACAGAATACGAATTCTCAAATGGATTCCCATATCTCGAACAGATCAGGAATCTCAACATGGATTTGAGCATCTCGAACAGATCTCGAACCTCCACATAGGTTCCTTACATAAGTCCCCCGATGAATGCTAACACTGTCCACTCTCTTGAATACTCCTCAAGATAGACAGTCTGTAACAACCCGCATATTTAACGATTTTATATTTAAATATTTTATTTAAATATTTTATCGATAATCGGATTTTAGTCCGAAAAACTACCTTTTGCATACGATCAAATTAGGACTCGAGACCACTTCCATTGAGTTCAAAATGACGTTTGCGATCTT
Source organism: Allium fistulosum (assembly GCA_030737815.1). Classification (NCBI taxonomy): domain Eukaryota; kingdom Viridiplantae; phylum Streptophyta; class Magnoliopsida; order Asparagales; family Amaryllidaceae; genus Allium; species Allium fistulosum. The sequence continues at coordinate 715,724,639 of CM060906.1, read as the reverse complement.
TTTAAGTGTAAACTTTGATATGTTTGGAGATAGCGGAATTTTGGTCACTTTTGCTTTGGACCTTTAGTTTGGGCTGAACCACTTGTTAACTCAGCCCAACACCCTCCTTCTCTAAGTTCTCTTCATACTTCATTTCTAATTTCTTAAACTTTGAAGCTTTATCAAAAATGGTGGAGGGAATGGGAAATTAAAACTCCAAAGTCTTCTTCTTCATTGCTAATCCAACATCTACTCCAAATTCAAGTGAAGAACATAGATTCAAGCTTGTGGTTGTTCTTGCTTAACTCTCAAGCTTCATCTCCATCAAATTCCGTGAAAAGGTGAGATTTTTATCTCACATCTTGTCTATAACTGTCATTGGACTGTTGGGAATGATTCCCTATCACTTGTGCGCATGCATTTGCATTTGGTTTGGATTGAATTGGTGAAAAACCCAATTTTTAGTGTTTTGGCAAAATTCTGGGCTTAGGTCGTTCGGCATTGGAGAAGACAGGTCTGCAAATCTTCGTTCTAGACTTAGGTCGTTCGCATGTGGTAGGTCGTTCGGCAGATAGGTCGCTCCACTACTAGGTCGTTCGGCATTAGGTCGTTAGGCAATGGCTCGTTCCACATTAGGTCGCATGCCTGACCCGTTTGCTTTAGGTCGCTCTGCTGCTAGCTCGCAACCCTTTAGGTCGCTCGCGTGCTTAGGTCGCCCCTTTTTAGGTCGTTTGGCCTTAAGCCGTTTGCAGTTAGGTCGTTTGACCTTATATGCTCACATTAGGTCGTTCGGAGTTAGGTCGTTCGCCTCTTAGCTCGTACTTCCTTTAGGTCGTTTGTACCTTAGGTCGTAGCCCTATTAAGTCGCGCACATTTTAGGTCGCGTATCTCTTAGGTCGCATACCATCTTAGGTCGCGTACCATCTTAAGTCGCGCACATTTTCGGTCGCGTATCACTTAGGTCGCAACCATTTAGGTCGCTAAGCCTTTTTACCTTTAGGTCGCATGACCTCATTACTTTAGGTCGCATTGCCTCGTCACCTTCTTAGGTCGCGAGATTAATTAGGTCGTTCGACCTGCTTACCTTTTTAGGTCGCTTGGATCTATTTCTCTTAGGTCGTAAGACCTAGTTTCCCATAGGTCGTAAGGCCTTAGGTCGCGCCACTTTAGGTCGCGCCGCATTAGGTCATGCCACATAGGTCGTAGACCCTTAGGTCGCTCGGCCATGGAGAAATCACGAATGCTTAAGTCGCTCGGCAGTTCCATCTCCAGTAGGTCGCATGCACGATACTTTATCCCGTAGCTCCTTAGGTTGCGACTCTATACTATTGCTCCTTTGGTCGTTGCACTCTAGCTCGGCCATGTTTGTACTCACGGGCATTCATACTTTGATGGTTTTGGGATTGATTCCTTTGGACTTTACTCACGTCTTCGAATGTGAAATTTTGTGATTCGATTTGTTTCAACAATCGTTTTGTGACTTGTCACTTTAAAAATGTGAAGGCTTCAATACTAGTAGAGAATATCTAAACTCTTTCATCAAAGCGATTTCAACACTATTTTACTGCAAAGCTCTTTTTTCTCAAACCGTTTTCCAATCTACTAGTATATACAAGCCTTTACCTCACTCGGATGAGAAATATAATTAAACGGCTTAGTAAAACGAGTGGTATGAAACGCTTGCGTTCACTTCGTCGGTTAATTCTTGGACTTGTTCGATTGAACCTTTTATGACAATTTTCTAGTGAAGATTTACAGTTTGTTCGTAAATATTTAAGTTAAGCAAGTGGTTATGGGACATGAAGCTAAACTCATATATTTACTTGCTTGGTGTGATTGACACTTCTCGATGATCATGACGATCATTTTTTTGATTTGATTTAGACTAGCAATTGTGCGATGTCTCTTTGTCTACGAGGGGACTAAACCCCGTTTGTGTGATGTTTCACCATCACATATGTGGGGTAGCGCCCCACGGTCTTCGGACCATTCTTGTGGAGTTTCGGCTCAAAACTAATGGTTAGCTACCATGAGATAGCGTCTCGTCTTGTGTTACACGTGTTGGTGAGTTTTCATACTCCCGTTTTGTGATAGGCCTCCCCTTCTTGTGATTTCTGGATTTCTTGTGATGATTTCTGGAATTTTGTGCTTCACCAATTTTCGTGATTTCAATTGTAAGTTTTATCAATTTTTGTGCATTGGTGAATTTGTGTGTCATTGACTTGTTATGAATACAAGTTTAGGGTATGATACCCTATTTTATCTTTGAGAAGATTCTTGTGATATTGATTAATCTCTTGTTGATTTTCAATTACATACTTATAGTAGTATGCCATTATGGTTGTTACATGTTCATGCCATGTCTTTTACTTTATACCATATCATCTGATATTTATAGCTAGACTGATCTGTTTATTATTTTTTTATAAATAATACTCGGATCAGACCGAGATGTTACAGGTGCTTCTGGATTATTCTGACTTTTGGCTAACTACTTAGATTAGTAGTTTTTGGATGTACACATTTGAGATATAGACTCTATGTAGTGTACTTATTCTTTTGTATAGCACGTGTTGATATTCTTTTGTATTATCGTGGATCTTTCTGACCACTACTCTGATGTACACTTTCATGTGTTATATATATATTCATATCTTTTTCCGCCTTTGTGATATGGATGTCTGTAACTGATTTATGTTATGTTTATTTCTATGTTTGTTTCCGAAGATTATTTATAGCCACTGTGTGATAGCTTTGGGTTTGTATTGGTATGTCGGACTTCCTCCTTAAATGAAGTTCATTCTAAACTATCTGACATATCGGTGCTCGCTCAAAGAAGTTACATGGATGGTCGCTCCTCAACAGCCTTATCCACCGTGCTAGTTGACAGCATTACACCGTAGTGTTCTTGGCTAGCGTGGGTATAGAGGTGGGGCGTCACAGCTTGGTATCAGAGCTAAACTTCAGAACAATGTAGAATAACTTAACAAGTATCATCGTCCTAAGTCCAACTTAGGAGACGTGCCTTAGGATTTAATTCGAGTCTTCGAACCGATTTATCCTATTTCCTTCTACGAATCCTTGTTTATCTATCAAGATTTGCTTGATATTTATTTGAAGAATAACTTTTCTTCTTCTCTCTTTCTTAAAGGAGAGAATGTCTAGACCAGGTCGTCCTAGAGCCGGACCATCTACTGTCACTCCCCAGGATGGAGTTTTTATGACTGCTCAACAGCTTCTTGATTTAGTAAAGAATGCTCAGGTAGCTGGTCCTAATCCGGAACCTACTCATCCTAAGTCTGGGTTTGCACGCTTGTGCAATGATTATACCAACTTGGGTGGGAAACCATTCAAAGGTTCCGAAACTATTATCGAGGTCCAGGCTTGGTTAAGAACATGCGATCGAATCTTTTCTCGCATGAATCTTATCGATCTTCACCGTGTTCAGGTGGCTTCCAGTATGCTCCAAGAGAGAGCATTGGATTGGTACGAACTTCTTATTTCTGAAATTAATGAAGCAGATCTCACCTGGGAGCAATTCCGGGAACGCTTCGAATTAAAATTCGTACCAGAAGCAGAGAAAGTGACATTGGCTCGACGTTTTATAGACCTTGTTCAAGGTGAATCCTCTGTGACAGATTATGTCGCATCCTTCGAGTCATTGTCTAAATATGGGGTTGAATACATCAACACCCCATTGAAGAAGAACCAGAGATTCGTCTATGGCCTAAACAAGAATCTCAAGAAGCCATTACTTCTAAAGTTAGAAGTTTATTTCGACCAACTCATTGATATCGCTCTTCGTCTTGAAGAGGCTGATAAGGACAGTGATGTTGAAGTGGTGGCTTCCAAACCAAACTTCAACAACAAGAAGAGACCAAACAAATTCAAAGGTCCTTATCCCAACAAAAAGGGGAAACCTGCACCTCCGGCAGCAAAGACTTCTACCCCTAGTTCCGAGCAATGCTATAACTGTGGTTCTAAGGACCATTTTGCGAACAAGTGTTCAAAACCCCGTTCTTGTCGCTATTGTAAAAGCCCGGATCATTACATACATTTATGCCCCAGACTTCAGGGCAAGAAAGAGGGAAAGCTTAATGTGGCTCAAGCCCCTGGCAACACATCTCGCGGTCAAGGTATGTCTCATTCTGTCCTTGATGGCATTATTATATTTCATGAACAACCTATTAGAGTTCTCTTTGATATGGGTGCATCCCATTCTTTTATATCAAAGGAACTTGTAGACACTCTTTCTTTAAGTGTTGTTGCTTTAATGACTTCATTAAGAATTGCGAATCCGGTTGGTGGATCCGCAACTCTTAGTTTTCTTTGTAAAGATGTGGAGATTATTTTGTGTGATTTTCCCTTCCTAGCCGATTTGCATGTCATGCGTTATTTAGGCTTTGGAATGATTTTGGGTATGGATTGGCTTAACCATTATGAAGCTCATATCCTATGTCCTGAGCGGACTATTTATCTCCGACATCCGCAATCTGTTAATCAGATTTCTATTATTCTTAAAGATTTGGATTCCGCTTTGGTTGCATCTTTATATTCTTTAAATCCTCGTGATGATGATAATGATGATGAGGAAGGTGTCATTTCTCTTATTCGCGTCGTTCGTGAATTTTCCGACATCTTTGAGCCCGTTTTAGGACTACCACCTAAGCGAGCAATTGAGTTCAAAATTAATCTTATACCTGGAGCTCAACCTATTACTCGTACTCCTTATCGCATGTCCAATAAGGAGAATGAAGAGATGCGCAAACAATTATCCGAGTTGGAGACGAAGCAACTTATTCGCTCTAGTTCCTCGCCTTGGGGAGCTTCAGCTATTTTCGTAAATAAGTCCGATGGTACACTTAGGCTTTGCGTCGACTATCGCAAGCTTAATGATCTAACTATTAAGAATAAATATCCTTTGCCTCGGATTGATGATCTATTCGATCATCTTAGTGGTGCTAGAGTCTTTTCACAATTGGACTTGGCTACCGGTTTCCATCAGCTTCGTATTGCAGAGGATAGTATTCCTTTGACTTCATTCCGTACACGTTATGGATCTTATGAATGACTAGTTATGCCATTTGGTTTAACGAATGCTCCGGCTTATTTCGCTGACCTTATGAATCGAGTTTTCAAAGATTTCCTCGATCGATTTGTTCTCATCTTTATTGATGATATTCTTGTGTATTCTAAAACCGAGGAGGAACATGAAAAGCATCTTCGGATTGTATTGGAAACTCTTAGGAGCAATCAATTAAAGACAAAATTTTCTAAATGCCACTTTTGGCAATCTAGTGTGAAGTTTCTCGGTCATGTTATTTCCGAATCCGGAATATCTGTGGATCCTTCAAAGATTGAAGCGATTCAAAATTGGAAGAGACCGGAGAGCGTGACTGAAATCCGTAGCTTTCTCGGATTGGCTAGTTATTACCGCCGTTTCATAAAAGACTTTTCTAAGATTGCCGTGCCTCTTACTGGCTTAAAAAAGAAAGGTGTTAAATACATTTGGTCGGACAAATGTGAAACTTCTTTTCAGAAATTAAAAGAACTCCTTTCTGATGCTCCCATTCTTGTTATTCCCGAAGGGAATCAAGATTTTGTTGTCTATACCGATGCTAGTCGCGTTGGTTTGGGTGCCGTTCTTATGCAAAAAGAACGTGTTATTGCTTACGCTTCTAGGCAATTGAAGCCGGCTGAGACTAGATATGCCACACATGATTTAGAACTCGCGGCTATCATTTTCGTCCTTCGAATTTGGCGACACTATCTTTTGGGAGAGAAATTTGTACTTTATACTGATCATAAGTCTTTGAAATATTTATTTTCTCAAAAGGAACTTAATTTGCGTTAACAGCGTTGGCTCGAATTCCTTGCCTCTTACAATCTTGATATTCTTTATACTCCCGGAAAGGGAAATCGAGTTGCCGATGCACTTAGTCGCAAGCAACAAGCGGTTGTTTCCATGATGATATCCGAATGGAGGGATCTCGAGGTTTTATCCACTTGTGAAATTCGAGATCGAGTCTCCGATTTATGTTCATCTCTTGTTTTATGTAGCCTTGAGGCTCGTCCTTCTCTTTTAGACCGCATTCTTGAAGCTCAACAGCTAGATCCTGAATTGGCTTTGCTTGGCTAAAATCTTAAGGATAAAACCGATATTGAAGGTTTGAAAGACTTTGATATTGATTTTCATGGCGGCATTCGAAAATTTGGTAGACTTATCGTACCAAATACTAGAGATCTTCGTAAAGATATTTTAGGAGATTCTCATCGTTCCAAATTTTCCATTCATCCCGGTAGTAGTAAAATGTACGCGGATATGAAACGACTTTATTACTGGGAGGGAATGAAATCTGATGTTGCTAACTTTGTTAAGTGTTGCATGACTTGCCAACTTGTTAAGGCCGAACATCAAAGGCCCGGTGGGTTATTGCAACCATTGGAAATTCCAGTTTGGAAGTGGGATCAAATTTCCATGGATTTTATTGATGGCCTTCCCCGTTCTCGTTCGGGTCATAATAGTTTATGGGTGATCGTTGACAGACTTACTAAATCTGCCCATTTTATTCCTGTTCGGTCGAACCGAACCGTTCCTCTTCTGGCCAAACTCTTTATCAAAGAAATTGTTAAGCTACATGGAGTCCCTACTTCCATTGTTAGTGATCGTGGTCCATTATTTACTAGTGGATTCTGGAAGAGTCTTCAAAAAGCTTTGGGAACGAAGCTTAATTTTAGCACCGCTTATCACCCCCAGTCCGATGGACAAACTGAGCGTGTGAATCAAACTCTTGAAGATCTTCTTCGTGCTTGTGTGCTTGATTTCGGTGGAAGTTGGGAAGATCATATTTCACTTGTTGAATTTTCCTATAATAATAGCTTCCAATCTAGTATTGGTATGGCTCCTTTTGAGGCACTCTATGGAAGGCCATGCCGATCTCCTTCTTGTTGGCTTGAGGCCGGTGAGAAGCTGGTCTTAGGTCCAGATTTTATTCATGATTCCACAGAAAAGATTGAACTTATTCGTCATAGGATGAAAGAAGCTCAGAATAGACAAAAATCCTATGCCGATATCGAAGAAGGAAGTTAGAATTTTTTGTGGGAGATCTTGTATTTATTCGTGTTTCACCTATGAAAGGTGTTGTACGTTTCAATCGATCGGGAAAGCTAGCGCCTCGATACATTGGACCATTTCCTATCACTGAACGTATTGGTTCCATGGCTTATCACCTTTCATTACCAGCTCAGTTTTCTGCCATGCATGACGTGTTTCACGTTTCTCAATTACGGAAGTGCCTTCGGGATTCCGATTCTATTCTTGAGCCCGGTGTTGTGGAAGAGATTGAAGTTTCGCCTAATTTAACTTATGAGCGGCATCCTATTCGAATTATTGCTTCGGAGATCAAACGACTTCGAAATAAAGATGTTCCGCTTGTTAAAGTTCAATGGTCCTCAAATCCTAAGGATTGCTCTTGGGAAACTAGAGAATTCATCGAGCTGACACATCCGGACTTACTTTCTCATGCTCTTTGAGGTAAACTTCTTATTTCAAAATTTCTTTTGTGTTAATATGCTTTTCGGTTGTTACTTTTTATTTCCATCTTATATATTGCGAGGACGCAATTTCTTTAAGGAGGGGAGTCTGTAACAACCCGCATATTTAACGATTTTATATTTAAATATTTTATTTAAATATTTTATCGATAATCGGATTTTGGTCCGAAAAGCTACTTTTTGCATACGGTCAAATTAGGACTTGAGACCACTTCCATTAAGTTCAAAATGACGTTTGCGATCTTTTTAAGTGTAAACTTCGATATGTTTGGAGATAGCGGAATTTTGGTCACTTTTTGCTTTGGACCTTTAGTTTGGGCTGAACCACTTGTTAACTCAGCCCAACACCCTCCTTCTCTTCATACTTCATTTCTAATTTCTTAAACTTTGAAGCTTTATCAAAAATGGTGGAGGGAATGGGAAATTAAAACTCCAAAGTCTTCTTATTTATTGCTAATCCAACATCTACTCCAAATTCAAGTGAAGAACATAGATTCAAGCTTGTGGTTGTTCTTGCTTAACTCTCAAGCTTCATCTCCATCAAATTCCGTGAAAAGGTGAGATTTTTATCTCACATCTTGCCTATAACTGTCATTGGACTGTTGGGAATGATTCCCTATCACTTGTGCGCATGAATTTGCATTTGGTTTGGATTGAATTGGTGAAAAACCCAATTTTTAGTGTTTTGGCAAAATTCTGGGCTTAGGTCGTTCGGCATTGGAGAAGACAGGTCTGCAAATCTTTGTTCTGGACTTAGGTCATTCGCATGTGGTAGGTCGTTCGGCAGATAGGTCGCTCCACTACTAGGTCGTTCGGCATTAGGTCGTTAGGCAATGGCTCGTTCCACATTAGGTCGCATGCCTGACCCGTTTGCTTTAGGTCGCTCTGCTGCTAGCTCGCAACCCTTTAGGTCGCTCGCGTGCTTAGGTCGCCCCTTTTTAGGTCGTTTGGCCTTAAGCCGTTTGCAGTTAGGTCGTTCGACCTTATATGCTCACATTAGCTCGTTCGGAGTTAGGTCGTTCGCCTCATAGCTCGTACTTCCTTTAGGTCGTTTGTACCTTAGGTCGTAGCCCTATTAAGTCGCGCACATTTTAGGTCGCGTATCTCTTAGGTCGCGTACCATCTTAGGTCGCGTACCATCTTAAGTCGCGCACATTTTCGGTCGCGTATCACTTAGGTCGCAACCATTTAGGTCGCTAAGCCTTTTTACCTTTAGGTCGCATGACCTCATTACTTTAGGTCGCATTGCCTCGTCACCTTCTTAGGTCGCGAGATTAATTAGGTCGTTTGACCTGCTTACCTTTTTAGGTCGCTTGGCTCTATTTCTCTTAGGTCGTAAGACCTAGTTTCCCTTAGGTCATAAGGCCTTAGGTCGCGCCACTTTAGGTCGCGCCACATTAGGTCGTGCCACATAGGTCGTAGACCCTTAGGTCGCTCGGCCATGGAGAAATCACGAATGCTTAAGTCGCTCGGCAGTTCCATCTCCAGTAGGTCGCATGCACGATACTTTATCCCGTAGCTCCTTAGGTTGCGACTCTATACTATTGCTCCTTTGGTCGTTGCACTCTAGCTCGACCATGTTTGTACTCACGGGCATTCATACTTTGATGGTTTTGGGATTGATTCCTTTGGACTTTACTCACGTCTTCGAATGTGAAATTTTGTGATTCGATTTGTTTCAACAATCGTTTTGTGACTTGTCACTTTAAAAATGTGAAGGCTTCAATACTAGTAGAGAATATCTAAACTCTTTCATCAAAGCAATTTCAACACTATTTTACTGCAAAGCTCTTTTTCTCAAACCGTTTTCCAATCTACTAGTATATACAAGCCTTTACCTCACTCGGATGAGAAATCTAATTAAACGGCTTAGTAAAACGAGTGGTATGAAACACTTGCGTTCACTTCGTCGGTTAATTCTTGGACTTGTTCGATTGAACCTTTTGTGACAATTTTCTAGTGAAGATTTACAGTTTGTTCGTAAATATTTAAGTTAAGCAAGTGGTTATGGGACATGAAGCTAAACTCATATATTTACTAGCTTGGTGTGATTGACACTTCTCAATGATCATGACGATCATTTTTGTGATTTGATTTAGATAGCAATTGTGCGATGTCTCTTTGTTTACGAGGGAGACTAAACCCCGTTTGTGTGATGTTTCACCATCACATATGTGGGGTAGCGCCCCACGGTCTTCGGACCATTCTTGTGGAGTTTCGGCTCAAAACTAATGGTTAGCTACCATGAGATAGCGTCTCGTCTTGTGTTACACGTGTTGGTGAGTTTTCATACTCCCGTTTTGTGATAGGCCTCCCCCTTCTTGTGATTTCTGGATTTCTTGTGATGATTTCTGGAATTTTGTGCTTCACCAATTTTCGTGATTTCAATTGATAAGTTTTATCAATTTTTGTGCATTGGTGAATTTGTGTGTCATTGACTTGTTATAAATACAAGTTTAGGGTATGATACCCTATTTTATCTTTGAGAAGATTCTTGTGATATTGATTAATCTCTTGTTGATTTTCAATTACATACTTATAGTAGTATGCCATTATGGTTGTTACATGTTCATGCCATGTCTTTTACTTTATACCATATCATCTGATATTTATAGCTAGACTGATCCGTTTATTATTTTCTTTTAAATAATACTCGAGTCAGACCGAGATTTTACAGGTGCTTCTGCTTGAATTCTCTTCTGGATTATTCTGACTTTTGGCTAACTACTTAGATTAGTAGTTTTTGGATGTACACATTTGAGATATAGACTCTATGTAGTGTACTTATTCTTTTGTATAGCACGTGTTGCTATTCTTTTGTATTATCGTGGATCTTTCTGACCACTACTCTAATGTACACTTTCATGTGTTATATATATATATATTCATATCTTTTCCGCCTTTGCGATATGGATGTCTGTAACTGATTTATGTTATGTTTATTTCTATGTTTGTTTCTAAAGATTATTTATAGCCACTGTGTGATAGCTTTGGGTTTGTATCGGTATGTCGGACTTCCTCCTTAAATGAAGTTCATTCTAAACTATCTGACATATCGGTGCTCGCTCAAAGAAGTTACATGGATGGTCGCTCCTCAACAGCCTTATCCACCGTGCTAGTTGACAGCATTACACCGTAGTGTTCTTGGCTAGCGTGGGTATAGAGGTGGGGCGTCACACAGTCCCATACGATGGCATCGTTTGAAATTTTAACGCTGACCACTCTCTTGGGCTTGACCATAGGATTGACAGTTTAACTCTATAATATTTCACTTCACAACCGCTTCTAAAACATAGAATTCGTATACTAGTTTTGAAGTGGTATTCAATAAGTAAAACACTTACTGATACCGGTCTCTTCAAAAATAATTCGATGAATTTCCGGCTAACTCAATTCCGGTTCTTTCAAAAGCAAGCAAAAGCTAGAGACGTTTCGTACCTGCTCGGGGGTTCTCATTGATATGAAATCGTGAAGATTTTTGATAACTTCTTAAGTCATATTTGGTCAAGTTCGATAATCGGCTAATCGATTATATAGTAAAAAACAATTGCTTATACAAATCACAATTCGTACGCTTAACTCGTTTCTGACATTCCAACTTAACTATTCCTCGTTCAAGAGTGAAGCCAGGTAAGTTAGAGCACTGGTTACATCAAAGCCTTGCCTAGACACTTCATTTTTGAATCTCACAAATAGACAAGTCTACCTCGTCGGCTTTTAGTGTTGAGTATAATATTGATGATTTCCATACACAAGAAGAAATCAACACGACTAACACGTTTTTGGCATTTTCCGACTTAATATTCCTCGGTCAAGAGGGAAGCCTTGTAGGTTAGAGCTCTATTGCCCTGTCCCAACTAGACATCAATCTTAACTCTCATAAATAGATAAGCCGAGCCTTGTAGGTTAGAGCTCTATTGCCCTGTCCCAACTCGACATCAATCTTAACTCTCATAAATAAATAAGCCTTACTTTGTCGGCTTTTAGTATTAAGCATCTGTGCAGCTAAAGCGCTCGACAGATTCAATGCGGTGGAGGTGCAAAAAGTCATAGCGGGGATACCACGAGGATATAGCGGGATATAGCGGATGACTCTAAAATAGCATATAAAACTCGTACTTAATGTTTTTACAGATATATAAATGGTAATTAAATGAAAATTTAACATTCAATTGAATTATAATTAATACATAAATAATTTTAAATAAAAACACGTGCGAATATACTGTAAATAAATGTAAACTGTTATATAACATAATTGAATTTAGTAGAATATTAGAGTATTTTCATTTCTGAAAATATATTAAAAATTCAATTAAACAAATTAATTTCATAATTTTTATAATGTATAAATGTCATTTTGCAATTCATTTCTTTTAAAGAAGATATAGCGAAAATAGCAAAATATAGCAGGAATAAAGGGATATAGCAGAAATAGCGGGGCTTAAAACAGAAAGACTATATTTGGAGCTATATGGAAAAATTGTAGCGGTAGAAATCTGCTATGAGATATAGCAGAGTTATAGCGGGGTAATAGCGGGACATTAACTGCACAGTTAAGCATAATTAATTACTTTTCATACAAGTAATCAAATAATTTACCATTTGGCCACTAAGCGAATCTTGCCCCATTTCAAAAACATCTGTATATACTTTTAAAATACTTATAATAGGTTTTAAAATATTTATCCAAAATATTACTTGAAAATAACAACTTATAATTTTCCTTAAAACTTGAAAATGGCATGTTTTCTAAATATTTGAACAAAATATCCCTTCTTTAAAAATTCACAACTAATTCTTAAAAATTCATAAATATCTCAAACCACTCTTGAAATACTCTAATATGAGTTTGTAAACACTTGTAAAAAGAATTAAACAAAATACTTAAATTTAAATATCTTTTCAAAACTTTTAAAGTCCAAAATCAAGGCTTAACGGAGAAATTTTGCACAGGTGAAGTTTTGGCTACTTTTCGAGATGTTACTTAACTTTTTACTATCCAAGATTTTGACAGCAACAAACATACATATAAAACATTATAAATATGGTGAGAAACCCCTAAGGATCTCTCTACAAAGTTCCATAGCAATCGCCAAAAATAAGGCAATTCACAATTGCATCTGTAGCGACTATCGCTGTATGTGCACTTTCAAATCCGAGTCCGATCTAAACCAAAGTCCATCTATAACCTATGTGCTTTGTTCAAGGTCTTGTCACAGGTCATACAAGTCCATTCTAAGTTCATATACATGGATCACATGTGTCACTTACTTTCAAAGCAAGAATTCAAACCAATATTTTAACATATGTCAACAATAATTCAAACAACATAAACACAATCAAAAACAACATATATATGTTATATTTTTCATTCAAAGTGATGCATTAACTCAACTTTAACCTATCAAACAACCAAGATCCAAACACCAAAGTTCGAACCCAAGCTAGCAACTTCCTTTCCTTCCTTTCTTCTCCATGCTTTCACCTTTCTCTAGCCCAAAACTCCTCATAAAGCTCACACCTATTCATGGTAGGGGTGCATGGCTTTGCTTCTTCAAATTTTGGCGTGGTGGAAGGTGTTCTAATACTGTACTAAGCCTTGTGACAATGTTTGAATTGATTTGGAGTTGATTTGCAACTATTTTATTTTAGAACATAAGAGAGAAAGAAGATGAAGAAGCCATTGATTTTCAACTCTTAGCTTTGTAAATTTTGTGAATGATAACTAAGGGTATGCCTCTCCTTGTATAGACTTAGGAACGGTATTGCCTAAGCTCTCACTCACCCCTCCACCATGCCATGGAAGTTTCACCTTCCAACACTTCTCCTTTAAGTCACTTCTTCTTTATGCCATTTACCATTTTACCTCTCTCATGGTAATACCTCTTATCATTTAAAAGCATCTAGAACATTCCAAGCTTTATGAAGAAGAGAGTGTGTTAATTAGTTGCTAATGTTTTCATTTGATCATTAGTCAAGTGCACAATAGTTCGAACGACTTATATCGATCGAAAAGCTGTTTATCGATAAACCGATTTTCGGTCACATATTTGAAATTTCTTCGAAGAATATATTTTTGTAAACAAATTTTTAATAAAAGTTTCTTATCATTATTTATCAATTAAATGATATTAAACAAGGTTATAAAATCATATTTATAGCACTTAATTTTATTTCAAAACATTTCGATATTCGAAGATGAAGTGTTCGAATTTTCGGGTCATTACAGAATTCTTGAATTACAGCTACTCCATCTGTAATATTTCTACCTCTAATAAATATTGTCTGGTTATTATCAATTAAATCATTCATTTTAGTATTCAATCTATTAGCTAAAACCTTTAAAATGATTTTAAAAGAACATTTTAATAATAAAATAGGTTTAAATCTTTTATTGATTAGCACCAACTCTCTTATGTAGTAAAATTACATTTGTGAAATTAGACCCGCTTAACTGTAACAAACCATCATTGAATTCATTAAACATTTGTATTATATCTTCTTTTAAGCATTCCAAAAAGTTTCATATAATAGAATAGGAAAATCATCCGAACTCAAAGATTTATCATTAGGCATATCCTTAATAGCTTCCAAAATATCTTATTCCGCAAATGGATCATCCAACCATACTAAATCAATTTTAGTATCTTCGCTATACAGCACATCCCATTTATCCCTAATTCTATGCCCCTTTTTAGTACCAAAAATCTCTTTATAATAATTAGTAAACTCATTATTTAATTCATTTTGATCAAAAATCTCAATATTATTAATTAGGATGAAATTAATGGTATTGCTACGTTTTCTACCATTAGCTACTTTATGAAAAAAAATTAGTATTCATATCTCCCTCATTCATTCATTGAGCCATAGATCTTTGCTTTTACATTACTTCTTCTTGTACAATAATTTTATGTAATTCTTCTTTTAAATTTGAAAGCATACTTTTCTTTGAAGTATTCAAAATCCTTAACTCTTCAATTTTATGTAATTTCAAGATCTCAGTTGTTAATTTTTCCTTTTTAATCCTAATATTACCAAAAACGCCTTTACTCCATTCCTTTAGAAATACTCTTAAGTTTCTAAGCTTACTAACCAATACTTTAGCTATGTTTCCTGGAAATCTATAATTATAATTATTCATGGAAAACTATTTTTTCAACTAAATCTTTAAAATTATTTTCTAATAACCACATCTTTTCAAATCTAAAAATTTTATTCTCAAAATCAAGATTAGTGCATGATAAAATAATCGGACAATGATCTGAATAAATATTTAGAAGACCACCAATCTTACAAGTAGGAAATTTATCTTCAATTTCATCACTAATGAAAAATCTATCTAAAAGTGCCATCAATGTGGTTTCTCTACCATTTGACCAAGTAAATTGTCTGTTACTTAATTTTATCTTTATTAAATTACAATCAACTATAAACTGATCAAACTCCTCCATAGCAACCCCTATATGAACTTTCTCCTAAAAATCTAGTAACATTAAAATTTTTAGCCATCACCCATGGCCTTAGAGCGAGTGATCTAAATTCAAGGCACTCGTTTCATAAAACCCTACGATTTATCTTAGAATTTGGCCCATAAACATTTGTAATATTAAGTATCGAACCATCACCAAAGTCAGAAAATATCAAATGCATCAAATGATCTTTAATAATAGACTGTGAAAGCCTAACACAATGATCTTTCTAGGGTATCATTAATCCTCCCACACTACCCTTAGTTGGAAGATAAGACCAATGATTTATATAAAGACCTCCTAGACTCCTATAAATATGATAATCAGGATGTTCTATTTTAATTTCTTGCAATAATACTACATCAATGTTATTACCTTTGAAAAAAGACTTGATTTTACTACACTTACCTAAATTATGTAAACCTCTTACATTCAAACTAATGAATCTCATAATCCAAGCGTTATAACCCGTTCTAATTTCTTACTTTTAATATAATCAGTATCTAGTTGAGCATCATCGAAAATAAATTCAGAACTCATAGTTAAATATTGCATATCACTAGTGGATAGACTACTCAAAACACATGGACTATATGTACCTCCCAAAAGAAAATTCATATCTGGGATAGAGCTATCAAAAGCTCCAACAATCGCACTACGAAGACGAGCACTCCTTCTCACCGATCTATATTCACTCGAACTAGCCTCAACCTCTCTAAAGCATAAAGTTTGATGTAAACAATGTTCGTTCGCATCGTTCAAGTCCGTGATCGAAAACCGTTCATCCGTGTCCGTTAGATTTTATTTAGAACAAAAATTGAACATACCTCCGATCCGGTCAGGTCCGACCAATTTACACTCATAAGATCGGGTCGAATGCAATATTACTATGGGCCTCTATACTTTATTTTACATTTTAGCCCCCGTTACACAAATATTGGGCTAAAACTTTATATAACCCGTGTCTAATAGTTTCCAAACAAAATGGAGGGATCTAAATATTTATGAATAGCTTTTGCTTACATGGCGTCTAGCCAAATCGTGGCTTCCTGCTTCTGTAAATTTACATTTTGAAAGGCGGGAAAAGCGAGGGAAATCTTCTTCGATTTGATTTTGTGTTCTTCGTTCAGGTGAGATTTTAGCATTCGCATTATTCTCCTAACTTTCTTGTTCTATTAGTTAGATTCAATACTGTTGGATGAATTGGTTTCATAATTAGGGTTTATAGATTTACCTGTGGTTCCATTGATTGCTGATAAAATTAATTTGAGTGAGCATTGTATTCTCCTAGTCAAATAAAATTTGTCTTATTGTTAAAGTGGATGGCGAGAATTGTTAGATTGGTAAACGTAGATAAATAACTAACTTATTTAATTGTTCTTATGGATTGGTAGCTTTCATTTAATCGTATTTTGAGAAATAATCTAATGCTTTGCTGTAAAACTAACGAGACTAAGCAAGGAAATACAAAATAAAGGAGCATTTAATTGAGAGTTCCAAAAAGAAAAAGAAAAGGAAAAAGGGCTACCAGAAACATGTTGACTATGTTAGATATGGTATGGTTACCATATTCACATTATGTGCGGTTGAAAATGATTTCAAATCATATTCCAGGCTGTGAGTCAAATGTTTTTTGATTATAGAATGACATTAAGCATATATAACTAGCTTTCCATATGAGATGGAAGGCTTTATGTTTATTTTTGTCTTTCTTTGTTTACCTTGTTGTCTTCATACAATAGACAATTTTGGTATTGAACATCCTAAGCTATACGTGGTTTATAATTATTGTTTTATTTGGAACTTATCACGAACTGCATGTACCATTGATTCTGACATATTGTACCCAACATATTTGCCAAAACTAACCATTTTATCCACTATTTCACCTTTTTTTACTTGACTTTAATTGCTTATAAGATAGACTCGTGGTTCATATTTTACATTTCTGATTAAGGATAAAGGCACGCGCTTCGCCCGTGAATTGTTTTTCTATAAATTGTATATGTCTAACACATTCAGAAGAAAATGATTTAAAGAAATATTTAACCATTTTTTGGGTTGAAATCATTTGTTATTTGTTTAAATTTTATTTCTAAGTTGCAACATCTATTTTTTTTAACTTTGAATTTTTATTTATATTACCAATTAATAATTTATTTGGTAGATCCTATTTTTTAGTGATATTAAGATATGGTAATACTTCTAGATGGACATTTTGAATTTGTAAAAAAAAACTTTGTTCGTTAGATCCTATTTTTATGTGATATTAAAATTTGATAATTGTAGTAAGACGTTTTGAATTTGTAAAAGAAATTTAAGTATTAGATCCTATCAAGTGATATTAAAATTTGCTATAGGGGGCATTTTTGGTAGTTCATGCTGACAGCAAAAAAGTGAGACACCAAAGGTATTACAACTATTAATAAAGATGTTTAGATGAATGCTCCTCCTATATGCCTGAACATGTTTGCACCTAAAGAATGTATCTTTTTTTTGTCCAGTTTGATACTGCATGAAAAAACACTTTTTTTTATTAGAAAAGGGCTGATGATACCACACCCTAATATATTTTGGGTCCAGTTTGATAATG
Organism: Allium fistulosum; assembly: GCA_030737815.1. NCBI lineage: Eukaryota > Viridiplantae > Streptophyta > Magnoliopsida > Asparagales > Amaryllidaceae > Allium > Allium fistulosum. The sequence goes on along the minus strand of CM060906.1, from coordinate 715,707,038 downwards.
CACCAAGAGGATAAATTTTCTTTGAACTATCCTTTTAGAAATTTGGCTAATGATATCTAAGGTTGGCCCCGAAACCTTTAGAACCATAGTCCAAAGGCATTATTAACTCACAAGTGGTCTTTGACTACATGACATAATGTAGTAAACATAACACCTCTGGCCTTTGCAACACCGTTTCAGGGTTTCTTGATAGTAACAGCATTTTCTTCGATAGGTTAACAATATTTCCAGATCCACGTTTTATTTGGTTATCATATTAAGAGATTAAAAGCAGGCATAACAATAATAAAAATGAAGAAATCACACCTTTGAGATTAGGTTAAATTATTGAAGGTGATTCTTATGACATATCTAATGCTTTATTAGTTTGTTGGGCAAAAGCATCTTTAGATATTAGGGGATCCATTGCTCAGTGACATATGCAGCTAATAATGTAGTCAAGGTAGATGATATGTACCAATGCTTTTAGTATATCATCCTTAAATATGTCCCCCTCTTGCCCTCTCTTTATGATGGAAACTCACTAGCCAAAACCTGCTTTGTAGCAAATATCACAACAATATTGCACCAATGGACGAGACTGCACAAATGATTCCCGGATTTGAGGACTACATAGATGATGATGGTTCTACAAACTTATATGAAGTCAGTACAGTACTGGTAGCCCATATTCTTGAAGTAAAAAAACGTGCTTCTGAAATGGAGTTGATTTTCTGTAAAAGTATATATCCAGCCTTCCAATCGAAAACAAAATGCTTGCAGAAAAAAATAGTCGATGCAGTAAAAAGTACCAACGAGGAATGGGCAAAGAGAGAAAGTTCTATCTTACAACAGATTGAAGATTTGCGTGGTGAAAAACAACGTGCACATGATGAAGTTAAGCAATTGAAATTTCACCTTGAAGAAGCCAATAAAGAATTGACCAACAAAGAAGAGTCGTTCAGAAAATCTGAACATGAGAAACTGCAGCTTCTAGCCAGAGTGGAAAGTTTGAAGGAACAGCTTAATAGTAAAACGGAAGAAGCAATAGAGGGAAAGAAGTTGCAAGAAAAGTTACTGCAGCAGATTGATTTCAAAGATCAGAATTTGCTGACAGAGCAGAAGAAAAAGAAAAGTTTGCTCGACGAATTTTGTAAGTTAAAGGATAACTATAAGCATTTGAAATCACAGTATAATTTTTTGCTTAGCAAAATTGGGGATGGAAAATCAAGTTCTCCCAGTCCTTGTTCAAACAAGAGAAGCCCTCAAGGTTTGTTCCTTCTTATCTGACAACTTCTGCATATTCTTAATTTGCTAGAAATAGAATAACATATCTTCTATAGCATTTCTAGCTAACCAATGATAAAAATTGCAAATGATAAGAATCTGTGTATGAATGGCACAGCATGATATCAGTGTTATGCAGCTGGAATTGTATTGTTTAATTAGCCATTTTAACTTTATAACATTATGCTTAGTTGCTTCAGTTAATGGACATATAACAATTGATATATTATATGTGGCACAGTTTACTTAATATATGTAAGCTAATTGTGAGCCATTGGATTCAAAATTTGTGGGTGCTTGATCTGGAGTTGTGAAATCAGTCTCTCTAGCAATGGGGCAGACTGTGTGCAACTTGCCCACTTTAGAGTCCACTCAAGCACTAGACAGAGAATGACAAATGATGAACTTTTTAACACATTTTTTTATACAGATTCAAATCACAGGGAGAAGGAAATTCTTAATTCTGTGCAAGTGAAAATAGAAAGCGAAGACATCCCCTCTTCAAAAAAACCTACGACCAACCAAAATGTTAAAAATAACCCTGCTTCAGAAAAACCTATGACCAACCAAAATGTCGAAAATTACCCTGTTTCAAAAATACCTATGGCCAACCAAAATGCCCAGTTCCCTTCTAATGTAAACACAAAATCTGAATGTACAGCTGCAAATTATTCAAATTTCAAACCTCCAACTTTTAAAAGGAGATCAATTTCATCATGGAGAGAAACTAGAAACCATGAAGAAAATCTACATGATGATTTTCTGAATACTCCAATTGAAAATGCAAGGAACTTAATTGCGAGTCCTGAAGAAGAGGTTCAGCTTGATGACATAAAGTTCAACATTTCAGATGACGAGACTCAAGAAGCCATCATTCCTAATAATAATAATAATAATAATAATACAAGTAATAATAATAATATATCGGTAATGGGGCCTTCAGTAGGTAAAGGGTATAAATACGTAGAGCCGGTGAGAAAGAAGAGCGAGAGGGAAAAACTGAAAGGGGTGGAATGCAAACAGTGTAAGAAGTTCTACGATGCAGTTCTTGGTGATGATGATAAAGGCAACGGGGATAGAAATATGAGGTGCGAGCATCATGAAGGTGTGTCCAGACATAGGTATAGATACGCTCCTCCAATGACGCCCGAAGGATTTTGGAACATTGGGTTTGAGTCAGAGATGTAACTGCTTGCGATGCATTTGTTATTATTTGAGAATAAATATTGGAAAACTGTGTTATGCTTAGAGACAGTAATGGAACTGGTTTATTTGGTAATGATCTTGCTAGAGGCTGTACTAATATCTTAATCCTTTTTTTTTTGTTATGTACTGTTATTGATTTGCTTAGTCTTATTGATTTTACGTACCTATCATGATGAGAAAAATATCGTATTAAGATTTGATTACGAAATAGAACTTCGGTGCAATTTGTATATACTTCATACTGATATTTGTGCAACGAATTATTATAATATACCATCTCTTTTCAAATTCAATTACATATTTTTCATGTTATTATTAGTTTAATTATTATTGGATACTGCTGTGCATGCATATTGATAATTTATTAATGTTGCATTTTCAGGTTCTTTATACACACACATGTACATATATAGGACTGTGAAAATGTATGTTGATTAATTATAATTTTTTCTGATTAATTTTTCTCTTACACTAACGACAAGCATAATTTTTTTATATTCATATATCAAAAATCACTTATGATCCACCTCGTTTTACTAAGAAAATATATGATTAAGTTGTATATTTCTTAATTGCATCTTTTAGTTTTTTTCTTCTAAACTATCAAATTAAAACATTAAAATTAATAATTTTTGACCAAATCTATGCTTTTTTATAGTTAATAAAACATAAAGTATCAATTATGACGACTTTCACAACTAACTGTTCTAGTTTAAAAGTATTTAAATTTATTTTTCTAAAATTAAATAATTTTGATGGAAACTAATTTTTTTTAAAAGTTACAATATTAATGCAAATGATAAAACTCATTTTGGTGAATTTTAAATTAATTTGGTGCTGGGGATTTTTAATTTTGTGTAAATGAGTTTAAAGAGGGAAGATGACGAAGATAAATACAACGGTAGTTTTATAAAAGAGATGATATATGTAAAGTGATTTTTTGCGTATAACAGTTATATTGTATTTTATGGTGTATGTTAAGAGATTATTGTGTATGAATTGAATTAGTCTATTGATGAATCAACTTAAGAAATCTTGAAGCATACAAAATATAACTAATATCTTTAGAGTATGACGAATGTATACAATAAATGCTAACATCAACTATCAATTTTTTTTAATTTGGTAAGAATAACATTACTAACCATGTTTATTAATTTTAAAATGTAAATGACATAAGTTCAACATGCCTCATCCTATGTTTAATATATAAATATAAATACGAACACAGCTTGGCACGATAATAGTATCCTAGACTTGGAATGGAGAAATTGTGTTCAAATTGAAATAATGTTTCAAATTTGGTTCAAAGAAACAACATTTCAACTTTTTCACCATTACACTTCTATGCATTACACAATACTAAATAAATTAGAAAAATATTATATTAGCTTTAAAACACCGTAATATTAATATATATGGTGTAATATGACATGATAATTATGTCAGTACAAATTACATCCAAAGTGCAAAGAGCCTCAGATAACATCCTTGATGTTTGCTGATGACTTAGTTGTGTTCACTAAACCTGATATGTCCTCTATTCAAGCAATTCTAAAAGGATTGGATCTTTCTTATAAGATCACTGGTCTTAAGGTTAACCCCTCCAAATCTGACTTTATCAGACTTTCTTCAAGCTACTTCCCTACAGTCCAATCAAGAAACTCTGAGTTACTTGGGTATTCCTCTAGCTACATCCAGAATAACCAAAGTCCAATGCTTGCCACTGTATGAGAAGATCCTTGCCAGATTAGACAACTGAGTCAAGTTGGAAGATCATCTCTTATTAAGTCTGTTATTTTCTCTGTGACAGTTTACTGGTCAAGGACTTATACATCCTATAAAGCTGATTAGAATGATTAGAAGTGCTATATTAAAATTCTTTTGGAAATGTAGCATGCCCACAAATATAATGGTCCCTTGTTCATTCAGCAAACCGGAGTTTCCAAAAAACAAGGGAGAACTTGGTATTAAAAATATGTTATTATGGAACAAAGTTGCTTTTACTAAGCATCTAGATGATATTTTGAGCAGAAAGAATAATATCTGGATGAAATGGTCGGATAAATACATTGTTCGCAGAAGGAACTTTTGGCAAATGCAAACTTCTCAAAACAGTAGTTGACATGGAGGAATTTACTTAAGCTTATAGAAGTTATGCTCCCTGAGATCAGATATGAAGTTGCCAATGGTGGTAGAGTCAGTTTTTAGGATGATCCATGGTTAAAACCTGACTTTATTCTAAGCAAGCATCTGAGCTATCAACAAATATAGTAGTCTAGGATTAGTAGACATGCAAAGGCTCATGAGTATATCCATGATGGTCATATTCTATGGTTACCATATTCCAGTACAAGTTATTAGAATGCTTTGGTCTAATTTTCAAGGTATTCATCACCCTATGGTTGACAGAGATGGTGTTAAATGAATAAACAAAGCTATTAATTTCAATATTGGTGTTGTGTACATTTCCTTAGCAAATCATGTAACTGCCTTAAATTTCAGTTGGAATAAAAGAATATGGTTGAAGCATAACAATGAGAAAGAAAACTTAATGATATGAAAGGTAATGAGAAACACCTTGCACACTAAAGTCAAGTTACAAGCAAGAGGTTTGAATGTTAACTGCCTATGTTCTTTCTGCAATGTTGAGGTTGAAGATAATTTGCATATTTTTCTCAACTGCTCTTTTTTTAGTCTATGGCAATATCTGATGGTAAAAATGGGCAGAATCAATATGGCAAAGGACAGTGCAATAGAATGGTCATTGATCTATAAAGCAAATGGATGGAGAGGTATGAAGATGTACGCATTGCTATTTTTACTGAAGAAAATTTCTGAAAGTGATATGGAGTGAGAGAAATGCTATTATATTCCAAGGACAAAGGAAATCCTCTAACCACTTAAGCAATTGTTGCTGCATGAAATAAGGAATGGGATGGTTCAGTCAACCTATGAATTTGACCCTGGCATTGTGAATGCTTTTCAATAACTTCTGTCATAATGCTTCTTCTGTTCTTTGTTGTTTTTCCTTACTGTATTGCTATGCCGTGCTGTCCCTGTTTTTCTTTTCCCTTTTATTTGTTTCCTAATCGAAGCTTGTTTTGGTTGGGGTTTGTTATTCCTGTTGTAATTCTCAGACATATCAATAAAACTGGTAGGGGCCTAGTTAACCCCGCTGGCTTTGCCAAAAAAAGTAATATGATAATTATACATCATATATAATGTGTAGCCAAAATTTTTGAACAACCAAACGGTCTTTCCCCTTTGCATCACATATTCATGCAAATATAAAATTGAAACAATACAAAGATAAACTTATTTCAAAGTAAATTAACATCACTATAACACAAAAACTTGTAGATGGGTGTGTCAACGAGCCGAGTGGCTTAGAAACTAGACTCGAGCATGGTTAAAACGTTCAAACATGAGCCCTGAGAGAGTAAGGTATGCCGTAAGGGAAATTCTATAATTTTTTGTAAATTATAAACTCTGTAGTAAAATCTCATTCGAAATAAATGTGTTTGTTTTCTGTTATATATTTGTTATATTGTGATAATTAAGTAATTAATTTAAGTATATTAATATAGAAAATCCTTAAATGGTATGTTATGTGATAATAATTATAAGGTGTTGTAATCATAAGAAAATTATCACAATATAAAAATAACATATTATTTTAAATATTCATGGTCAAGATGTTTCGAGGTAGGATCCGATATGTCTGTTGAGATTAAAGTACATAACGCTTTCCAAATATCGAGCAGCGTATTATTCACGGTTGTTTCAAGCACCAAGGGATTGCATAGTGAAAGTTATTGGATAACTATGGAATGACTTAACCGAGAGTTTCCGATTGGTTAATAACAACTAGGTCGAACAGGAAATATCGGAGTGACGATATTACACAATTCTCTCGACTTAAGAATACTGGTGAGATTCAATGTGGAAACTTCACTTTGATATATCGAAGCGGTCGGCATACGCCTTTTCTAGAGCGGTCGGCATACGCGGTCGGCAACTTGAGTGCAAACTTCACGTCCAATCCCCAGATCTTGCGTAGACTTGGTTTTCTAACTACGGCTATCAGCTTCCTTTAGATTTCTTTCAAATCTGAGTAGAATAGCATGTTTGCTGGTAAACAACTGGATCTATCTCGCGAATATGGAAATCCACTAGTAGACGATGAGATCCAATCAAGCTGAGAATTCAATTCTCAGTGAAAGCACCAAAGTGTTAGCATCAAAATTGACCACTAACCTCATTGAAAAAAATTATGTAGAGAGATTAATGAAGAAGATAAATTAGAACTGAAAATAATAGTGTAATTCAATGCCCCAAAGAACAACAAAAACGAGAACACCAGATTTATAGTGTTTCGACGTAATTGCCTACGTCCACTTTCAGTTTTGATCTTTATTGCTTTCACAAGTAGTTGAATACAGATACAATCTGTATATTAATGACTTGAATACAAGTATGAACTGAAAATAATAAGTCTTGAAAGCGGCAGAGTCTCCCCAGTGTTCTCGAAAAAGGGTCCCTTTCACTGTGCCCCTGCCCCTCTATTTATAGACGAAGATGGGTTGTACTTCCCTCTTGGGCCTAGGAGTGAGATACTTCAGCCCGTGGAGAGTGACTTTTGCGCACCGTTCCATGCAAGCCGAACGAGACATGCCGGACGAGAAAAGCCGGACCACATTTGACCAAACTAGGAACTATGCGCTATCGTGGCTGAACGACGTTTGCCGAGCGAGACTCTGTGCCGATCGAGGCTCTACGCCGAGCGATGGCTTTGCATGCCGAATGTGAACTCTGTGCCAAGCCTCTCGTTACCGGATCAAATAACCGGTTAACAGTGCAAATCAAAATAAAATAAAATAGAGAATGAACATAGTAAAATAGAAAATAGAAAATAGAAATCATTGCGTGTAAAACGCTGTATTTTATTCAATTTAAAAAGTACAAAACAGAATTTGACGAAATGAAAAGCATGACGAATATCAGAATTATATTCTGCTTCAAAGAAAAAGATTTGAAATTAAAAATTAAAATTTTAAATTTTCAACTAAAAGTCAAAGTTTGATCAAAGTTGACCAAAATATAAAATTTTCAGAAAATCATTATTTTATTATATTTGGAAAATAAATTACAAACAAATCCCAAACTTACATTGAAAAATTCTAAAATTCAATTTTAAATGATTTAAAAATCAAAGTTTCAAATAAATGTAATTTAAAATATTGATTAAAAATATGGGTTGTTACAAACATACATGGCCAATAAGAAGTCATACTAGTAGCAATGGAAGTGACTATTGTAGGATCTAGATTAACCCTAGAGGAGGGGGGGGAGTGAATAGGGTTATTGCAAATTTTCTTGAATTTATAAAATTAAACACAAAAACAAACTGCAGAAAAGTAAATATGCTGAAAAGTAAATCACACACAAAAATTACCCAGCTTCGGCAACTCCTGCCTACTGCTGCATTCCCAGATTTCTATTAGAATTAAACAGTCTCCCGCTTACAAACACTCTAACAGACTCACAAACCCTGCTACCGCCTATAGAGTTTTGCAAACTCGCAAACCCTGCTTACTGAACTAATCCTAACTAGACAATCTGACACAACCTAAATTCTAGGTGGTGATTTACCAAGAGTTGGTTCGAAAAGTAGAATAAAAATAAGAACAAAAATAAAAACCAAAGTATTAAAATAAAGGTCGGCCCAAAACAAATAAGTGATAAAGAAAATCCCTTATTTAAAAAACAAAGCCGGCCCCTTTCTCATTTTTATTTCGGCCCGTTTCTTTTCTTGAGAAAAATGGTGGCTTGCTGTTGCTTATCTTCGTTCGTTCCAATTTAGGGCTTTGTATAAAATCGAAGAAGCCGACTTTAATTTCTCGATCGAATGATGATTCCACGTTGTTTGCTCTGTCGATCGACGTCTCTTCGTAGCTTGGCTTCGGCTGCTTCTATGATCGAGTTCGATTCTCTGAAATTAGGGCTTGTGAAATTTGGTGAAGTCGGCTGGTTGCTTCGAGTTGATCGAATTCGACTTTTCTCTAGTATGTTATTTGTTTCTTTTGCTTTCTGGATTGATTGCTTGAATTCGATGATTAAATGCCAGTGATGATTGGGTTTTTATAGGGTTCGATCCCCTGAGTTTTCGTTCGTACGAATTCGTTTGAATTTGTCAACTGATTTTGCTTGGCCGCTTGATTTTCTTTGATTGCTTGAGATTGATTCTGACTTTGTCACTCATGTATATTTGATACTTGCTTCTCACGGTTTTTATTTTAAATCGTTCGATCATTCCTTGATCGTTACGGTAGTGACTTTCCTATTTTACTTTGACTTTGATTTTTGACTCTTTCAATTTGTTAACTTGATTTCCACAGCATCGACACTGATCATTTTTCTATTGCTTAAATTCCACGATGGTCAACTGAATTTCCGGCTTTGACTTTGTTTGACAGTGTTGATTTTCGTCTTTTAGTTATTTTTGATTTCGAGAATATTTTCTGGTTGACTTCGATTTTCTGGCCCCTGTAAGCTTCGTCTCTGGCCATCTTCTCTGGTTGGTTTAACCTGAACTTCTCATTGCATTCATGAATTTGGATGTTGTCTGGTTGTCCACTGATCTGTGTATATGCACTGTTTCACTTTGTAGCTCTGTTGCACTTGCAACCCGATGTTGAACTTGATTTGGTTTGTGACTTCGGCATTTGTACAGTTTCACTATTGGATAGAGTTGCTTCACCTGTGCATGTCATGTCTGCATTTGCATTTGGTACATCTCGCAGTTTCAATCACTTGAGTACGTTGTAGTCTTCATTGCACTTGATTGTGATGTTGTGATTGACTTCGGCCATTTGCTTTGATATTGATCTGCTCGAATTGACTTTACTTTTGCATTTGCTTTGGTTTGTATTCATGTGTGTCCAGACATTGTTCATTCGAGTCTTTGTGTACTTGTCTTGTGATTTGGTTGTGGTAGAGTTGCTTCAAATTTTAGTTGTAGTTGCAGTCTACCATCTCTGTGCACATGTATGCTCGAGTCTGGGTTTGCACAGTAACTGGTTGGTCTTGATTTTACTTCAGTTGCACTGCTATATGATGCTTGTATTTATTGTTTAGTCTTGGCCATTCACTTGTTAAGGCAGACTGTGCTTGATGTCTTGTCTCTGGTCATTCTTCACTTGTGTAGCCTTTGCCTGTGCATGTTTGTTATGTGTGTGTTGAGCATATCCATCACTGCACTGCATATTGCTCGTGTTGCCATATTTCTGGTGCACTCTTGAATTTGTGCCTTTGTGCTTTGGTGCTGCAGTTGAGTTGAGTCAGTGATTTAGTTATGCATTGCCTTCATTTGGTCTGGATTCAGGTCTGTAGTTTGCATTGTTGCAGTTGCTTTTGTTGACTGTGCACACGAGTTGGCACTTACTAACCACGCATAACCATAAGGACTTTTAAATGGGATTAGCAGTTACTTATTAGTCTAAGCATCCGGACTTTTAAGTGAGACCAGAAAAATACTTAGCTACCATACTCCATCCATGCATAACCATAAGGACTTTTAAATGAGAATGGAATGATGGTAAAATAATTCACTCACATGCTCCATCCATGCATAACCATAAGGACTTTTAAATGAGAATGGAATGATGGTAAAATAATTCACTCACATGCTCCATCCATGCATAACCATAAGGACTTTTAAATGAGAATGGATGCATGAGATTTTTTTTTTAAAAATCTTTTTTTAAAAGAAATCACTCTTCTCATTTTACAAAACCATTATGAATGATAGAAAGATGGTAGAAATAGAAATGATCGTGGAATAAGTTACCAAGTTAATTATATTATGAATTTTTTTTTTGATTTCGAAAAGAAATAAAAACAAAAACATATTTCCACTACTGAATACCATATTTGAATCAATCTTTGAATAATATCCAAAACTGGTTTGAATCCTAGAAATTGAAGTTGAAAATAAATATCCAAGAATATTTCAACCAAAAATGGAAAATGATTAGTCAATTTCTATAATCCCCAAATCCAAACGTAATCTTGAAAATCTGTCTTCGGGGAGGGGTTTTGTGAAAATATCAGCAAGTTGAATCTCAGTTGAAATATGTTTAATGCAAATGTCTTCCTTAGCAATGTGATCTCTAAGAAAATGGTGTCTCACATCAATGTGTTTTGTGCGTGAATGATGAACAAGATTATTTGACAGGTCTATTGCACTTTTACTATCACATTTTAATGGAACTTGTTTATAAACTAAGCCAAAATCAGAAAGAGTTTGCATCATCCATAAAATTTGAGCACAACAACTTGCTAAAGCAATATATTCTGCTTCAGTTTTGGATAATGCAACACAATTTTGTTTTCGACTTGACCATGAAACTAATGAATGTCCTAGAATGAAACATGTCCCACTAGTACTTTTCCTGTCAACCAATGAACCAGCATAATCAGCATCAGAATAACCAACTAAATCAAAATTTTCACAAGAAGGGTACCATAGTCCAAATTTGTGTGTGTGTGAAAGATATCTCAAAATTCATTTAGTGGCTTTCAAATGAGATTCTTTAGGATTAGATTGAAAACGTGCACACAAACACACAGAAAATATAATATCAGGTCTAGAAGCAGTAAGATAGAGAAGTGAACCAATTATCCCTCGATATTTCTTCTGATCAACAGCAACTTCTTTCTCGTCTTTGTCCAACTTTGTTGATGGGCTCATAGGAGTTCTCAATGGTTTGGAGTTCTCAACTCCAAAAATTTTCAACAGTTCCAACACATACTTGGATTGTGAAATGAAGATACCATCACTGCTTTGCTTGATTTGAAATCCAAGAAAAAATTTCAATTCTCCAACCAAGCTCATCTCGAATTTAGCCTGCATGACTTGTTCAAATTTCTCGCACAAGAGTTCATTAGTAGCACCATAAATGATATCATCCACATAAATCTGAATAATCAAAAAATCACTTCCTTTATGTAATAGAAACAATGTCGTGTCAGCACTCCCCTTTTTAAAGCCATTTTCCAAAAGATATGTACAAAGGCAGTCATACCAAGCTCTAGGAGCTTGCTTAAGACCATATAATGCTTTTTCTAGTTTATACACATGATTTGGAAAATCATGATTTTCAAAACCGGGGGGTTGTTCAACAAAAACTTCTTCTTTCAAATCACCATTTAGAAAGGCACTTTTTACATCCATTTGTTTAAGTTTGAAACCCTTATAACATGCAAAACTTAGCAAAATCCTAATGGCTTCTAACCTAGCAACTGGAGCAAATGTTTCATCAAAATCTATTCCTTCTATTTGGTTATATCCTTTTGCGACCAACCTAGCTTTGTTTCTAATTACATTTCCTGATTCATCAAGTTTATTTTTGAACACCCATTTAGTTCCAACAATTGGATAGTCATTAGGCCTAGGAACTAATTTCCAAACTTTATTTCTCTCAAATCGATTAAGTTCATCTTGCATTGCTAAAACCCAACTTTCATCATTAAGAGCCATTTCAATAGAATCAGGTTCAATCTCAGAAATAAAACCACTGTGACAACAAAACGCACACAAATTTTTATCAAATGAAGAGCGAGTGCGTATACCTTCCATAGGATCACCTATAACCAATTCAGGAGGATGATTGGATTTGAACTTTAATCTATCAGCATCAACAGTCCTACTTTCAGCTTTCTCACTAGATGTCCCTTCTTCAATACCTTCATGATCTACCCCATCGTCAACCGCCTTTTCAGTTGTCCTTTCCAGGTCAGATTCATCGAATTTCACATTGATTGATTCAACAATTGTTTTTGTTCGTTTGTTGTATATCCTGTAAGCCTTGCTCCTTGTTGAATAGCCCATGAAAATTCCCTCATCAGCCTTTGATTCGAATTTTCCAAGTTGATCACCTGTGTTAAGAATGAAACAAGGACATCCAAATACACGAAAATAAGAAATGTTAGATTTCCTTTCATGCCACAATTCATAAGACGTTTTGCCAAGTATTGGTCTAATCATTACTCTATTCATTACATAGCACGAAGTATTCACTGCCTCTGCCCAAAAGGTTAGAGGTAGTTTATACTCACTCAACATGGATCTAGCCAATTCTTGCAATGTACGATTTTTCCTTTCAACCACCCCATTTTGTTGAGGTGTTTGTGGAGCAGAAAATTCATGTTTTAAGCCATTTTCTTCACAAAAGCTTTCAAATTCCAAATTTTCAAATTCGCTTCCATGATCACTTCTCAAAGTTTTAATTGAAATTCCTTTTTCATTTTGAACAAGTTTTGCAAATTTTGAAAAATAATCAAAAGATTCAGACTTTTTGGCTAAGAAATAAATCCATGTAAATCTAGAATAATCATCAACCAATACATAACAATAACGTTTTCCATTCAAGCTTGCAATTTCATTTGGTCCAAATAAGTCCATGTGAATTAATTCAAGGACCCTTGATGTGCTAACAATGTTTTTAGGGCGAAATGATGATCGACTAAGCTTGCCCAAAGAACATGCTTTACACACTTTATTATTTTTAAATTTCTGATGTGGTAACCATCTGACTAATTCTTTCGTTTCAAGTTTTTCCAAGAGGTCCATGCTAGCATGTCCAAGTCTCTTATGCCATAAGGATGCCTCTTCGTCAGTGGCTACCAAACATCTAGAAAGATTTAGATTATCAAAAGAAAGCGTGTAAACATTTCCTTTTCTTTTGCCCATAAAAACAATGTTATTAGAAGATTTATCAATGATTTTGCAAGTATCACTATCAAAAACCACATTCATACCTTTGTCACATAGTTGGCTAATAGAAATGAGATTGTGATGCAAATTATCGACGTATAAAACATTAGTCAAGGAAAAAGTACAGTTACCTACTTCACCTTTACCAATAATCTTACACTTGCTATTGTCTCCCATGATCACATTTCCACCTTTAAAATTCTCTAGGCTAAGGAACTTTGGTTTGTCACCTGTCATATGTCTAGAACAACCTGAATCTAGAAACCATTCTTGTTGCTCCTTAGCCCGCCAACAAACCTACATAGAGAGAGAGAGGAAGATGACCTAGAGAAACTCTTAGGTCCAATGATATTAGTGACTGAAGCATTGTGAATAAACAATCCCTTTGGAACCCAAACTTGTTTTGTCCTCTCATTCTTGTTCCAATAGACATGAAATTTGTTTGTAGAATTCTTAGGAACCCAAACTTGTATAAATTTTGTGTTCTTGTTCCTATGACTATAATTTTCAGCACGATGTCCAATTATTCCACATCTAGCAAAGACACTCTTACCTTTTTCATTATCATCAACTTGTGTTTTCCCAAAACCTAGTCCTTTTCTGTTGTTAGCAAAAAGTTGATTTCCCAATAACATGTTGAATGATTTTTCTCCTCTTGAAAAGTTATTCAGAGTTTTCTCAAGATTTTGGACTTTGGTTTTTAGTGTTGTGTTTTCAGTCACAAGTGAGGTGCATCTATTTATAAAATCCTTTTTCCTAGTGTCAATGGTTTCCTTAAGACTCAAGTTTTCTTTTTCAAGATTCTCAAAGCTATTCTTAAGTTTTGATAATTCTGAATCTAAAATTTTACATTTTTTACAGTCTAGGTTTTGAATATTTTCAAGTTCAGTTTCTAACCTAGTATTTTCATGGACAAGTTCTCTCCTATCAGATTTCAGTTTTTCAATTTTAGATTCAAGAGTATCAATTGTTTTAGTAAGATCATAACACATCAAAACAAGTTCTTTATAAGAATAGTCACTTACCTCACTAGATTCCTCTAAGCTTGCTTCTGAATCTGATTTTGCCATAAGGCACAAATTAGCCTCCTCTGAGCTATTATTCGAAACTTCCTCTCCTTCTTCATCATCCCAAGTTGCTGCAAAGGCCTTCTTCTTCTTTTTCTTTCCTTTTTTGTTTTTGAGATGTGGGCATTTTTGTTTGAAGTGGCCAGGCTTCTTGCAGTTATAACAAGGCAATTCATTATCGGAATTGTCAGAATCTTTTGACCTATTACCATTTGTTTTCTTCTTGCGTGGCCCGAATCTTGACCATTTTCTAAGATTATTGACAACAATTGCAAGCTCTTCAATTGGATCTTCTTCTTCTTCATCGCTCTCTTCTTTGCTCTTTAAGGCAATCGTCTTCTTCTTTGATTCAGAGTTGTTGCGTTCCTCCTTTGTTTTTAGCTCAAGCTCATAAGTCATCAAGTTGCCGATCAACTCCTCCATGCTTAGTTTACTCAGATCTTTCGATTCTTTTATTGCCGTGACTTTTGCCTCAAAGTTCATCGGTAAGACTCGTAGCACCTTCCTCACAAGCTCTACCTCAGTGAATACCTTCCCAAGCGCTCTAGCATTATACACCAAAGTTGAAAAGCATCCAAACATGTCCTTTATGCTCTCACCTTTGTCCATCACAAAGTTCTCGTATTCATTGCTGAATAGGGCTAGACGAGACTCCTTGACTTGAGAAGTTCCTTCATGTGTCACCTCCAAGGTATGCCAAATTTCATGCATAGTTTTACAATGAGAAATTCTATTAAATTCATTTTTATCAAGAGCACAGATCAAAGCATTCATGGCTTTAGCATTTGTAGTTTTTAATTTCTTATCGTTAGCGTCCCACCTATCCTTAGGTTTAGGAATCTCAGTATCACCAACAATTATAGTGGGAGATTTATAGCCAGTTTCAATAATGTCACAAACATCATAATCAACAGAACTAAGATAAATACCCATCCTAACTTTCCAATAAGCATAATCATTCCCATTAAACATGGGTGGCCTAGCAATAGATTGCCCCTCAGAAAAAGCATTATTTGGTGGATTCATGACTCTAGAGTTAAAGAAAAATACCGGGCTCTGATACTACTTGTAGGATCTAGATTAACCCTAGAGGGGGGGGGGGGTGAATAGGGTTATAGCAAATTTTCTCGAATTTATAAAATTAAACACAAAAAAAAACTGTAGAAAAGTAAATATGCTGAAAAGTAAATCACACACAAAAATTACCCATCTTCGGCAACCTCTGCCTACTGCTGCATTCCTAGATTTCTATTAGAATTAAACAGTCTCCCGCTTACAAACACTCTAACAGACTCGCAAACCCTGCTACCGCCTATAGAGTTTTGCAAACTCGCAAACCCTGCTTACTGAACTAATCCTAACTAGACAATCTGACACAACCTAAATTCTAGGTGGTGATTTACCAAGAGTTGGTTCGAAAAGTAGAATAAAAACAAGAACAAAAATAAAAACCAAAGTATTAAAATAAAGGTCGGCCCAAAACAAATAAGTGATAAAGAAAATCCCTTATTTAAAAAACAAAGCCGGCCCCTTTCTCATTTTTATTTCGGCCCGTTTCTTTTCTTGAGAAAAATGGTGGCTTGCTGTTGCTTATCTTCGTTCGTTCCAATTTAGGGCTTTGTATAAAATTGAAGAAGTCGACTTTAATTTCTCGATCGAATGATGGTTCCACGTTGTTTGCTCTGTCGATCGACGTCTCTTCGTAGCTTGGCTTCGGCTGCTTCTATGATCGAGTTCGATTCTCTGAAATTAGGGCTTGTGAAATTTGGTGAAGTCGGCTGGTTGCTTCGAGTTGATCGAATTCGACTTTTCTCTGGTATGTTATTTGTTTCTTTTGCTTTCTGGATTGATTGCTTGAATTCGATGATTAAATGCCAGTGATGATTGGGTTTTTATAGGGTTCGATCCCCTGAGTTTTCGTTCGTACGAATTCGTTTGAATTTGTCAACTGATTTTGCTTGGCCGCTTGATTTTCTTTGATTGCTTGAGATTGATTCTGACTTTGTCACTCACGTATATTTGATACTTGCTTCTCACGGTTTTGATTTTAAATCGTTCGATCATTCCTTGATCGTTATGGTAGTGACTTTCCTATTTTACTTTGACTTTGATTTTTGACTCTTTCAATTTGTTAACTTGATTTCCACGGCATCGACACTGATCATTTTTCTATTGCTTAAATTCCACGATGGTGAACTGAATTTCCGGCTTTGACTTTTTTTGACAGTGCTGATTTTCGTCTTTTAGTTATTTTTGATTTCGAGAATATTTTCTGGTTGACTTCGATTTTCTGGCCCCTGTGAGCTTCGTCTCTGGCCATCTTCTCTGGTTGGTTTAACCTGAACTTCTCATTGCATTCATGAATTTGGATGTTGTCTGGTTGTTCACTGATCTGTGTATATGCACTATTTCACTTTGTAGCTCTGTTGCACTTGCAACCCGATGTTGAACTTGATTTGGTTTGTGACTTCGGCATTTGTACAGTTTCACTATTGGATAGAGTTGCTTCACCTGTGCATGTCATGTCTGCATTTGCATTTGGTACATCTCGCAGTTTCAATCACTTGAGTACGTTGTAGTCTTCATTGCACTTGATTGTGATGTTGTGATTGACTTCGACCATTTGCTTTGATATTGATCTGCTCGAATTGACTTTACTTTTGCATTTGCTTTGGTTTGTATTCATGTGTGTCCAGACCTTGTTCATTCGAGTCTTTGTGTACTTGTCTTGTGATTTGGTTGTGGTAGAGTTGCTTCAAATTTTAGTTGTAGTTGCAGTCTACCATCTCTGTGCACATGTATGCTCGAGTCTGGGTTTGCACAGTAACTGGTTGGTCTTGATTTTACTTCAGTTGCACTGCTATATGATGCTTGTATTTATTGTTTAGTCTTGGCCATTCACTTGTTAAGGCAGACTGTGCTTGAAGTCTTATCTCTGGTCATTCTTCACTTGTGTAGCCTTTGCCTGTGCATGTTTGTTATATGTGTGTTGAGCATATCCATCACTGCACTGCATATTGCTCGTGTTGCCATATTTCTGGTGCACTCTTGAATTTGTGCCTTTGTGCTTTGGTGCTGCAGTTGAGTTGAGTCAGTGATTTAGTTATGCATTGCCTTCATTTGGTCTGGATTCAGGTCTGTAGTTTACATTGTTGTAGTTGCTTTTGTTGACTGTGCACACGAGTTGGCGAGGCAGTGCACACGTGTATAACTGTACACGTGTGTATTGCAGCCACTCATGATTACCTATCCCTGATAAGAATACTGATATGTACAGATATTACACAATAAAAAATGATGACAATAACCCATATATCTGAGGCACCAATAAAAACAAATTTATATTTTTGCAAATTCAAATTTGGTTATTTTCAGATTACTGCTGCAGTTGCTAATTATACAAGTACACAGGAGACAGGACAAGAATTGGAGCTGGATAATGCAGATAGATGCACATGTGCAGACAAAGTGAAAAACTGAGTGTTGAGTGTTGTAGTGAGAAAAAATGTGAATGTGAAATGTATGAAACTAGTGTATGTATATAGAGAGAGCTGAAAACTTTGTACTGTAAAAGTGTTGAAATAAAATATTATGTTGAATAAAAAATACTGATTGAATTATATAAATTCTATGTAATAGTATTATTATTCAATATGAATATTTATTCCTATATGTGTATAGTACAATCTGCAAACACATATATAAATTGATATATGTTTGTTATCATCAAACAAAAAATCACATCAAACAATCTCCCCCTTTTGATGATGACAAACATATATATTAAAGATTTTGAAATTCTAATAAATGTGTTTGAGCATGAAATATTTAGCTCCCCGTATATGAATGCTCCCCCTACAACTGAGACCACTCCCTATTTAGAAGATTTAGAAAATTACAGAAGAATAAAAGAACGAAAGAAAATTAACTAACAACATTTAACAAATTTGTTGAAGTATTCCAAAAATATTTACTTTCTTATCAATATCTTGTTCTTCTCCCCCTTTTGTTATCATCAAAAGACTGACAAAAAAATAATGGAACAGTAGTGAAATTTTTTTTTAAAAAAAACAAATGCAAAACAAAGAAAAATTATAATATATCATAACGAGTTAACAAGTTCCACATTGTAGAGAATGGATTGATGATTCGGTTTTTATATAATGAGAAGAGAGAATTTTTTTAAATTTTTTTGACATTTAAGCACAAAAATAAGCACTTACTAACCACGCGTAACCATAAGGACTTTTAAATGAGATTAGCAATTACTTATTAGTCTAAGCATCCGGAATTTTAAGTGAGACCAGAAAAATACTTAGCTACCATACTTCATCCATGCATAACCATAAGGACTTTTACATGAGAATGGAATGATGGTAAAATAATTCACTCACATGCTCCATCCATGCATAACCATAAGGACTTTTAAATGAGAATGGATGTATGAGATTTTTTTTTAAATCTTTTATTAAAAGAAATCACTCTTCTCATTTTACAAAACCATTATGAATGATAGAAAGATGGTAGAAATAGAAATGATCGTGGAATAAGTTACCAAGTTAATTATATTATGAATTTTTTTTTTAATTTCGAAAAGAAATAAAAACAAAAACATATTTCCACTACTGAATACCATATTTGAATCAATCTTTGAATAATATCCAAAACTGGTTTGAATCCTAGAAATTGAAGTTGAAAATAAATATCCACTACTAAGTTTTGATAAGATAGCTTCGTACATAGGCAAACATTGAGTAGAAGTAATTCTAGAGGTAGTGATAGGAATTCCCAGATATATAGCATTAAGGGGCATATGATTTAGAGCAGAGAGAGAGGTGATGAAGGCAGCTTCAGACTGGCTCAGCTCGGCAATTAAAATGTGAGACTTGGCCTTGTTAATTTGCAGGCATGTCATGTCGTGAAATGACATAAGACAGTGGAGGATGGAGGTGATGGATGTAGGGGTAGGGTTGGTGAAAATGACAAGATCGTCAGCGAACATCATGAATGTAATCATAGGGTTCTTGCACTTGGGATGCAAGGTAAAACAGTTAGCAAATGAACCTGTTTTTTAATAATACATTGAAGACTTCCATAGCCATAATAAGAGATATGCAGAGATCGGGACCCCCGTCTAATGCCCTTTGATGATGAAAAATGGCCAAATACAGTACCATTGATACATATAGGGAAATTAGCAGTTGATATACACATGGCCGGCCCGCAAGCCCACTAAGCCTCTGGGCTGGGGCAACAAATTTTTCTTTATTAATGATGTAGCCATCCCAAAAAAATTCAGCAAATAGCACAAGCCTGATTTGTAGTTGATGCATTCAAGTTCCTAAAAATCAGTTGATAGGCAAAGATTTGACTAAGTGAGAAATTAAGAAAACTTATTATTGCTTCCTACTATATTATCGCAGATTGCTATTTATTATTTACAATTAGTTTTCATTGTTCACTCATTAAAAAAACATTAATTACACCGTTGGTTTTGTACTATATATACCTTACCGCCAGTTGTCATTTACTGTCAGTGTTTGTGAGGTATTTTGCCGATGTTTTCTTACTTTAAATTCACTGCTTTAGTTTGTTAACTACCTAAACTTTCATCAAAGTGCACTGTCTTGAACAACTAATTTTACGTATTCTTTAATGATAATTATAGTTCCAGGTAAAAATTTAGTTACAAAATTTTCAACACATTCCCTGACTTTTCTATCACCATAGTGCAATAACATATATGTTATATCTTTTTTATTTGACGACATGCTTAATTTTAAACAAAAAAATAATAATATAAAAATATAAAAAAATCATTTGGGGACAACTAAAATAATTTTGGGCTAGGGAAACCCAATCATAGGGTCGACCCTGGATATACGTGTGTTGATCCAAGCAATACAAATAGTTTAGATTACGTTGTTATATATATATGTGAGTGTGTATCACTTTTGCGTTTTTGCGTCATTGAGACATTATAATGAGTGCTTTGCTTAGATAAAATATTACTCTTGTTATCAAAAGAACATACCACTTTTGCATATGCACTCTTATATTTCAAGAGTACAAACAAATTATTAAATGCACAACTCTTTATGATTAGTACTTGTAGAAGTTTCCCACGTGAAAAGTGAAAGGTTTAAATTTATGTACATATAACATAAACACATTTAAATTAAAACAAAACATTAACTAAAAATGTAGAGTGAATACGAATGCTAACCTGTCATAAAGCAACTAAGGTCCACTTAGTGAATTTTTTATTTTTTAATTTTTGAAAGGAAAATTTTCAAACATAACCTTGTTTTGGTAAACAATAACACAAATAACCTAGTTTTGATTTTAATTACAAACATAGGCCTGTTTTCGCCAGCTAGACGAGGGCGAATTTTCAAAATGCGCCTCTGGCGAACTTTCAAAATGCGCCAACATGCGACTTTCGAAAATTCGCCCAAAGGCGCATTTTGAAAAGTCGCCCTCGAAAATACCCTGCATACATAAACAAGTTATGTTGGTCCATTTAACAATCACATACATATATAATTTCTTATATAACAACTTTCGTAGATATCAGCTTGCAAATCTAACAATTGCGAAGTTCATTTAAGTTCGACACATAACTAGTTGGTTTGATACATAGAAATTACATTCGTTTAAAATTGAAAACACAAAAGGTCTAAATTCGTTACGCAGTCATACATTTGATAATGGAAGTTTAGGTCGCTGCAGTACATCGCTTTCTGTTATGGCCCTGTGATCCACATTTGCTGCACCTGTTTGATTTAGGCGTTTGATGCTCGTCCATAACGTTTTTTATCCTCGTAGATTTAGGTCGTCCAGGTTGTCTTCTTGTAGGTGGAGGCAATATATGTGGACCGGTGTATGGTCTCCAGTATCTCTTATCACGCACGGGATGAAACTCTGCCTGATATGAAGCTTTGTAACTTTGAACAGAGTACCACTCTGATGCGAACTCATGATGTGCTCTGTTAGCACCGTAATCCTGTGCCGAACAAGCCGCCATTACATGGGCACATGATATTTTTTGCAGTAGAGGGATGTTGCATGTACATGAGCAGTTAGGACCATCAATTAACACTTTAAATACATCGCCGTAGCAATGAATAACTTGCCATTCTGTTCGACTAAAGCGAACTAGTCAACAATGACGTGCTTCAATAGCTCGATCTGCTATTTTAGCTTCCCATTTTGGAGTCAAACGTGTTGTGATAGCATCCGCCGTTTCTCGTCTCTTACAAAAATATTCAACCGATCGAAAGAAGGTTCGTGCAACCAACGCCTTTATAGGTAATGATCGAGCACCTTTCAGCACACCATTAAAACTTTCGGATGCATTGGTGGTCATAACATGAAAGCGTCCTCCATCGTCTTTGCAAAGGGCCCAATTCTCTTTAAAATTCCCTAAACTTCTTTCAATCCATTCATGAGCCCGTGAATTTGTAGCTTTAATTTCTTCTCTGATTTTGTTGTACTCAACTACTTCTGAAGCACATGCAGCTGAATAAAATAAAGTTGTAAGTCGGTTATCCCTAAAACCCGCTGTTTGAAAATTAGCTTTAAGATGTCGTGCACAGAACCTATGTTTGTGTGGTTCTCGCCACTTCTCCTGTAAAGTCTTCGGAATTCCTTTCATCCGATCCGATATGAAAGTAATACGACGATTGCAAACACTGTGAATGAATTCACGC
Organism: Allium fistulosum; assembly: GCA_030737815.1. Classification (NCBI taxonomy): domain Eukaryota; kingdom Viridiplantae; phylum Streptophyta; class Magnoliopsida; order Asparagales; family Amaryllidaceae; genus Allium; species Allium fistulosum. The sequence goes on along the minus strand of CM060906.1, from coordinate 715,685,007 downwards.
ATGCAAGAAAAAAACCAACCCCAGCTATCATATGACTCGGATTCGACAACCGCATAAGCTAATGGAAACATATAGTCATCCGCATCTACAACAGTAGCAACAAGCAACGTCCCTTTGTATTTACCATACAAATGTGTCCCGTCAATACATAGCAATGGCCGACAGTGTAGAAAACCTGTAATGCAAGGGCCAAATGCCCAAAACGAACGATCAAATACGCCAACTTCATCGTGGGTCACATGTCCAACAGTCCCCGGATTACTTCTCTTTATTTCCTCAAAATATTGAGGCAAAGTCGCATACGATTCGGCCCAGTCACCATAAATTCTTTCAATTGTTTTGTTTAATGCTCGCCAAGCTTTCATGTAACTAATTTTGATGAACAATTGGTCGTCGACAAACACTTGAACTGTACCTGCTGTGATATCCAAATCGGCCTTCACAAATGACATGATTTTTGACACAAGAAAATTAGAAGTGGCTTGCTTGTGGTTGGAATTAACTGTAGGATTGACACAGGTATGTTCGCTAGGCAACTTTCTGATTTCCCACCAACCAGACTGCGATTTCTTTGGGACTATTGCATGTATTCTCCATGGACAGTTAGTGTCAACATTACATATAGCAGTGTATATAGTTTTATTCGACTTGACCGGCTTGTACGAAACTCCATGTAGAATTGACCATTCGGTTAATTGGTGTAGCATGTTTTGCTTACTTTCAAATACCATTCCAATAGCAAATCCATTTTGTATGCACGCGGTTGAAAATTTTTCCCCAGCAAATTGCAGGTTAGCAACGACCGATCT